>CM062818.1:1487979211-1488644211 GCA_031772625.1 Pinus tabuliformis
GTAAGGGAAAATATGTGGCGTCTATCATTAATAGTTTCATCTATAAATTGAAATCTTGAATGCATAAATAACACATATTTTCTATTTTGGTTGTAGGCAATGTCTTTGTTGTCACCGCCCCCTCAAGAAATGAAGAGAACATGGCCTACTATTTGATGTGATCCACACAAGTAAAAAGTAGGTTGGTGCGACCATATAAAGATGGATAGTTCACATACCAAATTGGTGACATGGTTGTGATGGGTCATTTTTTTGAAAAGGTTAAAAAACATGGTGGTCACATTATTTATAGATATTTTATGCCTGAATATATATCTTTCCAATACAATCATCTAGTCATAGTAGCTCGGATCAGTCTCACAGAAATCAAAGCAAAGATAGGTGAACCAAGGAGATGGAAGATGACAGAATCTAACCATGAATGTATTATGGAGACTTGCACTCTTAATACCCATTGGCCATATGAGTATATGATGCAAATGGAAATCCCTGAAGTCGAGTATGTAGCAATCAAGTGTAATCTAATCTAGTATAAGAGATCAACATATGAATTTTGTAATTTAGAAATGTGACAATTGAATACTTTTATAATTTTGTAATTTTGAATGTGAATAAAATTCATAGAGAAATGTTTCCCTCTAATATTAGCTATTAGGAATAAAATCATAGAGAACTAAAATAAAAATGAATGTGGAAATGTTCAACATAGAATGAAGCCATATGAAAGTATATTTACAGATACCCCATGAAAGGACACCATGCACCCATACCCCTCTTGGTGCATCATTCCTATATATTTGTAGCAAATGAAAGTATATTTATAGATAGGATGGATTCATAATGGTGTATATGTTATAAGCTTTAGGTTCCTTGAGGTGCTTAAGTTTCTAAAGTTTTCCAAATTTCAAGGAGGTTTTATTTTTAGGGATAGGATCCTTATGTGAACCCCATAGATTTAGAATCAAGAGGGATCTAAAATTTAATTAAAATTTAGAATCAAGAGGGATTTAGATTTAGATTTAATTAAAATTTTTTATATTAGTTTTTTTTTAAAATGTCATGTATCGTATTCATGTTGAGCATGGAAGAAATTTTATAGATATACATCATAATGGGTTCTAGAAAATCCATTTCAGTAGAACAATAAAGTTGATATAATGTTATTTTACTTAAAATGGAAATTCAACTATCTAGGTTATGAACAACATTGAAATATTTTTATGTTATTAATAAATGCCATGTGTCAATTTGATATAAAGCATGGAAAGAGTTACACACATGCTTCATATTGGATTGTAAAAAGTGCAAATATATATATATATATATATATATATATATATATATATACAACAAAAAATGTCATTGGTGAGGGCCATGCCTATGGCAGACCTTTAGGGTTCGTCACCGATGTTGCATATGGTGACGGTCCTTAAAAAAATGTTGTTGTAAGTGCATATAGTGATGGTCCTATAAGGTTTGTCACCAAATTCATTTTCAATGACACTTTTGGTGAGGGTTGTTAAAGGCCCATCACTAATTCCCTCTTTGGTGACACTTCTAGTGACGATCTTTTATTGGTCGTCACCAATGCACCTTTTGGTTACTTTTGGTGATGGTAAAAAATTGTTCATCATCATTGATCATTCCAATGAGTTTTTGATGACGCTATGTGACTGTTTCTATATATTTTGACAAAAGATAATTATTTAAGATCATTTTTATGGAGTATTTTTCATCATGTGTCCAAGGCCATGGTGGTTAGAGACAATCAGTTTGTTAAGAAGTATTGTTTCTCTTAAGTAATGAGAATATATTTTTCATATGAGTCAACACATGAGTCATCATTGTTAGGTTTATTATCTAGCAAATTCCATTTAGATCAAGTTCCACTAGTGTATGTAGGAACCATATTATTTGATACATAATCAATCTCGATCAATTTTGTTAATGAAAGAGACCTAGCACTCCTGAACACTCCTAGCACATTTTGACATACTTTGGCACACACTAACATTCCTTGGCAGCTCACATGTCTTGGAACATCTTTGTACCTAGAACATCTTGCAATGACTAGGATGCCCAAGCACATGTTGGTATGCCCTAGAATAACATAACACTCCCCTAGCATGTGTTGGTATGCCCTATAATCCCTATCATGCCCTAGAACACCTTCGCATGCATTGACATACATTAGCACTTGGCACACATTGGCACTTGGAATGCATTAGAACCTATTATTAGTGTGCCTAGAATGCCCCTTTTGAAAAAGGTAAATTTATGACTCATTAACCTTCTTATCTATTTATTTCCTTGCATTTTAGCTTGGTTCTCCCTTTTGTTTCCTTGACACTCCTTGACACATGTTGGCACACCCAGGAAACCTACACGTCCTAGCATGCCTTAGCACCTTGCATGTCTTGGTATGCCTTGAAACTAATTGGAAAATGTTAGCACACTCTAAAAATCCCTAGCACACTCTAGCACTTCATGACATGCCCTGGTATTCTTTAGAATGCCTTACCACTACTTAGCATACCTTGTCACTCCCTCCTTGACATGCATAACACTCATTGACACTCCCTGACACACCCTAATATTCATTCATTTCCATGCATTTTGAACTGGTGCTCCTTGTGTTTCCCTAGTACTCCCTAACACTCCTTGGTATGCATTGGCACTCTTTGGCACGCCTTAGAAATCTTTGACATGCATTGTCACTCCATAACATGTGTAACACTCCTTGAGACACATTGGCACTTGGCACTTGTTGGCACTTGGAAATTCTTAGCATGCTTGCCATGTGTTGAAATGCCTTGGTATGCTTTGGAACGTGTTTGCATGGTTTGGCATGGTTTAACATTAAAGTTATTTGAGATCATTTATTGGAAAGTAAGAGAAAAGTAGCAAAGGAAGATTTGACACTTAGAATGCACTGAGACTTGGCACTTGGCATGTATTGGCACCTAAAGTACTACAAAAAAGGCCTTTAAGGGCAGTTTGGCTTGTGGTGGTCTTTTTGAAACAGCCTATAAAAATGTTTTTAAGCATTTAGGAGTGGTTTTTGAACCCCAAACCCCAAAAGTCATGAAAATTTGAACTTTTTCGGGGGGTTTTCTATCAATTGCCTCTAAAAGTGTTTTCTAATGAATTTTAGAGGGGGGTTTTAAATTATTTCCTTGAAATATATTTTTCATGGCTATTTTTTGAAACCCCCTTAGAAATGCATGAAACTTTCCGGGGGGGGGGGGGGGGGGGGGGTTTCTAACAACCACCTCTAGAAGTGTTTTCTAATGATTTTGTTTTTGGGGTTTGGGGTTGGTTCTAACAATCACCTCTAAAAGTGTTTTCTCATGACCTTTTTTTTTTTGGGGGGGGGGGGGGGGGGGGGTGGGGGCGGGGGTGGGGGGGTTGTGGGGTGGGGGGGTGTTGGGGGATTTTAACAACCACCTCTAAAAGTGTTTTCTCATGAATTTTGTTTTTTTTTTTTTTTGGGGGGGGGGGGGGGGGTGGGGTGGGGTGCGCCGGGGGCTTCGGGTGGGTGGGTTTAAATGACTCCCACAAAATAATTTTTTCATGGCTATTTTTTAACAATCCCCCTAAAATTCTTGATAATTTAACTTTTGGAGGAAGTTTTTGAAACAACACCCCCCCATGAGAATTGAACATTTGGAGGTGGTCATTTAACAACCGCCTCTAAAAATTCAATTCTCATGACTTTTGGGGGCAGAGGGTGTCCAAAAACACCTCCAAAAGTTCAATTCGTATGAGTTTTAAGGGGGGTTGTTTGACAACACCCACACACACCGCGCCCCCCCCCCCACACACAAAATAAAAATTCATTAGAATTAAAATTTCAGAGGTGGTTGTTAAATGACCGCCTCCAAACATTCAATTCTCATGAATTTTGGGGGAAGGGGATCTTTTGGTGTATTGAACGGGGCAACGGAACATACGGGTAGCATGGATGGGTATAAGTGAGAGGTTCGAGCATGGTTTACTGAGATTTGTAATCCTAACATTAGAGAATGAGAAGAGGCTTTAGAACCTCATGGCATAGGGGCTAGGAGGTTAGATGGAAGGCAACGAGATCCATTGATAAGGGAGCCCCTAATAGTTGTGATAACGGGATTACGTGCTTCATTATCACAACCCATAACCACTGAATTCCTATCCTCTTAACCCCCAAGCCATAATCCCTTAACCCCTACATTCATAACTCATAACCCATTAACCCGTAACACCTAACATATAATCCTCGAACCACCCTTCAAAGTCATGACAATGTAACTTTTGGATGCAATTTTGGACAACCCCCTCGCCCCCCAAAAGTCATTAGAATTAAAATTTTAGAGGCAATTATTAAATGACCGCCTCCAAATGTTTAATTCTCATGAATTTTGGGGGAGGGGGATCTTTTGGTGTATTGAACAGGGTAAAGGGACATAAGGATAGCATGAATGTGTAGAAGTGAGAGGTTCAAGCATGGTTTAGAAAGGTCTATAATATTAGCATTTGAGAATGAGAAGGGGCCTTAAGACCTCATGGCATAGGGGCTAGGAGGCGTAGAGGGAAGGCAATGAGAGAAATTGATAAGGGAACTCCCAATAGTTGTGATAAGGGTATTAGGGGCCTCATTATCACAACTAACCAATAACCACTAAATTCCCTACCCCCTTAACCCCAAAGCCATAATCCCTTAACCCCTACGCTCATAACTCATTGACCCCTTGATCCCTTAAACCCTAAGCTACTAACCCCTAACTTAGAATCCCTAAACCCCCTAAGCCCTAAGCACTTATGCTCTTAAACCCTGACCCTTAACCCTTAATCCCTAACCCCTAAACCCCTTAACCCTAGCCCCTACCCCCTTAACTCACTGACACCTAAATCCCATAAACCTTAAGAACTTAACCCATAAATCCCCTGATCTTTAAGCCCTTAGTGCTTAGCCCTTACCCACTAAGTCATTAACCTCTAAACCTTAAACCCCATAGACCACAACCCCCTCGCCCTCAACCCCGTAACCTCTAAATCCCCTAAGCCCTAACTGTTTAGCCTTTAGCCTTAACCCTTGACTCCTAAACCCCTTAACTCATAGAACCCCTTTCTCCCAAACCATAGGTGCTCCAACAATATTCTTCTTGGTCATATTAGGTTTTTACCCACTAACCCCTCCAAATGCAACCTCCAAGTACTACTAGGGTCCAAGGAAAAGAACCACAAGATCCCCAAATCTGATCCACATTTTATGGATAGTCACATTTCCCCTAAATATTCTCCACATATTTACTTTCAAAAGGAAAAAATATTGTCTTATAATGTCAACAAATGCATCTAATTTCATAGTAATATAGTAAGGCTTATCTCCATGCATGGCCCAAATGTCATTCATGTCCACTTAGAAGAAAAAAGTGAATATAAGGATGTCCCTTTAGTTTTCGTCATCCTTTAATGCTAGTCCATTCTCTTACCAAATGCATGGGTAACAATCCCATACAATTCAACAATCTTTCTCAAAGTTTTCGTCCACAACATGCTCAAAGTGACATTCAAACTCCCTTAGTTTTCTCCAAGTCTATTCGAAACTGACACAAGCAGTCCTCAACTACATTAATGGTGCAATCTTCAAGCTATCCATGTCTAGGTTCATCCCCTTTTGGCCCCCTTTTTGTTCCTTCAATATAAAGATGACCAAGGTCATCTTACAATTGGATCTCTCTTTTGCATCTGGTGAGAATACCACCTCATTATTTACGAATGGCTTGCTTCTAAACATAATTGCACTAATACTCTCAACATATGTGGGTCTAGTAGATACAATAAGAGGAGAAACCATAGGTCAAACTCGACCTTATTGTCAAACATAGGTCAAATGTATATAAAAAATTAAATAGTCTACACATGTAATTCTTACATTGTTTGATGGTTTTGGATTAACTCAACCATTTTATTTCCCCACTTGCATGAAATCTTTTCATTCCATTAATTCTTCAACAAATGCTTTCAATTTTCCAAGTTCCTTGTATTTTTCTCTCAATTTCTCTTTTGTGTCATGCAATTGAAGTTGATTGGGGAATCCCCAGTAACTATGATAAGGTGATTAGGGGGCCCAAGGGTGTAGTTGTAGGGGCATTGGAACCAAATTTGGGAGTTCATAACATTAGGAAAAGTTGAATGGTATGACCAAAAAGGTTGGAGGGGTATCTTGCTATGTATTGAATGGGACAAGGGGAGGTCCAAGCATGGTTTAATAAGATATATAGTCCTAGCATTAGAGAATGAGAAGGTGGCTTAGGACCTAATTTAATATGGGATAAGGGTCCTTGATGGAATACAACATGAGAAAATGACAAGGGAACCCCCAATAGTGGTGATAAAGGTATTAGGAGCCCCATTATCACAACCCATAAGCCCTCAACCCATAACCACGAAATTCCCTATCACATTAAACCCCAAGCCATAATCCCTTAACCCATGGACTCTTAACTCGTAACATATTAACCCAATGACCCATTAAACCTTAAGCCACAAACTCCCTAAGCCCTAACCCCTTATCCTCTTAACCTGTGACACCCACTAGTACATATGGGATAAAACTCTGACATTGTACTCCGACAATTCGATCATATTGTTGGATTTTACTTGCAAATATTTTTTGAATTAAAAAAAAAAAGCCTCGACATTTGTCGAATATCTGACAAACACACAATATCATAAGATATCCTACTTATTTTTCTAAGAAAATCTAACTATAAAACATAATATAAAATACACCATACTAATAAATAACAAATTAATCCCAACTAATTTTAGTGGAAAACCAACTTAGCCCTAGGTCACAATATCCCCAATTAGTAAGTGTTTATGGTTTGTATATCTATAATTGTATTGCGAGTGATGTAATGCATATGTAACATAGAATGGATGAGATGTATACCAAAATGCAATAGTAATAAACTAAATTGAAAAACACTGAGATTGATATATATTCCTTGTTTTTATTATTATTTCATTTTATTTATATCAAATATAATAATAATTAAAAAACCAAGCATAACTAGTGGTTGTCATGGTTAGCATACCAATAAACCTAGGTAAACCAACCTAGCCCTAGGTCACAACACCCCCAATTAGTAAGTGTTTATGGTTTGTGTATCTATACTTGCATTGTGAGTGATTTAATGCCTATGTAACATAGAATGGATGAGATGTATACCAAAATGCAATAGTAATAAACTAAATAGAAAAACACTGAGATGGAAATATATTCCTTGTTTTTATTATTATTTCATTTTATTTATATCAAATACAATAATAATTAAAAAACCATAAAATAAGTGAATGTAGATCCACATTAACCTGAATCATGTGTTTGTGAGTAAATATAATCCTTGAAAGGCATTTCAATTTTTTGTTTTTTGTTTTTAACACGACAACCAAGCACCTCTTCTTTTGGCTTGTATAGTAAGGGTAAGGTACTCTATAAGGCTCACAACCTCAACCATAATTATCTCATGAAAAACAAAACATGTCACGAGTGGTATTGGAATCCACATGGGAAGGATAACATTTCTCCTCCTTAATCACTAAAACTAGAGTCACTTGACCAAAGCACCTCAAACCCTAAATATTACATTGCCTATTATTTTATATAATAAAATATATAATACATTTTTTCTTCCATGAACAAGCTCTCGCGAAAAAAAAACCTCTCATGTACTTCTCCATGATCCATGGATGTTAAATAGGGTAAATTATGAGGATTTGAATCCACATGGGAAGGATAACATTTGTCCTCTCCAACAATCAATACTAGATCCAATTGAAAAAAATACCTCACCTTAAGATTGTATTGTTTATTATTTTTGAGGATCATAAAATATCAATACTTTTTTCTAAAGAAACCCTTATGGAAAACATTTTTCCCTTTTCAAGGTTTTTGTTCAAACTTGCCTGAAATCCAACAAGAATTTGCTAAAATCTCAAGTTTGATTTGTTAAACTACAACAAAACACAATCTAATCAAAAAATGTTTTGCCAAATTCTTGCCAAAAACTCCAAAACATAGGGTAGATAGATAACATCAAACCTTTTGAATATGTCCCCATAATTCATGGAGGTTAAACAGAGTAAACCATCGAGCCACATGGGAATGACACATTCTCCTCCCTAACCACTAAACTAGATCCAATTGGAAAAAACACCTGAACCTCAAGATAATACATTACTTTTTACTTATGATGATAAAAGATATATCTTTTTTTATCCCATGTAATCCTAGTCAAAAGAAATTTAGAAATTTCTCCAGGATCCGTGGATGTTAAATGGGGTAAGCTATTAATCTTAATTACCTAGAGTCAATTGAAGAAAGCACCTCAAACCTTAAACATTATATTGTCTATTATTTTAGATAATGAAATATAAAGTATTTTTCAACACTAAACCTTTTGAGTATGTCCCCATAATTCATGGATGTTAAACAAAGTAAACCATCAGGATTTGGATCCACATGGGAATGACACATTTCTCCTCCCTAACCACTAAACTATATCCAATTAGAAAAAAAATCCTAACCTCGAGATAATCCTAGTAAAAAAGCTTCCAGAAATTTCTCTACGATCCATGGATATTAGATGGGGTAAGTTGTTAGTCTTAATTACCTAGAATTAATTGACAAAAACACCTCAAACCTTAAACATTATATTGTCTATTATTTTAGCTAATAAAATAAATAATATTTTCTTTTCCTTGAAGAAACCTTTGCAAAAATTACATAGGGTAAATTGTGTGGATTTCAATCCACACAGGAATGATAACATTTATCCTCCCTCACCATTAATACTAGAACCATGTGACAAAAATAAATCAAATCTTAAGATAGTATTGTTTATTATTTTCCAGGATAAAATATAAATATTTTTTTCCAAATAAACCCTACTAGAAAACCTTTCGCCGAAGTCTATTTGTTTTATGTTTTGGGGGGTTTTCAGTCATATATTTCGGTCAAATTTTCCTGAAATCCAACATTAATTTGTTGACATAGTGCGAATGTCTTAAGGATTTTCAGGATGTAGAATATATTTATGCATTCAAAAATGGATTTTAAGCAACCAAAAAACATGATCTAACCAAAAATTGTTTTGTTAGATTCCAACCAAAAATTCCAAAACATAGAATAGTTAGACAACACCAAACTTTTCGAATATGTCCCCATAATTCATGGATGTTAAATAGAGTAAACCATTAGGATTTGAATCTACACAGGGATGACACATTTCTCCTTCATAACCACTCACGGGGGATTCACTAGCAGAGCAATACCATACCACGTGGTTCATATTGGGCGATATATATTGAGGGAAAAATTGTAGGGGGTAAAGGGTTTTTATATTGGTAGGTACAAAAAATGGAGCTAAAAGTTAATGAAAAATATAAAGGGGTATAAAAAATGTTAATGAAAAAATAGGTACCTACAGTATCTATTAAAATTAGGGTTATTTTAAATTGGGAAGGTGTATTGGGTTCGTATTGATAAGGTGTTAAATAATGTGATTTTTAGAGGTATTTTCCAATATGTGATAAAATTAAGGTTATTGTTTAATATTCCACGAACGCATGTGATAGGTTAGAGGTTCATTGAGTGAAGCCCCTATGTAACCACTAAACTAGATCCAATTGGCAAAAAACACCTAAACCTCAAAGATAGTGTTGTTTATTATTTTATATGATAAAAAATATATATTTTTTTCCATGTAAATCCTAGAGGAAAATCTTCCAGAAACTTCTCCATGATCCATAAATGTTTTTTGTAAGCTAAAGAGGAAATTTTATATTATAGAATCATAAAATCCAATGTTTACATAGAAAGGATAGAGTTTTTAGGCCAGCTGGGGACTATGCATCTAGCCACCCTCCTCATCTAGAGAAAAACAAAAGAAACCGAAAAACATAATTTACATTAAAATCTCCCAGCTAGGGGAAAATTACCAGTGCGTCCTTTCTTTCCTTTATTTTTTGCTACTTTGACCAAACCTTCTAAAGGTGGGGCTACCAAAGCTACCTGAAGATTGTTCTAACAAGCTAAGGAGGCTTCCTTATCAGAGTTTGAGGAGGTTGATTTATGGGCACGCTTCATGGTGCTCGACGGAACGTTATTAAGAACTTCTTCTCAGGTAGTTGGAAAAACTTGGATCTCCTTACCTTCTTCACATGGCTTTTAAAGATTTGAACTCTCGACCTCATTCGATGAGAGCACGTCATCATCAATCTTAGTCTTCTTGATCCTAGGAAGAGGAATCCTCCTATTCACGAAGAGGCGGGTTGCATGGTTTCCATGCCTTAGACTTGGACCTTTGTTTGACTGATTTTTGCGAACAAGAATTCTAAAGATGGCTTGTTAGATGGAAAATTCAACACCAAAAAGCAATGTTCTCATAGTCTAGCAGTTGACTCCAATGAAATTCACCCATTTTTTAATTTTTTTTTTAGGCAAGCCTTTGTTGATGTTGATTTCTACGCACTAGCCTTGTGAGGGGTTTGTGGCAAAAAAATGACCCAAAGTGTTTTTGATACCCTGAAACATTGAAGAATGCCATAAATGGGTCGAAAAAATTGGGAGCCGAACCCAAATGGGTACCTTAGGGGTCAACATATGGGAACCAAGGGGTTAAGAAGAGCCCAACTTTTCCCCAAAACCAAGGCCCCTTAGAAATAACATTATGATAATCCTCTTCATTGGAAAACATGACGATGAAGAAACCCTTGGAACAGAAGAAGACCCTACGGTCCTTAGTCCAAGTTAAATGAATCCATCAGTAAAGGTTTGTTGTGCGTTGTCACAACCCATTGAAATTACAAATGACGCCATTTCCTGCCAAGAACTCAAAGAGTGCATGCAAATATGGATGAGTTATTTCGACTAACTGGACATCCTCAATTTTGTCTACTAAAAAAGAACCCGAAGCAACCTGCACTTGGGCCACCTTTCCTAAGGGTTGGGGACATGCCTGAGGCGACATTGTACTTTGGGGAACCTGGTTTCAGACTACGTCTTTATAAGAGAAGGCTTGGGAAGAGGAAGGTTTTCCCAAAGCTCCCCCATGTAGTCTAAGTTCCAAGAAAATTGTGGTATGTCTACATATATTATAAACAGAGAGAGGAGAGAGATCTTCCAACTACTTACCTTCAAAAAGGTGTTGTAAATTAGAGGGCATGCTTGTTTTGAGTTTCAGTGAGAGCTTGAGGTCTTTTATCAGATCCATAGATCTCACCCAAAAAAGTATTGAATGCTCAGAAATATAATTTGATTAAAGATCTGAAAAGGGATCAGGAGATCTAATGCGGTGACAGGTTCAACCTTCTCACCAATGACTTCCCCTTTCTTAGGTGCATATTCACTCACATGGGATGGCTCCTCTGTAGCAACAACGTCTTGGGAAGACTGCTCTTTTAACTTCCCGCCTTCAATAATTTTCTCCTCCTTTACTGGAACCTCAAGAACCTTAGTGTCATGTGCAGAATGGCCTTTTCTAGCATCTCAATATTTGAACAAGTTCAAGCTCAGACTTCGGTGACAAATTCTTTTTGGTACTCTAAGCAGTCTTATTTGGGCTCTTCGTTCTAACCTTTCTAGGAACTATTATTCTTACAAGCTTCTTCATAGCTCGGGGAGGCATGGTTGCTCGAAGACAGTCGAAACCCATAGTATGACATGTGCTTGAAACCCTCCTCAGCGCCCGCATTACTCTCAACTTGAAACTAGTTCCATGATCTATGAATATTAAATGAGGTAAAATGTTAGTCTTAATTACATAGCCTAACCTTGAAGGGATAAAAAGGGAACTTCACCATGATCCATGGATGTTAAATGGGGTAAGCTATTAGTCTTAATTACATAGCCTAACCTTGAAGGGATCAAAAGAGAACTTCTCCATGATCCATGGATGTTAAATGGGGTAAATTGTTAGTCTTTAATTACATAGCCTAATCTTGAAGGGATCAAAATAAATGAATCTGTGATGTGCCCAACTTTGAGTGAAAACTAATTAGCCCCACATCTATCTCAGAACCACTTAAGCTAATCCATTTTTTTTAATTTAAAGGACACAGTGGTGAGCTTTAATCCACTTATGTTTACATAGGTCAAAAAATCATTTAATATAAATTTATGGGTGTAACTACACAATTAACCACTACCTCAAGGTAACTCTACAATTTTGAAGAAAATCTCATTGAAATTGATCATCAATGATAAAAAAAAATTAACCATTTAAACTAATCCGTTTAAATAATAAAAAAATAGAATACTCTTCCTTTAAAAAATCTAATTATTTAATCAGCATAATACATTAACATAAAAAAGAAGTAGAGAAAAGAAAAATTAATCTAGCTATGCATGAGGCCTTAGTCTAATGAGACTGCTTTTTGCCCTGAAAGTCATGGAAATTCTGGCCATATTTCGAGAAAATTTGGCAGAGATTTTTGTAAACCCAAGTTACAGTGGTTAAATTTCAAAATTTTAGGTGCCCTAGATGTTTTTGATGGTGCTGAATCCATTTCCACCATCAAAAACATGATTTCTCTACAAGGATTTTTGAATTTTTTTTGCCCAGATTCCAACCACTTTTGGTTGTCCTGGCAATTCCTCAGCCTCACTTCTAAACAAGAACTACATAGAAACGTAGTGCCTGCCGGGAAAATAAGGACCTTCAATGCCTGCATTCAGAAATCAAGAATTTAGAGAAATCAGCAGTTCAGGAATCTAGTTTTGAGTGCATCACAGTATCACTAATATATGCCCGGTGCCGAGTAAGTACAGACCTTCAATGGCTGCATTCAAAAGTGAAAATAAGGACCTTCAATGCCTGCATTCAGAAATCAAGAATTTAGAGAAATCAGCAGTTCAGGAATCTAGTTTTGAGTGCATCACAGTATCACTAATATATGCCCGGTGCCGAGTAAGTACAGACCTTCAATGGCTGCATTCAAAAGTCAGAAGTTTAGCTTTGAATTACAGTTACAGAGCTTTAAGGAGACAAAATGCATCACAGTGTTCACTAGTCTATGCCCAGTTGAAGAGGATACACAGGACGATGACGAGGGGGTTGTTGCAGCAGCTTAACAACATAATCCACCTCGAGACTTCTGAACGGGTTGATGGACATATCCACCTCGACAATCTTCCACGTCTTCATCATCTGTAACCAAAATATTATATTTTGAACATAAGAATATCCAGAGACAGAAACAATATGAAGTAAGCCTTACCAGAGACCTCATATGGACATGGACATGGACTGGGAAGCTATGATGGGGATAACTTGGTGTGAACAACGAACAAACAAATAGGGTTGAACACCTAATCAAATTCATAATTACTACGTCACATTAAACATATATGGTTTGACGATTTCATTTCAAATCCATACTTTTACTACATTACATTAATAATTCATGGTTTTAGGATACAAAGTAATATAACTAATTTGCAAAATATTATTAATGGAGGAGAGAAGGACGTATTTGTACGAGCTGTATTGAGTTGCAGTGATGGTTAGTTTAATTTATATATAAAATATTTATTTCACAATATTTTTTTGGGTTATTTTTAATAAATATTTTTTTTTTTTTTTAAAATTTAAGTTTAAGTTATTTAATTTATAAAATTCAAGTGCTCCAGGGTTTTTTAGAATGCTAAATTTATTTATGCATTCAAAAATGTATTTCAAACAATAAAAAATCACATTCTCATTTCAAATTGTATTGTTAGATTCCCGCTGAAAAAACTATTTTATCTAGGTCATTCTTTTTTAGGTCATTGAATACCTATTAAACTTAACCCAAACTAATTAAACTATTTTTTAATAAACAAATTAAAAAAAACCATAAATACAATAAAAAAATATGACACAACCCAAAACAAATTCCTTTTTTTAAAAGGCGTGACAACCAAAACCAAAACAAAAAGTAATCAAAACATCAAAAGACCTGTATTAAATCCATATAAGAAATGATGATCAAAGTTAATATTGGCCTCTGCATGGTCCATGTTAAATATAAATAAGACTTGTATGTACTATATTTATTTAGAATAGTTTAATGAGGTTACAATTTTGCTCGGAAAATAGTGGAAATTCTAGTATGATTTTGGAAAAAAATTGACAAAAAAATTAGGAAATTTGGGTTACCACTGTCAAGATTCAGAATTTTGGGTGCCCTGGGATTTTTAATGGTGCAAAATCCATTTCCACTATAAAAAACCATTCAAACACTCTTATGATTAGATTTTTAAAAATGATCATATTCCACTGAAAAATAACTTTCGTAATAAAATTATAGCCTCAATAAAATAAACATATATATTTTAAAAAAATACCACCTATTAAGATTCACAATGCCATTAATGGCCATCGTTCAAGAGTTGCTTATCAAACTAATTTAATAATTTTAACTTTTTATTTTGTATTTTAATTTAACTTTTTACTATGTATTTCGTTATTAAGAGTTGCATAACTTTTATTGCATACTCAATTAATTTGAGTAATTTTAACTTTTACTACGTATTTAAAGAAAAAATTTGTCAATCTATATAATATAATTAAAGTGTTTATATTTTCAAGTTAATAAATAATTTATAAATACACTTATGCAGATTATGCAGACGGATATAATTTTGGGATAGATATTTAACATTGATAGAGATTTTTGGAAAACTGTGTGTTATGTTTATGGATATGTTTAAAGAGAACATTTCACCCATTTTCAGAGATATTGAACTGAAAATATGTCAAGTGTTCACTCGTAAAGTTAGACATATCTGTAAACACAATACACAATTTTCTAATTCAATATTTACACAATTTCTCTAAATAAATAAAAATATATCAAAATCAAAATCAAGTGAGGATTCCAAATTCAATTTTAAGGTAAATAGCTGACGACTGTGATAACTTTGCATACATATTCCCTCAATTCTGCTTTATATATGATAGAATATGTCTCATGTCAGCCTGTTTTTTGGAGAATCTTTAGACATCTGCCACAGTGTCTTCTCAAACATCTTGGATCGTGGCTTCACATGCCACCTTTATGTATCTCATGAAGGCTTTTATATTATCTTAATATAAATGATATATTATGTATCTCATGAAGGCTTTATATTATCTTAATATAAATGATATACTGCTTTTTTTCTCTGAAAAAAAAAAAACTTTGCTTCACTACACTACTGTTATTTTAGTAAATAAAGTTTCTTATCATCAGTGTCTTAACTTCTGATTTTTGCTCCTTTGAGTAGGACATGGACCAAAACCCGAAGGACTATAATATCCCGTAATTGGTTAGCTTTGCAAACGTGGTTGTACGTAATGTATAATAAATGTAATGATATTAGCTTTAAAATAAGTTGCTTTAGAATAAAATGTTAAGAACCGGGATGGTATTAAAAAGAGAATAAATTATTATAATTATTAATTGTATCACCCTCTACACAGAATCGTAATTATCAAAAAGGATAAGAGCAGGGCTAGGGTAACGTTCATATAACCGGGGCCATAATTATTCTACATACAATAAGTTTTTCAATACTAATCCATCATAACATCTATGTCAATTAGTGTGGCAAGCACCATTCCACTTTCAAAGTATATATATAAATAAAATATGCATGCATCATAATTGAGTTTTATTAAAAGAACCATAAAGTGGAATATTATAAATGATTAAATATATAGACATTTGGAATTGAATGAACCCTCGAATCCTCAGCGTGGCTAAAGGGAAAAAAATGATTTGTTTGAATGAATATTAAAAAATTCTACTTAAAACATTACATCTATCATGGTTGGCTGAAGCATTGACTGTGCCAACTTATCTCTTCAAGACAAACTCAATTCGCCATGGGCAAATATATTTCAAAACTGCTAAGACCTCGATTGGTTTTGTCCTCAACACATACCAAGCCACAAAAATGATAATTCGATTTAGAAATAAAAGAAAAGTTAATAATAAATAAAAGGATAAATAGAGAAGCTTAGGGCAAGCACACAAGGAGTGCATGTTGACCACGTGTCTCAGCTCTCCTATTTCAAGAGGAATGACATCAAACAAATATGCACTATTGATTTTAGTGAAGACAAGATGCTTAGTCTACCACTAAAATGGTGTCGTAAAAGAATGTGACATGTTTGTCCGCCCTCATCGCATTTTAAGTAATCTCTGTAATCTTTGTGTGGTAAAGGACTATTCAATGCCTCTACTCTTAAATAAAGTTGTCTGTGAAGTTGTCTTCGTTCCAATTCAATGCAACCTCACATACATTGTTTAGCACAATGATATCTCTATCAATATCATGATGAACCAAACATGAGAGGGCCTCACTACCTACCAGGCCATGTGAGAGCAAAATCCAAGGTAAGGAAATAGTTGTCTTGTCATCCTCATTCTATTTTTTTCTGATGAATTACAAGACGATTCTCTATTTATGAACAATATTTTTTTATGTACTAAGAGACTGTTACATTTTATAAAGACATAATTGGAGCTTCTCATCTTATGGCATGTGAAATGCTCTATTTTTCACACTTTTGTTTATCTGACACACTTTAGCAACCTTCTAGAGCAAGAATTCATCTAGGCACTAATACTAAGCTTCTTAGGGTTTAATGTCTTGCAATTTTATTAAAACCCAGTTCATTGTAATCTAGTCTTATTGGTGACTGAAAACATAGAACCTTTAATACTAGGCTTCCCAGGGTTTAATGTTTTGCAATTTTATTAAAGCCCTAACTTTAAACCCTTCGACAAATCCCTCTGACAAGTTGTATTTTAGAGGTCTTGTTCGTCGAGGTACAAAAATATGTTGGTTGATCTTAGGTAATTTTAGGAAATCCTATCGTCAACCATTCAAAATCATTAAAATTATTGCCTAACAAACAAAGGAGTCATTCAAAATACTGACTTTCCCACTAACTTTCCCATAAAGAAGTAGCGAGGCTTACTGGTTATAACGATGGAACTTATCTGTTAACTAATCCATGTATAGAGGCCTCTTAAGATGGGATTTGGTCTATTAGAGTTGCCAGCCTCTTGAAGCTACAGTAAAAATCCCATGAAAAATGATCTATGCATAAGACTACAATAAAAAACATGGAAAACAAAATTTGGGGATTTTAGTCCCATGTAGAATGACCTATCATATGCATAGAACTATAATAAAAGCATGAAAACACACTCTGCAACTACTTTTGTAACCTTCCCTTATTCCTTTTCACCCACCTCCTCGTTGTCTTCAACATGGACTCAGTGAAATTGAATTCTCCATGAAGATGCGAAATACCTCACTAAAGCTTGAGTTGTTCCTTGTCTTGGCTACACACACCACTCTAAAACTCCAACAACATCCTTGTTTTTGAGGGCTTCTTTCAATGCTAGGGGTTTCTATTTCAATGCAAGTTATCTTTTACGTTTTTAAACTCCATCATATCCCCATGCCAAGGATGAGAGCATCAAATAAGGCATCGATGATAGTCAAATTTTTTGGTTTTTTCTTAGTTGTTTCTTCCATAACTTCTTCTATCTGCATGCCTTTTCCAGGTTGCAACTATGCCTTCTTTCTTATTGTATCCCTTGAGGACAACACCTATTTTTTAGAAGGATGTTCTAGTTCATCTTCCTTGTTTGATCTTATTTCCTCTTCTTCATAACTGCAAAGTTTCCAAGAACACTAGGGCGCTCAAGCAACAAACACAAACTCAGTGGCACTAGGAGCAACGAAGTTCGGTTACTGTGCAATCTAGTTTAGGGACAAAGGTGTATTAGCTAACTCATTGTGATGTATGCAATATTTCAGTGACGAGGTAGATGAATGAGCGACAAGGTACATGAAGTATCCAAGGGGTAATGTATATAAGTTGCATTAGGACTAAGAAATTGAAGATCACACATCGACATTGGAGAATCATCCCATAGCTAGAGAGAATTTGATTGATTATTGAAATGTTGTGATGGAATGAAAAGGGGGCATAAGGATAGAAGAGGCGACATGCGACCAAAAGAAGTGGCAGGTGACTTGCAGGTGGAATCGGTGACTGTTGTTGACATGTGTAATCTCCATAAATCTCATGGAAAAAGGTTTATGCAATATTTCCCCAAGCTTCATTTAAAAGACTTTGGATGAAATAAATTGCCCCAACCTTCCTTAAAAGACTTTGGATAAAATAACTTGTCCCAACCTACGCTAATTTTTTTGGATAAAATAACTTGAAGGGGAAAGCCTAAATTAATCGCTTATGAATGCTCGAGCGATAGTTATTGTCCTTGTTGTAGGCACAGACTAATAACTCTAATTACGTACATACACATAGACAAGAGGCTCTCATGATTATCACATACCTACACTATTCCACATATGAAAACCTCCATATGGAAGACTATTATTGCGATAAATATGTGCGCCACTGTCCCATATATGTGTGTCTTTTGTGACTAAAATTGATAAAATGAAAATCAAGAAGGGAATAATATTGAAAGTTGGTCCCTAATCTATTTGTGTTTGTGGAGGGAGGGAGGGATGGAGAGTGGAGGAACAACCAAGCGACAACACTGAATTTTAACCCCCAAATTTTTTTTGATGAAGGATCCATCATTACATATCCAGATCGTCTAAGGTTTACATATTTGCGAGCATTTTGCGATAATTGATATTAAATATCTCCCTTCTTGCAACCTCTCCTGCTTTAATCCCTTTGCACCTCTCAAGCCATTTAATCTGTTCTCACATGTATGTTATTTTATTATTTTCTTTGTGTAATGCTTTCCCCCGTGCCATGGATGGGCCATTATGAACATGGATTTCCCTGGGTGCTTAATTAGATTAAAATGATATTTGGACTTGAATTTGATGAAATTTCAATGTTTTTTTTTATCAATTTGGGTCTTCTCAGAAGTATGCATAATGGGTACTCGTTGGATGTGGAATTTAATTTTGCATCCAGTAAGCATCTACACTCGAAATTTGAGTAAACCAATAAGGAGATAAGACAAAAATACAATTAAAAAAAGAAGTATTTTTCTTATTTTCTCTCCAAAATATTTACATGTACTTCTTTTCAAATTTAAAGCATTTATTGGTTTACAAATATGACATGGAAAATTTCATGGGCACTTTTAGACTGAAATTTCCTCTAATGCTAGAATGGGGAAAGGACTTCCACGGGCACATTGATGCCCCTTCAATAGCCTTGGGTGCATTGTTGGCCCAACCAGGAGAAGGGGACATATATCATGCTATTGCATTCGATAGCTATAACTTGTCAACAATGAAGCATTATTACACTACTACATAGTGGGAAGGGTTGGAAATGGTGTATTATCTACAAAAACTTCTTACGCTACCTGCTAGGATAGCACTTCAAGATTTTCACAGACCATTTTGCGTTGAGATATCTGGTCGATAAGGTAGTGTTGGGGGGAGGGGACAATCAATAGGTGGTTATTGATATTCCAGGAGTATGACTTTGAGGTCATAGTAAAGATAGGAAGACTCAATGCAGGTCCTGAACATTTGTCCCTAATTTTAAACGGAGAAGATGCAACAAACCTAGATGACAATTTACTAGATGTGCAACTTTTTGCAGTAGAGATATTGGATGACTAGTTCACTTACATTGTTTAGTTTATAAGTATAGGAGTAGCCCTAAAGGAGTATATAGTTGCAACCAAAAAAACAACTGGTGGTAAAATCCTCAGATTAATAATTAATAGCAAGATTCATATACAAACTTGGTGCATATGGCATACTTCAATGGTGTGTACTGGAACATGAGAGACCATTGATACTTGTAGAATTATATGAAGGAGTTGTAAGGGTCATTACACAAGGAAGGATACCACTAAAAATATCCTATGAATAGGGCTATGATGGCCCACTCTCCACAAAGATGCACCCACTCTCCACAAATATTACTAATTAATAGTAGGATATTTGTACAAGCTTGGTGAAGATGGCATACTTCGGTGGTTCATATTGGAACATGAGAGACCATTGATACCAATAGAGGCACATGAAAGAGTTTTCATTATGTAGGGAAGGCTATCAAGTAGAAGATCCTGCCTGCAGGGTTATGGTGGCCCAATCTCCACAAAGATGCTAAGGAATTCCGTCAAAACTATGACATGTCAAAAAGTTGGAAAGCCTTGTATGAGGGATGAGATGCCCCTATGTCCCCAGGTCATGTCACAGGAATTCGAAAAATGGGCCATCTACTTCATCAAGACAATCAATCCACCAACAAAGATATTGGGATCAAGGTACATAATAACTGCATCAAATTATTCTCAAGTGGGTAGAAGAAGAACCAGTTTGTGACTGCAGTGCAAAGATAGCTACGAGATATATATTAAAGAATGTAGTTATGAGATTTATATTCCCTAGAATACTAATGAGTGACTGAGGTACTAATTTTCTAAACAAGACAATTTTCACGCTAACAGAAGAATTTCAGATTTATCACCAGAAAAAAAACCCCTATCATCTGCAAGAAAATGGTAGTGTGGAAGCTTTCAACAAAATATTGGAAATCCTTTGACAAAATTCTACAATGAAAAAAAAATTTATTGGGATTTAAAAATCCCAGCAGTCCTTTGGGCATACATAACTTCATTATATGTTGCCTTAACTAACTTGATAGAAAGAGGCATCGTGGAACAAAGATTGTCAAAACTATTGTAGTTAGAGGAAGACTATGTAGTAGCAGGATTTCATCAGAATGTCCTGAAGGCGTGTCAAAAAGCTTAGCATGACACTGCATACAGAAGAAGAAGTTCTAGCTAAGAGACTTAGTTTAGTATATGATTGTAAATTTTTGAAGCACCTGGGGAATTTCATATCCATTGGCTAGGCCCTTAGATTATCTGAGGTGTGATGGAGGCAAGAGAAGTATAATTAGAGAAGCAACAGAGAAGCTATTGAAGGATTCATCAATGGGAGTCAGTTGAAACTCAACAGGACTGACTGACCCACTATGAAATAAGGGAATTTGTGTAGTCATGCAATAAAAAATAAATGTGAGAACATATTAAATATGTAATCATGCAGAAGTACAAAGAATGAGGCCCAACACAGATGTGTGATGAACTAATGGATTATTGTTCAACACAAGCAAATCCACATAGAAAAAGGTCGTTGAAGCATGGGAAAATAATACTTTAAGGCACGTCAAAGGAATACCATGGTTGTAGAAGGAACGACAATCCACATCATTTATGATAGAATGAGTGAGCTACCATGACAAGGATATTTGCACAACAACGGATTTGATAGTAGAGGTGGTAGATGGAATTTCTATTGTCGCTAGTATGCAAACTTAGGCTACCCACATCATGGAAATTAAATGCCATAACAGAGTGAATTGGTTGGCACAAATTCTGAATTATACCACAACATGGGAGGAATCTATAAAATTGCAGGCGCAATGGATGAACTTGAAGTATCTACGAAGAATGGAGTGTAGCAAGGGAGGGAAGAGAGTTAAAATGGTGACAAATTACAGAATCAAAGAGTGTTCAAAGTGCTAAGTAGCAACGACCAAAAGAAGGACATCGAAGAATCAGGCCAAAACTAAGGCATCCAGGGTAGTTGTAGATTTGGTGCAGCCTATGGAGAAAAAAGTTAAATTATTGAAATCGAACTATGCAACACAAGGGAAGTTTGCCCCAGGTATTGTACAGCTAAGGAAGCTAAGCACAACAATAGTTCACAAAAATCATGAAGACACTACTTCTAAACTACAGTGAAGTATCCTTATCGATAAGTAGTCTCAAGATGGTCGATGTTACACGGACTATAATATCCATAGGGAATCAACCCTGCTTTCACTGAGAGTTAGCATGCAGATCTTTGTGGTGCCCCTACATGCGTTGAGAGGTGGCATGCATATCTTTGTGTAGAAACAAGGTGCACGCATTGGCACTTATAGCCTTGGAATAATGTATTGCAAGGAAGAAGAGTAAGAAACAAATGGACCACTATGCTCAATCTTGTAGATAATGTAGAAAAGGAGAAGAAAGATGCATGAAGATCATGGAAGCAACATGGAATAGCAGAAGGACTAAGTGGCTCAAGAAGAGCCACATGTGAGTGTTGGGGGACTATTGGGTTAGTTGTTTTGAGGAATAATTTTGAATAATTCCACGAAGATGAGCATCGTGCAGATGGATATCATGTGATAACATCGGTCAAGGAGCACACATGGAACACAGAAAGGAAGAAAATACTTTATGCTAGTTTTGGGGTTTTTTTCCATAGTATTAGGAATTTTCCACAACAAAATGCAGGTTGTTGGTCAACCTTATGCCTAATGTAAAATTATAAATAAGGCCAAAATGTTATGTTATAGGTAGCCCATGTTATGTTTGGTTGGAAAACAATTATTATGTAAGGATCATGTACTAGAATTGATGGTTTAAGCTAGTGAACTATGACTTTCTGATGTAATGTTGGGATTATTTTTTGTTTTATGTAGTATGGTTTAATTATTTTATTTTATGTGTTATCATGTGTTTTGATAATAATTAATGTACTACAAGGATTAGGGGCATACTTAAAATTTTTCTATTGGGTTGAGAACAATAACCTACGCCCGATGTCCCCTTCACCACTATAAAAATATCCTTGTTCTTGTAGTCCCCCCATAATATGCCTCGAGTGAGACTTTACGTGCTCACTTGTGACGCTGAAGGGGATGGATGGTGTCTGATGGTTTTTGTTGTCTATTTCACTTTAAACCCAGGGTTTCCCTCTACACACCAACACACTTTTTTTCTGGTGGAAGGAGATTGTACATGCATTTCAAACCATAATTGGTCTTGGGGAAAGGATGAGATTCTTCTAAAATCTTGGTTTGTAGGTTTTGATTTGGAAAGGTAGTTGGTGGACAATCTAAGGGTTTGGGCCCTTTTGTCAAGGTTTCCTCTTCACTTTTGGAGCTGGGATTTTTTCATGGCCATCAAGAACAAAATAATTTTTTATGTCGAGGTAGAGGAATAATGGTAGTTAAATGAGGATCATAAAACTGAATGGGTCTAAGTTGATGTCATTCTCAAAAGAAGACTAGTGGCGGAGGTCAAAATCTCAATGAATAGGAAGTTATGGGCTTAAAAAGTTGACCACTAGAACCTTTCTTTTAGGTGTCATCATTGTGATGTGGTTAGCCATGTCCAGAAGAACTATCTTAGATGGGGTCCTTTGTGGTCGTATTGGCTCCCTCCCCAACAGTAGAAAGTTGAGGCTACTTCCATATGCCTTTCCACCTGTTTGGAGGCAGATTCTTCTAAGGAGACTTCATAAGGATTCCTCCTGTATCAGTGTTTAGTTTTTAGTCCCCTATCTGGTAAGGTAGCACATTGATATGATATTCACCCTATGAGTGACATCAATTAAAGATTTATTATTTGAAGGTATTACAGACTCATGTGCTGGTGTGTGTTCTGTGTTATTGAAATAACGGATCGAACAGATTTCCAATACACAGACATTTAAATGGAAAGGCAACAGAGAAATACAGTGAGAAAACACAAAGACACAAGAAATTTAATAAGGAGTTCACCCTATTCTTCAGGGCTACATCTCCGGTCCAGCTTTCAATGGTGGCCTTGTTTTATTGTGTCTTAAGCAGAGAAATTACAATGCAGGGACTCAATGTGAGTTCTCCTAAAGTAGGTTCGCTTGGCAGGGTGGTTCTTGGATTCCCCAAGCCACCTGAGTACACAGACTTCTTCTTCCTACTAGCTCTGTGACCTTCTGATCTACAGTGCAAAGAGCCAAATGTGATGCTCAGTCCGGACAGCTTCCTCTATGGGATGGCTTGAATCTTAAATCTCTATGGTGCTCAATGCTGCCTTTGGTCAGCTCGGCCCTCTGTCTTCTTCTAATTTTCTTTACTGCCTTCTTCTCTGTTTTTTGTCTTTCAGTGTTTAGTCCTCCTCTCTGGGTTCACTGTTCCACTTCTTCATCTCTCAACTCTACGTATTCTGTCATTGTTCATGGATTTTAGCTATTTGTTCCAATGCCTGTTCAGTTCATCTTCCGCCTTTGTCGATTCACCTTCTGTAGCTGTGCTTGGAGTTCCCTGTTCGGCGTCATCATCAACGCTCAGGGAGTAGCCACATGTCCTCCTCTAAACGGTGCCGGCCTGCTTCATCGGGCGCGATCTTAGCCGTCCGATCTGAGTCCTCCAGATTCAATGCCATACGACATTTCACGTAGTTGACTTGCTTGCCCGATAGCGCACGATCAACAACAGTTTTTTCTCACCTTTGCCTGCCACGCATTGATCGATGAATGGAATCGCAAAGCTCTTGTCCAAAACCTCTTACCATTTAAGGGTGCCTCGATCAATACCGTTAGTTTCCAAAGCGTGGGTTCTGCGTTTGTACTTTAGCGCTTTTACCTTTTCCGCCCATGGTTCTCTGGTTCCCCCATGCGACTGAGTGCTCGAGCTTCCTCCATTTTGGCCCTGTTCGCCCATAGGCGCTAATCGCGCATAAAAAATCACCTCCTTTTCCCGATCCGGGGCTCCCAGGGGCTATTTTGACCTCCTGCGCAGTCTCCATGGGCCTCGGTTAGCGCGCTTTGACCAAGGTCCTCGTTGTTCCACGCTGGCTACCATTGCCATTGGTTCAGGGGTGTTTTTGATCACGTTTCTGAATTCTTTAGAGATTTGTCTCGACCTGATACAATCATGGTTCTTTGATAGTCTTTTATGGATCCCATTCGGATCACAACCTTCCCACATAAAAAGCTTTGGACCACCAAAAGTTGGTTTTCAAGCATCGACTAAGTGAGGGTATTGCTTTCTCACTTGTCCAATATCAATCTACTTTGCACTGCTCGGTTTTGAACCTTTGAGCCCAATCCTAAGGTATTCCACATCTCCCCTGCACGTCGTCCTTACCTTCCTGTCCAGCACCGTGTCTTCCTGCGATTCATTAAGATATTCAGGTAGCAGGTCATTAATAGAAGGCAATTGACTTTGCTCTTCAGGGTCCTCAATCATTGAAGGTTCAAACAACCTCAAGCAATTTGCATTTACGACTGAGTAGATGTGCATGTAAGCTAGTAGATCAAGGCGAAAACCATTTTCACCAATCTTCTCAAGTATCCTAAAAGTTCCATACCTAATAGGATTTAGCTTTTTACCTTCACCTTGCATCTTGTCCTTGTTGATGTATAGCCAGACTTGGTCTCCAACTTGAAAACTATGCTCCATCCAATGCTTATCATGCCTAGCCTTGTACTTGGCTTGGCTCTTTTCCAGTTGTTCCTGTACTGCTTGGTGGATCTCGTGGATCTGTTCAATGAACCTAGTTGCCTTTTCCACATCCTTGTGTCCATCAACCATGGTATCTTTACCAAAGACAAAATCCAAAGGAGACCTTGGTGTGAAACCAAAACAGGTCTCAAAAGGAGATCTTTGTGTAGAAGAGTGTTTTGCTCTGTTGTAAGCATGCTGCACATAACACAAGTGTTCATCCCAAAGCTTAGGATGTTTGCTGCAATATCCTCTCAATAACTGGATCACTGTCATTTTTACTACTTCTGTCTGGTCATCCGTTTGTGGATGAAAAGTTGTGCTTTTCTTCAGTTTGGTGCCCATCAGTTCCCATAGACTCGACCGAAACTTCCCCACAAATCGGGTGTCTCGATTAGATACAATTGAATTGGGTAATCCTAAATGAACCCATACATGTTCAAAGAATAATTTTTTAGTTTGTTCAACTGTAATCTATTTACTACAAGGTATCAAAATACACATTTTGCTGAACCTATCCACAAAAACATATAGATAATCATGACCTTTCCTAGATTTAGGCAGTCCTTCAACAAAATCCATGGAAACACTTTCCCAAGGGTGTGAAGGAACTGGAAATGGAGTGTACAAGCCTAGTTTTCTATTGTCGGGCTTGCTTTTAGCGCACATGGCACACCCTATTACATATCTAGAAATTGTCTCATTCATTTTCGGCCAATAGTAGAATCTTTGCAATTGTGCAACTGTTTTACTTACCCCAAAGTGACCTGATATCAGAGAAGTGTGTGCTTCCCTAATTATCTTTATCCTCTCAATTTGTGGAATGCAGAGTTTCCCACAATGGTATAAGAGTCGGTCCTTCACATGATAGTCCAATTCTTCTACTCTTTTACCTTGACTCAAAATTGCATATACATCTTTAAAGTCCATATCCTAAGCATATTGTTCAACGTAGCTTTCATGTAGCACAAAATTATTCTTAAGTATGGTAGATGCATTTATAATGGGTCTAGATAACATGTCTACAACCTTGTTATGTATGCCCTTTTTATATCTGATGACTAAATGAAACTGTTGTAGAAAACCCATCCATCTGTAATGTCTTGATTGTTGCAACTTAGTTTGGGAGTGTAGATATTGAAGTGGCTGATGATCAGTATGTATTACTATCTCTTTGCCCATTAAGTAATGTTTCCACTTTTTCAGACTCTGAACTAATGCATACAATTCTTTATCATATGTAGGATAGTTAACTACTGCAGGATTAAAAGTCTCAGAATGATAACATATGGGTTTACCGTGTTGTGTCAACATTGCTCCCATGGCATAGTCACTAGCATCAATTTGGATCTCAAATGGTCTTTGTAGATCTGGCAGTGCTAGTACATGTGTTGTACTAATTTTTTCTTTCAAGGTGTCGAAGGCTTTCTGATGTTTGCCTCCCCACTGAAACACCTTATTCAATCCTGTCAAAGCATGTAAGGGAGCTGCAATCGAGGATAAGTTAATAATGAACTTCCTCCAATATTTGGCTACTCCTAAGAAGCTTCTTACTTCTGTAGCAGACCTGGGTTTAGGCTAGTTCACAATGAATGCCACTTTAGAGGGATCTATTTACAATTCACCTCCCCCTACTATATGACACAAGTAGTTTAGAGATGTTTTTCCAAATTCACATTTTGAGATTTTAACATAAAGTTTTTCTCTTTTCAAAACATCTAATCTCTGCTTAACACACTTTAAGTGTTCTTCCCACGTTTTACTAAAAATCAAAATGTCATCTAGATACAAATTAACAAAATCATCAAGAAAAGGTCTGAGTACATCATTCATTAATCTCATGAAAGTAGCAGGAGCATTAGTTAAGCCAAAAGGCATAACCAGCCATTCATATAATCCCTGCTTTGTTTTGAAAGCAATCTTCCATGCATCTTGCTCTACAACTCTGACCTAATGGTATCCACTATGCAAATCCAGCTTGGTGAAATAAACAGCTTCCTTTAATTTATATAAAAGATCATCTATGTGAGCAAGGGGATAACGAATTTTGATTGTTATCTTATTTAGTGCTCGGTAATCAATGCACATTCTCCACGAGCCATCTTTCTTTCTCACCAAAACGATTGGTGATCCACATGGTGATGTGCTAGGCCTGATGAACCCTTTCTCGAGCAACTCCTGCACCTACTTCTTGATTTCAGCATTCTCTAAAGCAGACAACCTTTTATACCTGTGGATGCAATAGTTGTTTCATCTCCTGAGTCTGATCCCAAATCTTTCTGAATAGCTACAACAGTCTTCTTCTTCTTTCCCTCAAACTTCTTAGGTCTCAGCTCTGGATGCAGAATCCAACAATGCTCATCATCATGCCCATCCTTTTTGTAATGAGTGCATGAAGCTTTGGCTTTCTGTGCAGTGTTAGCCTTCCTTGCTTTCCACTTCTGCTTTCTTTTCTCCTTGCTCTTGCTTACAGTGGGTTGGGATGGTCCCCCAACTTCTGGATTTCCATTCTTTCCTCTCACTTCTAGATGAGTAGCTTGTACATATACCTCATCTATACTAGTGGGATTAAACATGAAGATGGTATGCCTCATGTAGCTGTGTAGACCACCGATGTACTTCAAAAGAGTCTCTGGTGAGTCTAATGAGATACCCAACATCAGTGCTCTCTTTCTGAATTCTTGAGTGTACCCTTGCACACTTTGCCCTTTCAACTGTCGAAGAGTTTTCCAACTCATCATGGCTCGTTGCATGTAGGCCAATGGATAGAACTGCTTTTTGATTATAGAAACAAATTCATTCAGGACAAAGATGGTCTTACCATGTCTTTTCATATCAGCTTGGGTTCTGCCTTCCCACCAAACCAAGGCAGTGCCTTAGGCTTGTCAGCTGAATCTTACTCTTGTCTGAGCTTACGTTCTTCTGTACCCTGCAATACACATCAATTTTTCTAATGCACAGGGATATTAGGAAGTGTGAGAAAGCTTTCCTCTTTCCCCTTTCCTTTGGAGTGGTCATGGAAGTGAGACTCATCTTCTTCTTTATCTTGTTTAGAACTTGAGGAGTCTTCAACCTTATGCTTTCTAAAGTCCTTGTACATTTCTTCTACCATAGACTTTATAGCTAGGAAACTTTCTATGAATTGAGGGTCTAGCCCTATAGAACCTTCCTCTGACATTGTCTTCCGAGAATAGACTCTCCCAATTTTAGGATTAGTTTCCCCCAACTCTCCTTCTCCTAATTTGAGCTTTGATCTTTTGAGCATTCACAGCTAAACCAACACAAGCTTATCTAACCTTACAGCCTAAAGCTCTGATACCACTTGATCTGATATTCACCCTATGAGTGACATCAGTTAAAGATTTATTGTTTAAAGGTATTACAGACTCATGTGCTGGTGTGTGTTCTGTGTTATTGAAACAACAGATCGATCAGATTGCCAATACACAGACATTTAAATGGAAAGACAACAGAGAAGTACATTAAGCAAACACAAAGACACAAGAAATTTAATAAGGAGTTCACCCTATTCTCCAGGGCTACATCTCAGGTCCAGCTTTCAGTGGTGGCCTTGTTTTATTGTGTCTTAAGCAGAGAAATTATAATGCAAGGACTCAATGTGAGTTCTCCTGAAGTAGGTTTTCTTGGCAGGGTGGTTCTTGGATTCCCCAAGCCACTTGAGTACATAGACTTCTTCTTCCTACTAGCTTTGTGACCTTCTGGTCTCAGTGGAAAGAGCCAAATGTGATGCTCAATCCAAACAGATTCCTCTATGGGATGGCATGAGTCTTCAAGCTCTCTGGTGCTTGATGCTGCCTTTGGTCAGCTCGACCCTCTGTCTTCTTCTAATTTGCTTGACTGCCTTCTTCTCTGTTTTATGTCTTTCAGTGTTCAGTCCTCCTCTCTGGGTTCACTATTCCACTTCTTCGTCTCTCGACTTTATGTATTCTATCGCTGTTCATGGATTTTAGCCATTTGTTCCAATGCTTGTTCGGTTCCTCTTCTGCCTCTGTCGATTCACCTTCTGTAGCTGTGCTTGGAGTTCCCTGTTCGGCGTCATCATCAGCACTCAAGGAGTGGCCACATGTCCTCCTCTAAACGGCGCTAGCCTGCTTCGTCAGTTGATTTCTTCAGTTACGTTGTGGATGAATTCTTTCTCCATCGTGGCGATTAAATGGATTCCAAATCTTTCTAAAATGCGACGTATTCCCTTGTCGATTCTGCTTCCTCCATCAGGCACGAACTCAGTAGTTCGATCTGAGTCCTCCAGATCCGACGCCATACACACGTTTTGCATGGTTGACTTGCTCGACCGATAGCACGTGATCAACGTCAGTTTTCTCTCACCTTCGCCTGCCACGCAGCGATCGATGAATGGAATCGCTCTACTCTCGTCTAGAACCTCTTACTATTTAAGGGCACCCCGATCAATACCATTGGTTTCCAGAGCACGAGTCCCACCTTTTTACTTTAGTGCTTTTATCTTTTTCTGCCCACAGTTCTCTGGTTCCCACACATGACTGAGTGCTCGAGCTTCCTCCATTTTGGCCTTGTTCGCCCAACGATGCGCAATTAGTGCTAGGCGCTAATCGCGCATCAAAAATCACCTCCTTTTCCCGATCCGGGGCTCCCAAGGGCTATTTTGACCTCCTGCACAGTCTCCATGAACCTCGATCAGTGTGCTTTGACGAAGGTCCTCGTCATTCCACGCTGGCTGCCATTGCCACTGGTTCAGGGGTGTTTTTGATCGCGGTTCTGAATTCTTTAGAGATTTGTCCCGACCTGGTACAGTCATGGTTCTTTGACAGTGTTTTATGGATCCCATTCAGATCACACATCCTCCCTTTTCATTATCATTTGAGTCTATTGTTTTATCATAGGAGTATGCTCCTCACTTTATGTTGGCCTCATTTTAATTTTCCATTGTTCAATGGTTAGCACAATCACTCAGTCCAATTCTTCTTCAATTAGCAATCACTTTTCAAATAAATTTAATCTTTGAATTACAATGAGCAATTGTAAATAGAACAATAAATACAATGCACAATAAAAGACAAACAAGAGAAATAACAAGAGACACAAAATTTGGTCACAAACCAAGGAAAAACTGGAAAACCCTTTTAAATTCTTCTTCTATTAGATTGTCATCAAATGATCAACAGAGAGATACAATGATCTAATTCATCAACAAAAGAGTCAAATTCAAATCTTTGACTATCCAAGTGATCAATCAACCAATATAAAAAAGATGAGCATCAAAGTCAAATCTGTTCAACAAGTCAAATTTGAAAATTCTATCGAATTCAATAGTAATCAAATATGCCCTAACCAGTCCACAAGTCAACCATTAAACTTCCCCCAAAAGAGCTCAGTCAATAGTCAAACAACTCAGTGTTCCTTGCTGGTCAAATCTCAGTCAAACAATCCTCAAAATTTTGGTCAAAGGAGAGAGAAAGCCTACTGTCAAACTTTAGATTTCCTATGGTCAAACTTTAGTCAAATGTCTGTAGTCAACTCTAGTCAAATGTCTATGGTCAACTCTAGTCAAATTGACCATAAAAGTTTGGTCCTTTGCCCAAAGAATTTGGCCTCCAAAAATAGAAATTTTCCAATTCAAAGAAAGTCAAAACATGAAATCAAAGTTGGTCAACGGCTAGTCAAACTATCCCAAATATAAAATTCAACGTAGAAATTAGATTTCCCCTTCTTCCCTTCACACGTGTGAGATCGGGACTCCAATTACAAACCTGTGTGAACCAATCAAGAGAAGAGAGAGAAGATGTGAGGTGTGATGATGATGCTCCAAAGTGATGTGACATGAAGTGTATTTATATGCATTATAGGAGACCCAATTTGACCTTTAGTCCAACTTGTACTTTTGTGCAGATGTGATTCACTGATTAAAAATTATATTTTCCTTGACCAAATTAAATATTTCCAAGGGATAGTAGGGGTTTTTCATGATGAGGAAGGTTGTCCAAAGGAGGGAATTTATCCCTGAGCTTCCAAATTAACACTCCCTCTCAGTTAGGGAGAAATTTTCGACTGCATCATGAATCTCATATCAAAAATATTGTAATCGTCATCATTGGACCAAGTCATAACTCAATTCTTCTCATCTCTGCTCATCTCTACTCATATGTTGAACACTCTTAAATCTAAAGAATAAGAATCATCATAAGGTAGCTTCGACTACCCCCTATATACAAGGACAATAGGCAAGATACCACTTACTACAAGGGTAAGGATCACACTCTATACTATTGACCTGTGAAAATAGGTGAGATCTACTTACCATGAAAGGTAAGGATCACACTCTATCCTATTGTTTGTTGATCTTCCCACCTAGACTCTCAAGAGTTTATGGTAGAACAGTTGCATCCCATCACTTGAGCAAGATACCACCTACCATACATGGCAAGGATCGCAATCTTTCTTGAGTCTTCTCAACCCATTACCCACATGGGGAGGAATAATCCCAACAAGCCTAGCTTGTGGGTAGGATGTCATCTATGGTATACTCTGTCATGATCAATGAGTGAAAATAGGTAGGATACGACTTACCGTAGTAGGAAATGATCATAATCTATCCTATTTTCATACAATAGGTAGGATACCACTTATCATGGAAGGTAAGGATCACATATTATCCTATTGTCTAGAGTTCCCTCAACCCCAATGGATCTACAACTCAATTACTCTCCTTGTGAGCTCAAATATGGGGGAAGATCATAGCTTAGTGTCTTTGATCAATCGGGACCCTTACCCGAGAGGGTCACATTTATCAATCCAAGTTGCTCTCTGAAGACCAAGAACTTCCCTTTCAACAAAGCCTTGGTGAGTATGTTTTTTATTTACTCATCAGTCAAAATGTGATGGAGTCCCATTGCTCATCTCGGTACCATGTCCCATATATAGTGATACCTAATCTCAATGTTTTTGGACTTGTCATGAAACATAATATTCTATGCCAATTGAATCCCACTCTTGTTGTCAAAGTATATCGCTATCATATCCAGAACCTGCTCAAATAGCTCTCCAAAGAGCTTCCTCAACCATACGACCTTGTAGCTAGCCATGCTAGCAACAATATACTCTACCTCGATCGTTCTTAGAGAAACATACTTTTTCTTCCTACTCATCCAAGATATCATATCATATTCCAAGCTAACACAACTGCCTGATGTGATCTTCCTATGAAGAATTATTTCTAGCCCAGACAACATCAATGTACCCATGAAACCTTGCATCTCGGCAGTATATTTTATACCAATATTCGTCCCATGCAAATATCTCAGCACATGCTTGGTAGCATCCCAGTGTGCATGAACAGGCTCAGCCAAGAATTGAATCAAAGTGTTTACTGCAAAACATATGTCCATATGGGTGTTCACATTGAACATCAATGCCCCAAACAAAATGTTAATATTCAAAGGGATTTGCCAAGTTAATTCCTGCAACATCTCCACATAACTTCTTGAATTTCATCTCTATTAGTGTGGTCATCGACTTGCATTCTACCATTCCAAATATTGCCAAGAGTTTCACAACATATTTTCCTTGAGAAAGGAAAATTGGCACCGGTTCATTACCACACCTCAAAGCCTAGAAAGTAATGTGTCAATCCAAGGTCTTTCATTTCGAACTCAAAGGCCATCTCCCTCTTGCACTTGAGCATCAAAGGCTCACTACCTATCAAGAATGAATCATCAACATATAAATAAAAAATAAGGAGCATACCTTGGACCACTTTGAAGTAGAGTTTTGGGTCGACATTGCTTCTTATGAATCCAAGATTCACTAGGTAGCTATCAATATGGGCATACCAGGATATGGGGGCTTTCATCAATTCATATAGTGCCTTCTGCAACCTACAAACATGAGTCTTCTTTTCATGTACTTCAAAGCCCTGTGGTTGTTCAACATACACCTCTTCCAGTAGTATGCCATGAAGAAACATTATCTTCACATCCATTTAGTGAAGAGTCCATCCTTGACTCACAACAAGGGAAACACTATATCTAATCGTGGTGTAGCGGGCGACAGGTGAAAATATATCATCATAGTATTCTCCCTCTTTCTGGAAGAAACCTCTATCCATGAAACTCGCTTATATTTCTCACCACTCCAATCAACTTCGTGCTTAATCTTGTACAACAACTTAGAAGTCACAAAAGATTCCCTTTGGGTCTCGAAACAACCTCCCACAGATCATTATTCACAATATATTCATATTCTTCGGCGATAACATATTTCTAAACCTTCTCTTTCACTACTTATTCAAAGGTGTATGGTTAAACCTAAATGATGGAATTCATAACCACACCATATGCCTGGTATTGGATTGACTTCTTACTTTCCCTGAAAGTTCCTCTTGCAATAGCATGTTTTTCAACATCTTGTAAAGTATCACAAAGCCAAAGTGGTATATTAATCGCAGGGGGATCACATGGAGGAGGATCCAAGGGGTCGATAGGTTCCATGGGATCATCAACAACATATTTCTCTAGCTTGGGAACAAAAGGACCTTCTAGTAGGTCCATGTCATCATCCTTCTTTTAAATAGGAGGAGGAGGAATATCCCTTGCTTTTCCAAGGGAAACATCTTCAACAAAATTTACATCCCTGCTAAACTCGATATTCCTTTAACCAGGCATGTATATTCTAAAAGCTTTAGAATTGTAATAATATCAAACAAACATACCTTTATTTCTGGTGGCTTCCAACTTGTTCCTCTTGTTCTTTGGCACATGAAAGTACACGGGGCAACCAAATATTCTCAGATGTCCAACATCAGGCTTATCACAATGAATACTTCTTCGAGAGTCTTGTCACCCAGGGCTTTATGAGATATCCTGTTTTGAACATAGACCATTGTATTAGTGGCATCTCCCCAAAAGAATTTTGGTAGATTTTGATAATGCAGCATGTCTTGGGAAGCTTCCGCGATGGTCCTATTATTTCTTTCAAACACACCATTTTTCTCGGGATTATAAGGTACAATGGTCTCCTTCTTGATTCCAATCTTCTTGCAAAAGTCAAAAAACTCATTAGATGTGTATTATCCACCTTTATCAGATCAAAATACCTTGATTGTTTTCTCTGTTTAATTCTCTATCAATGCTTTGAAATCCTGGAACATATCAAATTCTTCATCCTTGTGCTTCAGGTAGAATATCCATGTCTTTTAGGATAATTCATCCACAAATATTATGTAATATAGATAGCCACCCAGAGATTTTACCAGCATGGGACCACATAAATATGAATGAATGAGTTGTAGAATATCACTAGTTTTGCTTTTGGTAGAGGGGAATTCTCTACTTGACTTATTTCCACTGGCACATCCATGACATACCCCATCATGCTTAGTTTGAACTTTAGGCATTCCAAAAACCATCTTCTTTACTTTGGCCAGGGCTTCATAGTGTAGATGAGTAAACCTTCCATTCCATATCTCACCTCAATGATTACTATCATGTACCATTGCTCAAAATGGTTTTCCATTAACTCTATAGAGTCCTTTAATTTTAGATCCCAAGGTGAAAGCATCCCTCATGTGATATTCCATAGGCCAAGTGAAGACCTTTCCTCTTATGAAGGCAACTCTCATTCCTTTGTCTTCCAAAGCATATATAGATACAATGTTCTTATTTAATCCTCGGACATACATAGCATTGACACGAAGAAGAATAATTTCCCCATAATCCAAATGAAATGTAATAGAACCAAAACCATTCACAAGATAAGTGGAGTTGTCCCCAAGGATGATCTTTAGATTTTTCTCCCTCTCAACCATATTTGAGAGGACTTCTCAGTACGAAGAGAAATGTCTATAAGCCCCAATATCTACCAACTAACTATCACATGAATCCAAAGGAGAGGAACTAGAGAGAGCAGAAATAAGAATATATTCAAATTGAGTAGCAACTGCATTATTCCCATACCTTGAGTTTCTTGATCTCTTTTGAGGACCATATCCTTCTTCATGATCATCAGGAGCATATATTCTTCTTCTATCATCACCTCTTCTTCTATCATCACCTTTTCTTCTATCATTAAACATTTTGTTGTTGAAGCCACGATTGTTGTTGTAGTTGGACCTTGGAGCATCTCTCTTTTCTAGATAGTCTTGGGCATAGTGACCATGCTTGTGACAATTGTAGCATTAAATTTTCCTTTATATTCTATTGGATCCATTTGACTCAGGGACAAACTTTCTAGAACCAGATGGTCTTCCTCTTCCTTTCCTTCTCTTGTCTTTTGCAGCAAATGCAAATGACTCTCCTTCTTCATGCTTTTCAATTCTCCCTCTAGATATCATCCTAGTTTCTGCTTTAGTTCACTTTCCAATAAGCTCATCAAATGTCGAGACTTTATTATTTTTTCTTATAGTAGTAACAAAGGTTTCCCAAAAATGAGGAAGGCCTTGAAGAGTGATGAGGACCAACTTTCTACTAGATATACGTTCTCCAATTGTCTGCAATTGATTCCTTGGTTGGGATATCCTCATGACATATGATTACATGCTTTCTCCCTTGCTCTTTTTGATGTCATTGAGTTGATTTTTCAAGGAAATAATGTTATTCAAATTGTTGACCTCATATTTCCCAACCAGGTTGTCATAGATATCCTTGGACTTCTTCAACTTAGCAATGTAAGTAATTAAATGATCTTTCAAAGAATATAATAATTTTCTTTGCTTTGATCTCACCTCTCTTGTACTTAGACTTGACAGTAGGAGACACATTCTCTAGGGGCTTAGGTACATTTCCTTTCGCATATTCCAAAACATCATTTTCATCCAAGGTTACTTCCAACTTGATCTTCCAAGTGAGAAATTTTGATGAGTCATCTAGCGTCTCTGAATCCTTGAAGTATGAGCTAGACATATTGACCAAGTCAAATAGGCTCCTTCAACATCTTTCAAAGATGGTTGCTTCAAAGGTGATTTCTTTTTCCTCTTGTCTCCTTGGGCTTGTCTTCACCTTAGCTCTCATACCATGTTAATTTTCCATTGTTCTATGCTTAACACAATAACTTAGTCCAATTCTTCTTAAATTAGCAATCACTTTTCAAATAAATTTAATCTTCCAATGACAATGAACAATTGTAGATATAAAAGTAAATCCAGTGCACAATAGAAGTCAACCAAGGGAAATAATAGGAGACAAAAAATTTGGTCAAAGACCGAGGAAAAACCCACAACGGGGAAAACCCTTTCAAATTCTCTTCTACTATATTGTCATCAAAAGATCAAAAGAGAGATATAATGTTCCAATTCATCAACAAAAGAGTCAAAGTCAATTTTTTGACTATCTGAGTGATCGATCAACCATTTAGAAAAGATGAGCTTCAAAGTCAAATCTGGTCAACAAGTCAAATTTGCAAATTCTATCAAATTCAACAATAGTCAAAGATACCCTAAGAAATCCATAAGTCAACAGTTAGGCTTCCTCCAAAAGAGCTCGGTCAATATTCAACAACTTGGCCCTTCTTGTTGGTCAAACCTCAGTCAAAATAGTCCTCAAAGGTTTGGTCAAAGGAGACAGAAAGTTTGAGGTCAAACTTCAGATTTCCTGTGATCAAACTTCAGTCAAAGTTCTGTAGTTGATCCATAATTATCCAGGAACAAAACAAAATACAAAAATACCCATATACACAGGGACACAGAAGAAATAAAACTTCATTTCATTAATACTAAAGAATTGAAATGTGCTTACATACACAAATAAAAACAAACTAGCTCTATCGATGGTAGCTTATCTCTGAGAAGAGATATGGCGGCTACATGCCTCTGAACTGAGTTACAATGAGGCTCAAAGGCCTATTTATTATTGAGAAACAATGAAAAACCATAAACATCCAAAAACCTAGCCCTAGGAGATGAAGCACCAAAACTGTCGACCCCTGGTACATCAACTTACCAAGGTCGTAACTTTGTCATACAATCTCTGTTTGGCTATCATAATACCTCGTTTCGAAGATATCAAAGAGGAGGCCGAACGCAAACTAACAACATAGTTTGAGACTTTTTTGGTCTCTTCGTTTTCCCTAAAAACATCTTTTAGTCCCTCAAAACGGCTCTGAAAGTTTAGGACCTGAAAAACTACGAAAAATAGTAAGTTGTGCTACAATTAAGGACACTGAAAAGAAACAACGGTGGGGGTCCAAGTGGAATAGGAGTGTGGCCACCAATATCCACCTAGATCACTCCTCCCCCTTTAGGAAGAAATGGTCACCACTGCATTGAGTGCGTCCATGAGATAGGGAAACTTTTGTTGATCTTTGTTATGAAACCAACTCAAGAAAAGATAGAAAAGATAGATCAACGCCTTAGAATTCTGCCTCTTCGAGGGGGCAACCTCCTTTACATTACATAAATGAACAATTCTTGGATGATACAAATGACAAAACCTCCTTTCTATATATAGGAGTCTAAGGAGTCACAATATAATCCAGCCGACCTAACAATAATAATATAAAGCCACAAAAATAACAATAGAGGGATTCTATGGGCACATTAATAACAATATGGGGCAATGGGGGCACAACAATATAAATAAGGGGTATAACTACAATAGTAATGGGGTAATCACTAGTATTATAGGGACCCAACATGCCCCTCTCCTTCAAAAAAGTGTTGCCCTCAACGCTTGAGTAGTTCTGGATATTTCTGCATAAAATTCTCATCCTCCCATGTGGAATCTTCAGCGGATAAGTTCTTCCACTTGATAAGGTACTCTGAAATTGATCGATTTCGTAGCTGTCGAGTTCTTGTTTCTATAACTGCTTCCGGTTCCAATATAATTTTTCCTTCCTCGTCAAGTTCTGGCAATATTGTTTGAACTGGGAGCTTGTCGCCTATAACCTTCTTTAAGCATGAAACATGGAAAACTGGGTGCAATCGAGAAGCTGCAGGAAGCTCCAATTTGTATGCCATAGTACCAATCTTTTGCAACACCTTGTACGGACCATAATACTTTGGTGATAATTTATTATCCTTCTTAGCTTGCTTGAGGGACATTTGCTTATATGGTTGTAGCCGTAGGAATACCCAATCACCTACATCAAAACTTCTTTCACTGCGATGTTGATCTGCCTGTTGTTTCATTCTATTCTGTGCCAACACAAGGTTATCCTTTAAGAGTTGGAGGACTTTTTGTTGATGTTCGATGTTGTTAGGATATTCTGACACATAGGATATAGTTAAGATCAACTTGGTCTAGTGTAGAGTTAGGTATAGAGTTAGGTAAAGTGTGTTTCTTTACCGTTGTACATTTTGTAACTTACAATCCGACGGTCATGATATGTAGTGATCCGACGGTTCATTCTCTCCTCGGTATTACCGACACTTGATCCGTGGCTTGACACCCGATTGGTCCATGAGTTCTATTTAAAGCGCATGGAGGGTCATTGTTCGGGTAATCCGTGCATGAGAGAAGCTTATGTAAATTTTCATTCTTTGATTAATAAATTGCTTGTAGTACCCACGTTGGGAGAGGCCGTGGACTGTTTCCCTCTTTGAGGGTTTTAACCACGTCAAAATACTGGCGTATTGATCTGTGATCTGGTTGTGAGCGGTGTCCTTTTGGTATTCTTTCTGAGGAACTTACCCTGTAAATTCCTACATGGTATCAGAGCTATTTGAGGGCCGCGTCCGTTGGTGATCCAAATCTGAAGCCGGTAGAACTGCATGCGGCTATCGTTTCCTAGATCTGATGTTTCTGACTGCTTTCGGGCCGAGAGGACTGCTCTGTTGCGTTCGGAGCATCTGTTCCAGTGAGGAACCCCTTTCGTTTCACGCGAAAAGGTTTCTGGTAGCCCTAGCTACGTCATTTTTCAGATCGGGAGGTATACAGTGTTTTTTGCAGTTTACTGTTATTTTCTCTCTGCTTATTTCGGTTTCGGTTTATTTAGCCTTTTTTTTAACCGGATCTATACCTTCCATTTCTGCGTATGCTCTTTGCCCTGCGACTCTGTGCGATCTGGGCAAATCAGAAACAGAAAGGAAGGATTTTTCTCATGCGTATGCTCTTTTCCCTACACCTTAGTGTGATCTCGGAAAATCAGAAACATTGAGAAAAATATTTAGTTTTTGGGCTAAAGCTAACTTTGAGATTTTTTTTTTTAAATTTCTAGTTTTTTGGCTAAAGCTAACTTCGAGCCGCAAGGTTCGTTTTTCTTTGCATATTCGTGTTGGGTTTTGTGTTTTGTGTTTTGTAGGGAAAAAGAGCTTTCTCAAGGCAAGCACGCAAACCAAGGCCCCCCCCCCCCCCCCCCTCTCTCTCTCAAATTTTTTGTATAGATCAATTGGTTCAAAGCTATTTTAAGAGAGTAGAGGTCTTGGGTTCAAGTCTCCATTTTGTGGGGGCGGATTTTTTCATTCCCGCACATTCGCGCACTTTGTCGGCAACGTCAACAATTTTTTTTTCAAAAAGCCATAACTTCTTCATCCGGAAGCCTTTTTCGGAGCCGTTTTTTTTAAAACCGCCTATTTTTTCGAGATCTATCCATTGGAACACTTACTTTCAGCATCTTCAGCTTCACTTTTTTTTAAAATGGAAAGTCCATGCCAAGTCATTCTTGACAGCACTAACTACTTCCAATGGGTAGCCTACATGGAAGATTTACTTAGAAGTAAAGGTCTCTTCAGAATAGCCACAGACCAAGAGAAGAAACCAAAAGATGAAGACAAGGTTGCAAAATGGGAAAATAGACAAGATCAAGCACATGGTTTGATAGGGATGTCTATTTCTCCTGATCTTAGATTCCACATTGCAGAACTTGAGACTCCTCATGAAGCATTAGAAAAACTCGCTAAAGTTTTTGGGATTAAAAATGAAATTAGAGCCCATCAACTTGAAAATGAGTTGCTTACTTTGGATCCTAATAATTTTTCTTGCATTGAAGATTTCTTGTCCAAATTCAAGACCCTTAGATATCTCTTGGAAGGTGTTAAAGTTAAGAAAGAAGATGGTAACCTTATTTATTCCATCCTTACTAAGTTGGGACCAGCCTACTCTGTATTTGTTTCCACTTTCCATTCTACAAGGGAAGCTTTCATTTGTCAAGGAAAAGACTACAAGGCCCCTTCCTTTGACTCCTTTTGTGATTCCTTAATAAGAGAACAAGAAAAACTCTTACACCTTGGTCTTCTTAATCTTGGAAACTCTTCCACGAAAGCGTTAGCCGCCCAGCAGCAACCAAATTCAAAGAATCCTAAGAAGTCATATCCTCAAAAGAATGGTCCTAAACCAACTCAGCCTCAAAATGAAAGATCATTTCAGCAAAATAATAAGACCAATAAAAACAAATGGAAGAAGACTGATAGACATTGTAACTTTTGTAATCGAGATGGCCACTTAGAATCTAAATGCTTTAAGAAGATGGAAGCCTTGGAAGCCGCAATGAAGAAACATAACATCCATGTGGAGCCTACTTCAACTTCAACTTCCGGAATGGCACTTTCTGCATGTCGTTGTCAATCATCTCAGTCTGGTTATGCATTAAATGTATCTTCTTCTTCTTCTCATTCTCATGAGTGGCTCATTGATTCTGGAGCCTCTTATCACATGGCCAAAAACCAAGCCATGTTTTCTTCTTTAAATGATTGTAACACCAAAAATATATATGTTGGTGATGATAGATCTCTTAATGTTGTAGGGACTGGAACTGTTCATCTAGACAATGGTCAGTTTAATGATGTATTATGTGTTCCAACCTTATCCTGCAACCTTCTATCTGTCTATCAGATAACTCATTCAGGTGAAGGTAAAATTGTTGAATTTTCACCTCATGATGTTGTAATCAAGGATCTAAAAGATCCTAAACAGATTCTAGCTACTGGTCTTGCTGATGATTCCACAAGGTTGTATAAGTTTCACAACTTTGGGTCATCAAATCTTCCCTCAGTATTTGTTGCTCATAATGATGAAGTGAGCAAACTTTGGCATGAGCGATTTGGTCACTTAAACTATCGCTCCCTTCAGCATCTATGTAAAGAAAATATGGTGACAGGTCTTCCTATGGTATCTTGCAGAGATGGTGTTTGTTCCGGATGTGTACTCGGAAAACATCATCGGGACAGTTTTGACAAATGTGCCTCTTGGCACGCCTCAGCCCCTTTACAGCTTGTGCACAGTGATTTATGTGGTCCTCTTCCTGTTGCTTCATTCTCTGGCTGCAAGTACTTCTTAACTTTCATTGATGATTTCTCCAGATGCACTTGGGTATACTTCTTAAAACTCAAGAGCAAAGTATTTAACACATTTTTGGCCTTCAAAGCCTTTGTTGAAAAACAATCTGGACATCAAATTCTTAAGCTAAGAACTGATAATGGTGGAGAATATGTTAAAAACACATTCATCAACTTTTGCACCGAAAATGGAATTCAAATGCAACATACTGTTCCATACACTCCACAACAAAATGGTGTAGCTGAAAGGAAAAATCGCATCTTAAAGGAAATGGCTAATTGTATGCTGCAATCTAAAGGACTCAGTCTTAGTTTTTGGGCCGAAGCAATTAATTGTGCAAATTATATAATCAATCGCACTCCTACTAAGGTTCTAGAGAATATCACTCCAGAAGAAGCTTGGAGTTCCATTAAACCAGATGTAAGTCACTTTCGTGTGTTTGGAAGTGAAGCATGGGCCCATATTCCAGATGAAAAGCATAAAGCTTTAGAACCTAAGAGTGAGAAATGTACTTTTGTTGGATATTCTGAAGATGTAAAAGGTTATAGACTTATTCCATTTAAGTCCAAAAATGTTATCATTAGAAGAGATGTAAAATTTGATGAGAATAAATCGGCCTGCGAGCCTAGTCCGGCGGATGTGCCACCTCTTCCTATCTCTTCTACTTTTGAAAAAATTTCTTCTTCAGATGATGAAAGCGAGGATGATAATCCTCCCCCACCTTCTCAGGATCCTCAACTTCCAAGATGGGTCCGTGCTACTCGGGATGCAGCAGGTGATCTTGCCGGTGATCCTACAGATCAGCGACGTACACGTTCTCAGTTTGAAAGAGCCTCTTCTTTACTGGCTCAAGCTCCAATAAATCATGATCTTGACACTTTTGCAGAAGCTTCAGGCCATCCACATTGGGAAGCAGCTATGAATGAAGAATATCATTCATTGATAACAAATGATACATGGGATCTTGTTCCTCTACCAAAGGGACGCAAACTTGTTAGATGTAAATGGGTTTACAGAACCAAGTATGGACCAGATGGGAAAGTTGATAAACATAAAGCTCGTCTCATTGCTAAGGGCTTTTCACAGGTTGAAGGCATTGACTACACTGAAACCTTCTCCCCTGTTGCCAAAATGAACTCTATCCGCCTTGTTCTTTCCCTTGCTGCCTCTTTAAAATGGGAAGTCCATCAGATGGATGTTAAATCTGCCTTCTTGCATGGGGACTTGCAGGAAGAAATCTATATGGAACAACCCATTGGCTTCATACAAACAGACTCCAGCTTTGTTTGTCGACTTAAGAAATACCTTTATGGCCTCAAGCAAGCTCCTCGGGCTTGGTATGCCAAAATGGATAGCTTTCTTTTAGAATCTGGCTTTTCTAGGTGTCATTCTGACAATACTGTCTACACCAAGAAAGTGGGCAACTCTCTTATCATCCTTGTTCTTTATGTTGATGATCTTATTCTTACTGGTAGTGATCCCAACCTTATAAACCATGTGAAGTCCAGCCTTAAAAAGAAATTTGAAATGACAGACTTAGGACACTTACACTATTTTCTCGGTCTTCAAGTCTTGCAATCCAAGGAGGGTATTTTCCTTTCCCAGTCCAAGTATGCTTGTGATATTCTTCGTCATTTTCACATGGAAGACTGTAAGCCAGCCCCTTCTCCCTTTCAGTCTGGAGTCAAACTTTCAGTCTCTTGTACTTCTCCTGAAGTTGATGCTACCTTATACCGTCAACTTGTAGGAAAACTCTTGTATTTAACCCATACTCATCCTGATCTTTCCTTTGCTGTTGGCCTTGTTGCTCGTTTTATGAAAAACCACCGTGAAAGTCATTGGAAAGCAGCTAAAAGAATACTTCGTTATGTTCGAGGTACAATACAGTTTGGGATTCATTACAGTGCCAAAGCAGCTCCTCTGTTAGTTGGTTTCACTGATTCTGATTGGGCTGGTGACCCTGATGATCGGAAGTCTACTGCCGGTTATGTATTCACTCTTGGTTCAGGACCTATTACATGGGCTTGTAAGAAACAGGCTGCCATTTCTCTTTCGTCAGCAGAAGCAGAGTATCGTGGTGCCGTGGAAGCTAGTAAGGAAGCCTTGTGGCTTCGTCAGATCCTATCAGAGTTTGGCTTTGAGCAACAGCATCCAACCACACTTTGGTGTGATAATCAAAGTGCCATTCAGCTATGCAAAGATCCAGTCCAGCATCAACACAGCAAACACATTGAAATACACATGCACTTCATCAGAAAGCTCATTCATGACCATGTTCTTGAAGTGCAATATTGTCCAACAGATGATCAGGTTGCAGACATCTTCACAAAGGCTCTCACAGAGGCGAAGTTCACTAAACTTCGATATATGCTTGGAGTTCAGGAAGTTGTCACTAAGGGGGGATATGCTCTAGTGCCTCCTTCCTTCTCCTATTGTGTCATATTTGTAAATCCTTCAATCCTATCCCAAGTTGTTCTTAAGGGGGGATGTTAGGATATTCCGACACATAGGATATATTTGAGATCAACTTGGTCTAGTGTAGAGTTAGGTATAGAGTTAGGTAAAGTGTGTTTCTTTACTGTTGTACATTTTGTAACTTACAATCCGACGGTCACGATATGTAGTGATCCGACGGTTCATTCTCTCCTTGGTATTACCGACACTTGATCCGTGGCTTGACACCCGATTGGTCCATGAGTTCTATTTAAAGCGCATGGAGGGTCATTGTTCGGGTAATCCGTGCATGAGAGAAGCTTATGTAAATTTTCATTCTTTGATTAATAAATTGCCTGTAGTACCCACGTTGGGAGAGGCCGTGGACTGTTTCCCTCTTTGAGGGTTTTAAACACGTCAAAAATACTAGCGTATTGATCTGTGATCTGGTTGTGAGCGGTGTCCTTTTGGTATTCTTTCTGAGGAACTTACCCTGTAAATTCCTACAAATGTGATGTTCCACTGCCTGAACCTTAGAATTTTCTCTTAAATATGATGTGATGGATGGTGGTTGATACCCATAAAGTGCCATAAATGGGGTCATTTTTGTTGCTGTATGAAAGGAAGTGTTATACCACCATTCAGCCAGAGGCAACCTTTTGACCCTTTGTGTCTGTTTATCAGATACAAAGCAACGAAGATATCCTTCCAAACATTTGTTTACTATCTCAGTTTGCCCATCAGATTGAGGATGATAAGATGAGCTATGAGCTAACTGAGTACCAAGACAAGAAAATAATTCTGTCCAAAAATTTCCAGTGAAAATGGGATCTCTGTCACTTACAATAATCTTTGGGTTTCCATGTAGCTTTTGAATTGTTTCCATAAATGCAGTAGAAACTGTACTGGCTTTAAATGGATGTGATAATGCACAAAAGTGTGCATACTTGGTAAGTCTGTCAACTACCACCATGATGACACTCTTTCCCTCAGACTTGGGTAAACCTGTGATAAAATCCATTGATACCTCCTCCCAACGTTAGCTTGGAATGGATAAAGGTTGTAATAGACCCGGTGTCTTAATTGTTTCAACTTTATTTTGTTGGCAAACAAAACATTCTGCCACAAACTTTTGAATATCTGATTTAAGGCCATCCCAAAAAAATTCCTTCTTAACCCTGTGGTAAGTTTTTAAAAATCCTGAGTGCCCTCCTAAGGGAGAAGTGTGCAATTCCATAAGAATCTTTTGTTTTAGCTGGGAATTCTTACAGAGGTATAAGCGATCTTTGTACCATAACGAATCATTTTTCCAGCTAAATGTATCAGACATACTCGAATCTTGTTGTAGCTTTCGAATAAGAGCCCACACTTCTTCGTCATTCTTCCATTCCTCCCTTGCTTCATTTATCCAATCTGGTTGGATGATAAAAATAGCGCACAACAATGCTTCCACATCCTCATCCTTTCTTGAGAGTGCATCTGCCACCACATTTTGCTTCCCTTTTTTGTAGATGATTTCAAAGTCATAACCCAACATCTTTGTGACCCACTTTTGTTGCTCTTCAGAGGATAATCTTTGTTCTAAAAAGTATTTAAGGCTATCATGATCCGTTTTTACCTTGAAGTGTCTTCCCATTAGGTAGGGTCGCCATTTCTTAAGTGCATGGAGTATTGCCAACATTTCCTTCTCATAAATAGCTTTGCTTAGAAACTTTCCCTTGATTGGACGACTTTCAAAAGCAATGGGTCTTTCATCTTGCATTAGAACAGCACCAATTCCATTTCCTGAAGCATCACATTCCACAATAAAGGTTTTTGTGAAGTCCGGTGTAGCTAAGACCGGTGCTTGGCACATTGCCTCTTTAAGATGTTCAAAGGCCTTTGTTGCTTCCGGAGTCCATGAAAATGCATCTTTCTTCAATAATGTCGTTAGAGGTGCTGCTATTCTCCCATAATTCTTAACAAACTTGCGATAATACCCTGTCAACCCAAGAAATCCGCGCAAATGCTTTATGGATGTGGGGATTTTCCATTCCTTAATGGCTTTAATTTTGCTAGGGTCTACCTTAACTCCTTCATGAGATACAATATGACCCAAATATTCCACCTCCTGGACTCCAAAAAACATTTGGATCTTTTTGCATATAATTGTTTCTCCTCCAATAGTTGTAGCACCCTGTCAACATGTTCAACATGATCCTTCCAAGACTTGCTGTAGATAAGTATATCATCAAAAAATACTAACACAAATTTTCTAAGGAATGGTTTGAAAATTGAATTCATCAAACCTTGAAATGTTGAAGGTGCATTGGTAAGGCCAAAAGGCATGACCAAAAATTCATAATGACCCTCATGAGTTCTAAATGCCGTTTTCGAAATGTCTTCAATCTTCATTCTGATTTGATGATATCCTGAACGAAGATCCAACTTGGTGAAGTAAATTGATCCATGCAATTCATCCAGTAATTCATCAATGACAGGAATGGGGAACTTATCTTTAATAGTGAGCTTGTTGAGCTCCCTATAATCCGGACACATGCGCCATGATCCATCCTTCTTGTGCACCAATACTACTGGAGCAGAGAAAGAACTTTGACTCGGTTGAATTATACCAGCCTCTAGCATTTCTGCAACCATACGTTCAATTTCACTTTTTTGGACATAGGGATATCTGTACGGCCTGATGTTTGGAGGAACACTTCCTGGAATCAGATGAATAGCATGATCATGATCACGCATAGGTGGGAGACCTTTGGGAGTCTCAAATACCTTGGAATGATTGTCCAGGACTTTTTGGAGATCTGGAGAAATAGATGATTCCAATGTGGAAACATCTAGCGAACATAATTGTGCAATTACACCTCTTTGTTCCTTTTTTAGAAGCTTTGTCATGCCATTAGAGCTGATTATCTTTCCTGGTTTCCCTGCAATACCCCTTAATTCAACTTCCTTTCCTTCCACAGAAAATTTCATGAAAAGTTCTTGAAAATTAAAAGCTATTGTACCCAAGGATTGTAGCCATTGGACTCCTAGTACAACATCAGCACCTCCCATTGGAATGGAAAGCATTGGGCTAGTCAATACATATTCTCCCATGGATAGCTTGATATTATGGCACTTTCCAGAACAATTTATTGTTCCTCCATTTGCAATCATCACTTGACACTCTGGTGCTGGATATAGGAAGCAATTCAATTCTTTTGCTACCCTACAATGAATAAAATTGTGGGTGCTTCCTGAATCAATCAACACTATTACCTTTTTCTTCTTGATTTGTCCTTCTATCTTGATGGTTTGAGGAGTGGTAATTCCCGCCAATGCATTACAAGATATGGTCGGATTTATTTGTTCTTCATCTAGGCTTTGTTCCTGGAATATATCCTCTTCTTTTGACCTTTCTTGCTCCTTTTCTTCTTCCTCTTCACAATCTATGTAGAATAATTTCTTCTCAGCACACTTATGACCTTTTGTGTATTTGCTATCACAATTGTAACAAAGCCCTTTTGCTCTTTTTTTTCCAATTGTTGTGGTGTCAACCTTGTAGGTTGTGGAAGACTATGGGCAACAACACTTCCGTCTTTATAGTTGTGAATGGTATGCTTCCTAGTTGCCATAATTTTGCTTTCCATTTTTCTTGCTAACCTGAATGCCTTCTCTAATGAATCAGGTTCCCAAAGGCGCACATCATGTTGGATATTATCCTTTAAAGACCCTATGAACACATCAATCCTATGCTCCTCTGGAATATCTTTTACCCTTATGTTCAATTTTTGGAACTCCTCAATGTGCTCCATTATTGAACCCTTTTGTTTGAGACTTATCAATTGGCTAAAAAAAGTGTTGCTTTTTGTATCCTCATAATGTGCTATCAATTCTTCCGTAAAAATTGCCCAAGTGATAAATTGTTTACGAGAACAAAGCCATTGATACCATACAAACTGATTTGGTTCCAAATATAAAGTTGCCATACGTACCTTTTGTGTGTTTTGCACATTATTGAGATCGAAGAATTGCTCCATCTGTAATATCCATGTGGCGGGATCCTTGCCATCAAACTTCCTCATATCGATTTTTGGAACATGGTGAGTCTTCGATCCAACATTAGAGTCTATGGAATCATGATTAACATTTCTTTTGTTCTCATCATGAGTTTCCTTTAGTACTCTTTCACCCTTAGTGACCATTTCTTGTAGCAACTTATTCATATTTATCTTCAATTCTTCCATCTTATCATCCATGCCATCAATTTTACCGTCCATGCCATTCACCTTAGCTTCCATGCCATCCATCTTAGCTTCCATGCCCTTTATCTTGGATTCCACGCCATTTATCTTAGCATTTGTTAGCTTTTGTGAGCGTGACATTTGTTGCGCTTGTTCTTGTAATTTTGATATATCATGTAGCATTTCTTCCTCTTCTTCATGAGTCATGCTAGAGCTTTCAGGTTCCTTACTAGGTGTTTGCATTTTCTTTTCTCGGGGCATCAGTTACTGATAATAATGCTTTACTATGCCCTTTGAATTCCTTCAACCCAAGCTTATGCAAAAATTTAAAAAAAACTACACACCTTTTTTTCTTTGTAGAAGCCTGATATTGAATCTGATGTATCTCTGTAATTTCGAATCATCCAGTTCTGAAATTTTGACCTGTAGTAGCCTTCTATGTCCTCTTTCCAATGCCACTAGTCTGATCTAAATTAGATTCTCCAAGAAAGAGTTATGCACAATCTCCCGCAGTGACCTGATTATAGACTAGTTCAGTAGAGCGAACTTGTACGAAGTGCTACGTGTCACTGTTTCAACCTTTGACTCTAAAAAATATATAAAAGAAAACTACAGTCCGTCCTCTTTCTATACCTTCTTACGAAATTTCAATCCGATGCTCAGAAAGAAAGTTATGACGATTTTCCCCAGGTCACCTGTTTTGAGTGTAATTCAGGAGTCTGCAAAAAGACCAACTTCCTCAGATCATATCTCCGAAAATATCGCGCGAAAAGTTCTGAAATTCGGACCCAAGGTTCAGCGCAATTGCTTCTCAAATGGGTTTTTTTTTGCTACTTCTGAAACGTCACAAAAAAAAAGTTATAGCGAAAATTCCACGATGACCTGTTTGGAGCAGCGAAACCCTAGAATCCAAAGCTCTGATACCAAATGTTATGAAACCAGCTCAAGAAAAGATAGAAAAGATAGATCAACGCCTTAGAATTCTGCCTCTTCGAGGGGGCAACCTCCTTTACATTACATAAATGAACAATTCTTGGATGATACAAACGACAAAACCTCCTTTCTATATATAGGAGTCTAAGGAGTCACAATATAATCCAGCCGACCTAACAATAATAATATAAAGCCAAAAAAATAACAATAGAGGGATTCTATGGGCACATTAATAACAATATGGGGGCAATGGGGGCACAACAATATAAATAAGGGGTATAACTACAATAGTAATGGGGTAATCACTAGTATTATAGGGACCCAACAATCTTGGTCCCCGGTGAGCCACTTGCCTTGGTGCAGGAGTTGGCCATCTTTGACAACCCAATAAAGTTGGATCTTCTGCTGGTGAGTGTTCTTGATCTGCATGTCCATGATCCGATCAGTTGTGTCATGTTCCAGGCAATTTGGGTTTAACTCTTTAGCGTGAGTTGTTCTGCAATGTCTGATGTGTCCAATAATGGTGGAAAGTATGGTTGAAGGCAGTCCATATTGAACACTGGGTGCAGGCCAAGGAATGGTGGAATGTTGATCTCGAAATCACTATGCCCTACAGCCTTAGTGATGGTGTAAGGCCCATATCGGGGCGGGCCAAGCTTGCAGTGGGGCCCAACTAGGTGATCCTTTTGCAAATGTAACCAAATTTTGTTGCCCACATGGAACTTCTGTGGCATTGGATGGTGATCATGACGCTTCTTGTGCTTAGCATTGGCTCTGTCCAATATGTCATAGACCTACTGGCGGATGTGCTGAATGTTCTCAATGAAGCTATTAGCCCTGTTAGCTTTGGACTAGACATGCGCTGAATCTGCCTAAGTAGCTGCAAATGGTATGGCCACATCAATGGGACATAGTGGTTGGAATCCCAACCCCACCTGAAAGGGGTTGTGGCCAGTTGAGCTATGGAGAGGATTTCATAGGGGAGGATTTCATCCCATGTGTGTGGATGCTTCAAGTTGTACATATGAAAAATGTGTACGATCATTATGTTGACGACCTCTGTTTTGCATTAGTTTGGGGTGGAAATCCATGGACTTAGTGAGATTGGTATCCAACATCGAACAGAGACTTGACCAAAATGTACTTAGGAACATGTTGTCCCGATCTGAGATAATGGACTGTGGGATACAAAAATGTACCCACACTCATTCAAAGAAGAGATTAGAAGTGGATTCTACTATGATACTCTTCTTGCAAGCCGCCATAATGGCCATATTAGAGAATTTGTCGAAAACCATGAAAATGCAGTCGTTTCCATGCTTAGTAGAAGGAAGGCTCGACATGTAATCCATGGAGATGGATTCCCAAGGTTGACTAGGAGTAGGCAGAGGAGTATATAGGCCTTGATTATTGATGGTCAGTTTGGTAATGATGCAGGTAGTGTAGGATCTAATGTATTTCCCAACATCCTGTCGAAGGTTCGGCCAATAAAAATACTTTTGCAACACTGCCACTATTTTCTCTACCCCAAAATGTCCAGCGACCTGACTGTAGTGCACCTCCTAAATCATCTTGGCACGCTCGCTTGAAGGAACACATGTGTCCCTGGTGGCATAACAGTGCATCCTGAAGGTGAAAATTTGGAACTTGCTTACCTTCTAGGAGTGTCTGGTATGTGCTGTCGAATTCTAGATCACTCTTGTAAAAATGCGGCCACCCCGCAATCTCGTGCCCATAAGAGTCGAGCATAGTGGTCAGTGCCATGACCGGTGGTCGGATGAGGCAGCCTGCAACATTATTGGTGCTTCCCTTCTTATACTTAATATTCAAATGGAATTGTTGCAGGTATGTGGACCATTTATGATGGCAAACGTTCTGTCGCTTCCCTTGTGTCCGTATGAACTGCAGGGGTCGGTGGTCTGTGTGGATGACCATTTCCTTCCCCATAATGTAATGCTTCCATTGTCGGCAGGTCTGCACAATGGAATACATCCATTTTTCATAGTTCGGATACTTTGGGACTGTGTTTGAAAGTGTCTCACTGTGATATGCCACTAGATGCCCCTCTTGAGTAATAACTGAACCAATAACATAGTTGGAGGCGTCTGTCTCGATCTCAAATGATTGTTGTAGGTCTAGTAATGTGAGCACGGGTGCAGAGCCGAGGCGATGCTTCAACTCAAAAAATGCCTTCTATTGGGATTCAGACCAAAATAAATTTTCTTTCACTCTGCCCTTGGTGACTTGACTTGAAGGCCAAGTGATATGAGAGAACCGCAACACGAACCTGCGATAGAAATTGGAAAGACACGAAAAGCTGCGAAGCTTTATTAGAGTGGTTGGGGCTAGCTAATCCCGAATGAATTGTAGCTTGGATGGGTCCACATTCACACCCTTCTCATCAATGATGTACCACAGATATTGAACCTAGGCCATGTCAAAAGTACATTTTTCCAAATTGGCACACATCTTGTGTTGTCGCAGGGTTTGAAGGACTTTTCAAATATGGTGGAGGTGCTTTTCCCAACTCTAGTTGAATATCAACATGTCATCTAAATACATCTAAATACACCACCACAAATGCATTGGTGAAGGGTTACAAGATGTCGTCTATCACTCTCATGAAGATTGTGGGGGCGTTCATCAACCTAAAAGGCATGACCAACCATTCATAAAGGCCCTCCTTGGATTAAGAAAGTCTTCCACATTTCGGAGGGTTCGATAGGCACCTGGTGATAACCGGACTTCAAGTCAATCTTACTGAAATATTTGTCCCCCTTGACCTGGTCTAGAAGGTCATCAATCTTTGTGATTGGGTGCCTATTTCGAACAACGATCTTGTTCAACGCCTGATAGTCAATATAGAGTCTCCAAGTCCCATCCTTCTTCTGTACCAATATAATCGGGCTCCCATAGGGTGATGGGCTTGGACTGATGTGCCCTTTCTGCAACAACTCCTCAATTTTCCTCTTGATCTCATTGTTCTCCATAATATAGCGTCAATAGATCAGTCCATTGGGTAGTGACGCACCCAGGGTCAGATTGATGGAGTGCTTGACCTGACAATGTAAAGGTACCCTTGTAGGTGAGGCGAAAATGTCCCTGTAATCCTCCACGCCCTTGTCCATTTGCTGCTATTGTGTGGAGGAGCCTTGTCTAGAAGGCGTGGCCATAACCTTCTTCTTTCTTTGAGGGCGAATCATAAGGAGAATAAATTTCCTGGTCTCAGAAATGATCTTACTGCATTGCTTTGCAATGATGAAAGAGATGGTGGTATGCGAGGCTACCTTCAGTATCTTGTACAACTTATCGCCCAAATTAATAATCATAGAGCGAGGTCTAGACTCATATATAGCATATTGCTTCCACAAGTATGGTTGTCCTAATAACACATCACACACTTCAAGAGGAGAAAAATTACATAGTACCTCATTCGTTAAGGGCTTGATGTTGTAGGGAAGGTGACACTGTTGGCTCATGCGGAGATTTTGTCCTTGGTGAAGCCACCTGATGGTGTACGACTACGGATGTGTTGTGGTTCGTAGACCCAATCGCTTCACGATCTCTGATGAAATGAGTTTCTTTTGGCTCCCTCCGTCGACAATGAACTACAACAGAGAACCCTTCACCCACATTTGTGAGTGGAGAAGGCATTCTCCCTCCTCTGGATCTTAGTTGTGGCCATGGTGGCACTAGGATCTACGTCAATGATCTACTTCCCTTTATCATTCCCCTTGTCAGGTTCCAACTCAAAGTCAAAACATGCATCTAATTTGGAAGCCTTCAGCTTGGCTACTAGTGCTTGGCCCGACACTCACTTGTGTTGTGATTGGAGCTCTTATGGAACTCACACCATTTTCCCATGTCCTTAGTTGTCTTCGTGGTGCTGTTATTTTCTTATAGCTTCAACAGGTTTTCCTGGGTCACCTCGCCTTATCTTTGTCCTTTGCTTTGTGCTTTGGGGGCACATTTTCCTTGCTTCAGATTCACATATCCAAAGTCTTGCCTCTTCTGTTTAAACTTCTGCTCAATCTTGACAGCGTATCGGTACATTGTACCAAGCAAGGAGATGTCTATGAACTCCATCTTGTCCTAGATGTACTTTTGTAGACAATTGCGGTACTTGAGTACCAAATTCCTCTCATAATTCTTGATACCCAACTTCATGCGAAGAGTATCGAAAACATTTGTAAACTCTGACACATCTTGGTCCCTTCCCTGTCATAGCATGGTCCAATTTATGTATTTATCTTCATAGCTCCCAATAGGGTAATATTGTTCCTTGCTGGTGTCTTGGAAAGAATTCCAAGTGGGTGCAACAGAAAATAATGAGGATTCCCTCTCGTCCTTTTGGTCACAATAGGTTTCCCACTAGTCCTTGACATGTGGGGTGGCTTTAAGAAGAGAAAAAGTAATACTTTCCCAATTGGAAAAGTCATGAACTGAAAAATATCCTCCCAACAGATTTAACCATTTATCTATGACATCTGCATCTATCTGGCCCTCAAATATGGGAATATCAAAGTTAACTTGTACCTTAAAAGGAGTGACTACTGGATGAAGATGCATCGCCCGTGGGTAGCCGTCGAAGGATCTGGGCAAAGTTATCCATCATCTTGTTCCTTTGTCGCTCAAGGGCTTCCTTGAGCATTATTTTGAAAGGATCTCCTGTCCCCTCATATTTTTTTTCTTCCACCATGGGGGGCCATTAGGTTTTGCGAGGTTAGTCTCGCAAAGGTTCAACCAGATCGAGGCCTAACTCATACCTTGACCTTGTTGGGGACATGCAAAGAAAAATAGAGTAAGAGTAGAATGCTCTGATACCACTGATCCAGACTTATGCAGGAACAAAAAAAAATACACAGATACACATATACACATATACACAAAGATGTAACAGAAATAAAACTTCATTTCATTAATACCAAAGAACTTAAATATGCTTACATAAAGAAATAAAAACAAACTAGCTTGGGCGATGGTAGCTTATCTCTTAGAAGAGATGTGGCAGCTTCATGCCTTTGAACAGAGTTACAATGAGGCTCAAAGGCCTATTTATTATTAAGAAACAATGGAAAAACCTAAACATAAAAAAACCTAACCCTAGGAGATGAAGCGCCAAAAATGTGGGCCCCGTTTGAGTAAATTGGTACACCAACTTCCCGGGTTTGTAACTTTGGCATACAATCTCCTTTTGGCTATCATAATACCTCGTTTCAAATATGTCAAAGAGGAGGCCGAAAACAATTTAGTAAACTAATTTTGGACTTTTGCGATCTCTCTATTTTCCCTAAAAACTTCTTTTAGTCCCTCAAAATGGCTTCAAAATTTTAGGATCCAAAAAACTACCAAAAATAGTAATTTGTGCTACAATTAAGGAAACTGAAAGGAAAAAATGGTGGGGGTCCATGTGGAATAGGTGGGTGGCCACCAATATCCACCTGGATCAATAGTAAACCCTAATCAAACTGCCTAGAAACATTCATTCCTTTTCCGAAAGAATTTGGCCTCAAAAAATAAAAAATTTCCAAGTCAAAACGTGAAGTCAATGATGGTCAATGATTGGTAAAACTATCCCAAATAAAAAATTCAATACATAAATAAGATTTTTCCTTCTTCTCTTCGCACATGTAATCTTAGACCTCCAATTACAGACATGTATGAACCAATCAATAGAAGAGAGAGAAGACGTGATGTGTAATGATGATGCTCCAAAGTGATGTGACATGAGTTGTATTTATATGCATTGGAGGAGATCCAATTTGACCTTTAGTCTGACCTGTACTTTGTGCACATGTGGTTCCATCATTAAAATTATATTTTTACTTGACCAAATTAAATTCTTCCAAAGGCTAGTAAGGGTATTTCCTGATGAGGAAGATTGTCAAAAGGAGGGAATTTGTCCTTGAGCTGCCAAATTAACACCTTGGTCTCCCCTTTACCTTGTTCACCCCTTTGTGTTAACCAGACATTGGATCCCATAAAATCCTCGATCCTCAATTCCCTTTCCCCTCTTATTTTATTTCTACCCTCCCTACTTGCGGGGTGAAAATAAATATGCCTTATGCCCTAGAAGGAACCTCAAAGAGGTCCCTCCCTCCTATAGTGGCCTTGTTTTGGATGCACTTGTTGTCTCTCTGATCGAAAGAAAAGCACATCTACATAAAGTGAAAGAAAAACCCAAACTGCAAATCCACAAAGAAATAAGCCTCCATTGTTGGGGCCCTTAGATAAAACGAAGCCAAAACATGTGATGACCTATTATCCTCTTCTCTTTTAATGTGAGCGGCACTGGGGGTGCCCAGAAAAGAATCACCCTCAAAAGAATGCTAGCTTCTGTCAAACCTAATATCATAATGTTTCAAGAGACCATGTGCTATGGTGTAAAAGCGAGGAAAATTTTAGAAGGGATGTTACAAACAATGGACTTTCTACCATGAAAAGTCAGATGGCTTCTTTGATGGTCTAATCATTTGATGGAGTCTTGATTTCAAATCTTCATCCTCCATATTTTCCTTTAGATATAATGGGGAAGTCATATTTTAAGGATTATGTTATTCCCCTCTATTTTTTAAATATCTATGGCCCCTATTCTAGTCTACAACATGTTTGGGAAGAATTGAGTTGTGCATATGCCACAAATGATAGGTACACCATCGTCGATAGCAATATGAACTTTACACTTTGGGATTGTGAGAAGTGTGGGGACCCAATCCCAGTTTGGATCCTCTACATTTGTTATTCTCAGATTGGATGGTGAAGCACCATTTAATGGACCTTGAGTTGGTTGAGCTCCTTCCCACTTGGATCAATGATGGATTTGGGGGAAATGAAGTATCAAAGGGACTTGACAAATTTTTATTTTCAAAAGTTCTAATAAATTCAAGAATTTCTTTCATATCTTCAGTGTTATTTGAAGGGATATTTGATCATCAACCCATTCTATTATAATTTTCCTTTCATGTCAACTCCAATGTGATCTCGTTCAGGTTCAACCCTTCTTGGTTCATTGAGGAGGATTATCACATTAAGGTTCAACCCTTCTTGGCTCATTGAGGAGGACTATCACTCTTTAATTGCCAATTTTTGGACACCATGAAGTCACTCTGGTCACTCATCTTCCATGGTCCAGTTTGAAAAATATTTGGTCATAGTTAAACAAGCATCAAGGGTGTCAACAAAGTTACATCATTACTTTAAAAAATAGGCAAGATTGGCCGTGGAAAATTGGATTCAAGAATTCATCTCTCATATGAATGCTAACTCTATTTTTGATGAACAATTGTCTCCCTTAAAATAATTAGAAGAGGAAAGAAACTATTTTTTGTTGGAAGAGGAAGAATGTTAGAGATTGAAAAGCAAAGCCAATTAGCTCTCTAAATGCAACAATCATACTAAGTTCTTCCCTCAATATGCTAGTTTGAGGAAGAAAAAAAATTGATTTGGTATATTCAATATGTGCATGGAACCCCCCTTAATTCCTTTTCAAACAAAGTTGCAAAGGGAATTTGTTTCTTTTAGACTCTATTTAAGGCTCCTTCAAGATGCCCTATCCAAGAGATATTGCAAGTTATTTCCTAAGATGATTTTAGAAGAGCTAAATTATTTTCTCACATAAGAAGTCTTGGAAAAGGAATTTCAAGCAACTTTAAACTTTATGAAAAGGTCCAGTCCTTGTTAAATATTTTCTAGAAAGCATACTTCTTGTGTCTCATCACATAAGAAGGAACCTCCTACGTTGATTTTTGTCCCATTGCTTGTTGCATGCTTATTAACAAGGTGATTTCCAAGATTATCATGATGAGGATCAACCCATTGCTTAGTACCTTCATTTTAGCATAACATTTCAGCTTTCTTGAAAATAGGAACATATATGATGTAGTGGTCATAACACAAGAGGTGTTCCACTCAATGAAAGTTTCAAATTTGAGAGCAACAATTTTGGAATTGGTTTTGTCAAAGGTCTATAACTGTGTAGACTAGACATTCATTCACCTTGTTCCTATACAATTGGGGTTTGCACTTTCGGTGATAAACATGATCATGGGGTGCATTTAGTCTGATTCATTTGTAGTAATGGTGAATGATGATTTGTCCTCTTTATTTCAAGCCTCAAGGGGGCTGCACCAAGGGTGCTCTTTGTCCTGCAGAAGCGCTTAGCAAGTTGATTGGAAAGTTCATATCTAAGGGGCTCCTTCATGGGTTCAAAGTAGTGATTGAAGTGGCAGTTACACATCTACTCTTCATAGAAGATGTGCTTGCCTTCATTATGGGGGACATAAGAGATTTCTAATATTTAAAGAATGAATTGGATATTTTAGTAAGGCTACTAGGATGGAATTAACACAAACAAGTCAAGCATCATCTGTTGTGGTATTTCAACGAAGGAATTATTACAGATGAGAGATTACTTTCCTTTCCTAGTTAGGGATACGAAATAAGTCTTAAAGTACTTGGGCTTCTTCATAAAACCAAACAAATATCATTTTACAAATTGGGTATGGATGGTTCAGAATGTAGAGGCATGCATTTCAATTTGGACCAATAATATCCACTCCAGAGGTGGGTGTCTAGTCCTTGTTAAATATTTTCTAGAAAGCATACTTGTAGATTGGAATTCCATCAGAGCAGTTCCCAAAAGCATTCTAAATCTGATTAGAAAAGTGAGTTTCAATTTATTGTGGTCAAGTGACAGTAATATCAAAGGCATTGCCTTAGTTAAATTCTCATGCTTGGAAACACCGAAGGAGTTGGGAGGTTGGGGCATCAAAGACATACATATTTTTGCATAGGGTTTAGCTGGCAACAAATTGTGGAGATTGTCACAAGAAAATTAACTTTGTTTCAAGGAGGTTCAATCCAAATACTTCCTGAGGAAATATTTCGTTGATTGGATCTGAATTCCTAACAAAGTTTCCATTGGCTCAAATGCGTGGAAAGCAATAGTCAGAGCATTCCTGCTAATTGGCAAGTGGGTTGTGTGGTAGGTGGGAGATGGTCACCAAGTGTACATTGGACTTGATCGATGGTATGGCACTTGGAACAATTACAAGCTCTTGGATCCCCTTTTAGCCGAACTTGGAAGAAAAAATATTACTCATCTTATTAATGTTAAAGCTCAGGAACCTCAAGTCAAAGGCCACCATGGTTGGAAGTCCATAAGGGTTTTGGGGCTGTCAAATGGTGTTATAGAAGAATGGAAAATATATGTTGCTCTATTGGCTACAAATTTTATGGAACTTAGAGACAATATCTCTGACACCATTTAATGGACAATGAATCCTCAAATAGGATCTTTCACAAAAAAACTCGACTATCATTCTTGGTTTTAAAATCATTTATGTGGGCATAATCAATGGTGGTGGAGGGTGATATGGAGGATAAAATCCCCACTGAAATCCATATTAACCTCCTAGTTAGCTCTTAGCAAGAAATTTCTCACATGGGACAAGCTCCCAAAGTGTGGTTGGTTTAGGCGAAACTAATTCTCTTTATGCAAGATGTAGGAAGAACATCACTCTTACCTTTTCATGAGCTACAATGACATGACCTAGGTATGTGTTATCTTAGGGAGAGATTTTAAGCCTAAATCATGATGTTTTGAGGCATCCCTTAGTGATGCATTTAGGCGCTAATAGTCGAATAAGAAAGTGGCTTGATACAAGGCACTCCCATGCATTTAGGTGCTGGTAGTCGAATAAACAAGTGGCTTGATGCAAGGCAGTCCCATGCATTTTAATTTACAATGTATGGTTCTCCTAGAATTTCTATATATGATTTTCAGGATAACTTAACTCCACCATATGTTTATGCAGCTAAGGTGGTTATCTTGGCTCACAAGTCTAGGTCTTATCCTCACCAAAACAATCCTAGGAACCCAATCATGCCAAAGGTCAATTTGAACACCTCCTAGGGGTATTTCAAAGGGGCTAGTCAAGGACACCGCCTACGTTATGGTTTTTGTCTATTTCAGTCATTCAAATTTCTTATATTGCAAATATTCCCCTCGTAGGGGATCTAATAACAAGGTGGAATTCGCAGCCCTGTGGGTTTTATTCGAATTGGCCACGAAAAAAGGCCTCTTAGGATTGTAGATAATGGGTGATTCAAAGCTCATCATTGATTGGGAAATTCACAAATCATAGATTGACATACTCTGTTTAGATGCTCTCCTCTTAGACATTTGGACTATTGAAAGATCATTTGATCACATCTCCTACCGCCACATTTAGTGGGAACTCAATGTGGAGGCAGATGGCTTGTCCAAAGAAGCCATCACTCTTCTTGTTGGGTTTGTTGGGATTTACGAATGTGCAGAAGCCAAAGAGGTCAAATCGATGGAGAAAAATCTCGCCCTCTAACTCCTTTCATTTTTTTTGTATCCTTTTGTTTAAGTTTCAGATTGAAGTTGAGGATACAAGGGTTAGATTCTTCCGAGTTGTGTAAGATGATGGATAGAACATAGCTTAAATGTTAGGATGTTAGTATATTTTTTGTTATTTATATGACTGCGGTACTTTCTAAATGAAATATGAAATATGACAGAAGGAGACAAGAGTTTGTATTGATTACTTCTCATTAATATATACATATTAAAAATATATATATATAATATATTTTTGTATATATTTCTTATTTATTAAAGACTTAAAAGCTTTTAATTATATAAAATGAGAGACTGGTTGGACAAAAAACCCTTCTATTACTAAATCATTATAGAGTTGATGCTAGTAGATAGTATCAATAAATCAAATTTTGATACCAAGTAATTTGCCCATTTTCATTTTTTTTAATTACATATAATAATTTATTTACATATATTTTGACAATATATTCTAACTTGATATATAATTCCTCATATTAGTATATAAACAAGTGGCTTGATGCAAGGCACTCCCATGCATTTTAATTGACAACGTATGGTTCTCCTAGAATTTCTGTATATGTTTTTCAGGACAAATTAATTCCACCATATGTTTATGCATCTAAGGTGGTTATCTTGGCTCACAAATCTAGGTCTTATCCTCACCAAAACAATCCTAGGAACCCAATCATGCCAAAGATCAATTTGAACACCTCCTAGGGGTATTTCAAAGGGGCTAGTCAAGGACACTGCCTACGTTATGGATGTTGTCTATTTCAGTCATTCACATTTCTTATATTGCAAATATTCCCCTGGTAGGGGGTCTAATAACAAGGTGGAATTCACAGCCCTGTGGGTTTTATTCGAATTGGCCACGAAGAAAGGCCTCTTAGGATTGTAGATAATGGGTGATTCAAAGCTCATCATTGATTGGGAAATTCACAAATCATAGATTGACATACTCTATTTAGATGCTCTCTTCTTAGACATTTGGACTATTGAAAGATCCTTTGATCACATCTCCTACCGCCACATTTAGTGGGAACTCAATGTGGAGGCAGATGGCTTGTCCAAAGAAGCCATCGCTCTTCTTGTTGGGTTTGTTGGGATTTACGAATGTGCAGAAGGTGAAGAGGTCAAATCGATGGAGAAAAATCTCGCCCTCTAACTCTCATTTTTTTGTATCCTTTCGTTTAAGTTTCAGATTGAAGTTGTAGATACAAAGGTTACATTTTGCCGAGTTGTGTAAGATGATGGATAGAACATAGCTTAAATGTTAGGATGTTAGTATATTTTTTGTTATTTATATGACTACGGTACTTTCTAAATGAAATATGAAATATGATAGAAAGAGACAAGAGTCTGTATTGATTACTTCTCATTAATATATACATATTTAAAAAAAAAAATCTAACATTTTTTTTATATATTTCTTATTTATTAAAGACTTAAAAACTTTTAATTATATAAAATAGAGATTGGTTAGAAAAAACCCTTCTATTACTAAATCATTATAAAGTCGATGCTAATTAATAGTATCAATAAATCAAATATAGTATTAATTTGCCATTTTCATTTTTTTTAATCACATATAACAATTTATTTACATATATTATGACAATATATTTTAACTTCATATATAATTCATATATAATTCCTCACATTAGTATATAAAGTCATAGTATTATACTTGATTTATTCCAAATTTATTTTATTTATCGACGTATAAACTAATTAATATTTACATATAAACCATTAATCCGCTAATAAAACATTAAAAACTTATAAAATAAATAATTATTATATCTCATCGCTCATTAACTTTATGCTTCGTTTCTGGCTCAAATATCATGCTCTACCTTTCTATATTATTTGGTCCATTTGGCTCAAGCGAAATTTAAGAAATTTTAAGCACAAATGGGGGGTGATTTTCGAGGTTATAATGAAGGCTGTCAACTATTTTGCAGAGATTGGATCTATCAAGAGGATATGAAGGGGTTATATCTAATAGCATTTTTTTTGATGGGGCAAGTTAACAAAGGATCTGTGGATGTGGTGTTTGGGAGATATTATCGTTTTTGGTGGAAGAGAGATTGTTTTATGAGGTGTCCTACTGTTAGCTAAATGGTTAATAATGGAACAACAAAGTTTACATTATTGTTTTATGGGGTGGGGTGTCTTACTGTTAGCCAAATGGTTAATAATGGAACAAGTTTTCATTCATTGAAATGCCAAGAGTATAATAGACCGATCACATTGTCTTCAATCACCAATCCTTTCCAATTGAATAAACCGTATTAAAAACTTAGCAAGCAATTTTCAAAACATTTTTTTCTCTCACATTTACAGAAAACAGAATCAGGTGACAAACATTCTTTCTAAGAGAGGTGACAAACCTTCTTTAAGAAGGGAATTCACTATGAATAAGAGAGGTGACAAACCTTCTTTCTAAGAAGGGAATTCACTATGAATCAGATAGATATTTCTTTGCAACATACTCACAAGATATTCTCTTGAACTCTTCTGTCCAATGATTACATGATGACTTGTGGATTTTGAAGCAAGAAATTCTCTTCATTATATGTGGACTTGGACTTACTTTGTTTATTAAATTTTCAGATATAAAAGAGAAAAATAGAAATATATAAATAGGAATAAAAACTCATAAAATGTAATTTTTTTCTTTTAAATATAAAAATAAAGACTTTAAAAAAAACTTACATTGAAGTTTATCAATATCTTTAATGAGTCTCGACAGTTGCTATCCATTTTCCTTCTTAAATCATTTTCCATAATATAAACTCTCATCCTTTATTTTAAGTTTCACCATATTTCGACTAGGCATTTTCTTGTGGAATCGCTTCAAACATCGAGATTCGTAAGGAAGCAACTGATCAAACTTGAGAATAATATGACACAGCGACCATTAAAACACGTTGCTGTAAAATGATATGACACGGCGACTCAACTGCCGACGAAGCACTGAGGAAGAGTTGAAGAATCCACTCTCAAAACTTTGAATAATAATATGACATACTGAATCCCACAGCCGACGAAGCACAGAGGAAATGCTGAGGAAGCAACTCTCGAGACTTTGAATAATATGCAGCGACTATTAAAACTTGGTGCACAGTAATGTGACGCGGCAACTCTCGAAAGCACCGACGAGGAACTGATTTTCAAAACATTGACAGACCGCCTTAAAACGTAGACCTTCTTGTGGAGAATAATATGAACACAGCGACCTTTAGAAGTGGAAGGGGACACAATATAAACTACCGTGACTTTCGACCTAAAATCCAACAACTCACCGCGAACTGAAATTCGTACCAACTCACACAAATTAAATTATAATTGCAACCGCCATGGAAATTTTGACCTTCCATTCCATTTTCCAAGGAGCTTGCAAAAGGCAAATTGGGCAAAAACATGGTTGTGAATTAAATAGAATTGTTACATACGCTTCTCGCTTGACTCGGGAAAAGTCCACAATATCACTTAACCCACGCATACTACCAGTGGGTTTCATTCGCGTCAAAGTTTGACTCGGTGGTGATGTATACATATATGATGCGCTGAGCTGAGCGGAATGTGAGATATTTTGATATGAGTTTTTCTGGAAATATTTACAGTACTTTAATGTGAGTACTACCGTGGTTGTGTTTGTGCTTTTGAGACCAAAGTTTTGTTGGAGAATATATTGGTGACTTATTTTGAATTTAGTTTAAAAAGGCTTCACGGCAATCTCTTGATTAACACGGCTTGTAGCTCTGTTATTGATACGGTGTCATCTCTTCTGCGCAAGAAACAGATCGCTATGAGCTCCACGACTCCCACAGGCCCGAGGAGATTCTCCCCGACACGAATTTCTTTGTGTGAGAATTACGAGCGATTCAACAGCGATGACGAAAACGAAATGCAGAACAATGTTTTCAATATCGTGCCCATGAAAGTCGCAGTGGAGATTTTTCCTAATGATGGCGATCACGATGACGAAATGCAAGGAGGATAAAGCAAGTTTTATGGTGCAAGTTGATCCGGCAGCTAAGGGATTTTTTTTTCAATGAGAGGGAGAAATTTCAAATCTATGACGAGAAATAGGTAAAAATTCCAAATATATGATCAGAATTGAATATATCATGCTAACTTAGGATAAACCATGGTTTTTTATTTTTGAATTTGTCCAGACATAAATTGTTATAAAAATTCTATCAATTTTTTTATAACGTTACTATTATAAATCCATGTTGCCAACAAAAGAGAATTACGAGGTTCACATTCTCTATTTCTGTTGACAAAGAAAGAGAAATTTGGGTTCAGATTCTATATTTCCGTTGATAACCAAAGAGAAATTTGAGGCTCACACTTCTTTGGCATCCATTCCTTTTATTGTAATGATTTTTATGGATAAGGTAATAGGTTTATTAAGATTGGCGTAAGACTTTATGTTATAAGCTATATACAGTTTTGTTGTTAATCCATGGAAGTATTTTTTTACATTCAGATATGGGTCGGGAGTATTTACCTTTTTTTCGCGTATTTGTATAGAGTGTTGATCCATGGAATTATTTTTTTACATTCAGATATGTGTCGAGAGTATTTGCTTTTTTCCGCCTCTGTGGATGGAGTTGAAATTTGAAAATGTGATTTCTTCGTATTTTAATGCATACAACTATCTAAATGATAAAAAATCATAAATAAAAGTTTTTAAATTAATATATATTTTTATTATTAATTTTCTTTAAATATTATATATAAGGTAAGTATTATTTTTATTTTCTGTATTCAAGTTTCTGTGATCTGAAAAACTTTGCTTAATATATTATTTTTATATTAATAGATATGTTTATTTTGAAGTAATGTTTTTAGAATTTTAATTTAATCAGCTTAGATTTATTTTAAACCCAAATCTATCAACTCAGGAGAGGGATTAAATCTCTTGAGATACATACATCTTTTAAAATAAAAAGAGATTTGATCCCTCTAGGCCCTTGATAAATATGAGGTTAAGATGGATCTAGGTTGGCTTTTATATACACACATACCATATTTAGGTTGGATCCATCTCTCTCTCTCTCTCGGCTCTACTCTCTCCATCTCTCTCTCTCTCTCTCCACTTTTCTCTCTTTATGTATTTATCCTTCCCTCCCTCTCTCCCCCCCTACAACTCCATCTCTCCTCCTCTCTCATTTCTTTCCTCTCTCTCCCTTTCTCTCCCACTTCTGTCTCTCTCTCCACCTCGTCACTCGCTCTCTCTCTTTGCCCTCCAACTCTATCACTATCTTCCTCCCTATCTCCTTCCCTCTCTCCCCCCTCCATCTCATGTCTCTCTTTCCCTTCTCTCCCTCTCTCTCCCCTATCCTTCTCTCTCTCTTCCTTCCTCTCTCCTCTCACTCATTTTTCTACCATCTCTCCCTTGTCACTCCCTCTCTCTCCACCTCTATCTTTCTATGTATTTGTTCTTCCCTCTCTCTCTCCCTCCCTCTATCCTTCTCTCTCTAAGTCCTATCTCTCTTCCTTCCTCTCGCTCCCTTTCTCTCCCACCTCCCTCTGTCTTTCCGCAATCACTCCCTCTCTACCCTCCAACTCTATCACTCTCTCCCTCCCTCTCCCTCTCCCCCTCTCTTATCCACTTCACATTGCAATTAAATAGTTACTACCAAAGAAAGACTATAGGATGATGGACCAATGTAACTTATAATTATTTATGCAATTCTGTAAAAGTAATGTTGAATTTACATTTTTTATGCATAATAATTATATGGATTTTTAATTAGGTTTGACATTGACAATAGATTAAATTTGTTAAATGTTATGCTTGACATCTACTCTCATACTGGAAGAGAGACAATTATAAATAATTATAAAGTGAATAACGGGGATTGGTTCTTTTGCCCGACATGGTCTCTCTGTCTATTCGGTTCAGAATTCTCCTTTCTATGATGGGGTTATATGGGGTTTGTGTCTCTACAGATAGCCCCTAGGACTCTCCTCTTCTGGCTTGGCATGACAGTACTGGGGTTCAGGGATGGACTTCCAACAACACTGCCTCTGGGTTTTGTTTCACTGTATTTCCTATGGAAGGGTCATGGTTAGTTCTCTGTTTGTCCTGGAGCTGTATTGTTTGTGGTAAAACCAACTCCCATGACCTTCACCTATATGGAAGTCTTTCCAGGAGCATAATTGTGGTTCTGTGATGGTCTAGGTACGGGGTCAGTACTTATGGTGTAAGCCCCACTATTTTATTAAATCCTTCTTATGACTGTAATGTAAATGGGCTCTGGGTTGTGGAAGTTGTTTCTATGTTTGCATCGGATGGCAAGGACAACATGCATTGGAAGAGAAGGGAGGGAATCCCTCAAATTTTGTATTGGAAATCACTATTTCATGCTTCTCCCTTGGTAGGTGCGCGGCATGGTAGGGTTCTCCTAGAAGCAAACAACTTCTAGGCTTAGTCTACCACCTGTGCAAGTAATTCGCCCTACCCTTCTCTCCACTACACATTGTAAGTTTGTGTCAATGGCTTGGACATCGACTATTATAGGTTATGGTAGGAAAACCTAGGTGATAAAGAAGGAAGAGCAGCCCAACTCCTGTGGGGGCAAAACACGAGGTCACAAACTGGTCGCCAATATCATAAATGACACGACCACAACATATCATGAAGGAACAAGTGAGGAAATCCAAGAGTTAATTGAGGAATGGGAAGCCAATTTGAACCGATAGGTTGGTTCAAAGGACATTAATATGGAGGATTGGTGGGCTATGGCATATGACCCAGGGTACACCCATGGTTGTGTTACTCAATTTAAGAAAAACTTGTACCTGTACTAGTCCATGAAGAGTATCTTGGGAAAGGCCTTGGAACAAGTCTTAGTGAGCATGGCAGCAACGATGCAAGAATTTCCTAACTATAAACAAGACTTCCAAAATCTTCATTTTTAGCTGCAAAAACAAGATGGCCACCTCCACCGAATTGAAGATCACATCCCTTGCATTCTCTCACAGACAAAGCTTCTGGGTTTCAATGCCAAGGACTCAATTCTGATAGAGTTTGCGTCTACAGAGGGAGAAGAGTAGCTTACTAGCTGGTTTCTTAGTTTTTTGTTTTATTATGTATGCAAAAAGATTTTAATTTTCAAAATGTTGCTTCTTATGTTTATAGGCAAATAATATTTAGGAAAGGCAAAGACATACAAACTTATATAGCTTGGCTAGAAAGACTAATTATTTTTTGCTACTGGATGGCATATCACGTTGTTAGGTGGCCAACAAACTTGGTTTCCCTCAGGGAAAGTTGAGGCCACCTAACTATTCATATGTGGTTGTAACTTGCTTTTATATTAATGAAAATGGAAAGGTCTACCAAGATTACAAAAAAAATAAAAATTATTTGTAGTCTAACATATTTATTTAGTGTTTTTTATTTTTTCAATTAAATTAGTTTGAGTTGTATAGTTTGTAAAATTCAAGTGTATGTAGATTTTTCTCAGACAATACATTTATTTATGCATTCAAAAATGCAATTTAAACATTGAAAATTATAATCTTTAAAAAAATTCTGAAACAAAAGGTCAAAATATAGAATATTTAGACTATACTTTTATTTTTATTTATATTAGATAAAAAATTGCAAACTAATATTACAATATATAATTTCTATTTACATTAGATAAAAAAAATTCAAATTAATATTATAATAAATAATGAATAGTCAAATTTAATATCACTAAATACACAAATAACTAATTATAATTAGCTAATAATAATAATATAATAAGCGTTATTCTTTTTAATTGGCTTTTGAATCCAAGCCATCTATTTCATGCTATAAAAAAAATCCGAAAAAAACAATATATAGGATGAGTAAAATGCACAAGTTGTCGTGTCTAAATAAAAATTTCCATTAAAAAAAAGTTTAATTGTGTAAGCAGATGGCATTAAAATCAAGTAAAGGGAAAAGAGAAAACATCCAAAGTTACAAATCTATTTTGTAAAATTGGAATATAAACAAAGGATCGCCTTGGGTTGTCATTGCCTTGAGCTATTAATTATTTATGAGCATTATCAATTATCAATGTACTCAATATGAAAGAATCCAATCCATGTAATAATCTAAATGTTTGAAACAATGTTAGCTATTTTAATGTCATTAGAAGTTGTTGTTGCTGCTATAACACCCTCTAAAATTTTCACCTGCACCAAATTTTGGAGCCTACCTTGGTATTGCATATTGTCGTCTCAAACATTGTCCATTCCATGTGTTTTTCTTTAAGTTTTTTGGTCCCTTTTGCAAGAAAAATAAAATGTTGTCTTTTCACATGTTAGTTGTCGCATAATGTGTATAAGCTTGTTTTGGTGGCTTCAAGGGGTTATCTTTGTGCGAATGAGTTGATTTAACCATGTAAATATTTGTCACACTCATTCCCAAAGTTTTAAGTACTGTCCCACAAGTGTTGTCATGGTCATCGCAAAGTGTATCTTTGGTGTCAAACTTGTCGGAAGCCATCACAAAGTTGTCACACTAAGGTAATGTGTGGTTCACATGTCACAAATGATCTATGTTGTTTTTGTGTCAAGTGTTCTAAGTATGTGGTCGCAGTCAAGTCATGTCACTGATCACATCAATCCACTAATCCTACACAGCCAATTTTCAGAAATTTCCCAACAACGTATCCTCATCCGGCCTTCCCCAATCACGCATTGTGTAGTTCCAACACTTGAGCTGAAACCTTACCCCTTGACACTACGCAATGCACAACTCCTACCTCTCGGGACTGCGCACTGTGTAGTTCTAGTGCTTAAGCCCGGAGCTTGGCCCCCAAAATTGTGTAATCCATCCCTCTAGCCTAGCCTTAATTACACATTGTGCAGTCTCTGAGCTCAAGCTCAACCCTTGAGCTCCTGATCTACACAATTGTGCAGTTACCCAACCTCCTTTGCCTTATGAAATTGTGCAATATGCTGAACCAGTGCCCATCCCCTCAACATGTCACACTGACCTCCCAAACTATGTAGTTTCCTTCCTTGGTCCAACTTGAACTGTGCATTGCAAATTCTTAAGGCTCAAGCTTCACCCATGACTAATTGAGCTACAAAATTGCATAGTCACTGAGCCTCTCTTTCAACTTGGAACCTAGTTCTACCTCAATCAGTGGATCAACATGTACCATCTTAGACTAGGGGTTTATCAAACTACTGTTGTCTCATTATGAGTGAATTATAGATGTAGGTACTCTATCATACCATGATAGGATGATGAATAAGGAGATAGAGAAGAGAAACATGCTAAAATACACCTGTGTAGTTGATTATGCAAGTTGATCACTCAAGTGAAAGAAAAGGTACACCAATTTCGACCATAACTCAAGACTTGATACCATTGAAGACTAATTACCTCTAATCCATAAGGAGGTGGATAGAAGAGCATGCTCAAGAAGACATATACCAAGGAGAAACAACAAGAATGGCTTGACATTTCTATGTCATCATACAGTCCATGTCAACAGTGCCATGTCATGAGTCATCATATGCCACATCATTATTGTGGAGTAAATAATCACTTATTCAAAATGTATTATAAAGTGGAAGTCCAAAGAAGACATTCAGAATATGAAGAGTCATGTAAAGTCGAGAATTCATAGGAAGTCAAACAATCATGAGGGTAGTCAAAGAGTCACAAGGAAGGTGAAGCATCAACTCATTAGTTATATATACACCCTCATTGTATGAGCAAAGGAATTTTCACCTTGGCTCCTCTTGCAAGGCATTAGAGAGACAATCTAGTTCTTTTGGGAAGCAAGGAGTGGCTCCAATCCTCCACTATTGGAGCTAGTTGTGTTCATTGTATACATGTGTCTGCGAAATTTTACTTAATATCAAAAGCCTCACGTCCAGCATGTTCTTCATGCATGGATTATGAATATTTGTAAGACTATTATGCACTAGATGTTTGTAATTCATGTTTAATTTCATCTGTGATAAACTAGTTGAACTATTTTATTTATTTTAGTACTTACCATATTGAGAACGTGTTGTAATAGTTACTATTGTTGCCACATCCTTGAGGACTATTTCACTGGATATTAGGTAGATCTCTCTTGTTGATTGGTTGTAATGACCGTCGCATATTTGTGGACTATTTTGCTGGATGTTAGGTGGATCCTTCTTGATTGCATGTGTCTCTACTAGGGTGGTACTATTACCTCTCTCTTAGAGGCTCACTTTCTTTTCTCCCTCCGTAGTAGAAGAATCTTGACACACATACAATTGTACACTCACCAAGCACACTCGCTTTTTGAAGGCGCATTTGCATTCCTTTCTCTTGCTGATAGTCAGAGCCAAGGAAAACGTTTAAGAAACTGGCAATCGGGCCATATTCCAGATGGGGCTCCTACCCCAAATGGTGTGAGGTATAATTGGGACCATATATCGGGGGAGACCCCTTGAATGTTGGTAGGTCCATCACCATCAACATTTCTGGTGATAGAAGGAGGGTAGCCAAATTTTTATGGCTGATAACCTCACCCACCCAAATCCTACTTCTTCTGGTCGAGGCAACAATATTCCCAGCACATCCCCTGCCGGTATTAGAAAAACTTGTGAGATATCTTACAACCAGATTCAGGCCATTCGTCTTATCACCCGTAATTTTTCAAGAGCTATTGGATTGATAACCCGAGTACATAATATTCCATATTTTCCAAAGAAGAACCCAACCAGCCCCACTGGGATAGTGGTTTCAATAGTTAAATTTTTGGTTCTCGCCACCCTCAAAGAGTTAGCAGTTTCTCAAGAGAATGCAGAAAAACAAGAGAATCCTCCATCTTTAAATGGTGGTGATGGTGATTGTTGGAAAATCAGAAAGGCAATAAATATTTTCTCAATTTTGATAATTACTTGTAACTTTCTATTACGATTCTTTATATCTTCTTTCTTTACTTCGTCAAGTAATTACACAAGGCAACAACACATAAAACAATGAACACAAGATGTAGGCACATGCGAGGGAAAAATCCCCCTCACAGGTAAAACCCAATCAAAGTAGTTATTCCTTTCAATAGTATTATTTGAGACTCTTCACCTTAGACCTTGACCAGACCTTCCTCTACACCAAGTCAGCCTCCAAAATATTGATCTCTTTCCATCAACTTCAACTATGCAGCAACTTGCGGTAATTCACAGATTCTAGCAGCGGTCCAACTTGGGAGACTTCGTTCTCCCAATTTAGAACACGAAATAGAGAGAGACCAACACAAAAATTTTGATTTTCCTTGACTCCTTAGACTCTCTTAAACTCGCATTCACTTCGGCTTCCCGATAGCAGAATTTCCCAGCCTCCTACTTTTCACTTCTGCCCAACAAACAAATTTTCGCACTTCTTCCCAGAAGAGAGAGAATGAGAAGTGATGCACCAAATGAATTCACAGTCCTTCCTTTTATAGGCTTCCTGTGGGGTTGAATGGGTCCACAACCTCACTTGATCTTCTTGTAGGCTGACATAGTGTGGAGGTTCCATAATTCATATTTGACTCAATACTAAACCTTTTTACATGATTCAAAAGTCCAATAAGGGTCTATTTAAATGTACAATAATTCTATCGACTCATAATAAATCCTAGAAGTCCTCAATGGGGAATTTGACCTAAAACATGGTGACCCAAGCATAAAACCCATGCTTTAATAAGTCATAATAATAATAATGATTGTTTTTCTTTATTCTTTTGACAAGTACATTACATAATGACTCAAGCACATTATAAATACCAAACATAGTTAATTTTCCAACACTCCCTCTTAACTAGGTAGGTATTCATAATGTACATATATAATGGAGGATCTCAAACTATATGAACCTTGAAGTACTTTAGGCATAACAATGCCATGGACTAGATTCTTGACTAGGAAAATCTATCCAACCAGTCACTCAACAATTTAGGCACTGCAATGCCATGGACTAGATTCCTGACTAGGGTAATCTATCCAACCAGTCACTCAAAAATTTAGGCATCGCAATTCCATGGACTAGATTCATGACCATGGAAATCTATCCAAGTGGGACTAAGGTGGACTCAAGTTTTCAACCCCTCTAGGTACCATCGGGCTTACTTGTTAACCACCAACCCAAAAATCCAGGTACGTGTTAGAGCTCAATGACCAATGCCACCTTTCCAACTTTGGGGACTCAGACATCAACACAAAGTGTCATCCATATGTCTCCCTAGGAAAGTCTTCACTCGCATAGCCTCAACACCCCTTAATCTAACAGAGCAAGAATAACCAATCTCTCCTAATCAAATTGATTGGTAACCAAAATGTTTTCCTTCGAGAGATTCACCTATAAAAACACAACCCCAATCAATAACATACTTTCACAAGTATGTAAATATAAACCTTTGGGGTCTTCCAGGCAACAGATGTTGCTTCTTAATTCTTCACAATAGGACTAGCAACTGAATCTTTGACAGAAGATTCCTCAATCATACATTTTTCTTCCTACTTCATATGCAACAACATCTTCTTCAATCGAATCTTGCTTTTCTTCTTTCACAAACACTTGAAAATGAATTCTCCAATTTCCTTATCCTGCTCATGGCCTTCACTCAAACTTACGACTGTTAGTTCTGGTCTAGTGCATGACACATGAAGCAAAGAACCATATATGTAACTCCCTCTTAACCAAGAAGCACCTCTTTATCTGGACTCCCTCTTAATGTTAGGGAGATTTCTTCTATTCATGCTTCCTCTCAGAGATCATCTTCTTCCCTTTTGACATCAGAGAATATTTCATGACTTCCAACCATTTCATCAAAGTTATTATCATCTTCATCATGTTTATCACATAAATGAACATATTCACCAAGTTGAATATTGTGTGCTAGCACAACTTGCTTGTCACATCGATCATATTCACCAAGTTGAAGATTGTGTACCTACACATCTTGCTTATCACATTGAGCATCTTCACCAAGTTGAAGACTATGTACCTGCATAACTTGCTTGTCACATCGAGCATCTTCACCATGTCGAAGATTGTGTACCTGCATAGCTTAGATAACAAGTACAACCAAAACTATAGAAGCATCATTTTAGCCATATAAGAATCATGGAAGCATTTATATATATATATATATATATCAAATACCTAGACTTAAAAACAAGAGACATATACTATTCAACATCTTGCTAGGGACTTTGTCATACACCCTAGACTACTTCATAACAATACTCATTCCATCTAGGGTTTCAATATGTCTTCCAAAGGTATGACATAACTTACTACAACATATAACAAACCCTAGAAACCGTTCACACAAATATGGATCTACAAATCATCTAACAACCTTCCAAAATACATGTGTTAGACTTGTCACTAGGGATTCATACAATTCCTAGATTTCATACAAAAGAATCAATCAAAGTCAATAATAGCTTAGTCATTAACCTGACTAGCTTCCACTAGGGTTAGTTCACAAATCTCAAATTATCATATAGTCAACATTCATCAAAGATTTCTACTTCGACTGAGGTTCGACTCTAGAACCCTAGAATTACATTTTCAAATACAAAAATCTTATACCAATCTCAAGTAATCATATTCCATAGATTTTACTTTGACTAAGGTTTATTTCCAAAACCTTAGATTTCCAGTCTCAACAATCATTACATGCATAAATCTCATATTGTTATATTTCACACTAGACAATGTCACTACTAGGGTTTAATTGCCATACCCTATATTTTCATTTTCCAACAATCATCTGATAAATTTCAGATTGTAATGTCACACATACTAAAAAACTTTTAACTTCACTAGGTTTTAGCTATAACACCCTAGATTTTCAAACATCAACATCCTAGAATCTCAGACAAGGACTCTCATTGAATCGTAACACTTATGACCATCAATGACTAGGTCAACACATATCTAGGAAATCATAACCATACATAATCATATCATATGTCCAACACAGTTCATACATATGACCAATCTAGGGATTCAACCAAGAGGACACATCTATATATATGCATAGATTTCATCACCATTCAAATACATTTCATATCATGAGATAATCAAACCCAACTTCACAAATATGAATAAGAGTTACACACACAAACATATTGATTATACTAAGGTTTGATTAGAGAAGCACACACATACCAAGTAAATCAATTCTAAGATAATATAAGGTTATTGCTCACACATTCCACCAAACCCCAATGAGCTAGGGTTCCAATGTAGAAACATAAAAAACCCTATATTACCAAAACTTCAAAGGTTCTAGGAATTTAGATCTTATCATTCCATCCTAACAAGTTAGGAGTTCCCGATCATACCAAAATCCCAAACATGAAATCATCAATAAAGACTTCAAATAGCATTTCACAATATCCCTAATTAGTTTAGGGTTTCAGACATTCACAACAACATACCCTTCAGTTATGGTTTCCAGAACCTGTCTAGGGTTCTACCAAATCATATAAGAGTGGGGTGGGTAGATTTATCAAGAGATGAATCACCCAAACAAGAATCACTAGGATTCAATGCTGCTAGTCACAACAAGGTTAGTAATAGATCATCAAATGAATAATATTTTCACTTAATGAATTCAAAACACACCTTTGTTTCTTAACTAACCTTCTCTTGAGAGATCCTCCTTACTACAGATGTTTTCCCTTGTCTTGATATATCCTCCTTCTTGTAGATCTTTTCACTTTGTTCCTTGACTAACCTTGTCTTGAGAGATCCTTCTTCTTGTGGCTCTTTTCCCTAATCAAGACAATAGAGGGAGAATGGTGATTCGTATCTAACATAATAAAAACTAAATGAATGCATGAGCCCAAAAATGAAAATACATGAGATAATTATATTTTTTTGGAACAATCTCATTAATGGCCACGAGATCATGCCTGAGTCTAGCTATATTCACAAAAGGTTTCCACAGTATCATATTTAGTCATCTTGGTAGTGCTCATCTCATTCTTCAAACTTGCTACTTGACCGATGTTCTTAATAGTGAACAACTTCGACAAGGCTTCATACATCTTCTGAGCATGATCGTTGTTAGCTATGAATGGGGCAAGATTGTCTTTTATCCATTCTACCATTAGAGTCATAGCCACCAATTCTAGATCCCTGAATTTCACTTTGCCGGCATCATTGGCTTCTTATGTAGGCTTCTTTACATTTCCTTTTACCAGATCTAATAGCTTGTTCTTATTGAGGATTAGGTCAATCCTCTTCTTCCAGGATCTGAAGTTATATGCTCCTTCAAGCTTGTTCTCACCATTGATAGAGTTAGACATCTTCTACGCGTATAATAGAATCCTTCCCTAAGATAGTGCCTTTCAATGGATCTGCCTTTTTCTTCTTTCATCACCAAAGCTCTGAAACCATGTTGGAAAATTAGAAAGGAAGTAAATTTTTTCTCGATCTTGATAATTACTTGTGATGTTACTTGCTATTACGATTCTTTATATCTTCTTTCTTTAGTTCATCAAGTAATTACACAAATCAACAACACGTAAAATACTGAACACAAGATGTAGGCACATGCCATTGAGGGGAAAACCCAGTGAAAGTAATTATTCCTTTGAATGGTATTCTTTGATACTCTCCATCCTAGACCTTGACCAAATGTTCCCTCCACACCAAGTCAGCCTCCATAATATTGATCTCTTTCCAGCAACTTCGACTATGCAACAACTAGTGGCAGCTCACGGATTTTGGAAGCAGTCCAACTTGGGATACTTCTTCTCCCAATCAAGAACACGAAACATAGAGAGACCACCAACAAAATTTGATTTTCCTTGACTCCTTAGACTCCCCCAAACTCGCATTCACTTTGGCTTCCCAGCAGTGGACTTTTCCAGCCTCCTACTTCGCACTTCTCCCTGACAAACATATTTTCACACTTCTGCCCAGAAGAGAGAGAATGAGAAGTGATGCACCAAATGAATTTGTAGTCCTTCCTTTTATAGGCTTCTTGTGGAGTCAAATGGGTCCTTAAGTTGACTTGATCTTCTCTCAGGCTGACATGGTGTGGAGGTTCCATAATTCATATTTGACTCAACATTAAACCTTTTTACATGATTCGAAAACCCAAGAAGGGTATCTTTAAATGTACAATAATTCTATAGACCCAGAATAAATCCTAGAAGTCCTCAATGGGGACTTTGACCTAGAACATGGTGACCCAAGTGTTAGGTTCCTATACCAATAGGAGTCCTAATTTTTGAACGGCTGAGTTTAAACCTGTAATATGTACATACCTTTGCTTTCTGCAAATGTTTTCCATATTCAAAAAATTTTAAAAATGTAAAGAGGGTATGTCCTAAAAGATAAATCAAAGGACAAAAAAATAAAAAAATAAAAAATAAAAAAGGTCAAAAAAGATGAAAAAATGAACCCCAAGAAAAGAAAGACCATGAAAGTGTTCAAGTCAAAATGCCACTATTATTTACTTTGTTATGCAAAATAACTGATTGTGTTCAGCTTGTTATCTTTGCCACAATCCATGAATAGTTGAAATGTTTAAACTTGGCTATTTCATGTTTTCAATTTTATGCTTAGAGATAGAGAATAAAATCTGACCAAACGTTTAATCTTGGCAGATAATTAGATTAGGTAGAGTGAATAAAAGGAGCTCAACTGTTTAATCTGAGCCCTTGGATGTAATAAGGTTAGACTTAGATAGATTACTATTGTAAAAGAAAGAAAATGTTTTGATAAGGGTTTTCCAGCTTAAGTGCACCCTAATAAAGAGAATAAAAAATGGTAGGATGAGTAGGTGAGGTAAGTAGAAGAAAGGTTGCAGAATTGTGATGATTGTTAGATAAAATCATATTAATCACCTTCATCATCAAAGTTCTAAGTATGGATGAAAATTGGGCATGTATCAAGTTCACAAGATCAAATGATTAACTTCCCTTACTCATTACATTTTTCACTTAACTAATTTCCAACAAAAAGTCTTAAGTAACCAAAATCTTAAGTCAAAGGGGCTCACATCATTTTTTTGACTTCTGAAGGGACTGGACCCTTGGCCCAATGACTTATAGGTCCTAAGTACTAAAAGTCCCCTCATGAACATTCACCCCCTTCAATTCACTCATAGTCCCAAACAAATCCCTTTTCCTAAGAAAAAACACCATTTTCCTAAGGAAAAATCATTTTCCTCTAATAAACCCCTTTTTCTAAGGATAAAACCTTATTATCTTAGAAGAAGTGATCATCCCCCATGAAAGACCCCTTTTCTCAAAAAACCTAAAAATACTTTAAGCCTAAGTATAATGTGTTATGAAAATGGCAAAATGAAATACATTACACTTTAGTGCTTTTTCATTTCCATATTAATTTCTAACTTTATATATATTAATTCCCAAAAAGAAATACAACCCTTCCCATATAGTTATAAATAAATCCCTATGTATTAATACCCTGCCCCAAAGAGTTTGAAACATAAACTTTATAAAAAACCATCCCGTCAAAAGATTTTTTTTTTTGACAAGAGACAAACCTTCTATTAATCAGAATAAATTACATAATTTACATAAAGCCCCAGATATTAGGGCCGACACAGCCAATAAACACGGCTAACAGTTGCCAGACAAGTCAAGACCATAAAACGACCCTCCTGCAACAACAGTAGATCCTAAACAAAATAGGGACGAAGCCCTTAGATAACTGGCAAGAACCACAGAGTGTCGATTAGACCAAGCCCCAAACTATTTGCCACTAAGCAATAAGATCGATCAATCCAAGTCGTTGAAATCAGAGTCCCGATCCGACGACCATCCTAGATATCGCGCAGACAAGAAGCAAGGGGGTTAACCGCACGATGAGAGCGGTTTTCCACCACCTCTCCTTGCCACGTGTTGCCTTCTGTATGGAATCGCGTGCAATTGCTCCAAAACCTAATACCGCCTGTGTCACGCGCGATAAACCACTTGTGGTTTTTGGGTTTTGTGGAACCCACCTTGGTGCCACTTGGAAACCCATTAGGCATATACGATCTGTGAACATGGTATTGTGGGGTGTCAGGCCCCCAGATGGTCCCACCAAGTCCATGTGGCTCCTGGTGGACCTGCCCATAATCTTATCAAGATGGGGTCCACGTGAATAAGTCGGGTCCCGAACCTTTAAGTAAATAGCACAATTGATCTCAACCGTTGAAAGAAACGCCCCTATCCAACACCCCATAGAGATATCACGCGACCGAGATGCATGGAGGTTAACCGCGCGATGAGAGCGGTTTTCTCTCTCATCTCTACGCCACACGTCATCTCTTGAATGGAATCACGTGGTTCTTCCATTAAGCCAGAAACCAGCCGAAGCCCGCGCAATATACCACTTGTGGTTTTGCATCCATGGTATCACTAGGTGGAGACCGTCCATCCGAGCCTGCCAATCTGTCTGCCTCCTTCCTTTCCGAGCTAGCCCTCGGGAGTTGCTAACAAAAACCCGCTGAGCCAAGAGAGTCTCAGCCATCCAATCTGTGTTATCGCTCACCTTGAAACCTTCCTCTGTCATTCTAATGCCCAGGGAAAAGAGACAAGAGTTTATGAACAGAAATCGACGAAAAATTGGGCACTGTCCTACCCATCGCTGTTTCCAGTATTAGCACTGTTCAACCATGAATCCCAGTCTACATTTTCTAGAGTGGAACAGTCCTCCCGTAGCTGCCCGGCAAGAAGAAACTCCCATGGATGCCGAGAATCCCTGTCCTTGTTGACCACCCCTTCATTGGCCAGCCTGTCTGCAAGCATGTTTGCCTTTCTTCTAACATGCACAAATCTTATTGTTTTAAGGATTTGTAAGCGTAATTGGACGCGGTGGAACACTTGCAATAGCCTCCAGTGCTTTGACACTTTGTCTGGCGAGGTTCCATTTTGAATCTTCTTGGCAGCTTTGATGACCAATTCGGAGTCATCTTTGATTATGACATGCTGTGAGTTAGCCTCCATTAGGATCTCCATACATTGATCTAATGCCAGAAGTTCTGCCATGTTGTTGGTGCCCTTTTCTAGGTGTCCATGGAAGAGGTATTTTATATGTCCCTCAGGATCCCTGATGGCTCCACCATAGGCAGCTTCCCCGGGGTTTCCCTTGGAGGCTCCATCAATATTGACTTTGAAAAAGCCCTGAGGAGGGAGCTGCCAACCCCTCTCCCCTGTGTTTAAGGTTCTCAGATCCTTCTTCACACCCTAAGGGTTGATGGCTTGAAGATCCATATTAATAAGAATTTGTATCTCCTGAAGCAGAGGAGGATTCACCGGTTTCGTTCTCAGAATGCCTCTGACTACTTCCTTGAGCTGTTTCAAAATTTGATTGATGATAAGTTGGGGTTCTCTGGATTTGTTTTTGAAGATTCTTCTATTTCTTTCTTTCTAAATATTCCAGATGACAAAGCCTAGAGTTAGCATCCAGGCTTTGTTGATGATTTCATTTTCTAAGAAGTTTTTCCCCCATTTTGATAATGTATTGGATATGCTGAGCATGTCCCTGTTGGTCTATCTGAAGCTTGAGGCCACCCAATCCCAAATTTTGGCAGAAAAGGAACACAGATTAAGCAGGTTTTCAATCGTTTCCTCCTACAAGCCATAAAGTTGACATTTAGAGGGGAAAATGAAACCTTTCTTCATAAGGTTTTCCCAAGTTAGGATTTTCCTTTGATGAACAAGTGAGATATTTTCATCCAATGATAGGTCTACCATAGCTCCCGCCAGACTTTCTCAGCTTTTACCAAGTTGAATCTAGTGATTGCCTGTTTAGCCTCTTTGAGATTGTAGTTACCTTCATTGTTCTTGCCCCATCTTAATTGGTCAGGAGAAGAGGAAACCAGAATCCTTCTTTGCTCTACGTCCTTAGCAAGAGCCTCTACCATGCCCTTCAAAGGGCTTTCTTCATTGTAACTTAGATTCTTCCATTTCCTCCATTTATCCTTGTTCCTCCCCTGATTCCAGAAGTCTTTTACTAATAAGAGACATTTGTTGTCGGTGTCCCTTTCAAGGTCTGCCAGTTCATTCCTATTCACGATGGGTTCCTATTGCCAGCTGTCCTCCCAGAAGCGAGCCCGGTCCCCAGCTCTAATTTCCCAAAAACAGTGCTTCTGGACAATGCTTTTGTTCTCCCATGCAAGGTTCCAGATGTATGAGCCCCTGATTTGTCCTGTCATTCTAATGTGATCCTGTTCCTACCAGTGCTTGGCGTACTTTTGAGTCCAAAGCTTGGCCCATGGTGCTCTCGACTCCTTGATCCATCGCCACCACAACTTGGCTCCCGAAGCCTGACTTAGAGTCTCTGGATCTTCCAGACCCAAACCACCATGGCTTTTGGGTTTGCAGAGCTTGTCCCAAGCAACTAGAGCCCACTTATTTTTTTCCCCTCTGGCCCACAAAAAATTCCTTTGAATGTTTCTTATTTGCTGCTTTATGCCCTAAGGAGCCGGGATAGCTGCAAACATAAAAATGGGAATGGCCTGCAATACTGCCTTGGTGAGCACCAGACGCCCTGCAAAGTTTAAAGCTTTGTATGTCCAATTGCTGATTTTGTCCTGAAGCTTGTTTAAAATTGGTTCCCATATATGCTTACACAGGGGTTTGTCAGTAAGAGGAATTCCTAGATATTTGGAAGGTAACTGTTCCCTTTGAAAACCTAGAATTCTGGTGATATTTCTCTGTATTGCAATATTAGTGTTAAAGAAAAAAACCTTGGACTTGCTTTGGCTTACCTCTGTGCCTGCTGCCATAGTGAATTCGTTTAAGATATCTTTGATTGCTTTTGCCTCCCTAACTGTGGGTACACCCTACAGCATCGTGTCATCCACAAATTGTTGATGAGTGTTGGCCTCTCCATCTGGAGTGAGCTTGATTCCTTGAATTCTACCTTTAGCATTTGATTGCTTTACCAAGCCCTTCCATCATGAGTAAAAAGAGGAAGGGAGAGAGCGGATCACCTTGTTTGAGTCCCCTGGAAGGTGTAAAAGTATTGGAGGGAGCTCCATTAAGTAGAATGGAGAAATTGGTCGAGGTGACTAAAGCCATAACCCATCTTATCCAGTCTTGGTTAAAGCCATAGGCTTTAAGAATGGCTCTGATGTAAGACCAGCTGAGTTTGTCATAGGCCTTTGCAAGGTCTAATTGGATGATCATACCTTCTTTCTTGCTGTGTTTGAGAGAGTGTACCACCTCATGGGCTTGGATAATGTTGTTAAGAATCTGCCTTCCCTCCACATAGCCTGTTTGCTCCTCAGATATGAGCAAAGGTAGCAGTGGCTTGAGTCTGTTGGCTATCACTTTGGAGATGATTTTGTAAACCACATTACATAAGGCTATGGGTCTAAACCCATCCAGGGTGACAACGTTTTCCTTTTTGGGGATTAAAGCTATAAAGGTTGTGTTTAGTGCTTTTAGAACCTTTTTGTGTTGCCTTGAGTCTTCAACTACCTCGAGTATGTCATGTTTGACTATATCCCAGCAGGCTTTGAAGAAATCGACATTGAAGCCATCTGGTCCTGGTGCTTTTCCATTTTGCATTTCCTTGATCACCTCCCTAACCTATTCTTCTGAGATTGGCCTGTTGAGATTGTGGTTGTCCTCATAGGTGATCAACCTAGGAATGTACTGAGTGATCTTCTGTTATGAAACCAGCTCAAGAAAAGATAGAAAAGATAGATCAACGCCTTAGAATTTAGCCTCTTCGAGGGGGAAACCTCCTTTACATTACATAAATGAACAATTCTTGGATAATTCAAATGACAAAACCTCCTATCGATATATAGGAGTCTAAGGAGTCACAATATAACCTAGCCGACCTAACAATAATAATATAAAGCCACAAAAATAACAATAGAGGGATTCTATGGGGCATAGTAATAACAATATGGGGATAATAGGGGCACAACAATATTAATAAGGGATGCAACTACAATAGTAATGGGGTAATTACTAGTATTATAGGGACCCAAAATGCCCCTCTCCTTCAAAAAAAGTGTTGTCCTCAACACTTGAGTAGTTCTAGATGCTTCTGTATAAAATTCTCATCCTCCCATGTGGAATCTTCAGCAGATAAGTTCTTCCACTTGATAAGATACTCAGAAATTGATCGATTTCGTAGTTGTCGAGTTCTTGTTTCTATGACTGCTTCCGGCTCCAATATAATTTTTCCTTCCTCGTCAAGTTCTGGAAATATTGTTTGAACTGGGATCTTGTCACCTATAACCTTCTTTAAACATGAAACATGGAAAACTGGATGCAATCGAGAAGCTGCAGGAAGCTCCAATTTGTATGCCATAGTACCGATTTTTTGCAACACCTTGTACGGACCATAATACTTTGGTGATAATTTATTATCCTTCTTAGCTTGCTTGAGGGACATTTGCTTATATGGTTGTAGCCGTAGGAATACCCAATCACCTACATCAAAACTTCTTTCATTGCGATGTTGATCTTCTTGTTGTTTCATTCTATTATGTGCCAACACGAGGTTATCCTTTAAGAGTTGGAGGACTTGTTGTTGATGTTCGATGTGATGTTCCACTACTTGAACCTTAGAATTTTCTCTTAAATATGATGTGATGGATGGTGGCTGATATCCATAAAGTGCCATAAATGGGGTCATTTTTGTTGCTGTATGGAAGGAAGTGTTATACCACCATTCAGCCAAGGCAACCATTTGACCCATTGTGTCTGTTTATCAGATACAAAGCAACGAAGATATCCTTCCAAACATTTGTTTACTATCTCAGTTTTCCCATCAAATTGAGGATGATAAGATGAGCTATGAGCTAACTGAGTACCAAGACAAGAAAATAATTATGTCCAAAAATTTCCAGTGAAAATGGGATCTCTGTCACTTACAATAATCTTTGGGTTTCCATGTAGCTTTTGAATTGTTTCCATAAATGCAGTAGAAACCGTACTGGCTTTAAATGGATGTGATAATGCACAAAAGTGTGCATACTTGGTAAGTCTGTCAACTACCACCATGATGACACTCTTTCCCTCAGACTTGGGTAAACCTGTGATAAAATCCATTAAACCTCCTCCCAACGTTGGCTTGGAATGGATAAAGGTTGTAATAGACCCAGTGTCTTAATTGTTTCAACTTTATTTTGTTGGAAAACCAAACATTCCGCCACAAACTTTTGAATATCTGATTTAAGGCCATCCCAAAAAAATTCCTTCTTAACCCTGTGGTAAGTTTTTAAAAATCCTGAGTGCCCTCCTAAGGGAGAAGTGTGCAATTCCATAAGAATCTTTTGTTTTAATTGGGAATTCTTACAAAGGTATAAGCGATCTTTGTACCATAAAGAATCATTTTGCCAGCTAAATGTATCAAACATACTGGAATCTTGTTGTAACTTTCGAATAAGTGCCCACACTTCTTCGTCATTCTTCCATTCCTCCCTTGCTTTGTTTATCCAATCTGGTTGGATAATAGAAATGGCGCACAACAATGCTTCCACATCCTCATCCTTTCTTGAGAGTGCATCTGCCACCACATTTTGCTTCCCTTTTTTGTAGATGATTTCAAAGTCATAACCCAACATCTTTGTGACCCACTTTTGTTGCTCTTCAGAGGATAATCTTTGTTCTAAAAAGTATTTAAGGCTATCATGATCCGTTTTTACCTTGAAGTGTCTTCCCATTAGGTAGGGTCGCCATTTCTTAAGTGCATGGAGTATTGCCAACATTTCCTTCTCATAAATAGCTTTGTGTAAAAACTTTCCCTTGATTGGACGACTTTCAAAAGCAATGGGTCTTTCATCTTGCATTAAAACAGCACCAATTCCATTTCCTGAAGCATCACATTCCACAATAAAGGTTTTTGTGAAGTCCGGTGTAGCTAAGATCGGTGCTTGGCACATTGCCTCTTTAAGATGTTCGAAGGCCTTTGTTGCTTCTAGAGTCCATGAAAATGCATCTTTCTTCAATAATGTTGTTAGAGGTGCTGCTATTCTCCCATAATTCTTAACAAACTTGCGATAATACCCTGTCAACCTGAGAAATCCTCGCAGATGCTTTATGGATGTGGGGATTTTCCATTCCTTAATGGCTTTAATTTTGCTAGGGTCTACCTTAACTCCTTCATGAGATACAATATGACCCAGATATTCCACCTCTCGTACTCCAAAGAAACATTTGGATCTTTTTGCATATAATTGTTTCTCCTCCAATAGTTGTAGCACCCTGTCAACATGTTCAACATGATCCTTCCAAGACTTGCTGTAGATTAGTATATCATCAAAAAATACTAACACAAATTTTCTAATGGTTTGAAAATGGAATTCATCAAACCTTGAAATGTTGAAGGTGCATTGGTAAGGCCAAAAGGCATGACCAAAAATTCATAATGACCCTCATGAGTTCTAAATGTTGTTTTCGGAATGTCTTCAGTCTTCATTCTGATTTGATGATATCCTGAACGAAGATCCAACTTGGTGAAGTAAATTGATCCATGCAATTCATCCAGTAATTCATCAATGACAGGAATGGGAAACTTATCTTTAATAGTGAGCTTGTTGAGCTCCCTATAATCCAGACACATGCGCCATGATCCATCCTTCTTGTGCACCAATACTACTTGAGCAGAGAAAGAACTTTGACTCGGTTGAATTATACCAGCCTCTAGCATTTCTGCAACCATACGTTCAATTTCACTCTTTTGGGCATAGGAATATCTGTACGGCCTGATGTTTGGAGGAACACTTCCTGGAATCAAATGAATAGCATGATCATGATCACGAATAGGTGGGAGACCTTTGGGAGTCTCAAATACCTTGGAATGATTGTCCAAGACTTTTTTGAGATCTGGAGAAATAGATGATTGCAATGTGGAAACATCTAGCGAACATAATTGTGCAATTACACCCCTTTGTTCCTTTTTTAGAAGCTTTGTCATACCATTAGAGCTAATTATCTTTCTCGGTTTCCCTGCAATACCCCTTAATTCAACTTCCTTTCCTTCCACGGAAAATTTCATGAAAAGTTCTTGAAAATTAAAAGCTATTGTACCCAAGGATTGTAGCCATTGGACTCCTAGTACAACATCAGCACCTCCCATTGGAATGGAAAGCATTGGGCTAGTCAATACATATTCTCCCATGGATAGCTTGATATTATGGCACTTTCCAGAGAAATTTATTGTTCCTCCATTTGCAACCATCACTTGACACTCTGGTGCTGGGTATAAGAAGCAATTCAATTCTTTTGCTACCTTACAATGAATAAAATTGTGGGTACTTCCTGAATCAATCAACACTATTACCTTTTTCTTCTTGATTTGTCCTTCTATCTTGATGGTTTGAGGAGTGGTAATTCCTGCCAATGCATTACAAGATATGGTCGGATTCATTTATTCTTTATCTAGGCTTTGTTCCTGGAGTATATCCTCTTCTTTTGACCTTTCTTGCTCCTTTTCTTCTTCCTCTTCACAATCTATGTAGAATAATTTTTCTCAGCACACTTATGACCTTTAGTGTATTTGCTATCACAACTGTAACAAAGCCCTTTTTCTCTTTTTTCTTCCAATTGTTGTGGTGTCAACCTTATAGGTTGTGGAAGACTAGGAGCAACCACACTTCCATCTTTATAGTTGTGAGTGGTATGCTTCCTGGTTGCCATAATTTTGCTTTCCATTTTTCTTGCTAACTGAATGCCTTCTCTAATGAATCAGGTTCCCAAAGGCGAACATCATGTTGGATATTATCCTTTAAAGTCCCTATGAACACATCAATCCTATGCTCCTCTAGAATATCTTTTACCCTTATGTTCAATTTTTGGAACTCCTCAATGTGCTCCATTATTGAACCCTTTTGTTTGAGACTTATCAATTGGCTAAAAAAAGTGTTTCTTTTTGTATCCTCATAATGTGCTATCAATTCTTCCGTAAAAATTGCCCAAGTGATAAATTGTTTATGAGAGCAAAGCCATTGATACCATACAAACTGATTTGGTTCCAAATATAAAGTTGCAATACGTACCTTTTGTGTGTTTTGCACATTATTGAGATCGAAAAATTGCTCCATTTGTAATATCCATGTTGCGGGATCCTTGCCATCAAACTTCCTCATATCAATTTTTGGAATATGGTGGGTTTTCGATCCCACATTAGAGTCTAAGAAATCATGATTAACATTTCTTTTGTTCACATCATGAATTTCCTTTACTACCTTTTCACCATGGTAAGTATTTCTTGTAGAAAATTTGTCAAATCTGTCTTTAAATCTGCCATGCCTGTCTTCAAAGTTGTGTTCAAATCTATCTTCAAGTTGTCCATCTTAGCTTCCATGCCATTCATCTTAGCTTCCACGCCATTTATCTTAGCTTCTGTTAGCTTTTGTGACAGTGACATTTGTTGCACTTGTTCTTGTAATTTTGATATATCATGTAGCATTTCTTCCTCTTCTTCATGAGTCATGCTAGAGCTTTCAGGTTCCTTACTAGGTGTTTGCATTTTCTTTCCTCGGGGCATCAGTTACCGATAATAATGCTCTAATATGCCCTTTGAATTCCTTCAAAACAAATTTTCAAACCAAGCTTAAGCAAAAATTTAAGAAAATCTACACACCTTTTTTCACTTTGTAGGAGCTCAATATTGCCTCTGATGTATCTATGTACTTTCCGATCATCTAGTTCTGAATTTGTGACCTGCAGTGGCCCTCTGTGTCCTCTTTCCAATGCCACAAGTCTGACCCAAATTGGATTCTCCAAGGAAGAGTTATGCGAAATATCCCACAGTGACTTGATTATAGACTAGTTCAGTAGAGCGAACTTGTACTATGTGCCACGAGTCACTGTTTTGACCTCTGGATCTGAAAAATTCATAAAAGAAAATACAGTCCGTTTTCTTTCTATACCTTATTACGAAATTTCAATCCGATCCCCAAAGAGAAAGTTATGACGATTTTCCCCAGGTCACCTGTTTGGAATGTAATTCAGGAGTCTGCAAAAAGACCAACTTCCTCTGATCATATCTTCACAAATATAGCGCGAAAAGCTTTGAAATTCGGACCTGAGGTTCAGAACGATTTCTTATCAAATGGGTTTTTTTTGCAACTTCTAAAACATCCCAGAAAAATAGTTATAGCGAAAATGCCACGATGACCTGTTTGGAGCAGCGAAACCCTAGAATCCAAAGCTCTGATACCAAATGTTATGAAACCAACTCAAGAAAAGATAGAAAAGATAGATCAACGCCTTAGAATTTAGCCTCTTCGAGGGGACAACCTCCTTTACATTACATAAATGAACAATTCTTGGATGATTCAAATGACAAAACCTCCTTTCTATATAGAGGAGTCTAAGGAGTCACAATATAACCCAACCGACCTAACAATAATAATATAAAGCCACAAAAATAACAATAGAGGGATTCTATGGGGCATAGTAATAACAATATGGGGATAATAGGGGCACAAAAATATTAATAAGGGATGCAACTACAATAGTAATGGGGTAATTACTAGTATTATAGGGACCCAACATCTTCGCAATGAACCTGGATCTGTCTTCCATTGGCTCCTTTGCAATGTCTGAGAAGTGTTGTACTAGAGTTGACTCCATGTCCTTGTGAGTGACAAGTTCAGAACCTTGAGAGTCCTTTAGCTTGTTGATTTTGTTATGTGCCCTGTGAGCCATAGTAGATTTGTGAAAGAACTTAGTGTTCCTTTCTCCCTCTTTGATCCACTGGATCCGGGATTTCTGTCTCCAAAAAGTTTCCTCTTGTAGACAACGTTTCTCCCATTCTTCCTACAGAGAATCAGTCAGTTTCTGTCTTTCCTCATTGAAGCCCTCTGTGATATTGATCATATTGACCTCCTAGAGCTTCTGTTCCGTACTCATTCTGGTCTTGATGATATCACCAAATTCTTTTTTGTTCCAATCCTTGAGTTTGGATTTAATGTATTTTAGTCTCTGCTAGAGCATGTACATCTTAGTACCTTGGATGTTCAAATCCTCCTTCCACCAATTGGCAATGTTTCTGGTGAAGTTGGGGTTAGAGAGCCAAGCATTTTCGAATCTAAAAGGCCTATTCCTTGGTGTGCCCATAAAGGAAGCTTCTAGCTGTACAGGCCAATGATCCGAGCCACCAAAGGGCAGAATGGACACTGATATGGCTACTCTTGTGAGGATGAGATCCTCAGAGACGATAAACCTATCCAGTTTTGACGCCACTTGGGAAACTCCACCTCTTTTGTTATTCCAAGTGAATGTCCCATTTGTAGTTTTAGTGTCCACTAGTCCCATGTTCATGAGGAAATCTTGGAAGGCTTCAGAGTCTCTGCCCAGTTGTCTGGTACCTCCTTTTTTCTTCGAGAGAGATCTTATCATGTTGAAATCACCTGCTAGTATCCAGGGTATGTTGGGATAACGTGCTCTGAGACCTTCCAAGGAGTTAAGAAGTTTAAGTTTCTCTGCATGTTGTTGAGGGCCATACACATTAGTTATCATGTAGGTCTCCTTGTCCCCTATAGGCTGGCACACTAGAGAAAGATAGTTCCTAGACGCTTTAGCATCCAGTATTCCCAGCTTCCGTGGATCCCATAGTGTGAGAATCCCTTCTCCAGAGTTAATGGATTTCACCTTTAAATAATCATAATTAGTTAACCATTTATGATGGATTTCTCTTATTTTTTCCATTTAGCATTTTGTTTCTTGAATAAATACCATGTCTGGTTTTTCCTCTTTTAATCTATTGCTGAGATTTCTCTGTTTTCTTCTACTCCCTAACCCTCTAATATTCCAGGTTGGGAGCTTCATTAAGAAAGGTTAGTAAAAGAGTAGCTGGTAAGATCTTTCATCTTACCTGAGTTAATCATCAGTTTCCCACATTCTGTTAGCAGCTCATTCTGTCTTTTCCTTCCTTTTTTCCTTCCTGAGATTTTTGGAGATGATGTCAGCGGGTTCTCCATCACTTTGACCCCACTCTGTTCTTGGATTTCATGGTTTCTTTTGACTCCAGTTCCCTTTGATTGCACCCTCCATAGATAGAGTTGTTGGACTCGATCATAATCTTCTTTAGGCAGTGAGTACACCCATTTGTTCTTCCCCGGTTCCAAAAATCACTCTAAATCTAGTTTTTCTCTGTCTAGTATCTCCTGCAGTTCATGATCCTCCATGCCTGCCTCACTTGGGGTCATTTCCTGGTCCTTGTTGATCTCCATGCAGCTTTGTAGTCCCTCTATTTGCTGATCATTTACTGGGATATCCTCCATTTCAGCTTCCATATCCTGCTCCTTAGGGATGTTATCCTTAACTGGGTCTGTTTCCACGTTCTTCTCCAGTTCCTCGAGGATTTTGAAGCTATTGTGTCTTGTCTGTTTGTCTTCGCTTGTCTTCTCATTTGACCTTTTCCCCCTTTCCCTTTGCTTCCAACCTTGGTAAAACCCTCATGATCTTTGTCCATAGGGGTCTTTCCACTATTTTCCATATAGTTTGTGGGGCAATGTCTGAATAGATGGCCATGTTCATGACATTTCCGACATCTGAAAGGTATTTGTTCATAGTCTACCATTTGCATCCATTCCTCATCATATACCTCTAAGAATATTGCATTCGGGAGGGCTCCAGATAGATCCATTTCCACACATATTCTAGCGAAGGAGGTATATTTAAGAGTTGCTTCTGATATTTCTACAAAATGCCCCAGCTTGTTGCCTATGATTTTCAATGACTCTAGTTGCCAATAGTCCAGAGGTAGTGAGTACAGTCTGATCCAAACCAGTACAAATGTGAATGTTTCCCGTTCCGAGACAAAGTTCATTATCCATGGCTGCATGTAAATTCTTGCTACAGCATAGAAGTACAATCCCTCTTCAAACACTTTATCCTTGTCCTCTAGGCTCGCAAACACTACCGTGAAGAAGCCCTTTGAACCCAGATGAAATGTATCGCTCCTTTGGGCTTCCAGTGGCTCATGATCTAGATGTGTAAAGCTCTCTTCATTGACCATATTCCCATAAACTTGTAGATGATCGCATATTATCTCATATGGTCCCTATGTGCTCGAATCACTGGATCACTTAATATGACCCTGGGGATGACGCTCGATTTGGGCTTGCATGCTCCCGTAGTTTTCATTTGAGGCCTTTTCTTGCTACTGCATCCCTTCTCCCTTTCTAGACTTGAGCCTTGTTGTTCTTCTTCTTGATTTGGAATCTCATTGCATCCCACTATTTCCTTTCCTCTTATTTCTGCAGTTTTTTCCATCGGTATTTTGAACTATTTCCCTCCTGCCTTCCTGCCTCCCTCCGTGATGGCTTGACCATAGGAGGGAGCAACGCTCCCTCCTACGTGATCCGCCATGAAACCCTAAAACCAAAACTGGCGCCAACTTCAATTTTTTCTCAAGTTGCAGAGCGTCGGGGCAAATCCCAATTTTTTCCAACCAAACCCTCTTGACTTCTTTGGTTTTTGATGTTCAAGCGATTCACCCCGTCAAAAGAATTAATAAACTGATCTGTGGTTAATTAATAATCTGACCCTCTGCCAACGCAAACACCCCCGACGCCCTAACCCCACCATAATCTATTCATTTAATCTAACCCACTGCGCTTAATCATCGACCGGGCCCATCTGTTACCCTTCGTACGAACTCCCCATCTCGATCACTATGCAATCGTCTCCCTGTTAATCCAATGGCATTTATACATTTCAGGCGGCCTCCATCACCCAAACTTTACCCGCTCAATATGGGTTGTTTTCTTTTGGGCCTTGATGCTACATGGCGCCCAGTGGGTGGCATCGGGCGGCCTTCCCCCGAAACCACTCCATCCACAAAAGCAGTACGATCAAAACCCACTTACTGCCTCCCGCTAGACGACAAAAAGTCACATCTCTCACTAAAAGCCAAATGTAACTTTCCCCATGTGCCCGTTAACGATTGACTTTGCGAATAAAACTAAAAAACTCGTTATCTTTTGCTTTATCATGAAAGAGCGATCCAGACCTCCATGCACGTGACAAACTACGTTCAACTACCAACCCATGTCCAACCGCCAACCTGCAGAAGCCACTGAACTTCCAGTCGACCCTCCAGTTCAAATAGACTGCCTACAACCATGCATAGTCACCAGTTGACCAGTCAGAGCCAAAAATTCCAGGTATTTATCCAAATACACCGAGAAACCTTGTCTCATTCCTAAACCTGTTACTCAATCGCTTGAAATCATTAAGTAATTAAGTAAAAGAACTCCACAGCAACCCCAAACTACTATGTAATTGAACCAAATTGCCCCAATTTGACTGAAAACCCTTTTCCCCCAATCTTAAATCCACAAGAACTAAGAATGGCCGCTCCAGTTGCTATGGATGTCCGACCAGTTTCAACTCCCCACCTGGATTTAGACCATCTCCCTTTGGCAGACAAAGATTTCCAAATCAAGGACACCTCTGTCCATGAATCCCCACTGAAATTATGTTGTAGGTACAGAGACCAATACTTAAACCATGCAGACAAAATAGGTCTTTGGGAGTCTAATTTTCCCAAGTACCAATTACCTCGAGTACATATCCTTCCCAAAATTGTTCACTATTGCTATGCAAACTACAGTCCTAGCCAAAGAGCAGTGATATCCCTTGACCATACTATACTTTTCACCATCACTGCTAAATCCATCAATGAAATGCTGCAGTTGCAACTAGGACAAAATCTGACCCCCATTTCTATTAGAGACCTACTAGACAAATTCCCCAAGATTACCCCTGCTAGACTTGCTGAAATATTCCAGACCTTTATGGTGGAAGAGAAACATATTCCAAAGGATCCTCCCCCATACTTGTGGACCATTTTTTCCAAACCGGGCCAACACATTGTGTCAATGATATCTAGTGTCTTAGGCTATAATACTAGTGAGTATGTTGATGAAATCATTCTTGCCTTCATGTCCATCTTCACTCCAGGACAACCCCCTGCTGTCATGTATGATTATGCCAAGTACATAGCAGATAAAATGCGTAATCAATTCTTGAGAATGAGCAATGAAAGAGTATTCAAGTATTCCTCAGTTCTGTACCACCTTTTCTTATATTATCAAGCTGATAAATTCCCATTTACTCTTCAAAAACTTGATACCAGAGGCAACCCTAGGTCAGTAGTCTTCTGGACTCCTCTAATCCACAAATTTGAATCACCATATCCATACACAGACTTCATAGATCTTTTTGTACATCCTGTAGTGACCATGCTGCTAGGAAGTCCTCCTCCAAGAATCAGTTTAGATATCAGGAGGATCCTACAACTTTCAAAACAACACAAAGTGGGAGATTGGTACTTGTACCAAAATCACACTGAAATTAGGATCTATGGTTGTGAGTTAGCACCATACAAGTTACCCAGATACCTCCCAATGAGGTTATTTTCTCTGGAGTACTACAGGCAGATAATCAACTCAGATGAGGTACATTTTGTTAAAGCCAAGAAGAAGGCTCAACTCAGAATCAAGGATCAACTAGGCCCCTTTGTGTGCACTAGTTGAGAAGTTGGAAGAGAAGCAGAAGAAATCCTTCAAAGACTCGGACTGAAACAAAGCTTCATATGGAGATATGACCCCTTTGATTTCATCTACAATAGAAGATAGAAAAACAAGTTGTCTCCCTATATCCACCACAGAATCCCTGAGATAGAACAATATGCAAATCAGTTGGAATGGGTGGAGAATACTCTAGTGGACAGAGATAGCACTGAAGTTGCTGTTGAAAATGCATTAATTGATCTAGAGAGGAGACTTAGTGAAGATTCTTTCATATAGGTACCAAGAGAATCCCAAGCCTAAAGGGAAACACAGTAACACAATGAACAACAAGCGGAAGAAGGACCCCAAGTCCAAGAAGAGTCAGAACAACCAGATCTATCAGAAGAATTGAATCAAAAAAAACTGCTAGGGCACATTATGAGTACTCCCCCTATCATTCAGACTCCTCTAAATGAGGAGAAGAACCCCAAAAGAGACAGGGAGGAGGCCACTCCTTCAGATAGAGCCTTTTCACAAACATATGTCAAGAGGCAAAGGTTAAATCCTTTCTCTGAGCAAGAATTCACAGAAGAAACAGTTGGAGCCACTAGCAAAGAAAGAGAAAAGAGCAGGCATCCCACTCCCTCTGGAGGAACACAAGAACCTTCCCCAACACCTACTCAGGTGTTGGAAAGACAAAAAAGTGTGGAAGTGTCCTCTTTCAAGACTCTTGCTAGCCAAGACCAGGATATTAGAGAAAAATACAAGGAAATAAAGGCCAGAAACGAAAGGATAAAGGCCCAAAGCTATGCGCAATACCTCAAAATTTCTCCTACCAAACAAACAAGGCTTATGTCAGCTTTTGATGTAAAAGAAGGTAACATGCAGATGACTTTCCTAAAACCCACCACTCAACATCCTAGGTCAGCAGCTGACTACCAAAAGACATATTTTGCAGTGCTGGTGAAGGACATACATCCTATTGACCAGATTGAATTACATAAACAGACGGGAGAGATGGTATATTCCACGTTGACAAGCAAAGCCATTGCAGCCCACCAGTTACAGAATTTGTTGAATAATATATCAACGCAGTTTCAACTAGAGAAGGCCTCCTCACAGGCCAAGGATACCAGAATAAAGTCCTTAGAGGACTTAATGATAGAGTTGGGACATGATCCCAAAGATGTAAAGGCTGCAGAAAGGTTAATTAAAAATATTAATGATGGCATAGCTACCTTGAAAAATAAGCTCAAAATTCCACATCTACATCATCCACAAACAACAGAAGTGTTAGAGACTCAGAAGAAACAAGAAGAGCTTATGGACTTGGTCCTTAAGCTAAATAATCAGCTGAAAGAAACTGAGAAAGAGTTGGACACATTGATTCAGTCTAAACAAAGTGAGTTGGCCACCACTCCACAGACTGTTATTCCCACAGTCTCTACTGCAGTTCCCTCAACATTGGCAGCCTCTTTAGCACCAACAGCTCCACCTGCTACATCACTACCAATAATAACCGAATCTACAACTGTAGCTACATCGATAAAAAAGACAATAGAGTTAGTGAAAGCCATGGAGGAAATGACCATCCAGGCTACAGAGCTAAAAAGGCTTAAGGAGAAAGTAACAAGCTTAGAGACTTGACTATAAGCTTGCCCAAATACAACAAAAGGAAGAAACACAGAAAACCCTAAGGATGGGTGAGAGGATAAATTTCCTTAAGAAAGATTTAACATAACAAAAGCCACTAGGACAAATTAAGGAGATGCTCTGGGCCAATATCATTGACTCTGTCAATGATGTTTAGCCATAAATTCAAGTAATATTAGAGAAAACTGAATTGGTGAAAGTGGCCACCAAAGCAATACAAAAGATAAAGGGAGACCTAGGAGACCAGCCTAAAGATGCTAATCAACTCATCAAATTCTTGAACAGCAAGAACAGGGAGGAACTAAGTGAGCTTGGTGTGGAGGACAAAACTGAAACCATCATCCAATTAAAAAAGGTTATGACTAAAAGAAATTTTATGCTTAATCTAGAGAAAATATGCCAAAACATGCAGGTTGACATTGATAGATTCATGACAAAGTTTTGAATTTTGAGGGAAAAAGGCCTTCCCAGTCATATTGTCATCCATGATAAACTTATGACCCAACTGGGCTACACTGACAGATTAAGAGAGTTGGCCAAAGAATAAGCAAGCACTTCAGGAGTCAAAGCATTGCCCACAGGAAAAGTATTATATGATAATTTAGAAAATCTTTTCTTCCTGGAACATGAGGTAAAGAATCTATTTGTCAATAAGCTGAATTTTGCCAAATACACTGAGGCAGATGAGATATACAGGAAGATGCTCAAGGTAAAGTTACCTGAAGATGAATGGTGGGTAAAATTGACAGATTTACTATAAGTTACCACGGTAAATCTGATGGCAGCCGGATGAAACAGGTAAACAAGGTCAAAGAGTAGCAGGTAAAGAGTATCAGTAGATTAAAGACCAAAGGTGATTCCAGCATACAAATATCATCCAAATTAAAGAGCTAAATTCAAACTGCAAACAACCATCACAATCACAATAAAAGGGACATCAAGATGAAGTTTTCCATCTGTCTCTATCTTCATGCTTGAAGATATTTTGATTTCCTAAATTATTTCTCATATTGTTTTAAGATATTCTGTAAGTATTTTTTGTATAAATACTTCACATTTCGAAGTATTGAGGGTGGATTCAAAGACATTTTTATAGACATTTTCCTCTCAAGTTAAACTGTTATTGTATGAAGACTAGATTGGCTTGCTGGATCAAGGAATAAAGTACAGACATTTCACAGGATTCTTGTGTAAAGCGAAAATCAAATAAGTATTCTCTATCTCATGTGTATTATTGTTTCTCTTCATGTTTATAAATAATCATATGTGTCTCTATTAAATCTGAATGTTAGACTAGGAATGATATTTCAGAACTGGCTTAAATGCTCTCTATCTTGATTGTTTACATTCTTAATGTTTTCTGCTAAACTATCTTAGTCTAGGAATTCTTAATTGCTCCCTTACTTTCGTAGTTTCCCCCCTAGGCCTATAGTAAAGGATTCTTAGTTGCCCTTTGCTCATGATCACCTCCTGCTTTTCATCTTAATCCCGGTCTGAGGATTCTTCATTGCCCTGGTCAGGACTACCTCATCCATTGGAACCTGAAGATTTGCCTTTTTCTTTGCTAGCCTACCCTGTGAACTCTTCGTTTAGTGATTGATTTGATCTAGTTAAGCCATCCTTTGATTGAATCCATAGCCCAATGGCTTGAAAGCCTTGCTTTGTCCATCTGTTCCTAGAATTCCACCACCCAACCAAAATCAAAATCTTATGATCAATAAGAACTAGCCTAAAATTCCACCAAAACAAAGTTAAACTATAAAGAGAGAGCCCTCTCTGGACTTAGGTTGGCTAGAAACCGAGTCTGAAAGATTAGGTTTGTGGTTACCTCGGATTATTCCTTTTTTATATAACTTATAGGGAAGAATTCCAAGTGATAACATAGTGGCGACTCCATTGGGGACTCAAACCCTTAGTCTTAATAAACCTTTGAGAATTTCAAATTTTTATTTCAAGCCTCTTGAAGGGTTTATTAGAATTTATTTATAAAATCTCATAAAAAAAGAAATAATTAGAAAAATCTTGAAATCTGGCTTCAAGAAGAACTCATTATACTAGGGCCAACCCTGATCCAAACCCTCCCCCAGTATTTGACAATCCTAATATGATTTCAAGAATATCCAGAAGACAAGAAAGTTCAGTCAGCCCTACACCTTCAATTAAAGCAGATTCCTGCCCTAATGAGTGGTTGTTTTTAGAGAACCTCCCCTTTGACGAGTTTTTTGACCTTTCCCTATTTAGAACCAGGTCTGAGAGTGCACTTGATGACATAGTTCTAGATCCAGAATTTACAGCTGAACTTGAAGTCCAAAGGGAAAACTTATCAATTGATCAGTATCTTCTAAATTCCCCTCAATCATCCCTCACTACTGTCAAGATCCCTGAACTTTCTAACACAGCTTCAACTTCTTTTAGTTCACCATTATTCCCTCACATCTCTGAAGTTCATTCCACACCTCCATTCATACCTTCACTTCCCCATCAACCTATCACTACCCATAAAACACCTAGTACCCCCAGTTCCCCATCAACCTCTGTACCACCCCCTGGTACCTCAACTCCAGTTCTCAGTCCTGCCCAATTCAGAGCCATGGAAAATAGATATGCCCCTCTTGTGTTACCTGCTTCATGAGGTGCCATGCCACAAAACTACCAGATTAAAATTGTTTTATTTGATGGCACAGGATCCTACACAGCGCAACAGCATACATGAAAGATGACAGATCATTTCGAATTGCATGAAATTGACATTGGAGATGTCCAAATGAGGATTTTTGCGCAAAATCTAGTTGGTGATGTGAGAACATGGTTTAGATATCTGCCTAACAGTAGTATAGATAGTTTAGAAATTTTTTACCAGCAATTTTTAAATAGATGGGAAACGAAAAAGAACCCTCTTCAAATCCTTTCTGAATATGAAAACATCAAGAGGGGACCAAATGAAATAGTGTAGGACTATTGTTCTAGATTTAACAGTGTATATAATGCAATACCAGTCGACCTTAGACCCCCACCTGGCTTAGCTCTGATAAAGTTTCCTTACAGGTTCGACACTGATATGGCATTTCAACTTAGAGAAAGAAACCCTCCAACTCTAGAAGATATGCAAAGTGTGGCAGTTAGTGTAGAAGCTAATCTCCTAGCAAAAAGAGATAGGGTTAGGAACGAAAGGAGGGTACCCTTGAAAGATGAAACTTCACCCTTTGACCGTAAAATGGATGCTCTAGCCAAAGGAATGGAAAAATTGATGGATAGGATAGAAAACATTGAAAGGAAGCCTCACTAGGACAACCAACAGGTACCTCCAGTGAGAAATCCAAACTTTAGGAAGAACCCGAACCAAAATGCTAGAAAAAATGAGCCTGATCAGAATATTAGACCTTCTTTCCAAGAAAACTTTGTTGAAGCATCCCATTCAGAAGACCTTGAACAAGACACCCAAATTAACTTAATGGGATTAGATGATGAGGAAACTATCTTTCTAACTCAAGACGATCAGGAATTACATATGATTCAATAGTTCTAGACCCAATCTAGAGAATCATTCGACTACAAGCAAGGGTATAATTCTGCTATCTTCGAAGTGCATAAATAGTACAATTTGAGGATCAAAAAGAACACTGATGCTCCAGACCAAAACAAGAAAGCAATACCAAATCAACCTAAGAAAATTAAATCAATTCCAGTTACAAAAACTCTCCAAATCCTCTCTAGACCAAATCAGAACCCTCCCAGTCCCACCATTGTAGATGTAACCAATGACCAACCTTCTAATGAGCTACCTTCCACTTCAGTTCCCCCCAAGGAAACAATGGAATAGTCTCCAGAAGTTATATTAGAGAATCCACTAAAAAAGACTCTAAACACTGAAAAGGAAGAGCAGACTACTCCAAACCTTGCTGTTAAAATTCCACACGTTCAAGCAGAGAAATCCCCTTTTCCTTTCAATTTGGGAGCAGAGGTGGCCAAAATGAAAATCTGAGTTCCTTTAACAGAACTAATTAAACATGAAACTTACAAATCTCAAATAAGCAAATCTTTAAACTTCGTCGAGAATGAAGACTCCGTTAACTATTTGATGATCAGCCTGAGTTAATTTTTGGTCCTGATGTTAATAGAAAACCAGTGGAAGGAGGGATACCACCCTTCTACATTAGCCTTAACATTCATGATAAAATCCTACATAATGCTATGCTAGACTCTGGGGCTTTACACAATCTAATGCCTAAATCTGTTATCGAGAAACTAAACTTGGATATCACTAGGCCTTACAAGGACATGTTTTCATTTGATTCAAGTCAAGTTAAATGCCTAGGACTTACAAAAGACTTGTGTGTTTCCCTAGTGTAGTACCCTGCTAAGACCATTCTTATGGACATAGTTGTTGCTAATATACCACCTAAATATGGAATTTTGTTGTCTAGATCATGGGGTGCTAAACTCCAAGGATCTCTACAACTTGACATGTCATATGCTACAATATCAGTCTTTGGACATCCTAAAAAACTATACAGAGAGACCCTAATGAAGTATGTAGTGAGTAGCAGGAGAAGCCTCAAAACTTTCCTATATATTCAATACATTCTGACATCGATTCTTTCATTTTGTACAATGTTGAACCAAACCAAGAATATACTTCAAACAACATTACTTCAGAACCAAAATAAATAACAGTTGCAACAAAGAATCAAATTGTCCAAATTCAAGAGCTTTCAGATAATAAATATGATCAAGATACCTTAGTCAAAGAAGATTTTTTCCCCCAGACAGTAAGAACTATGAACATGAATTACTATGGCATCTTGAATTTGATGGGTCAATAAACAAACTAGGTGCAGGATCAGGAGTGTGGATTTACAATTTAGAGAATGATCATTCAGAGGGTCATGCCTACAGGTTAAACTTCAAATGCACTAACAACATGACCGAGTATGAAGCACTTCTTTTAGGCCTCAAGTTGGTCAAAAGGTTAGGAGCCATAAGAGTCTCTATTATGGGAGATTCTGAGTTGGTTATCAAACAAATCAACACTGTTTATATGACTAGGGATCCTAGGTTAATTTTTTATAGAGGAACAGTTGTAGAAATATTAAATACTTTTTTAGAAACTAAGCTTGCAGTTATCCCAAGAAAACAAAATATGCAAGCTCATAGTTTAGCTATGTTTTCCAGCACTTGTAAGTTACCATTTCAACCTAACCATCAGTACATTGTTGAGGTTAGGCACAGACCTGCTATCCTTGACAACTTAAAAAACTGGCAAGCATTCACTAATGACCAACAAATAAACAATTTTCTAACTTTAGATGAAGAATTTGTAAATAGCAACATAGATACTGACGTAACATTAGATCCTGATTTTACAGATAAAATAGAAATTAACAGGTTAGAAGATAAAGAAATAGATAGATTCCATCCCATAAAGTTTACAAAATCATATATTCAAAACCTAAAGCAAATTAAAATTGATGAGATAATTGACGAAGACTCTGAAATCATCAATCTCAAAGATAATTTTTTGCCCAAAGGATTAACTCCTTTGGGGACTTGTTTGATTCAAACGATGTCCCTAGAAAGTCAAAAATGGAACCCTTAAAGTCTGACATAGAGGAGTGTAACATAGGCTCCGAAGAAGATCCTAAATTGATAAAACTTTCAAAGTCTTTACCTCCTAATGAAAAGGTGAAATACATAGAACTGCTGAAGGAATTTCAAGATGTTTTTTCTTGGAGTTATGAGGACCTTATGTCCTATCACACCAGCATAATACAACACACCATCCCCTTAAAAGAAAACCAGAAACCTTTTAGACAGAAGCTTAGAAGGATTAATCCCATTCTATTGCCTTCTACTGAAAAGGAAATCAAAAGAATGTACGAAGCCAAGATCATAGCACCAATCAAATTCTTTGATTGGGTTTCTAATTTGGTACCCACAAGAAATAAAACTGGTGAAATTAGACTGTGTGTTGAACTTAGGAATCTTAATAAATTTTCACTCAAGGATAACTACCCTCTTCCCAAAATGGATCACATATTACAGAGGGTAGTAGGTTCAACCAGAATCTCACTGTTAGATGGGTTCTCTAGTTATAACCAGATTTTAGTCCACCCAGACGACCAGGAAAAGACTGCATTCACCACTCCTTGGGGCACTTTCATGTATGTGAAGATGCCTTTTGGGTTAAAGAATGCAGGGGCCACCTTTCAAAGAGCTATGGATATATCTTTTGCTAAGGAAATCCATGACTTCCTTGTAATATACCTAGATGATATCACTATATTCTCTAAATCTGATCAACAACACCTGGATCATCTTAGGCAGGTCTTCACCAAGTGTAGGAAATATGGAATTTCTCTGAATCCTAAAAAATCTTTATTTGGGTTGGAAGAGAGAAAATTGTTAGGCCACATAATCTCTACAGATGATATTCAAATAGATCATACAAGAATCGAAGCCATTTTACAGATACCACATCCTAGGAGCATCATAGAACTACAAGCCTTTTTAGGTAAAGAAACTTTCTGAGAAGATTTATCTCTAACTTAGCATAACTAATTAGATTATTGAATAACATGTTGAAAAAATATTTGACTATTAAATGGACACTTAAGGCTAAGAGGTCTTTTGAAGATATTAAACTAGCCTTAACACAAACACCAATTCTGATTAGTCCAATGTTTGATAGGGATTTCATTATATTTTCTTTCGCCTCAGAACACACAATTGCTGCAGTCCTACTGCAGAAGAATGATCAGGGTTTTGAACAACCTAATGCCTTCTTTAACAAAGCCCTGAGATGCACCTTTAAAGTACAATATAATGGAAAAGCAAGATTTTGCTCTAGTCAAAGCCATTAAAGATTTCAGAGTTTACATCCTATATTCTCATGTAATAGCTTATGTTCCCAATGCTGTAGTCAAAGACATCTTAACACAGGATGGTCCAGATGGGAAGAGAGGGAAATGGATAACTACTATATTAGAATATGACTTAGAAATTAAACCTACAAAATTGATCAAAGGCCAAGGTTTAGCCAAGCTCATGGCTGAATCGAATTGTCAGGCCCTAGACATAAATTTTATTGCAGAATTGGATAATGAAGAGGAGATGGCGACTCCACCGATCAGTCAGGTCTTTATTGACTCACCATGGTATGCTGACATTATATACATTCTACAAAATCTACAAGCTCCTCCAGAATTATCCAGGACTAAAAGTAGGTTCTTAAAAATGAAATCTTTAAAGTTTTGCATAATTGACAATGCTTTATTTTGGAAAAATCACGAAGGCATCCTTCTTAACTATTTATTAAAAGAAGAATCTGACAAAATATTACAGGAGTTTCATGCAGGTGACTGTGGGGGACATATATACTGGAAAATCATAGCTGACAAGATCCTAAGAGCCAGTTTTTATAGGCCCACTCTGTTTTCTGATGAAAATAAATTTGTAACCTCATGTCATAAATGTTAGATTTTTGAAGGAAAGAAAAAAAAATTGCCCTTACCTTTGAAGCCAATATCTGCTGAAGCACCATTTCAACAATGGGGTCTTGACTTCATTGGTGAAATTCATCCCCCTTCCTCTGCCCAACATAGATGGGTCTTGACTGCTATAGATTACTTTACCAAATGGATAGAAGCCATACCCTCAAGACAGGCTACTGATACTGTCATAATAAGCTTCCTTGAGGCCAACATTCTATCCAGATTCGGATACCCCACCAAAATTATCACAGACAATGCAACAACTTTCAAATCCAAGAGAATGATTGATTTCTGCAATAAGTATCATATAACCGTGGGTCACTCCACAGCCTACTATCCCCAAGGAAATGGACTAACAGTGTCTTCCAACAAGAGCTTAGTGAATATCATCAATAAATTGTTGGAGGATAACAAGAAAACCTGGAACAAGAAGCTAGTAAATTCCTTGTAGGCAGATAGGCTGACCACAAATAAATCCATTGGCACCAGCCCTTATCAATTATTTTATGGAATGGAGGTTGTTTTCCCATCTTCCTTGGGAACACCAGTGATGAAATTACTCCAAGAAGTGCAGGTTGAGCCAAATGATATTCAAAGGAGGATCAACCATACAATTCACTTACAGTAGACCAGGGAAGAAGTGTACATCAGATCCCAAATAGTGCAGGAAAATATCAAGAAAGCTTTTGACAAAAGGACTAAGGCAGAAGAGTTTTACCTAGGAGATAAAGTTTTGAAATGGGACTCAAGAAGGGAGGATAAAGGTAAACATGGGAAGTTTTACTTCCTATGGAAAGGCCCTTATATCATTTATGCTTTTAGGGGCAATAATGCTTTTTTCCTCAAAGAATTAGATGGCACAGAAGTAGACGAAGGACCAGTTAATGGTCGAATGCTTAAGCATTACATAGATCCTAATCACTGATTTCACTAATCACTTGTACATATTCTATTTTTCAAAAAGTTTAGTGTTGATTGGATGGTAATTTTTGGAGTTGAAGCCCGAAGAGAAGGCCCTAAGCTTCAAAATTTTCACTGTCATAAATAGCAATAATGCAGAAAAGTGAAAGGAAAGAGTTGCAGAGTGAGATCACAGTAATTCAGAAGGCCATTGATCTACTAGTTCTTGATATTTCACCAGGAAATGCCATCCCCAAGTGGAGCCATTGTTAGGTTCCTATACCAATAAGAGTCACAATTTTTGAATGGCTAAGGTTAAACCTGTAATATGTACATACCTTTGCTTTCTGCAAATGTTTTCCATATTCAAAAATTTTTAAAAATGTAAAGAGGGTATGTCCTAAAAGAAAAATTAAAGGACAAAAAAAAAGAATAAAAAAGGTAAAAAAAGATGAAAAAATGAACCCAAGAAAAGAAAGATCATGAAATTGCGCAAGTCAAAATGCCACTACTATTTACTTTGTTATGCAAAATAACTGATTGTGTACAACTTGTTATCTTTGCCACAATCCATGAATAGTTGAAATGTTTAAACTTGGCTATTTCATGTTTTCAATCTTATGCTTAGAGATAGAGAATAAAATCTGACCAAACTGTTTAATCTTGGTAGATAATTAGATTAGGTAGAGTGAATAAAAGGAGCTCAACTGTTTAATCTGAGCCCTTGGATGTAATAAGGTTAGACTTAGATAGATTACTATTGTAAATGAAAAGAAAATGTTTTGATAAGGGTTTTCCAGCTTAAGTGCACCCTAATAAAAAGAAGAAAAAAATGGTAGGATGAGTAGGTGAGGTAAGTAGAAGAAAGGTTGCAGAATTGTGATGATTGTTAGATAAAAGCATATTAATCACCTTCATCATCAAAGTTCTAAGTATGGATGAAAATTGGGCATGTATCAACCTCACAAGATTAAATGATTAACTTCCCTCACTCATTACATTTTTCACTTAATTAATTTCCAACAAAAAGTCTTAAGTACCCAAAATCTTAAGTCAAAGAGGCTCAGAGAATTTCTCTGACTTCTGGAGGGACCGAACCCTTGGCCCAATGACTTATAGGTCCTAAGTACTAAAAGTCCCCTCATGGACATTCACCCCCTTCAATTCACTCATAGTCCCAAACAAATCCCTTTTCCTAAGAAAAAACACCATTTTCTTAAAGAAAAATCATTTTCCCTTAATAAACCCCTTTTTCTAAGGATAAAACCTTATTATCTTATAAGAAGTGATCATACCCCACGAAAAGACCCCTTTTCTCAAAAAACTTAAAAATACTTTAAGCCTAACTATAATGTGTTATGACAATGGAAAAATGAAATACATTATAGTTTAGCGCTTTTTCATTTCCATATTAATTTCTAACTTTATATATATTAATTCCCAAAAAGAAATACAACCCTTCCCATATAGTTATAAATAAATCCCTATGTATTAATACCCCGCCTTGAAGAGTTTGAAACGTAAACTTTATAAAAAACACCCTGTCAAAAGAATTAATCAACCAATCTGCAGTTAATTAATAATCTGACCCTCTACCAATGAAAATGCCCCCGACGCCCTAACCCCACCATAATCTATTCATTTAATCTAACCCGCTGCAACCCATCTGTTACCCTTCATATGAACTCCCCACCCTGATCACCGTGCGATCGACTCCCTGTTAATCCAATGGCAGTCATACATTTCGGGTGGCCTCCATCACCCAAACATTACCCGGCCGATATGGGTTGTTTTCTTTTGGGCCCCGATGCTACGTGGTGCCCAATGAGTGGCATTGGGCGGCCTTCCCCCCAAACCACTCTAGCCACAAAAGCGGTGCGATCAAAACCCCCTTACCGCCTCCCGCTAGATGACAAAAAGTCACATCTCCTGCTAAAAGCCAAATGTACCTTCCCCATGTGCTCGCCAACTGTTGACTTTGTGAATAAAACTAAAAAACTTTTTATTTTTTGTATTACCATGAAAGAGTGGTCTAGACCTCCATGCATGCGACAAACTACATTCAACTACCAACCCACGTCCAACCGCCAACCTGCAGAAGCCACTGAACTTCCAGTCGACCCTCCAGTTCAAATAGACCTCCTGCAACCTTGCACAGTTACCAGTCAACCCGTTAGAGCCAAAAATTCCAAGTATTTATCCAAATACACCGAGAAACCCTATCTCATTCCTAAACTTGTTACTCAATCGCTTGAAATCATTAAGTAATTAAGTAAAAGAACTCCACAACAACCCCAAACTACTCTGTAATTGAACCGAATTGCCCCAATTTGACTGAAAACCCTTTTCCCCCATTCTTAAATCCACAAGAACTAAGAATGGCCACTCTAGTCGCTATGGATGTCCTTCCCGAAATTGTTCACTATTGCTATGCAAACTACAATCCCAGCCAAAGAGCAGTGATATCCCCTTACCATACTATACTTTTCACCATCATTGTTGAATCCATCAATGAAAGGCTGCAGTTGCAACCAGGACAAAATATGACCCCCATTTCTATTGGAGACCTACTAGACAAATTCCCCAAGATTACCCCTGCTAGACTTGATGAAATATTCCAAACCTTTATTGTGGAAGAGAAACATATTCCAAAGGATCCTCCCCCATACATGTGGACCATTTTTTCCAAACTGGTCCAAGACATTGTGTCAATGATATCTAGTGTCTTAGGCTATACTACCAGTGAGTATGCTCATGAAATCATTCTTTCCTTCATGTCCATCTTCACTCCAAGACAGCCCCCTGTTGTCATGTATGATTATGTGAAGTACATAGCAGATAAAATGCATGATCAATTCTTGAGAATGAGCAATGAAAGAGTATTCAAGTATTCCTCAGTTCTGTACCACCCTTTCTTATATTATCAAGCTGATAAATTCCCATTTACTCTTCAAAAACTTGATACCAGAGGCAACCCTAGGTCAGTAGTCTTCTGGACTCCTCTAATCCACAAATTTGAATCACCATATCCATACATAGACTTCATAGATCTTTTTTTACATCCTATAGTGACCATGCTGCTAGGAAGTCTTCCTCCAAGAATCAGTTCAGATATCAGGAGGATCCTACAACTTTCAAAATGACACAAAGTGGGAGATTGGTACTTGTACCAAAATCACACTGAAATTAGGATCTATGGCTATGAGTTAGCACCATACAAGTTACCCAGATACCTCCCAATGAGGTTATTTTCTCTGGAGTACTACAAGCAGATAATCAACTCATATGAGGTACATTTTGTTAAAGCCAAGAATAAGGCTAAACTCAGAATCAAGGATCAACTAGGCCCTTTTGTGTGCAATAGTCGAGAAGCTGGAAGAGAAGCAGAAGAAATCCTTCAAAGGCTCAGACTGAAACAAAGCTTCATATGGAGATATGACCTCTTTGATTTCATCTGCAATAGAAAACAGAAAAACAAGTTGTCTCCCTATATCCACCACAGAATCCCTGAGATAGAACAATATGCAAATCAGTTGGAATGGGTGGAGAATAATCTAGTGGATAGAGATAGCACTAAATTTGCTCTTGAAAATGCATTAATTGATCTAGAGAGGAGACTTGATGAAGATTCTTTCATATAGGTACCAGGAGAATCCCAAGCCCAAAGAGAAACACAGGAACACAATGAACAACAAGCAGAAGAAGGACCCCAAGTGCAAGAAGAGTCAGAACAACTAGATCTATAAGAAGAATTGACTCAAAAAAAACTACCAGAGCACATTATGAGTACTCCCCCTATCGTTTAGACTCCTCTAAATGAGGCGAAGAACCCCAAAAGAGACAGGGAGGAGGCCACTCCTTCAAATAGAGCCTTTTCACAAACATATGCCAAGAGGCAAAGGTTAAATCCTTTCTCTGAGTAAGAATTCACAGAAGAAATAGTTGGAGCCACTAACACAGAAAGAGAAGAGAGCAGGCACACCACTCCCTCTGGAGGAACACAAGCACCTTCCACAACACTTACTTAGGTGTTGGAAAGACAACAAAGTGTGGAAGTGTCCTCTTTCAGGACTCCTGCTATCCAAAACCAGGATATCAGAGAAAAATACAAGGAAATAAAGGCCAGAAACGAAAGGCTAAAGGCCCAAAGCTATGCACAGTACCTCAAAATGGCTCCCACCAATCAAACAAGGCTTATGTTAGCTTTTGATGTAAAAGAAGGTAAAATGCAGATGACTTTCCTAAAGCCCACCACTCAGCAGCCCAGGTCAACAGCTGACTACTAGAAGACATATTTTGAAGTGCTGGCAAAGGATATACATCCTATTGACCAGATTGAATTGCATAAACAGATAGGAGAGATGGTATATTCCACGTTGACAAGCAAAGCCATTGCATCCCACCAGTTACAGAATTCACTGAATAATATATCAGTGCAGTTTCAACTAGAGAAGGCCTCCTCACAGGCCAAGGATACCAAAATCAAGTCCTTAGAGGACTTAATCATAGAGTTGGGACATGATCCCAAAGATTTAAAGGCTGCAGAAAGGTTAATTAAAAATAAGAATGATGACATAGTTGCCTTGAAAAAGAAGCTCAAAATTCCACATCTACATCATCCACAAACAACAGAAGTGTTAGAGACTCGGAAGGAACAAGAAGAGCTTATGGACTTGGTCCTTAAGTTAAATAACAGCTGAAAGAAATTGAGAAAGAGTTGGACACATTGGTTCAGTCTAAACAGAGTGAGTTGGCCACCACTCCACAAACTGTTATTCCCACAGTCTCTACTGCAGTTCCCTCAACATTGGCAGCCTCTTTAGCACCAACAGCTCCACCTACTACATCACTGCCAATCACAGCCAAGTCTACAACTGCAGGTACATCAATAGAAAAGACAGTAGAGTTAGTGAAAGCCATGGAGGAAATGACCATCCAAGCTACAAAGCTAAAAAGGCTTAAGGAGAAAGTAACAATATTAGAGACTGACTGTAAGCTTTCCCAAATACAACAAAAGGAAGAAACACATAAAACCCTAAGGATAAGTGAGAGGATAAAGTTCCTTGAGAAAGATTTAACATTGCAAAAGCCACTAGGGCAAATTAAGGAGATGCTCTGGGCCAATATCATTGACTCTGTCAATGATGTCTGGCCATCAATTCAAGTAATATTCTAGCAAACAAAACTGGTGAAAGTGGCCCCCGAAGCAATACAAAAGATAAAGGGAGACCTAGGAGACCAGCCTGAAGAGGCTAATCAACTCATCAAATTCTTGGATAGCAAGAACAGGAAGGAACTAAGTGAGCTTGGTGTGGAGGATAGAAATGAAACCATCATCCAAGTAAAAAAGGTTCTGACTAAAAGAAACTTTATGCTTAATCTAGAGAAAAGATGCCAAAGCATGTAGGTTGACATTGATAGATTCATGACAAAGTTTCAAATTTTGAGGGAAAAAGGCCTTCCCAGTCCTATGGTCATCCATGACAAACTTATGACCCAACTGGACTACACTGACAGATTAAGAGAGTTGGCCAAAGAACAAGCAAGCACTTCAGGAGTCAAAGCATTGCCCACAGGGAAAGTATTATATGATAATTTAGAAAATCTGTTCTTCCTAGAACATGAGGTAAAGCATCTATTTGTCAATAAGCCAAATTTTTCCAAATACACTGAGGCAGACGAGATATATAGAAAGATGCTCAAGGTAAAGTTACCTAAAGATGAATGGTGGGTAAAATTGACAGATTTACTAGAAGTTACCACAGTAAATTTGATGGCAGCCAGATGAAACAGGTAAACAGGGTCAAGGAGTAGCAGGTAAAGAGTATCAGTAGATTGAAGACAAAAGATGATTCGAGCATACAAATATCATCCAACTTAAAGAGCTAAATTCGAACTGCAAACAACCAACACAATCACAATAAAAGGGATATCAAGATGAAATTTTCCATCTGTCTCTATCTTCATGCTTGAAGATATTTTGATTTCCTAGATTATTTCTCATATTGTTTTAAGATATTTTGTAAGTATTTTTTTATAAATACTTCACATTTCGAAGTATTGAGGGTGGATTCAAAGACATTTCTATAGACATTTTCCTCTCAAGTTAAAGTGCTATTGTATCAAGAATGGATTCTTAGTTTCACTTTGCTCATGATCACCTCCTGCTCTTCATCTTGATCCTGGTCTAAGGATTCTTCATTGCCCTTTCACCTTGGTTAGGACTACCTCATCCATTGGAACCTGAAGATTTGCCTTTTGCTTTGCTAGCCTGCCCTGTGAACTCTTCCTTTAGTGATTGATCTGATCCAGTTAAGCCATCATTTGATTGACTCCATAGCCCAATGGCTTGAAAGCCTTGCTCTGTCCATCTGTTCCTAGAATTCCACCACCCAACCAAAATCAAAACCTTATGAGCACTAAGAACTAGCCTAAAATTCCACCAAAACAAATTTAAACTATAAAGAGAGAGCCCTCTCTAGACTTAGGTTGGCTAGAACCCAAGTCTAAAAGATTAGGTTTGTGGTTACCTCGGATTATTCCTTCTTTTTATAACTTCTAGGGAAGACTTCTGAGTGATAACACCAAGCATGGAACCCATGCTTTAATAAGTCACAAGAATAATAATGAAAATTCTTTTCTTTATTCTTTTGACTAGTACATTACATAATGACTCAAGTACATTATTGAAGACCGAACATAGTTATTTTTTCCAATAGTGAGAACATGGTACTCTTGGATGATACTTTCTGTGGGTTAGGTGATGAAGAAGAAGAATAAGACCCATCAGATTCTGATGAAGGGGGGAAAACAATTACAAAGACATGGCGGACCAAGATCTGGACTGGATGACTGAAGACCCACTTGCATTGCCGGGTGTTTTACACAAAATGTTAAGGCACCTGTTAGCTACCTATATCAATAGGTTTCATATTTCATGATTGGCAAAGAAAGGTCCAAATATGCTCTGCTTTGGTAATCCAAAGATCCCATATTTCCAAATGAAAACAATGTGTGTACATAGTTTGATGTTGACTCAATTTTTGATGGGTGATCCAAAAGCCTAATCTGGATCATGCCATGTTTCAATTTTCTGTTGTAGAATAGAGGAAGAAGTCTGTCCAAACTGTTTAATCTTGGCAGACCAGTAGCTAAGTAGAGAAGTAAGGTTCCCAACTGTTTAATCTGGGACCTTGGAAGCAATAAGGGTAGCTTTAGATAGAAAATCAAAAGGAAAAAAGCCAAGGAAAAGAAAAGGCACCTAAGGGTCTGCAAGTCTAAGTGCACCCTCCATGAAGAAACAAAAAATGCTAGGCAAATAGATGGGTAGGTAGATGGGGTTGCAGAAGTATCATTCCTTACAATTGAATGTGTTCTAACCTGTTCACAAAGGAATATCAGTGGATTAAGAAGGTCCTCTTCTCCATCAGGTTGCAGCAAAGCAAAGGAGCATGTCTAACTTCCCATTTTCCCCTTTCCCATTCATTACTAACATCCCTTCATCAGTTGAGATTCATGAAAGAATTTGAGGTTTTATGGTGGTTCTTATTCCTTTAAAAGCCACATTTCTTGTCTAAAAATTCTTTTCATTTTGATCTACTCCCTAAACTAAATGATTTTCAAATAGACTTAGTGATATCACTCCTCATTCACCTTTTCCATCCATATAAACCCCTAACTTCTATTATCTAAATCCCCTATGTTACCTTTTCCCTACTATTATAACACTATGGTGTATAAACCCCAAGCATTGTATAAATATCCCTCCCCTTGGCATTATAGCCATATGTTCACTGTTAGGGATTAAATTGACATCTGGTCAGTTTAAGAGCCCTAAGCCTTACCCCTCTTTCCCCTTTCTGAAGTCATTTAACCCATTAAACCCTTCATTTGCTAAGAAACCTTGTGATAAACCCCTTTTTACCCCTAACCCGCTTCATTTGCAAAATGCGCATAAAAACCCACTTTTTCCATTTACCCAAAGTTTTAGCGCTATCCGCATTTTTATAAAAATACATTGAAAAACCATGAAAATCCACTATATTCCAAAGGTTTCCGCCGGGCGCAAATCCCAAAAGAACTATTATTTTAATCCCGCTCGCGTCCGTATCGTCCGGCCAGCTCAACGATCCGTCGACCGTCGGATCGGGCCCTTTTCATCCGACGGCTCTCGTGCATTTCGGACCGGCCCCGACGTCCGAAAGATACCTTCCGAAATCTGTCAGAGGGTGACGTCAGGCCTCTGCCACGCGTCACCCCCACATCGTATCGGAAGTACCTCTGACAATTCCGCTTCCGTATGGAAGGTGGTGCGATATGAAACCGCTAACCACTTCCGGTTTCGGTTAATCCGCCCTGCCTGCATCACTGCTATGTCACTACCAGCGTCAGTGCCCCGTCCGCCATTTGCTCCACCTGTTCGCCACCTCACCATCCCCGTGGACCATTCTTATGCCGCCACGTCACCCGATGACGTCATGCTGACATCATCCGACCTTGACCCCACCTGATGACGTCATGCTGACGTCATCCAAAAAGAGCGCCAATGTCCCAAAAAATCCATATTTTGGCCAAAATTTCGCGTTTTTTGCACTTTTTGCCAAAAACGCTGTTGTTTTCTCTGCATGAATTTCACGTCCAAGTGCACGCCAACCTGCTGAATTCGACCTGGAGACCGTTGGCGCGCCATTTCCACCTGCATTCATGACCATTGTTCTCTGTATACCAGGTATTTATCCTTGCGAATCCCTCCTACGCCTGGTTTTGTCTGTAAATCGCCAAAAATAGCTTAAAACAGTGAAAAAACACATAAATCACCGGTGAATCCCCTGTGCCTAGTCCCCATTTACACCTCTAAGGTCGAAATTCACCAGCTAAGCCTCGTTTACCCGAGTTTTTATAAGAACTACATTCTGTTCGCGTAATCGTGGACTGGTAACCCAAACTACACCAATTTGCCGAGAAAAAGAGTTTAAGGCCAGACATTTGTTTTATCCATACTTTAAGCAGTATTTCAATTGCTGCAATTGACCATTTATCCTCTGTTCCTGAGTAATTCACATTTCTTTGTCAAAGAAAACTCTTTTGTGTTGCTCTGAACAGTAACACCAGTCTATAAACAGCCGAATCCTAAAAGAAATCATGGATGCACCAGTAGCTCCTGTAGCATTGAACATTGCTCCTTTGAATGCCCCACAGAGAGAATTGGAGTGGCAGCCTTTAGCAGACCTGGATTATCAAATCTCAGAGGAAATGCTGATGAGAACCAAGTTCCACATCCACCTGCTGAATGAACTGAAGGCTAAGCATGAGAGTGGAACAGATGTGCTGGGCATATGGGACTCTTTTCTCCCTATCTTCAAGCTCCCTCAGGTCAACCAGTTCCCTGATTTGATCCACCTATGTGCTGAAAACTATGACCCTACTCAGAGGGCTGTGCTTGACCCTTCAGGCTCAGCTGTTTTCTATATCACCCCTGAAGCTATCAAAGAGATGCTCTGCTTCAAGACTGAGAAGAAGCTGGTTCCTTTATCACTGATAGACTTGATAAACCAAGGAGCTAGATTGACAGATGCTCAGGTCACCAAACTCAATCAGCTGTACATTGACTCTGACACTGTGAAATACCCTCCTTTGAACCAAGTATACCTCAACCAGTTGGGCAGAGACCTGGTAGACATGATTAGTCCCATTTTGGGCTATAATTCAGTTGAATTTGTTGATGAGACTGTGCTGGTAATGATGCTCATGTTCGCTCCTGGCAAGTCTCCAATATGCTATGACTATGCCACCTACATTTCTGACAAAATACATGAGCAACTGATGAACTTGGCCAGAGAAAAGGTGTTCAGATACACCTCCTACATTTACCATTTGATTTTATATTATCAACATGAGAAGTTTTCTTTTGCTATCAAAAGAGTGGATGCCCAACGCAATCCAAGATTAGTGGTCTATTGGTCCTCTGCCTTCCACTGCAGATCCCAGTCTCCATATACTTACTGTGAGTTCATAGATCTCTTCATCCACCCAGCCATGTCTATGCTGATGAGCTCACCTCCTCCAAGACTCACTGATGAGATGCAAAGGGTCCTTCAGTTATCCAAATCATACAACATTGGGGACTGGTACTTCTACCAGAACCACACGGTCATCAGGATATATGGGTGTGAATTGCCTCCCTACAGATTGCCCAGATATGTACCCATGAGATTGTTTGCCCTGGAATACTTCAGGCAATTTGGGAATGCTGATGTGCTTCACTTTTCAGGCAGAGGCAAGAAAGCACAACTGAAGGTCAGGAACCAACTAGGCCACTTTATCTATAACAAAAGGGAGGAAGGCTGGCAAGAGGCAGATAGAATGTTAGAATCCCTTGGCCTGCAAACCAGTTTCCTTTGGAAACCATATGACCCCGGTCACTTCATAAGCCTAAGAAGGGTCAAGTATAGGCTGGCTAGTTATGACCATGTAAGGATCCCTCACATTGAAAAATATGCAAATCAAGTAAAATGGAGGAGAGGAACCTTAGAGGAGCCTGTTACACAAGAAGAGTTGAATCAAAGAGCAGTAAGAAATCTGAAAAAGATGGCTGACCTTGAACTTTTTTCACAGGTGTTTACTCTTCCAAGCACACAAGTGGGAGCAGTTGCCTCTTCCTCAACTGCAAATCAGCAAGCAGCCAAAGCTAGTGAGCAAACCTCTAGCAAAGGCAAGGAAAAAGAAATGGAACCAGAACAGCCACCTCATGAGGAGGTGCAGCAGCAACAACAATAGGAACAACAGCAAGAAGAGGGGCAGCATGACAAAGAGCAGCCATTACAGCAAGAAAAGGCAGCTGAGGCCCCAATTTTCACTGAGCGGCAGGCTCAGGACACTGTGCCTCCTAGGCAAGAAACAACCACTGAAGCCTCAGTCCTCCAAACCCCACAAAAGGAGGATATAAGCAGAAAAAGGGACAGAGAGACTCCCCTCACAGCATCCACCAATCAGGGAGAGAAAAGACACAGAATGAATCCCCTCTCTGAGGAGGAAATGCCAATAGGACAGTCTTTGGGCATGGGCCCACCTAGTAGAGAAGCATCTGCAAGTTCCTTCCAACAGGGACAAGACAGGACAGTGGGAGGAGAAGTCAGCTCCTCAAGCCACCAAAGAGAAGCTGAGGCAGGCATCAAACAGCAATTCATCGACATCAAAAGGAGGAATGAGCCACTCAAGATACAGCTCTATAATCATCTGCTGAAAATGGCTCCTACTAACCAGCAAAGGCTGATGTCTGCCTATGATGTACATGAGGGCAAGATGATAATGAGTCACTTCATGCCAGCCGTGATGCAGCGACAGTCAGCTACAGATTACATTAGGACCAATCTTGAGGTCCTTGCCAAGGACCAAGGAAAATTTTAAGGATGGAAAATTTTCTTGAAGTTTAAAAACATTGGCGAATCTCACTAATCCCTAATATGCAAACTATAAAATGTGTATTGATATATTTGTAAAATTATTCAAATCTATAATGATTTTATATATAGTCTCTATATAATGTTGGCGATTTTTGAGGTAAAATAATTTTATATTCTAAAATTTGGGCGAATCGTCTTTTATAAAAATTGGTAATTGGCGAATCTTTTTTTGGAAAAATCAAGGAAAATTAGCCCACTGGGCGAACATTAGCCCCTAAAATTTTCCATGCCAAGGACATCCACCCGATGGATTAGATCGAATTACATAAGCAAACGGGTGAGATGGTGTATGCTAGCTTGGCCGATAAGACCTTGGTGAATTACAGGCTAGAGAATAGCCTAAATAATACAGCTGCCCAGCTTGAGTTGGAAAGGGCATCCTCTCAAGCAAAAGATAACAGAATCAAAGCCTTGGAGGAGATAATTATAGAACTTGGGCATGATCCCAAGGACATCAAGGCTGTCCAGGCATTGTTAAAACTAAGGGATGCTGATATGGCAGCACTGAGAAAAATGGTGAAAGTCCTAGCAACCATTCATCCACAAACAGAGGAAGTTGCTCAGCTGAGGCATGATCAAGATGCAGCAGCTATGCTGGTGTCTCTATACAAACAGCTGATCCAGACTCAAGAGAAGTTGGGAGAATCAGAGGCTGCCCAGGCAGCATTGCAGGCAGCGTTGCAGCAAAAGGAAGGAGGTCAAACCTCTCAGCCTCCTCCCGAAATTATTAACCTTGAGGAAGCTCCTCAAACTACTGCTCCCCCTACTCAACAAACAGAACAGGCAGCACCTTCCACCTCTGCATCAGCACCAACAATAGAGCAGGCCCCTAGCCTGGACATGCAAAAGCTGAGGAATGAGATTCAGGCCTTGGAAGCACAAATGTCAGAACTGAATGAGGCCAGGGAAAGCCTTGCCAAGCTAAATGAAAAGTATGATAAATCAAAGCAGAGTGTTGCTGAGAAAGGGAGAGAGATAAAGGCACTCAAGGAGAAGATAAAGGAGCTGGAGAAGGAGCTCACACTTGATAAAGTGGTGGCTGAGCTCAAGACAGTCCTATGGGCCAACATTGGCCAATCCATCACTGACCAATGGCAATACATTGAGACTATTCATGAGCAGATGGAGCTCATAGGAAAAGCACATAGGGAAATCCAAAGAGCAAGGGCATCTCTAGGCAATATGCCTGAGGTTGCCAATAGAATGATCAATGTGCTTAATAACAGAACAAGTGCTCAGTTGGAAACTATGGGAATCTCCAACAGGACTGAGACTATTTTGTTAATAAAGAGGGTCCTAACACTAAGAAGCCTAGTGCAGACACTAGAAAGAAGGACCCAGGACATGCAGACAGAGGTCAATAGATTTATGGACAAATTTGTGGCATTGCAAAACAGAGGTCTTCCAAGCTTACTGAACAGCGCAGGAAGACTACTTTCACATGAAAACTATGCCAAGAGGGTGAACACCTTTGCCACAAATCAGATCACAGAAAAGGCCAGCACCTCAGAGGAAACAGGGCCAGCAACAGGACAAAGTCTCTACAACAGGGTAGAGAACTTATTTTTTATTATGGATGAGATCAAGCATCTGTTTGAAGTGCCTCCCAACTTCTATAAATACACAGAGGCAGATGAGACATTAGAGGCAATTCTGAGACATCAATTGCCCACACAGGAATACTGGACCAAAATGATACAGTTGATATTGTAAGCCAGAGCCTGTAAATCGAGTTTTTTGTTATTTATTATTCAAATTCACAAGTGATCATGCACAAGAAAACTTGGTAAGATCAGCATGCATGAAAAGGGAAGGGCTGAGCCAACTCAGCAGAACTATTCGGCCAGCAAAGCAAGATAGACAGCTAACAGGTGACAAGGCCGAAAAGTTACAGCACGACAGCCATAAAGGCGCATTTTCCAGCATTAAAGCAGAACGTTCAGACCGACTCAGTGGCCTCCAAAGATCAAAATATCTCCTGACAGACATAAAGAGCATTTATGTTGTATTAAAAGCTGTAATAACTTCTTATCTGTTGTTCTGTACAAGTTGGTGAACACATTTATTTCTCAGATGACTCAACGCCTTAGATATTTTGTATGACCGATTGTATATATTCCCCCCTCGGATAATCTTGCAGGGGTTGTTGTTTGATTTCTCTAGAAGAGTTTCTTATGCTGTAATTTTCAGACTATTAATACAAAGGCTGATGGAATTTCCAAAGCTCTGTGTTTTCTGAGTCTTTGTGGAGTGTTGCTGAACGTTACAGGATTCCTGTGTATTTCATGGCACAATAAGTCTACTATAAACTTTCGTTATGTGTTTTTGTTATCTTTTCATAGCTCATTCATGCTTCTATGTTCTATAGTTAATAGCAGAGAAAAAGAATAGTTTCAGGACTTATTCACAGAATACCCTGAACTCAATCTATGTTGTTATGAATGTTTTCTTCAGTTATAGTCATAAGGTGTAATTCTTAATTGCTGCACTTTCAAACTATAGCTTTCACAGTGATTGTTGTTTCAGGAATTCAAGTTTGCTCCTGTGCAACATATCCCTTTCTCACACCCCAGCTTAGTGGAAAATTCTTAATTGCTTTTCACTGGTTGAACACACCTCATAATCACAATTTCAGAATTGTTCCATGAGATATTTAAATGGCCCTGCAGTATCAGCAAATCTACACAATATTCCAGACAACCCTTAGCCACAGACTCCATTGCCCAATGGACTAATACTCTTTGAAAACTTGCACCTTTGATGCAGAAGACATCCCTCAACCAAAACATAAAACAAAACCCTGAACATCACAGCTAGCCTAAAATACTATCAGAACAGAGACAAATCATAAAGAGAGAGCCCTCTCTGATTACAGTTTGGCTAGAAGCTGTAATCCAAAGATTGGTTAGTGGTTACCCCGGCCGTATTCCCTTGGGAGTCAAAGGGAACAACCTGGGTGTTAACAGCACCCAGAGAAGGAGTTAACAAAGTATAACCCTAACAAAGCAATGAAAGCAGAGGATCACCTGGACAAATTTTACCTACATCTAAAAATTCTTGAGGTATGTTATGATGATGTTGCATGTAGAAATTTTCTGTGTGCCTTAGATGGAAGAGCAACTGTATGGTATCATAAGCTTCATGTGAACTCAATCTGGAATTGGAGGGGTTTTAAGAAATTGTTTCTTGAGAATTTTGCTAATGATAAAACCCCGGCCATGCTTTTAATATACCTGAGAAACCTTAAGATGGATTAGAAAGAGAAATTGAAAGATTTCAATTAGAATTTTAATCATATCTTGAATAGATTTCTGGAAGACACAAACCTGATGACTCCATCACCATCAATTATTACACATATGCCTTACCTACAAGCATTATGCAGTTCGTGAAAATAACTACGAAAGAGACACTGGCTAAAAATTACCAAGAGGTGATCGCAGTTGAAAAGGACTTGCATGTGATTGGAGTCATCACAAATTATGAACCAATAAATGACTCCAAAGACATAAGCAAAAGGTCTCAGGTCTCTACAGTAAAGAACAAGGAGAAGGAGGCAACAGAACTTGAGAACTTGACCCGCACCATCAAGTCTCTGTCAAATGAGTTGGCAGAATTGAAACAAGGTCAAGCGAGACCACCGTGAGCAGCAAACCTCCTAAGTTCAACTTTCTGAGAAGGGTCACTAACTCCGGAAGTAGCAACAACCAGTTGGCCATGTCTACGCAAAGATCAAATGTTTCGTTGAATGTTGAGAGTATGAGCATGGATCAATATTGTTCATTCCACCAAGAATATCATTTAGAAAAAACATTCCCACAATGGAACCATGACATGAACGCTTTGTCTGTGAATTTTATTGATATGGTACTTGCAGTTGAGCAGGTTGAGCCAGTGAAAGAGAATGAAGAGAATGTTGCAACCGAAGAAACTAAGAATGTTGGACACAGTAAACACACTCAATTGTGTTTCCGCAGCTGAGAAGAAGAGTGCCAAAGAATGACCACAAAGGGAGGCCCTGACCCAACAACAAAAGATTCAATACAAGTTAAGAAGTCGAGGGTTGGTATCCAAACCAGAGCTAACGAGGTAGAAGTTGAAAGAGCACTTACTAATAAATATTACACCACATGTTAACTCAACTCAAAACACTCAGAACAAGTATGGAAATGCAGATACAATGAAAAGTACTTTCGTAAACAAAAAACGTAAGCCCATCATTCCAAAAGTAGCATATAAATTTACTCCTCCTGACACTTCGCCAATGTCTTCCACATTGGATTATAACATAGTTGATGAGATGAAGAAAGCTCATGCGAATATTTCACTCTTCGAACTAACAAAGATCGTGAGCCAATGGGAACTTCTTGTCCACACACTCGAATAGTACGCCTCAGGTAACAGTGCTTCTTCATAAAAGGTATCTGATAAGCCCTCTAGTTCCCTCGAATCTGCACTTAATTCTTTAATGTTAGATGCAAACACACTCTACCTTCCATTTCTATTAACGTTTGAAATTTTTAATTATAATGTGCACAATTTTTTAATTGATTCTTGTGCATCTGTAAACATAATGCATTTATCTGTAGTAAAGAAAATCAATGAAAAATGGGATAAAACATATGCACAAATCATTCAGCTGGACAGGTCTCTTGTCCGTGTGATTGGTGAACTCATAAATGTGCTTATTCACTTATCGTCTCACCAACAATTTCACCAACGTATAAATATATTAATTATGGACAATCTAGGAGCATATGGTGTATTATTGAGTGGAGATTGGTATAGAAAGTTACAAGGATATTTTGCTATGGACTGGTCACATTTGTGGCTTTTGTACAAGGGTAGGAAAAATAAGATCCTGGTGAACTCGAAGCCATACATGAAACACATAGTTACCCCATTCGAGGGAAAAAATGTGTCAGTTGCTTTCGCAAATCTTATTTTTGGAAATTTCTTTCTTGAAAATGATCTGGGGTGCTTTCTTGCTTAACCATCCCCAGTCCCACTTGACACATAGTTGGAACTCCTTCCTACTCCAACTAGCAAAAATGAAATTTGTATAGTTAGTAGTAGTAGTAACAGTTCAGTACATAATCCTTGTACATACGATGTTTGGACTTGACGGTTCTAACATGCCGGAGGGCTTTGGAGCTGGTTGTGTTTTAATAGACCTACGACAAAGAAAATATCTAATCTACGGTCGCTTGGAATTTGAGTGCACCAATAATACTCCAGAATATGAAGCATTCATCTTGGGTTTGCAAAGAGTCATTGACCTCAATGTTGCAATCCTCAAGGTAGTAGGTGAGACAAAAATTGTCGTACACTAATTATGTGATACTCTACATTGTGTGTCACCTCATCTAAAAGGTTATAAAAAAGAGGTATGGTGTTTGATTTTTCATTTCCAAGCTTTCAATATTATTTATGTTCCTAGAATGCATAACGTAGTTGCAGATGCATTAGCAAATGTTGTTGTTAGGTTATCACTACTTAGGGATGATTTCTTTGTAGAGATTATATATAAACCATTCATCCCTGGAAATATAACTAAACTACGTTTTTTTAATGATGACCAAAAAATATTGTCCTTTATGGCGAATGCTGATCCATTCAAGTACGCATCTATCGATGAATACGAGTACGAGAAAATGTTGCAGGATGCATCCCGCACAAACAGGGAAAACCCCATGCCAAAATGTGTGGTATCACTTGAGAAGTTGTATGACCTGCAAAATCACTTCCGAGGGATAGTCAACACATAAAACTATAGTAAAACGCTATCACATGAGCAAATAAATCTTGGAACAGAAAAATATCTGAAATTCATCAATCTTAGTACTTGATGTACACTACATGAGCGGCAAGATTTCATACACTTATTCAAGAAGTACCAAGATGTTTTTTCATGGATGTATGATGAGATCAAAATTTATGAAACGTGAATAATCCTGCATGTTATTCCAATCAAGCAAGAGGCCAAGCCTTTCCAATAGAAGTTGCAAAAGGTACACCCAACGCTTGAGCCTCTAATTCAAAAGGTGTTAAGGAAGTTGTTGGATGTTTGGATCATATATAAAGTGTGACATTCTACCTGGGTATCAAATCTTGTTGTTGGGATGAGGTCCTCTAGGTCAGTTTTGGGGAAAAAAGCCCAATTTTTCATGTAAAAAGATGTAAAGTCTCTGCAAGTTGTTATCGCGGAGCGCGTAGTTAGTTAAAGAATCAAAAAGGGTTTTACCCTTCTTTTATGTAACTTGAGTGAGCTTTGAAAATCTATCCATGGTCTGTGGACCATGGGATTGTATAAATAAGTGTGTCTTAGGAATGTCTAATACAAGTAAGAAGTTGTCTATGGGTACAAGTGAAGAAGTCTATCATAGAAGTAGAAGTCTTAGAGGGGGGAAAGGCTTTGCAGCTAAGTGCACAAAGGCCTAGAGTAGTGTCTACCACTGAGTGCGTGGACCCCTGTAGCTGAGTGCGTAGGGAAGTCTTGAGTTTGAAAGCTTAAGTGAATATCAATAAAGAAGATTGTTGCAAAAATTCTTGTGTTTTATCTATTAACTTCTGTTATGTATGAATCTACTTTATGCTGTGATGAATAATGGGTTTATGAAAGAATGATGTATTGATGCACGACTTTACTTGTTTCACATTGTTATCTGAATGCAATTAATGTCAAGTGATTACGCGAAGACTATAACGCATTTTGTTAAAGTTATCGAACACTTAAGTAGATCTAAGCAAATAATAGTCTAAGAGTAATCTATTATGCACGTAAGTAGATAATTTGCATGTTTAGGTTCTGCAAAACCTGATTAGAGGAAGATACATAAACAGGCTGCAAGATCATAGAGGTCTACATGAAGGCAGATCTAGGTCACCAAAAAGACATCACACTGATCTCTGGGTGCGGAAACTTGGTTCCAGCATCCCCCCATACTACTTCGAGTGAGACTTCAGTTTGTGCACCGCGGATTGGTGCTGAAAGGGCCAGTAGTGTAGGGATTTTTTTGGTGCAACTAACTCTGAACCTAGGTCAAGACCCCCTAAACCAACAAAAGGTTCCGTTGTTGGGACCGAGATCTGCATAAAGAGATATGTGATGTCGCATCACTGGAATCCGACCAAGACGGAAATTGAGAAGTGGTTGGATAGAAATATCCACGAATTCACGGTGTAAGAAAACATAAATTTGCGCTTGACAAAAGAACAGTGGTTGGACATATATTTGTACATGGAAATATATGAAATCTTCTTCTACACCTTCCCAATCGAACTATACGAGTGGATCGCTAAATTGGCAGACGACCAAGGAAGGCAGAGGCTTGACGGTCCAATAGTGTGGACCCCAACGCTTATTCAGAGGTTGGAAGATTTTGAAGATAATATCATGCGTGCAGTTGATCATTGGCTTGATCGAGTCATTGGAGGATTTGTTACAGAGTTCACGGTTGATACCTCAGTCAGTTACAACGAAGCAGAGTGACGCTTCTTCAAGGGACCGCAAGGTAAGTATTTGAGATCTTTGAATACTTGGATTAAGATGCTCTTGTGTGAAGAGTGGGTTATTCCATTACCTTGATGTTTGGATCTATTGTAGCGGCTACAACCACCCTCCAAAATTTTGCCTTAGCCTATTTTGAAGCCTCCCTACCAACCTTCACAACAGCTTGCTTTCTCTGTCAAGTCCTCAAGATTCAGTGTCTTTCTTGCTCAAAGGAAGCCTATCGATCACAGTTTGATATTTTCCCTTCATAGGCTTCTCACCCAGATTTGGTCAAGATGCAGGCTGAGTAGTTTCCCCTTGAAAATTATGCATTTATGGAGGGAAACCAACCTTCCCTCCAGAAATTGCGCAATCCTCTCTGACAGCCTGCTAGGCTCTAAGATTGCGCAATCCTGCTAGCCAACCTTCCCAGTAGGATTTGCACAATTTTTCTCAACAATAGGTTGTTCAGCCCAGAATTTGTGAAAATCTGGGTAGCAGTCAGCTACTCTGCTTAGAAATTGCGCAAATCTCATGGGCAGCCAGCCCCACTCGCAGACATAAATGTGCATTTTTATCCAGCAGTCAATCAATCTCTTGCATGTGCAGCTAGGTTGACAGGCTCCCTCCAGGACTAAGCAAAACAGACTTGCATGCGTAGGTTGTTTCTCCCAAGGCAGCATGCAAAGGCATCCCTTGTTTTAGGGTTCTATGTTTAGCAGTTGGAGGTCACATGCAAGGAGCCATTTTGAAACCTTCCACCAAGTGTCACTTCCCCTAGATTTGTGGCATGCATGTCACAACCTTGGTGTTACCGAAACTCATCAATTAGACGTTGCACATCTCGTTCCTTACATCAACCTTGTAGCTCTGACATCCCACATCACATCTAGGAGCAATGGGCATACTCAACTTAGTTATTTTGGGGTAAGCTTGCTTCCCATGCCTTGTGCTACATTTTTGTCATTTTTTGTGTTTTCACTTGTGGGAGTACTATTTGCTTGATTTCTTTGAATGCTTGTTGTCATTTACATGTATATTAGCTTGTCCTAGCTCTGTTTCATTTTTCGTTGCTATTTCACTGTTGTCACATGCATGAAACTGTTTTGCATGGACATTCACCCAATCGATGAACTGCCTCACCCACATGAAATTTGATCTATTTTTTGAATCTTTCATTCATGTTTTGCATGCACTGTCAATCACTTCTACTATCACTTAGTGTCGCCATGCATTTACTGTCTTAGTTGCTTTCGGTTGCCCGTCGACGAGTCGAGCCAACCTTGGTCCAGACTCTACCTTCACTAAGGCTGCATTGTGCAATATGGGGAAGGAAGGCTCACCTTCCTCTTTAGGTTTGTGCATTCCTACCCAGCATTGGCCTCCAGGATTGTTTTGCGCATTTCTAGAGGACAGTGGCTGCTTGGCCCAAGAAATTGTGCAAATTTGTCCCTGGGTCGATAGTCCTTCCTAGCTGGAATTATGAATTGTGCAATCCTAGCAGTCAGTAGCCAGACTGGACTGTGCATTGCATAGTTCCAGTAGTCAGTCAGTCTCCCAGCAGCCTGGATTGTGCCCTGTGCAGTCTTGGCAGCCGGTCTCTTGACCTTCTAGCCGAAATTGCGCAACCTTCATGATGGTTCACCTAGGTATTTTAAAAGTCAGCTCTCATGTTCATTTTGGTTTTCAACTGACAAATTACTTTCCATGAGTGTTACCATGTATCTAAGTATTGCAAGTGTTCATCTGCCTCTCAGCAGTACAAGTATAATGGTTTCCAGGAGAGCAGAGAGGAAGACACCGTTTAGAGCATGCTTGCGGATGCAGTCGATCAAGTGTCCATGGACTTGCCTACCCACGAAGAAATCAAGTTGTTTGTAGACAAGGACATCAAGATATTATAGAAACAACATCACAACGAGCAGCACCATGAACAACGTTTGAAGACAGCATACCAAATGCAATGAATGCAAGAGGAGGGTTGTTGACAACACGGAGGTGGAACAAGGTTACAAGCTCAAGTAGGTCCATTGATGTTGAAAGAAACTTTGGAGACTCTGGCTACGAAGTGACGGTGTGACATGAATATCACGCAAAGGCAGGAGATTGAACAAAGAAGGAGTTGCATGTGTTGAAGCAGAAACTTAGGAAGAACATGAAGCTGCACAGACAGACAAATGAGTTGCAGCAGGAACAGGAACAACAATGGGCACAACATGCACTCAAGGATGGAACTGTGCCTATACAAGTTAAGGATCCATCCCAGCAGATGACACAGAGCAGACATGGTGAGAAGTGGTGTTGATCACATGCAAGGGATTCGACAGCATGCATGTCATTGAGCGTGCACATGCAATCTGACCCATTTAAAACACTCACCAAGGAAAAGACAAGAAACAAGTCCAACTGGAGCTGAACATGTACTTTGGAAAGTTGATGCACGTGACCACATGTACACACTTGAAGATCAGCATGGACACCAGGCATCAATGTGTTTCCGGTTCAGCCACACCCAATAAGACCATGTGCATGTTAGCAGATGAGTTGGATGAAGGGGTCAAGCCAATGCACTAGTTGCAATGGAGGCAATAGTTCACTTCAATAAGGTGTCACCATGAGGTGCATGCACACCATCACGGATGGCCAAGCTTGGCATCAACTCACCACCTTCACCATCACAAGCATGTCAAATATTTGGTCTCATAACAATAGTCTGAGTGTCAGTGATGTCTTGCAAGGCTTTCTCAAGCCATGTTCTCTCACATGAGTACATGTGCATTGTAATGTTGAGTCATGTCAAGTGTAAGTCAAGTGTCAATGATTGGATGTAACAGTCATAGAGTAGGTGAAGAGTCATGAGGGTAGTTAAACTGTCACACAGGGGAATGTCAAGGTCACCCAACCCTTTGCTATAAATATTCCCTCATAACTCATTGTATAGGCTTTTGGTCAGCCAAGCTTCTACTAAGACTTTCTTGAAGAAGGCTTGGACAGTATTGTAACGTGCCTTGGCTTCTCCGCTGCACGGAGCTAGTAAATATCTTTGGAGGAGCAGACAAATGTGGCTATAACATTCCATTGTTGGGGCTAGCAAGTTTACATGGTGTATTGTATGATTGTGACTTACACTTATTTAATAATAAGAGCTAGCACATTTTCATGCATATGTTGTTATTGTAGTTGGACTGTTCCGGTTGCCTTAATGATATATGTTGTTTAACTTACGTACTTGTATATGAACTTATTTGTATGCAATTATATGAATCTTGTTGTTAATGTGTTGCATATGTTGTTAGTGATGTCACCGTCCGTGTCGACTGCTCTATCGGACATCAGACGGACCTTTCTCATGAACCTTGCTATATCAACTGTCACACTCATCTCGGACTGATCCATGAGTGTTGTTCATGTTATCTTACCTTGTATGTTGTGACTACCGCATTCGAGTGGACTGCTCCGCCGGAAGTTGTGCATGTCTTTTGTGTGGTATGTTCCTAGCCCGGTTGGGACTTATCCCTTTCAACCTGGAACTCACCTTCACCTTCCTCTCCCTTCGAAGTGTTGGAACCTCTCATACACATTCCTTGACTCTCTGCATCAGTCACACCCTTGTTGCTAATAGAGTTATCTTACTTGCCTCAGTGTGACATCACGTTCAAGGCATTAGCTTACGACCCACTGCTGGGACTCCTACACTAAACAATCTAAAGTCTAATTGGGACTTCTTACCAGGGATATCCCCTTGACATGTTGGTAGGTCCAACACCATCAACATTTCTGGCGCTAGAAGGAGGGCCCGATGACAAGCTATGTCCTCTCATCTAGTTTTGAACCTTTGCATATCTTTCATGGAGTCTTGCACTCTTCTTCCCCCGAGGTGTTTTTCGAATCGTGAAGATGTCTCCATCTCGGGGAAGCTTTTCGATCTTTTGTCCACTCACATGTATGATGGTGAAGGCGAAGTGGCCTGGCCTGAGCACTTATATAATTTTCTTTCCATGATTATGTGGAAGATGAGTTTTCTGACAAACATGCCGGTTTGCTACTTGCATACACACTTCATGAATCTCCATTTAGTTGGATGCTCAGCCTACCGGCTGACACCATGCACTAGTTTGAGCACTTCTATGATCTCATTGAAGACACATTCTATCATTTTGATCCAGACTATCTTGACTAGAAACTGTTACAGCAACGGAGGGCTCCACATGAATCTGTTATCGATTTTTCGCAGCACTTTCGTGACTTGCATTTTAAAGCTCTGAAGAGCTATATCAAGTTTTCTTATCGTTGGGCCCCATTCGAGTATTGCCTTAAGAAATATATGCATCCCAAGAGGAAGCTTGATATCAAGCCTCGCTCAACATTCTTCATTCATGGAACTGCACAATCTCATGTGGGAGCGGGCACTGTCTCAACTGACTGTTTTCCTCCCTCTCATTCAACAGCTCCACCACTGCCCAGTGATGTTCACGATCATGCTCACACACCTGTTCATCCTTCACACTCTCCCAACATCACTCCACTCGATTTTCATGTAGATTTGGTTGTGATTCCTTCGAGTTCTCATATGCATTCTTTTCTTCGACCTCCGTCTTCGCACTCAGGTGTTCCTCTAGATGATGTTGTCTTGTGTTCGTCCATTCCAGACTCTTCACTTGTTGTGAATGAGGAACAACACACTGATGGAGTCGGTGTTGCACAATCATCATATGCTATCATTCATGAAGAGTATGAGTGGGAGTTTGAACATCAACATTCAGCGAAGGATGACTCGCTTCTGTCCAAGTCCCCTCCATTCTTTCCTAACCTCTTTGGTGAACCTGCCATCCATGATTTTGCATTTGTATCTTCATCCATGGATGCACCCATTGTTGATCACTTGCAGGACTCACTGGATGTTAGTCCATCATTCGACAATGGAGAGGACCAACCATTCATTGGAAATCCACTTGATATTTCATCTGCTTTTTCTGGAAACGCAGAGGGTGAAAAACCTTCCTCCTCATATGCCCCTCTATGTGACTCATCAAACCATGAGGATGCTGACCAACACCCTGAATTTTCTGATCTTGGTTGTCATGATCTCTTCACCTCATCATCCAATCACAATGTTGATTCACTCATTGTTAATCTGTCTAAGCCAATGGTCTACGAAGATTCATCTGTCAACGAAGTCGAAACCCACAGACTATCAAGGCACTTCAGCCTGAGCTGATGGTTATGTCAGGCCCTCGCTATCCTGAGGATGGTTTCGCTTCCGATCAAGAAATTTTTCAAACACTCAAGGCTCCTCATCACTCATTTTTATGCACTTAAGATCAATCTAACACTCATATTTTACTTGCTCTGCTCAAAGTACACGATCCCATTGCTCATGCATTGGAGGAGTCTTACATTGCAAGCACTCGTGCGCGATGCAAGTTATCTTTGTTCCTTTCGTTTACTTGCATGTAATAGTCAAGAGTGTGCTTATGCTTCAAAGTTGCATGTAGTGTCACAGATCACTATGATAAGTTCGCGGACTGCCCATCATGCACATGCACTCACTTATGTCTCGTGGGCACTTTGAATCACGAAGTGTGGTTGTCTTCATTGTTATTTATTTCTTGCTTGTTGGTTCATACAACTGGGTTGCTCGAGGACCAAGCCTTTACCAACATGGGTCTATCAATGCGCCGATGGCTACATTAGTAGTATCACTTCATGTGATCAGGCCCATGTACCGCTAGTGTATGAGTAGGAGTAGTGTTTTCTTTCAGTTGTTTGATTGCATGCTTATTTGCTTACGTGATTTGTTTTCTTGTTTGTTTGTTTGCTTGTTTGTTTACTTGCTTCGCTTTCATTTTTGCTTCTGCTCTTGCTTTTCTTTGTTGATTGTTAGTTCGTTCACTTGTTTCGTTCATAGGTTAGTTTTGCATGAAACCACATGAGACTCTTGAAGCAAGTTGGGTAAAGTACAAGAGGGATTGTACAACTATCACTACTTGGTTATTTGTTATCTTTCCTCTGTATGATGAGCTTGTTAATTTTAGTCCATGATACATCGAACGAAAATATGTATTGTTCGAAGTGAACCTTGGTTTAAACACAATGCTTGCGCATTAACTAGTGTCACCTTCTCTAGTCGATTGTTTTTGGGATTAACAGTTGTCAGCTCAGTCGACTAGAGTAAGATAAGGGGGGAAACCTTAACAAGCGCGTCAGGGATACAATTAACTACTTCTCTGCTAGAACAACCTCTTCTGCTCTCAATAAGTCGAGATCCCTCTTTCGCCTCTGAAATGAATAAGTGTTATGCACAATGAAAAATGAAAAAACGAAAAGTCAAACATGAAAAATGAAAAATGAATAAGGCAAAAGAAGAGAAAGGCTTCCTGTGTAAGGAGGTGATGCAAGTAACTCCGCTGGGGTATTGACCAGGCTCACTGGAAACGGAGCCATGCTTGTGCTCCTATGTGACTCCACCGGGGTATTGTTCAAGTCTGTTGGCAATGGAGCAACACCAGAGATGAAACTAAGACTTTGACGACTATACTGCTTATGCACCTATATACCCCTCAACCCTAATCAAAACAAAATATGTTGCCTTGGCTTAGAATGTGTGTAAATTGAACAAGAGTCTGGCAGATGCTACATCTTATAATCAAGCTAGTGCGAAGCCAAGACGATCTAAGATCTAAACAATACTTCCAGAGGTGTTAGACTTGATTTTCATGAACAAGGTCCATTCGGAGAGCTAGAATTCTACCAGTGTGTCGCCAAGTGTTGTAGCGGCTACAACCACCCTCCAAAATTTTTCCTTAGCCTATTTTGGAGCCTCCCTACCAACCTTCACAGAAGCTTGCCTTGCTTCGTCAAGCCCTCAAGCTTCAGTGTCTTTCTTGCTCAAAGGCAGCCTGTCAATCACAGTTTGATATTTTCCCTTCACAGGTTGCTCACCTAGACTTGGTCTAGCTGTAGGCTGAGCATCTTCCCGTTGAAAATTGCACATTTCTGGAGGGAAACCAGCCTTCCCTCCAGAAACTGCGCAATCCTCTCTGGGAGCCTGCTGGGCTCCAGGATTGCACAATCTTGCTAGCCAACCTTCCCAGCAGGATTTGCGCAAATTTTCCCATTAGTAGGCTTTTCAGCCCAGGATTTGCACAAATCTGGGCAACATTCAGCTGCTTTGCACAGAAATTTCGCAAATCTCTTGGGCAGCCAGCCCATCTCCTAGCTAGAAATGCGCATTTTTCTCCAGCAGTCAAGCAGTCTCTTGCATGTGCAGTTGAGTTGACTGGCTCCCTCTGGGACTGAGAAAAAAAGACTTGCATGCATAGATTACTTCTCCCAAGGCAGCATGCAAAGGCATCCCTTGTTTTAGGGATCTATGTTTAGTAGTTGGAGGTTACATGCAAGGAGCCATTCTAAAACTTTCCACCAAGTTTTGCTTCCCCTAGATTCGTGGCATGCGCGTCACAACCTAGGTGTTATCAAAACGCATCAACCAGACACTGCAGAGTTCATTCCTCACGTCAACCTTGTAGCTCTGACATCCCATATCACATCTAGGAGCAGTTGGAACACTCAACTCAGTTGTTTTGGGGTAAGCTTTCTTCCCATGCCTTGTGCTGCATTTCTGTCATTTTTTGTGTTTTCGCTTGTGGGAGCACTATTTGCTTGATTTCTTTGAACGCTTGTTTTCGTTTGCATGTATACTGGATTTTCCTAGCTCGGTTTCATTTTTCGTTGCTATCTCACAGCTATTGCATGCATGAAATTGTTTTGCACGGACGTTTTCCCAACTGGCGAACTGCCTCACCCACATGCATGTTGATTTTTTTGTTGAATCCCTCATTCATGTTTTGCATGCACTTTCAATCACTTCTTTTATCACTTAGTGTCGCCATGCATTTACTGTCTTAGTTGCTTTCATTTGCCCGTCAGTGAGTCAGGCCAACCTTGGCATGGACTCTGCCTTCACCAAGGCTGCATTGCATAATCTGGGGAAGGAAGGCTCACCTTCCTCTCCAGATTTGTGCATTCCTTACCAACACTAGCCTCCAGGACTGTTTTGCGTATTTCTGGAGGATAGGCTACTTGGCCCAAGAAATTGCACAAATTTGTCCCTGGGTCAGCAGTCCTTCCCACCTGGAATTGTGCATTGCGCAATCCCAGCAGTCAGCAGCTAGACTAGACTGTGCATTGCCCAGTTCCAGTAGTTAGTCAGTCTCCCAACAACCCGAATTGTGCCTTGTGTAGTCTTGGCAGCTGGTCTCTCGATCTCCCAACCGAAATTGTGCAACCTTCAAGATCGTTCACCCAGGTATGTTACAAGTCAGTTCTCATGTTCATTTTGGTTTTCAACTGACAAATTTATTGCCATGCATGTTTCCATGTCTCCAGGTAGATTAGGTGTTCATCTGCCTCTCATGAATACAGGTATAATGGTTTCCAGGATAGTAGAGATGAAGATACCATTCAGAGCACGCCTAGGGATGCAGTTGATCAAGTGTCCATGGAATTTCCTACCCATGAAGACATCAAGTTGTTCGCAAACAAGGAGATCAAGATATGATTGTTGGCATTATGATGAATGTGTTGTACTTGATGGCAATCCTCTTGTAGCAGAACAACTCACTTATACATGGTAACTAGATGAATCTTCACAAGAGATATCAGATGTGACATTAATACATGGTAGTTGTGTTAACAGATGTGATGCAGGGCAGTTCAAAGGAAATGATAGTTCACAGTGCAGCAAGTTAACATTATGATACAGGTGTTGTCCTTGATGATGAAGATCAAAATACTACAGGTTAACAGTATTGAATCACAGTTCAAGCTCACAGAATGAAAGAAAAAGAGGTATACGCAGGTTTACCTTGACCAAGCCGCGTATACACGCGGATTCACAAACCAAAAGGCATGTATGCGTATACATGCACTTTCATGCACACGAAAAGCGTGTACATGTCGGAAACCAAGTTTTTGGTCAGTGGTATTTGGACCATGGTATTTTGATATTGGTCCATGGTATTTGGTCCAAGGTATTGACCCCAGGTATTGGTTCTAAGTGGTTTTGGACCATGGTATTGAAGAAGGCCTAAGACTATAAAAAGAGGAGAATATCATTAGGCAAAGACACTCAGAAATTCTCGAATATCTGATGTAGTGTGAGATCCAGTATGCAGGTTATGGGTTTATGATGCTTTACTTGATCTGAGTGAAGAGGGAATCTCAGCAGTTGATGGAGGACAAAATCTAATGATGGATCGAGATCTTATGGCTTGGAATGAATCATCTCTATATGGTTTGATCATGCTTATTCTAGATCTGTATACTAACACATGTAATTTTATATAAATATTATGACCTAACTCAAGTCTGGAATAGCTGCAAATTCTAAATGAATATTTACAGATGTATACGTTGGTTGACTTTGATAAAAGTGCGTATACACACAGGTTAGATACTTCTAAGTAGCTTATACCATATGAACTATGATATTTGAAGTTACAAGTGGTTCTGGTAGTTGATGCAAAGTTCTGAGTTCTGGTGATTGTTTACTAGTGTTTGTATTCTTCATATCCAGACTGGTTGATTGTGTTGAGCTCCAATGTTGATGGATGAGATCTAATAATGAATCAGGATTATAATTACTTATCTTTATGGGATCCGATGGACTAAATCTGGTCACTAAAACAAGTACTATCCTTTTGTATGTAATAATATGGTATGTCTGAAGTCAGGAAGTAGAGCGAAGTTATAAGTAAGTATTTGATGACATATATGCTGGTTCGCTTAGGTAAAGTTGCATATACACGCTGGTTCGGCTCTTCCAAGTAGCGTATTCACTCTGATGCATGATTTTTGGTGATACAGTTGGCTCTGAATATTGTTGCAGAGTTTTGGGTTCTGCTCTATGTTTTGATGACAGGGTTTCAGTGATTCATTATTGGGTGATTGGTTGATGCAATAGTTGTATTGTAGTGGTGATTGATTTTGAGCTTCAATGTTGTTGATGGGTCCAATATGAAAATTGGATGAAACATGGCCTTCAAATTATGGTGTTGTGCTTCAGGAGTATCCAGTATGAAAATTTATGAAACGTGGTCCCTGAAAGAAAAGAGAAGGTTGTAGCCTTCTGTAGGTCAGCACCTACGTACTAGTACATCAGCTAGTACAAGAGCGAAGGGGGTTGTAGCTCCCTTCCAGGAGAAGCTAGAGAATGAGAGAAGGTTGTAGCCTTCTGCAGGTAGAAGCCTGCATACTGGTATAAGACTGCTCCAGTACAGAAATATTGTAAAAAGAAGTTTCTTATTAAAAGAAGATAGAGACGAATTGCAGCAAGTGGTTTTCACCCACATTGGGTTTCCACCTTACATCATGGTGTTCATGTGTGTTTCTTGTGTGTGATGATCTGTTCTGTTTTACTGCACCTGTTTACTGAATTTATGATGCACTGATTAAAGATCAACTTTTAATGGATTAACTGAATCATAATTTTACTAGATATACGCTAGTTGCATTAGACACAGTTGTGTGTACACGCGGGTTCCCTTAACAGAAGTAGCATATATAAATCTAAGTATGGAAACGAAAAAGTTATTGATTTGATAATACTGATTCACCCCCCGCCCCCCACTCTCAGTATTATTTCCAACAATTGGAATCAGAGAAATTCCTTTGGTAGAAGCTTGATCGCTTAAAGGAGATCTGTAGAACAATGGGAAAGAAGCTAAAGAAGAAAGCACCTCAGAAGAAGAAGACATCTCAGAGGAACTATGACAGTGGAAGAATCGATTGGGGAATATGTGGAAGCAACACTTCAGATTCAGAATCACCTCAGAATGAAGATGAACAAGCAAAAGAACTATCAGGTATGAGTTTGTTATCCTCTAGTGATACATTTCTCCATCCACTTGAAGATGATGAAAGTGATAGCGAAACAATTGAACTTGCTCTTATGGGTGAGGATGAAAGATATCAAATAGAGACAGAATTTAAAAGGCTTACGGACAAAATTAAAGATCAACAAGATCTATTGGACAAAAGGGAACGTGCCTCCAAAGAAGAAGCTACCAAACTAAAGGCTCAACTAGAGGAAGGAAACAAAGTAAGGAAGCTATTCAAGGAAAAGGAAGATCAATGTCAAAAGCTACAAGATGAAGTGACATCATTAAGAAATGAAGTAAATGGAAGGAGCACCACTGTTGGGACTCAGAAATGTCATATTTTCATCCACCTCTTTATTCACTATTCCTTACATTTCATCATTCCATTAACCTTTTATCATATCATTTTCATATATACATTTGGGTTTCACCTTCTTATTTTCCATTTTATTCATTTTTGTATTACAAGTGAATTTATGATTAAATATTAGAAAATGTACATTTTTTTATATATATCTCAAGAATATGTGAGTTTTGTGATGTGTAGGAAATATGTGAAGAATTAATATCTCCTCCACCATATTAAGGAGATAATTATGCAAGCCTATTCCTAAGGAGAAAATCATGGAGGATTTGGTTGGCATATCTTATCCAATTCCTAAGGAGAAAATAATGGAGGATTTGGTTGGCATATCTTATCCAATTCCTAAGGAGAAAATCATGGAGGATTTGGTTGGCATATCTTATCCAAGATATGTGAGAGACTTATGGAGGATTCAAAGGGATCATATTTTGTAATAATGGGAAAGTAGTTAAAAATGCTTGAGAGATTTGTGGGATCATATCTTGTAATAATTGGAAATTAGTTGAGAGTGCTTGAGAGAATATTGGATATGTAATTATGAGAAGGTTATCTTCCTCATGTATATAAGAGAGTTCTCTCTCTTCATTTTAATAAGGAAGAATGGATAATGAATAATAGAGAATGGAGATTAACTTTGATTCATATTCTTTTATTGTTATGCTTTCATGATTTGTAATTTGGTTCTTGTAATATAATTTAAGATATTTTTATTGTTGTGAGCTCACATATGTTGTTTTTTATTCAATTCTTCACATGTTGTATTGCTTTTCCTTTATGCAATTTCTTGCTTTCATAGTTAATGTTTCAATGCCTTCTTAGATTAATTTGATTCCAGTAATTTAGATTAAATTAGTTCCACTTCAGTCCTGCATATATATTGCATGTGTCTCGTAAGTCTACGAACCTCAGATTGACAAATTAAATAGTTGGGTAAGTACTACAACAGAATTAAACAAACATAGTTTCACCTAAAATTTTGGCGCCGTTGCTGGGGAGGCACGATGGATTGAAGTTTAGTTTGATTTTTCATGCAAGTGTGTTTAGACATGTTCCTAACTCCGAGGTGTTAAGGCGGTAAGACGTGGGGAACAGCCTACGCATCGCATTTGAGATACCGTAACGGGCTCGACCTCTTATGGATCAGGGCATGTAGGGTGTGTTTACATTTATGCAAGTGTGAATTTCAATTTCTGCAAGTGTGTTTGATTCTCGCAACTGTGAAGAGTGTTTGATAAATTCATGGTTAATGGTTGTAATTGAAGAATTCAATTACTAAATTAATGAGCAGACCTTGTAAGAGGGTTTAATTGAGTATTGAATTCAAGATTATTTCTGTGGTCCTTTTGTTTTTAATTCAATTTTTAGTGTGCTGATTTTTTTTGTTTTTTTTAGAATCTCTTTCAACATGGTTTAACAATGAGTTTCAACTTGGAACTACTCACTCAGATCCTAGCAGAAGTCGGGATCTCTTCTTCCTTGGAAGAGGAGATCTTGACAAGAATTAAAGGTTCAACTACTCCCCAAGAAACAAATGAAGATTCAACATCTAAAGAATCCTGCATATCTGATGGCGAACAATCATTTGAACAGGAGATCGAGGAAGAAGAACAGCAGATCGGAGAAGAAGAACAGGAGTTACAACATGATCTGAGTGAGAGAAACTGTACCTATCAAAGCTTTATCGAACAATGGTTCCAGGTAAGTACTAGATTAGATTCATCTTTTTATTTTTTAGTTGATTTGCAGTTACAGCAACTAGACTCATCCACTCTTGAATATTTTCATCCATCATTTAAAGAATTGCTACTGAATCTATTGTTGTTACTGCTACGTGAGTGGCTTCATTGGAAGTTTAACTACACGTAACTAATTTGTAAATTCTAATTAGTATAGAGTAGGTAGGCTTTCAGTTTTAGTTTTTGCTTTCATTTTCAGTTTTTCTTTTACCTAGAATAAGTATGCTCTCCTCCTACGTCTTTGTATGATCTCGAGGATCAGAAAATAGGGATGATTTAGACTAATTTCAAGAATAAATTCATGTTTTGCAATATGCTTCATCACAAACATCTTTCAATATGCAAATCATTATGTCCATTTGTTAAAAAAAATTTAGTTTCTTTCTCAATTTTAGTTTTTCATTGATTAAAAAAAAAATAACAAAAAAAAATAAATAAAAATTAAATTTAAAAACTAACCATTTTTGTTTTTGTAAAGATAGGGTTAATTTCATTTTTTTTAGACTTTAAAATAAAGAAATAAATAAAATAAAATAAAATAAAAAATAAATTAATAAAAATTAAAATTAAAATTAAAAAAAATATATAAAAATTAAAAATTAAAAATAAAATAAAAATAAAAATAAAAAATTGATTTTGAACTAACAATTTTTCTAAGATAGGATACAATCTCATTTTTTAAAATTTAAACAAACAAAAACAAAATAATTCATGAAAACAAAACTAATTAAAACTCATGTATTAAAAAAAAACGATGGCGGAAAGAACGAAACAATCAATTGAGAGCCACCAGTTGAAGTTTCTGATTTTTGGGAGAAATCCATGCGCATTTGGGGTGGCCTTTGAAGCTTAGTCTGAGAACCTTGTCTTTTGTTCTAAAGTTCTGCAAGTGGTCGACTTTCCCTCCCTCTCGTGGATTGAATTGATCATCGTCCTCTCCTTCGTCGAGAGTTCGACAAGCTCACCCTCCCGCATCGCTAATTTCAAGTTCTGCATCCTAGTCTTCGGTGGGATTTTTGGCCTCTGGAATAGCGCCCCTGTGGACACTTCTGAAACCTGAGTTCAGTTCTTTGACTTCTTCAGGGTGATCTGTTGCAAGGGAATGAGGGCCTGAGGGTTCTTCATTGAGTCCTAGTGTTGAACCGCCAATTCAGTAGTTGGTTTACGTCTTTACAGAGAAAGCAGCGAGATAAGTCCTACCCCCCCTTGCTTGGGGTTACGCTTTCCCTTCAAGATCTGAAGCTTTACCACTAGACTGAGCAGCTCCGGAATCGAGACTCATACCGCAAATAAATAGGGAAAGAACCAGAACCAGAATCAGTCCGTCCTCGGCTCCCCCACCTACCCCCAGTATTCCTCTCTCTCTCATTATGCTCCAAACAGCCCTCAAGTGGGTAACCGATTGCGCATCTCGGTTTTTGGATACGTTCAGCCCGCCTTTCACCTTATACATAGGCTGCCCATATACGTGCCCATCTCGTCCACTGAGTCCGCTGACTCCCGGGAGAGGGGAGCGCAGCCCTCGGCCTTTCAAACGACCACACTCACCAAATCAGGATCGAAAGGCAGAATTCCCTAAATCGAAAATAAAAAAATCAAACACCCACGCAATTTCTGGATTCACCTTCCTAAATTGAGATTAAATGATTATGTTGTTGCTTATTAGAAAGATCCCTTCCTTGCTGGCTACGAGTTTTTCTCCATCGCTTCTCTTGGAGGAAGCATTCTTATCATGAGATATACACAAATCCAGTAATCAAACTACCGTAGCATGCTCTGTGATCTGATATGAACTGACTGAAGAAGTGTGTAAGCAGATCATTGGGAATGAAGCGAGAAGCAAGGAAGGCAGAGGCGCTATCAAAAAGGAGTCCAGATGCTTTACGCTCAAGTCCTAAAAGCTGGAACGTGAGTCACTGTAGAACCCATACCAAACGCCTTCGTCATCCATTTGGGAGATCAGGTGCAGGTTGTGAGCATTGGGAGATTCCAGAGTGTTGTGCATCGAGCAGTAACCCACTCTTCCTCTGCGCGTATATCCATTCCTACGTTCCATCCCCCTTCCATGGATTCCTTCGTTGCTCCTGCAGCGCCCTTGATTGATGATAAGCATCCCGCTCTGTACCGAGGATACAAGTATGGGGACTTCTACGAAGCTTGGTCGAACAAGCCACCAATGGGTAAGGTTCTGTTGGATCACCTCAAGATTGAATATCCAAAGAAAGCTCGTTGAGTTGATTTCTGGTCTGCGCAGGATAGTTACACAACTGGTAGTTTTCGTCTCCAAGCCCTTGGTCGTTTTTTTATTAGGGTAGGTTTTTGATTATTTTTGTTTTTCATCAATAAATAACACAATCGACATAAATAATAAATTAACCACTTTTGTTTTTTAATTTGTTATTTATTAACAAATGATATTAAAAAAATATATATATCAAATAAAATTGCCCTCATTCATTCATCAACTCACTACTTGTTCCCTACCAAATACAATGCCTTTTCAAATGTTTTCAATCAATTTTCCTGCAAACCAATAAAAACATTTTGAACAAGTATTGCACAATCATGAGTACATTGCATGGGTACATGCAATATTTCTAGTTGGGGGGGGGGGGGGGGGGATAAAAGGTTTTTTTTTTTTGTGAATTTGTGGGCAAAAGTTAGGATGCATATACTAACAAGATAAATGAGATTGGTGTTGTGTAGGTCAAAGAGAAGCTTATGCAGAAAGCTCAATATTACGATGCGACACCCTTTTCATCCATGATTAGTGTAACTTCGAAAAATAACTAAAAAAAATGGACATTTCATAAATTCTTGAAAATGAGCTAATTTGTTTTTGAGTCACTTCATACAGGAATGATTGATGGAGATAGAACACAAAGGTGACAATTTTTATGCAGGAATGGTGCTAAGCGTTGAAGACAATCTAATGCAAAAGTGATTTTTCGAAATCACAATGAAACATGCATCATTGGATGCTTGAAGGAACTAATTCTTCACTGCACATATCATGACATTTTCCACTACACAAAAATCATTTTGCATCATGATTACTTCCCTTTTTCTTTCCAAACGCCTAGACCATTCTTGTGTTGCAGCCCATCTTCCATTTCCTTATCTTTCACGACTTCATGCACGCCTATTTTTCTTAATCACATACATCCCTTTATCCTTTTTAGTTTATTTTTGCCTTCTAGTTTGCCTTCTAAATAAAAATAATTCCCTTTCCATGATTACATTGCCTTGATTTCCTAGCCATGCTGATCCACACTACTTGTCCATGAGTTCTTTCCATCTATAGTCCTACCACATCTTTTTGTACAAACTCGCGTTGACTGATGTGGGATTCCTTAAGGCCCACCTTTCAACAAGTCTTGCCCCATCGACATCAGCACCTTATCTGGGAAATAGACTAGAGTTCCTTTTGAGTACCTAGAGGCTTGCATGCCTTAATGGCAAGTTCTCTCGCTGACGATCATGGGAATACATCAATGTGCCTTGATCTTCAGATCTTGCAAGTGGCTCGACCTCGACACATCCATTCGCACTTTGCAAGATGTACTCCGGTACCTTGGCACTCATTGACATCAATGGTGAGTTGCCTCGCATTGGTTAACAGCATGCATCAATTGCCGATAATCGAATGATTTCTATTCATGCTTGACATCGACAAATTCATTCGCATGATTAGAATTGTACCATCGGGTTTGTAGCGGGTGAAGACTATACACTTTTTCACGACTCCCTCAGCAATTACAGCAGCATGCATTATGATCTATGAGAGTACCACAGTTCCATTTCCAGCATTTATCTTTTCCATGATTCAACATCAGCAGTTCAGATTCCTTCATTTCCCAGGATCCGGTTACATCAGTCACATTTTCCTGATCCAGCAGCAGCAGCAACTACATTCCTATTGCATAGTTCATCATTCTTGGGTAAGTAGAGGTATGTTGTTTTCTAATCTTTAATCATGCAATTCCTTATATGCTAACTTGAATATTTTGGAAAATTCCCTCACCATGCTACATTTCCTTTCATTATCCATGTCAAGTTGCATGAGGACATGCAACCAATTCAGTTGATGGGGGCAGAACTACATTCACTACATATTCACTTCCATGATTCCATTTCTTCACCACACTACATATTCACTTCCATGATTCCATTTCTTCACCACTATCACTCCATTTTTTCTCATTTACCATTCACCAACATTTATTTTCCAATGATACTTTTTTACACTTTGCTTCATACACAATATTGGCATGCTTCATTAATATTACAAAAGGGCTTTCTTATGCACATTATGATTTCCAGTGAGTGTTTACATTATTATTGAAGAAAAGAGAACAAAAAATGAAATGAATGTTGTTAACACAAGAACTAACATTCTTTGTATACATGGTTGTCACACAAGAACCAACCATAAGAAAATGTAAATTGTTACTCATGTCTTTCACATATCCTGGAAACATTCATTATTAAAAGACATCATGATGTAAAGCCAAAGTTCAAAATGCCAAATTTTCTTAAAGAGACCCATGCATGGTTGCATGAGGACATGCAACAAATTCAGTTGGGGAGGATGTGGGGACTTAGAAATGTCATATTTTCATCCACCTTTTTCTTCACTATTCCTTACATTTCATCATCCCATTAACCTTTTATCATATCATTTTCATACATACATTTGGGTTTCACCTTCTTATTTTCCATTTTATTCATTTTTGTATTACAAGTGAATTTATGATTAAATATTAGAAAATATACATATTTTTATATATATCTCAAGAATATGTGAGTTTTGTGATGTGTAGGAAATATGTGAAGAATTAATATCTCCTCCACCATATTAAGGAGATAATTATGCAAGCCTATTCCTAAGGAGAAAATCATGGAGGATTTGGTTGGCATATCTTATCCAAGATATGTGAGAGACTTATGGAGGATTCAAAGGGATCATATTTTGTAATAATGGGAAAGTAGTTAAAAATGCTTGAGAGATTTGTGGGATCATATCTTGTAATAATGGGAAATTAGTTGACAGTGCTTGAGAGAATATTGGATATGTAATTATGAGAAGGTTATCTTCCTCATGTATATAAGAGAGTGCTCTCTCTTCATTTTAATAAGGAAGAATGGATAATGAATAATAGAGAATGGAGATTAACTTTGATTCATATTCTTTTATTGTTATGCTTTCATGATTTGTAATTTGGTTCTTGTAATATAATTTAAGATATTTTTATTGTTGTGAGCTCACATATGTTGTTTGTCATTCAATTCTTCACATGTTGTATTTCTTTTCCTTTATGCAATTTCTTGCTTTCATAGTTACTGTTTCAATGCCTTCTTAGATTAATTTGATTCCAGTAATTTAGATTAAATTAGTTCCACTTCAGTCCTGCATATATATTGCATGTGTCTCGTAAGTCTACGAACCTCGGATTGACAAATTAAATAGTTGGGTAAGTACTACAACAGAATTAAACGAACATAGTTTCACCCAACAACAACAATCAAGAAACTCAGAGAAAGATCCAATTACTATGAAAGTCTTGAAGCTAAGATCCTCTCGCTAAAAGAAGATCTTGAAGAATCAAATAAGAAGAATAAAGAACTACTCTAAGCTCTTGAAAAACAAGAAAACGAAGTTCTTGAATTAAGACATCAGTTGGAAGAAGGAAGAAAAGCTGAAGGAATCATGAAGAAGCAGTATCTTGAAAAGGAAGAACAACATCAGGTTGAGGTAAATATTCTAAATGATAAATTAGAAGAAAAGGATAAGCTCTTACGATTTCAAGATAGTACTAAGATCTTGGATGATATTCTTAGTAGTCAAAGGTCTCCTGCTATCAAAACTGGTCTTGGTTTTCATGAATCTATTGAAGGTGAATCTAGTTCACAAAGTAAGACAAGGGACTCTAATGCAAAATCTGAAATGCTCAACAAGGAAATGAGAGGTCAATCCCATCAACAACCAAGGAAAGAAATTCTTCAAAGAAAATATTTTACTCCTAACTATGGAAGTGATAGTCGGTCATTTCCTCAATTGAATAATGTTGAATGTTATGTATGTCATAATTTTGGACATGTTGCAGCTAGATGTAGAAGAAGAATGGTTCAAGACCATCACACAAAAGGATCATCACGCTCCAGGTACTTTAAGGGATATTGTTTTTCCTGCCATATGTTTGGTCACAAAGCCATTGACTACTATAGAAGGAATATGAAACATATGAGATGTTATGCATGTAACAAGATTGGACATATAACAAAGGAATGCAAGAACAAAGTATGGGCACCATACCAAAAGGAGAAAACATCATCACACTTGAAGATATGGAAGAAGAAGGAAGTACAGTCAGAAAGATGTGGCACAACACAATGTACAGACATAACAGACTTAGAGGGAGCTGAAAGTGTGAAACTTCAATGTTCTAAATCTCATACACAAGTTTCGTGAAGATAATTCGTGCATATACACGAGTTAGTCACTGCACAATCATGTATATGTTAGTTTGAGGAAAAGCAGTGGACAAGCTTAGGAAAAAGGGTCTGATATGATTCAGTCCAATATTTGCTCTGTTTGATAATGGTTACAATCTGCTGATGATGTGTGCAAATGTCTTAATACTCATAAGATTTTTAGAAGTGCTTTGATCCTAAATTGATGATGATGATGCCTTAATACTTCTTGCTGAAATATGCATAATCATATGTGACAGTAAATAGATGGCACAGGTTTAGGGGGAGCTTATGCTTTGAATAATGCATTGTTGGCATTATGGTTAGAAGTCCTTGGTGATGATGCTTATATGGCTAAGTGATACATCTTGCTATGATATGGTTATGAGTTGTCCATGACAGAAGCTCATATGATTCTTGGGGTTACATAGTTGGTGTTCAGATCAGATTTGTGGATGATTCTCTGATGATGCATATATGTTGCTTACATGGTAATCTTCATAAGGATAAGGGGAAGTACAAAGCTTGAATACTCAACTTCATTACTTGATGATGAGTCACTCATATGCTACTGGCGTCATATGCATAAATATCATATAATACAGGATTCCTATAGTTCTTGGCTCTCACATGATTGAGGATTGTTGCTATTGATGATATCAAGAAGTCTTGACAAAAGATCTTGAGCTCAAGGTTTGCTAGATACATAGTGATATATACAGTATGTTAGATACATGAAGTTGCATTGTTGGTTGATTTATTGCAGATCACATGAACACATAACTATTTGAAGACATGAGGATGATGAGTTCTTACCTATATAATGATAGGTTGATACTCACATATGTTGATCGATGCTTATCAATTGTGGGATGCTCCCGAGTAATGATACTTGGATGGTATAAAAGATCATGCAGATCTTGATGATGACGCGATGACTATGATGTTTTTCACATATGATATAATGTGAATGATTTTTTATGACATACGCAGATTATGACAATGCTCAAGAACAAGAGGATGAATTGATGTAGACATACATTGTCACATGTTGATGTTATCTACAAGTTGCTAGTCTGGATGCTATTGACAGATGTTTATGGAGTAGATCATACATTGTGTATGATAGTTGCTGATGATTATGATGGTCTTGTTTATAATGTCATGTATATCATTCAATGTAAAGGTCATATCAAGACCCATGATGTAATAGTTTGTCTCTGTCTATGGTAGTCATGTGTTGAATCCCTTTTTGGTCATATGATGTAATTTCTACCCCCACTATGCCTGGGATGGATGATGTAATGTTCTTGTTTTATCATGTATAAGCTATTGGTATATCCCCACTTGGTTGGGTGGATGAGTCAAGTGTATCCCCACCTGATTGGGAAATTGATGTATGTATGAGTCATTGGTGATAGGAAGGTCATACTCACTTGGTTAAGTTGTAGATTAGTGTTATTCTCTTGAAAAATATTTTTGTAGACTCGGCATGTGCTCAGGGGGAGCATGGACGGATTGGTACATCTTGGCATGTACAAAGGGGGAGCTCAATCAGAGATTTCAACATTTACTCAGGGGGAGTATGGACAGCAGAATGTATATCAAGGGAGAGAACATCTTGGTCTGCCCTTTGCCCTTGATGTCAAAGGGGGAGAGTGACTTGGTGTTGTTGTTGCCATCAAGTCCAAAGGGGGAGATTGTTGGCATTATGATGAATGTGTTGTACTTGATGGCAACCCTCTTGTAGCAGAACAACTCACTTATACATGGTAACTAGATGAATCTTCACAAGAGATATCAGATGTGACATTAATACATGGTAGTTGTGTTAATAGATGTGATGTAGGGTAGTTCAAAGGAAATGACAGTTCACAGTGTAGCAAGTTAACATTATGATACAGGTGTTGTCCTTGATGATGAAGATCAAAATACTACAGGTTAACAGTATTGAATCACAGTTCAGGCTCACAAAATGAAAGAAAAAGAGGTATACGCAGTTTTACCTTGACCAAGCCACGTATACACGCGGATTCACAGACCAAAAGGCACATATGCGTATACACGCACTTTCATGCACAGGAAATGCGCATACATGTCAGAAACTAAGTTTTTGGTCTATGGTATTTGGACCATGGTATTTTGATATTGGTCCATGGTATTTGGTCTGAGGTGTTGACCCCAGGTATTTGGACCAAGGTATTGGTTCTAAGTGGTTTTGGACCATGGTATTGAATAAGGCCTAAGACCATAAAAGGAGGAGAAGATCATTAGGCAAAGACACTCAGAAAGTCTCGAATATCTGATGTAGTGTGAGATCCAGTATGCAAGTTATGGGTTTATGATGCTTTACTTGATCTGAGCCAAGAGGGAATCTCAACGGTTGATGGAGGACAAGATCTAATGATGGATCGGGATCTTATGGCTTGGAATGAATCATCTCTATATGGTTTGATCATGCTTATTCTAGATCTATATACTAACGCATGTAATGTTCTGTAAATATTATGATCTAACTCAAGTCTGGAATAGCTGCAAATTATGAATGAATATTTACAGATGTATACGCTGGTTGACTTTAATAAAAGCACGTATACACGCAGGTTAGATACATCTAAGTAGCTTATACCATATGAACTATGATATTTGAAGTTACAGGTGGTTCTGGTAGTTGATGCAAAGTTCTGAGTTCTGGTGATTGTTTACTGGTGTCTGTATTCTGCATATTCAGATTGGTTGATTGTGTTGAGCTCCAGTGTTGATGGATGAGATCTAATAATGAATCAGGATTATAATGACTTATATTTATGGGATTTGATGGACTAAATCTGGTTGCTAACACACGTACTATCATTTTGTATGTAATAATATGGTATGTCTGAAGTCAGGAAGTAGAGCGAAGTTATAAGTAAGTATTTGATGACATATACGCTGGTTCGCTTTGGTAAAGTTGCGTATACACGCTGGTTCGGCTCTTCCAAGTAGCGTATGCACTCTGATGCATGATTTTTGGTGATACAGTTGGCTCTGAATATTGTTGCAGAGTTCTGGGTTCTGCTCTATGTTTTGATGACAGGGTTTCAGTGATTCAGTATTGGGTGATTGGTTGATGCAATAGTTGTATTGCAGTGGTGATTGATTTTGAGCTTCAATGTTGTTGATGGGTCCAGTATGAAAATTGGATGAAACGTGGCCTTCAGATTATGGTGTTGTGCTTCAGGAGTATCCAGTATGAAAATTTATGAAACGTGGTCCCTGAAAGAAAAAGAGAAGGTTGTAGCCTTCTATAGGTCAGCACCTACGTACTAGTACATCAGCTAGTACAAGAGCGAAGGGGGTTGTAACTCCCTTCCAGGAGAAGCTGGAGAACGAGAGAAGGTTGTAGCCTTATGCACATAGAAGCCTGCGTACTGGTATAAGATTGCTCCAGTACATAAATATTGTAAAAAGAAGTTTCTTATTAAAAGAAGATAGAGACGAGTTGCAGCAAGTGGTTTTCACCCACATTAGGTTTCCACCTTACATCATGGTGTTCATGTGTGTTTGTTGTGTGTGATGATTTGTTCTGTTTTACTGCACCTGTTTACTGAAGTTCTGATGCACTGATTAAAGATCAACATTTAATGGATTAACTGAATCATAAGTTACTAGATATATGCTAGTTGCATTAGACACAATTGCGTATACACGCGGGTTCCCTTAACAGAAGTAGCGTATATAAATCTAAGTATGGAAATGAAAAAGTTATTGATTTGATAATACTGATTCACCCCCCCCCTCTCAGTATTATTTCCAATAATGACAACAACAACATCATAGCGAGTAGCATCATGAACAAAAGCTAAAGACAGTATACCAAATGCAACGAATGCAAGAGGAGGGTTGTTGACAACACGAAGGTAGAACAAGGTTGCAAGCTTAAGCAGGTCCATTGATGATGAAAGCAACTTTGGAGACTTTGGCTATGAAGTGATGACGCGACATGAAGATCGTGCGAAGGCAGAAGATGGAACAAAGGAGTAGTTGCATGTGCTGAAGTAGCAACTTAGGAAGAACATGAAGCTGCACAAACAGACGAAAGAGTTGCAGCAGGAACAGGAACAACAGTGGGCACAATATGCACTCAAGGATGAAACTGTGCCTGTACAAGTTAAGGATCCATCTCAGCAACTGACACAGAGAAGACATGGTGAACATTGTTGTTGATCACATGCAAGGGATTCGGCAGCATGCATGTTGTTGAGCGCACGGATGTAATCTGACCCATTCAACACACTCACCAAAGCAAAGACAAGAAGCAAGTCGAACTGGAGCTGAACATGTACTTAGGCAAGTTGATGCACATGACCACCAGTACACACTTGAAGATCAGTACAGACACCATGCATCAGTGTGTTTTTGGTTCACCACACCCAAGAAGACCATGCGCATGTTAGCAGATGAGTTGGATGAAGGGGTCGAAGCAATGCACCGATTGCAATGGAGGCAAGAGTTCGCTTCAGTAAGATGTCACCATGAGGTGCATGCACACCATCACGGATGACCAAGCTTGGCATCAGCTCACCACCTTCACCATCACAAGCATGTCAAAGAGTTGATCTCATCACAGTGGACTGAGAGTCAATGATGTCTTGCAAGGCTTGCTCAAGCCATGTTGTCTCACATGAGTACATGTGCATTGTAATGTTGATTCATGTCAAGTGTAAGTCAAGTGTCAATGGTTGGGTGTAACAGTCATAGAGTAGGTGAAGAGTCATGAGGGTAGTTGAACTGTCACACAGGGGAATGTCAAGGGTCACCCCACCCTTTGCTATAAATAGTCCCTCATAACTCATTGTATAGGTTTTTGGTTAGCCAAATGTATACTAGGACTTTCTTGAAGAAGGCTTGGACAGGATTGTAATGCGCCTTGGCTTCTCCATTGCACGGAGCTAGTACAAATCTTTGGAGGAGCAGACGGATGTGGCTGTAACGTTCCATTTTTGGGGCTAGCAGGTTTACATGGTGTATTGTATGATTGTGACTTACACTTCTTTAATAATAAGAGCCAACACATTTTCATGCATATTTTTTTATTGTAGTTGGACTATTCTAGTTGCCTTAATGATATTTGTTATTTAATTTACATACTTGTATATGAACTGATTTGTATGCAATTATATGAATCTTTTTGTTAATGTGTTGCATATGTTGTTAATGTTGTCACCGTCCGTGTCAACTTCTCTACCAGACATCAGACATAGCTTTCTCATGAACCTTATTATATCAACCATCACACTCATCTCAGGCTGATCCATAAGTGTTGTTCATGTTATCTTTCCTTGTATGTTGTGACTGCCGCATCCGAGTGGATTGCTCTGCCAAAACCTTCCTCTCCCTTCAAAGTGTTGGAACCTCTCATACACATTCCTTGACTCTCTGCATCAGTCACACCCTTGCTGCTAACAAAGTTATCTTACTTGCCTCTGTGCGACATCACGGCCAAGGCATTACCTTACAACCCACTACTGGGACTCCTACACCAAACGGTCTGAGGTCTAATTAGGACTTCTTACCGGGGAGATCCCCTTGACATGTTGGTGGGTCGAACACCATCAACAGGATCTACGCATGTGGATGAAGGTTTAGAAATTACTGTAGAGCGTTGTTCAGTTGATAAGGCAGGGTTTTTTGCAGATACCTCATCCACTCACACCACCTACACCTTCACCTCCACAACATACACCTTCACCCACTCCGCCATCACCACCACCGCTGGTTAACATGTCGAATATGATGAAGCTGTCAATTTTCAAAGGCTTAGGAAGTGTGGATCCAAATCAGTTTTGGTTTGTTTCGAAGGATGTATGGACAACACAACAAATTATGTATGATAATATAAAGAAGGCACAGATGGTTACCGCTCTGCAGGATTGCACATTGACATGGTAAATTAAGTATTGTATTGATAACTCGCTGGCATCATTAGCAGACACTCAGACCACTCTGAACAAAGAATTCGGTAAGCCTAAATTTGAATCGCGATCAGTAATTGGATTCAAGGAAACCGTGATGAGGCCCGGAAAAATTCCCTAGGAATCAGATCAAAGATTCAAGAGCCAGATCCGCGAAGCTAATATGAATCTCACGGAAATTCAACACCGCGAATGGTGTGTAGCCTCGCTCCTGCCCCACCTAAGGGTTGCTTTATCACAACAAAAGATAGGAACTTAGGTGGAAGCCCTGGAAAGTGCGATGATATTGCATGAACTGACTATTCAGGAGGCTTCTTTTGGAGTTCAACAGATTCAACCAGAGCTGCAGAACCTTTTCTTAGAATTGCAGAGCTTGAAAAAGTAAAAAGCGGCTCGGCCGGAGGTTTGCGAAGAAGTTTGGTGTCTCAAGTGTAAAAACCAGAGGCATGATAAAGATCACTGCCCTGTCTTCGTGAATTCTATCATAGGAGGAGGGCCTATTCCCCTAAGGCATGAAGCCCAACAAGACCAAGTATGGGGCCCGTGCTATGGTGTATTATTTTTCAAGTAGCCGGAAAACATGTAACAGACAATTGTCATTTGCTGCAAAAGTTTGTACAGACATCGCAACAATTGTTCTAGGATTGCTGCAAGTCGGTGGGCCACGATGAGCACCATTGTCAGAGATATGAATTAATGATGGAGAGAATGCCTACGTATCGAATGCAGGCAGAAACTCGGCCTATGGATCAGGGAAATAGGGGAACACGCAGAGGATATCAAGGGCGTAGACGAGGTCGAGGCAGAGGAGGACCTGGTAGGGGTCAGGGGCAGGTCATTTGTTACAATTTCAGAATGCCAGGACACTACGCACAGGAATGTATAAAGCAGACATGCCCATCATGTCAATACTGCACTCAGTTTGACCACACAATTGAATAATGTCTTGTGCTGATGGCCATGATGAAGGAGAAGAAGGTGCAGCCTCAACATCCGACCCAGAATTTACAGATGATGAGGGCTGAGCCCCGCTAAGAGGACCCGAATGTGAATATCGTACTACGAAGTGGGATCGTGATTGGTGACAATAAGGGAAAGAAACCTGAAGAAGGTGGATGGGTCCACAAGGCCCCAGAAAAGGAGGTTCGGTTCGATCTAGAGTGTGCGAAGGAAACATTCATGGAATTGAAGAAAATCTTTGCTGAAGCCTCTACCTCAAGGGGTCAGAACAAACTACCATATACTAGCGCGCCTACAGAGGTTGACCCCTCTGTGCTTACCACATTCTTGGAAACTTGTATGAAATTACTGCGTGACAGCAAGGTTGTGAAAGGGCTACAAGAGTTGATAAACAAGTGTGATAGTAAGGATAATGCTCCTGATGGACCGTGAGTAGTAAGAAATATTGGTAAGCATAAGGCAATAATAGGGCGTGAGATGAGGCTTACCGCACAAATAGGAAACTATGAGATGGATCAGGTTATTCTGGATATGGGGTCTGACACGAACGAATTTCGTAAACAAACCTGGGAGAGAATGGGGAGACCTACACTGTAGTGGTCTCCAATTCAACTAAGGATGGAAAACCAGCAAAAGATTATCCCTATGGAAAGATTTTAGGGAGTTACCGTAGATATAGAAGGTGCAAGTGCGCTGGATGATTTTGAAGTAATAGAGATTGTTGATGATAGAAATCTGTACCCCGCACTCCTGGGAATTGATTGGGCTATCGATATGAATCAGGTCATCAATTTGAAGAAGCAGATGATGTCATTTGAAAGGAATTTGCTCCGCATTGTAGTACGATTGGACCCTACAGAAGGACCACGACATACTGAACTGGTTCGTGACTATGAGGAGAGTGATGATGATCTAGATCAGATCTATAAAATAACAGTGCAAGACCAAGACTGGGTTAATCCAACAACTGATGGACGAATTGTATGGGACCGCAAAATTTCCTGTACCTCGAATTCAGACGAAGAGTTGGAACATTGGCAAAACAGGTTGCATGAAGTATCCACACTGTGCTGCAACATGATGACCAAATCGTTGCATTGTGTGTCGTCAGAGGTAAGAAATTTGCATTATTATGATGGTTTAACAGATGTAGATAAATTTTTGGATGCTTTTTAAAGAGAAGTTCCAGAGGATTACCATTTTGAGGCGTTGGACTGGGCACTACGCGCTACGCCCGCTCAATGGTGGGGTGCGCACAAAGATAGCTTTGATGAGTGATGCGATTATAGAAGGATGATGAGAACACGATTTGGTCATCCTAAAGTACATATAACTGGGAAGTATGATGGGAGCAATGATTTGCACGATAATTTGGCCAAATGGAATAAGGTATATGGAACGGAGTGCAACTAGAATGGGTGCATTTATTTTGTCAGACTCTGGACATAATCCCTATGAATTGGTATTTGGAAACAGAGCTCCGCCACGACACCGCCGAGTGGGATGTCTTAAGAGAAGGGCTTGTGAGGACATTTAGCTTTGAAGACAGGTTCAAAAGAATTGATGAGGTGCTATAGTAGGTTAAGGCAGTGATCTTCCGAATCTATAGGATCCTTTGGAATTAATTCAACCAGATTGGAGCACCCAGCTGCACCATGCACCGGAATGCTATAATATGACTGCTGAAGTGGAGGATGAGGATCAAAGGAATATTAATATCCAAGATAAAGAATGCCACCATGAGGTTGAGGTACTACAGATAGAGAATTGAGACATCACCGTGCCATTGAAAACTAGGCAAGTAAACATTGGCACAAAAGCACAGCCGAAGTTTGTGAAAATTGGGGATTATTGGGATGATGCTATAGTAGATAAAGTCGTTCAGTTGCTCGCGAATATCAGGATTTAGTCCCTACAAAATTTTCAGACTTGAAAGGCATCATAGGCAATTTGGGAGTGATGAAGATAACTTTGAAATCAGACGTGAAGCCCGTTAAATAGAGGCCATATCACCTTAACCCCAAAGACAAGGAAACAATCTGCTTGGATTTGGATAAGATGCTTGAGGTAGGTATTATTGAACCAATGGAGGAATCTTATTGGGTGAGCCCAATGGTAGTTTAGGAAAAGAAGCAGAAGGACAAAATAAGAATTTGCGTAGACCTAAGAAAGCTTAATGATGCCTGTGTCCATGATCCTTTCCCAACATCATTTACTGACGAGTTCCTGGACAATGTTGGAGGATAGGAGGCCTATTCATTTACTAATGGGTTCTCTGGATACCATCAGATCAAGATCGCGCCATAAGACGGGAGTAAAACAACCTTCACAATGGAATGCAGTTGTTTTTAGTATACGGTGATGCCCTTTGGACTCAAGAATGTGCCAGCAATATTCTCTCGCGTAGTCATCGTGGTGTTCAAAGAGTTTATTCACAAATTTTTGGAGGTCTATTTAATGAATGGATAGTGTTTGGGCTAGTCAAGCACCATGTAGACAGTCTGCGCTTAATGTTAGATATGTTTCAAAGGTATCAAATTGCGTTGAACCTCAAGAAGTGCTTGTTTTGTGTTCCCTTTGGGATTTTTCTGGTTCATATGGTATGCCGGCAAGGACTCATGGTGGACCCTACCAAGATCGCAGTAATAATCAATTTAGAAGCCCCAAGGAGTGTTAAACAGTTGTGCGCAACACTGGGCCATATTGGGTATTATCGAAATTTCATCAAGACTTATGCTCAGATTACCGCGCCCATGGAAAAGTTGCTAAAGAAGGATGCTACATTCTATTGGAATGAAGAATATCATCATAGTCTGGATGTCTTGAAGGAAAAAATGGTTACTGCATCAATCTTGGTCTTCTCGGAATGGAAGAAGGAATTCCATGTGCATGTTGGTGCCTTGTGTATTGCATTGGGAGTAGTGATGAAACAGGATGGCGAAGGAGACCTGGATCACCCTATAGCACTTGCAAGTAGAAAATTGTTAAAGACTGAGAGGAATTACTCCACAACCGAACGCGATGGATTGGCTATGGTGTACGTGCTCCAAAATTTCAGGCACTATCTATTGGGCAGACATTTCAAGATGTACACAGACCACTCCACCTTGAAGTACCTAGTCAATAAGCCTATGTTGGGGGGGGAATATGCAGATGGTTATTGCTATTCCAAGAATATGATTTTGAGGTAATTGTGAAACCAGGAAGGTCAAATGTAGGACCTGACCATCTTTCACACATTAAGACAGGAGAGGAGCCTACTAATTTGGAGGAAGGGTTGCCCAATGTGCAACTCTTCGTGTTGCGCGTAGCGCCTAACCACTTCGCAGATATTATCCACTCCTTGACTACAGAGATGGCTCCAGAAGGATACACTAGTGAGAAGAAGAAAGAGTTGGTAGTGCACGCGACAGATTTCTCTATAATTGCAAGCCATTTGTATAAGATGCGATCGAATGAGATACTTCGATGATATTTGCCTGATTTTGAATGAAATAGTATCCTTGCTAAAGCTCATGGAGGAGCTAGGGGAGGACATTATGCAGGGAAGGCAACAATGCAGAAGGTTTTGCATGCTGGGTTGTGGTGGCTGACACTGCATAAAGATTCTAAAGCATATTGTAAGGCATGTGATGCATGTTAGAGGATGGGCAAATCATCATCGAGGGATGAGGTGCAACTGAATCTGCAAGTGTCATTGCAGCCATTTGATAAATCGACAATCGATTTTGTAGGACCGATTCAGCCCCGAGGTAAGAAAACAGGTGTGTGCTACATCATTACCGCGACAAAATATTTGACTAGATGGGTGGAGGCACAACCTATGAAGGACTATACAGGGGCAACAACAACCACATTTTTGTTTGAATATGTGTTGACCAGGCTTGGTTTCCCGAAGGTATTGATGGGTGACTACGGTACACATTTTCTCAATGAAATGATCAGCGTGCTGACAGAAGAGTTCCAAGTTTACCATCAGAAAAGTACACCATATCATCCTCAGGCCAATGGAACAGTTGAGGCTTTAAATAAGATATTGGAAAATGCACTAACGAGGATTTTCAACGTGCAGCGGAATGATTGGGACATGCGCATACCAACGATGTTATGGGCATATAGAACTACTTGCAAAAAGCTAGCAGGTCAGACACCTTTCTGATTGGTTTATGGTGTAGAGGCTGTAATGTCGATGGAATATATCGTGCCGAGTCTATGCATAGCGACTTTCACAAGAAAGGTAGACCATGGAGCCTTAGAAGAACGGCTCACACAGCTAGTGGAGCTCAAAGAAGATAGTTTTTTGGTTGGATTCCATCAGCAGGTTCATAAGGAACATGAAAAATCTTGGCGTGATCGGCACATCAAATTGTGCACCTTCATGGTAAATGACTTAGTTTTATTATACGATAGCAAGTTCGATAAGTTTCCAGGAAAGTTTCAGATGCACTGGCTGGGGCCATATGTCATCAAAGAGATTACAGATGGTGGCGCAGTTCAACTTGCAAAGTTGAATGGAGAAGCATTTTTGGGAAGGGTAAATGGCAGCCAGTTGAAGCCATACACAGGGGATCTGTCCCAATGACTACATGACAGTAGGATAGTCTTAGCGCTACAAGTAGCCGCAAGGGAGCACGAGACTATAAACTACACTGCCATTTGGTAGAACTACATGACAGAGGAGCTGCGTGGAAAAGGGTGGTGTCACAGTATTAGAAGGCGCACGAAGGGAGCTACACTATGAGGGGAGACACCGCGCAGCATAGCCAGAAAATGATCGTTCCAATTACTATTCATGATTTGACAACCAGGAGACGGTTAAGAGGAGCGAGGGGATGACATTTAAGGCTAAAATATTTGAAGATCTACTGCCAAATCAACATTTATGAACAGATTTTGGGGGGAACTGTCAAATTTTAATCCAAATTCGCCTATAAATTAAGTGTGGCCATCTAGCAGAGAACAATTTTCATCCTTATAATTTTTTATCTGTGTTGTCCATCTTTTATGAATCCTTAGGTTTTCACAGATTTGGTCGCTAGCTCATTATTTGATTCTTTACCTAAGGAAACCCAATAGTTTATTCTTAGCAATATGTCTGGACCAGGTGAGACTGCAAGCACCAGAGGAACTGTTGCCTTCGAAGGAGTGGCTCTGGAAGTTGTAAGCATGGAGGCTCCAACTCCTATGCCTACGGTGCCGAGGTCACCTAGGTCAAAGCCTACACCGGTGCGTGAGAATTCCAAACCCAAGAAAGACAAGAAGAAGAGGCCAATGTTGGTGCGCGAGCTGCTGAGGAAGTACTCTGTTATCCAGGCCCAGAAGAAAGAAAAGCATACGACAAAGGATAAGGGGAAAGTTGTTGATTTGGAGGCCAAAGAGGGTGCGGAGGATATCGATGTTGAGGGCATGGAGCCCATCTCCAAATTTTTGGATTACATCCCCTTGTGTAAGGGAAAGGTGAAGGTCACTGAGGACCCAGATGTGGGGAAATTCCTCCTAAATATGTCCCTGATACCAGAAAGCATCGCATTTGAAGGCCCGTGCTTGGCTTGGTTTCCCCATTTGAAAATGGAAGGCTAGGATTTGGTGGACCATGAGAGGTTCCCCCACTTCGTGACGGAAAAATATATGAGGCGGGTTTACTATAAAGAATCTGGTGTCACCGCATTGGCACCACTCGAGTGGATTCGTGGAGTGAATCAATTAGGGCTACTAAACCTACTATGGGTGCCCCATTACCACCACTCCAACATCAATACCATCATTATCAAGAAATTTCTTACCTTGGTACATGATGTATGTTTGTGGCTGAGCACACTGATCCCAATCACAAACATGTTGATCCATCAAATCACACTCCTTCCCCCATCAGGGTTGAATCTGGCCAAGGAGTTTGGCGGAAAAACCAGTGAGCACGACCTGGAAGAAAAGATGAAGTAAAAGTTCAAGCTAGTTAAGAAGTCGTGCAAGAACTCCATCACGTCTATCCCCAACCCTGTGTGCAAGTTGCGACACAGATCCTTGCTGGTAAGGTCATGAGGAAATGTCGTGCGGATGAGGTTTTGGCTCTCGTTATCTCGTTAGCTGTGCAATGCGCAGAAGGCGTGCAGTTTAACTGGTCATGCTACCTCTACAACGAGTTCCTTTTGAATTGTCGTGAGGCTCTAGATGACAGAAAAACCTTCCACTACGGGTGGTTGTTTCTATCCATCGTGCTAGTAGCGTGGGAGCTGCCAGAGGACAACTAGTTTCCTCCCTTGGAGAAAGGATTGCTAAAGGCTGCACAATTTGCCTCCCTTTAGGCCACAAAGGACTCCATGCAGGTCACGGAGACTAAATTTTCTTGGGTGCTGATGGAGGCGAGCATTTGCATGGCCATCATCCAGAAGCCACGGTTGTCCCTGAATTTGTTTGAGTAGCTATCATAATACGAAGAATTTAAGGCAGACTTCCACCACGTGTAAATCAGGGCGCGAAAGGATATACAACAAAAGTGGTTTGATTTGCCTTATCTTCCAATAGATGATGCCATTCAGGAGGTTATCAAGTGTTGGCTGGCAGATTGGCATTCTCCATCCGATCTAGCCGCGGGCTCTTGCAAAGGCATGGGGAGTTCTGTGGAGAAGAAAAAGAAGGAGGTAGCAAAGTAAGCAGTCCAGCAATTGGCCAAGAAGTGCAGGAAGGAGGCTAAGGAGAAGGCCTGGCTGGAAAAACAGCGAGCTGCCAAGTAGCAGGCTCAGCAAGAACATCATGACTCTGAGCGAAGTGATAAATCCCCTTCACCCCAAACCGAGGAAGAGGAGAAGTCAAAGAAGGGAGGTGGCGGAGATGAAGAATAGAGCACTCCATTCCGAGTGAAGAGATACATGGATCAACAGAAGGAGGGACCCCAAAAGAAGTCGAAAGCAATGAAGCCACCACTGGATCTTATCACGGTCACAGAAGGCGATCTCGATGAGATTAAAGAGAAAGTGCGTGATACCACGAAACTGTTGTAGCAGTTCAAACAGAAGCACCTGCAGTTGCTCGGTACTCTACAAAAGGATATGTGTGAGTTGCAGATCTAGATCAGCAAGATCAAGGTGGGCACAGGGCAGGTGAGTGCTACACAAACAAGCTTGGCACCAGGAACCAGTCAGGCTGCAGAGATGGTCCGATCAGTGGATCTCCGGGCAGTCGCGCTACCAGAAGGATCTTTGAGCACGAAAGTGGATGATAACAAGGCCATCGTGAGTAGTCTGAATAACATCAACCTCAACCTCGCAGCGCTCCCCAACGAGTATCTTCACATGCTCCAGTTCGGTGTGACAATGGAGTTACGAGCGCGAGAGCAGCGTGTGCTCAACCTCATAAGTGAATATCAGGTGAAAAATGAGAAATTGTTCGCCAAGAAGACAGAGGCATTGAAGGCCAAGGAGACAATCCAGGTGCAGAGCACCTAGCTGGCGGCCGCGGTGGCAGAAGCTTACAGGATTGTGTCGGAGTTGCACATATCGGAGGAAGCACCACTTGAAGCCAAGATCAAGAAGCTTGCAGTGAGTGTCCGCGATGCCAAGATAGAAGTGGCCCGAGTTCAGTTCGAGCTCAACCTAAAATCATAGAACTGGATCCCAGGTCACAACCTCCAACCCCGGCAGAAGTTAGGGAACAGCGCGAAGCATCTGTTAAGGATGGAATAGCTATTGTCGATGCCGTGGTGGTGGACTACACAACATTGTTTGAGCAGGCCATGGAAGTAGTAACAGCCTTGCAGGAGGATCCCAACCTACATATATTAAAGACAGAGACCTTTGAGCTTCAACAGTAGTACGACTAAGTGCATGTGATGACGTGCATAGTCGCTACAATGCAACGCCTCGCCAAGTTGTAGGAGGAGAAGCAACTCTTTGCACAAGTGGAAGCCACACAGAAAAAAAGAGGTTGTCCTTAAGGCGTCATTGGACCCTTGGTTGGAAGAAGCCTACCAAGTCTCTGCCAACATATAGGAAAAGTTGGCGAACCTATATCTTACACAACAGAAGATCAAGCAGGACAGCGAAGGACTAGCCACAGAGCAGCTAGTCGAACAAGTGAAGCAAGGAGCCACGTAGAGCGCGACTGAGGTAGCAATGGTTCAAGTGGAGCTTGGGGATCTTCGTAGCAATATCTTCATGCCAGTTGAGTGACTTGAAGGTGAGTCACGATCCTTGTGTTGGGGGCCTATTGGGATGAGGTCCCTTGGGTCAGTTTTGGGGCAAAAAGCCCAAGTTTTGATGTAAAAAGATGTAAAGTCTCCGCAAGTTGTGATAAAGGAGAGCATAGTTAGTTAAATAATCAAAAAGAGTTTTACCCTTCTTTTATTTAACTTGATTCAGCTTTGAAGATCTACCCATGGTCCGTGGACCATGGGATTGTATAAATAAGTGTGTCTTAGGAATGTCTAAGACAAGTAAGAAGTTGTCTATGGGTACAAGCGAAGAAGTCTAGCGTAGAAGTAGAAGTCTTAGAGGGGGGGAAGGCTCTGCAGCTGAGTGTGTAGAGGCCTAGAGTAGTTTTCACAGCTGAGTGTGTAGACCCATGAAAACGAGTGCGCAGGGAAGTCTTGAGTCTATAAGCTTAACTAAATATCAATAAGGAAGACTGTTGCAAAAATTCTTGTGTTTTATCTATTAACTTCTATTATGTATGAAGGTGCTTTATGCTATGATGAATAATGGGTTTATGAAATAATGATGTATTGATGTGCGAATTTACTTATTTCACATTATTATCTGAACGCAATTAATGTTAAGTGATTACATGAATACTATAATGCATTATGTTAAATTTATCGAACACTTAAGTAGATCTGAGTAAATAATGGTCTAAGAGTAATCTATGATGTGCATAAGTAGATAATTTGCCTGTTCATGGTCCGCAAAAGCTGATCATAGGTCTTTGCAGAGGTCTAGAGGCCGATTAGAGGAAGTTATAGTAATAGGCTGTAGGAGCATAGAGTTATGCGCAAAGGCATATATAGGTCACCAAAAAGACATCACACTAATCTCTGGGTGTGGGAACTTGGTTTCAGCATCCCCACATACTGTTTTGAGTGATACTTCAGTCTGCACACCACGAATTGGTGCTGAAAGGGCTAGTAGTGTAGGGATTATTTTGGCACAACTAAAACTGAACCTGGGTCAGGACTCCCTAAGCCAACACTTGTCCTAGTAAGAAAGAAGTCTAGGGAAATCCGCTTGTGTGTAGATTTCCGCAACTTGAATTGCGCCTCGACAAGGATATCTAGCCTGTGTTGTCTATGGAGAAGATATTGCAGACATTAGGGTCAGAGATGTTTTCTTTGTTATATGAATATTCAGGTTACAACCAGGTTCTTGTCTTAGAGTCTGACAAACTCAAGACAACATTTCGCACAAAGTGGGGCACATTCGCATTTAGAAGAATGCCATTTGGGTTGGTTAATGATGGTGCAAAATTCCAATGCACCATGGACATCACATTCTGTGGACTCATCGGGAAGAGCATAGTGGTCTATTTGGACGATGTTACAGTGTTTTATAAAAGGAGATTTGACCACCTATGCCATATGAAGAAAAAAATTTAGCGATGTCACAAATACGAGATATCCCTTAATCCCAAAAAGACAATTTTCATAGTGTTCAAGGGAAATATATTGGACCATATTATCACAAAGAGTGGGATTAAGGTAGACCATGAGAGGGTTAGACCCATCATGTAGATTCCATTCCCAATCAATAAGAAAGTTATGCAGTCTTTCCTAGGGAAGATTAACTTCCTCCGCAAATTTATCTCTGACTATTCTCAAATTGTTAAACCCATGCACGAGATGGTGAAGAAGGATGTGATATAAAAATGGGATAAAAGGGAAAAGGACACATTTTCTCGTATCAATAAGGTTATTACAGAAGCATCCGCTTTGTATAGCCCATATTTCAACAAGTATTTTCTTCTCTACACCTTCACTTCTGATACTTCTCTTGTCGTAGTGCTTACTCAAAAGGATGATAAAAATAATGAGTGGCCAGTTTCTTTCATGAGCATTAGCCTTCAGGGACCCGAAATCAACTACCCAACCATTGATAAGAAGGGATACACATATTATAAGGAGATGAAGAACTTCTGACCCTATCTCTTGAAGAACCATTGCATTATCATTATGTCACACTCGGTGGTCAGATCACTGTTTGTTCAACAAGAGTTGGGTGAGAGAAGAGAAAACTCAATGATTGGTTTACAGGAGTATGACGTATAATTCAATCCAATTCATACAATCAATGGCCATGGTCTATGTTTATTAGCAGCAGAAGTAGTAAATTCAAAAGAAGAATATTTTTCTGGTTGGGAGCATGAAATCGAAATGTATAATGTTGAGCGATCTTGCCCCACTACCATCACAAACTCCTTGTACAAATATGTGCATTAGTATCTTTAGCATGGCACCTTTCCCTCGCACTTATCCGCATGGAAGAAGAGGGCACTTATACTCAAAGAATTATCTTATCAATTGGTTGATGGGGTGCTTTTCAGGAAGCACCATGGCAGAGTTTTGTTTAGATGCTTGGAAGCGCACGACTCAGAAAAAGTATTGCGTGATCTCCACGACAGACTAACCAGGGGGCACTTTGTAGGTAACACAACTGCACACAAGGTTATGTGGGTCAGTTTCTATTGGACCGCATTATTTAAATATTCTCATGCATATGCTCACAAGTCTCCAGTCTGTCAAAGGTGTGTCGACAAAGGAAAGAGGTCAGTCGCCCCGTTACAACCTATCGCAATCGAAGAACCATTTCAACAATGGGGCCTAGATGTCATTGGTGAAATTTTTCTTCACTTATCAAAAAAGCACTTCTACATCCTCACTTCTATAGACTACTTTACATAGTGGACAAAAGCAATTCCACTCAAACAAGTGAATGATCAGGAAGTCATTCGCTTCCTTAAATAGAACATAATTTCCAGGTTCGACATTCCGACATCATTGGTTTTTGACAATGAAAAATATTTTCATCATTAAAACTATATTATTTTGCATTGGAAAATGGAATCGTATTGAAACATTCATCTAATTACTATCTATAGGGAAATAGTCTTGTTGAGTCTACAAAAAAAAACCCTCATCCGCATTATAAAGAAGACCATTTTCTCTTAACAGAGGAACTGGCACTCCACTCTGGTGAATGCTTTATGGGCTGACCGAGTCTGACCAAAACCTTCTCTGCACACCTCTCCTTAATTCTTGGTGTACAAAAAAGAAGCCACTCTACCCTTGAACATCTACTTTCCTGCCCTTCAAACTTCACAAGGACCTCAGGGCAAGCCATACTTATTGGTTCAATGTAGGATAGACAATCTTCACAAGCCGCAAGAAGAAAGGAAAAAAGAAAAATATAAGTCTTTACTTCACCAGAGTCGTATCAAGAGGTGATTCAACAAGAAGTCCGCAAGTAAGAATGAATTCAGTGTGGATGACTTAGACTTGAAGTGGGAAAAAGCCCATGAGGACAATGGAAAACACACTAATTTCCAATCCCTGTGGATCAGACCATTCACCATACACAAAAAGCTTGGCCAACACACATATCATTTGTAATCACTAGAAGAGACGATTGAATCTCTTCCTATTAATGACCAAGACTTAAAACATTATTTTCAATGACGATCTGGGGTTGTGCCTTGCCCTATGTACATAGTTTCTTTTCTTGCTTGTTTGTTTGTTGGTCTTGTTTTTGTTTTCTTTTTTTTTAAATAAGTGTCGTGTGTGAACGTGTTTTCCGGCTTCTTTTCTTATGACACCACAACATTTGCCTAAATTTCATCCTCCTTTGTTTTGGGTCACATCTTTGGTCGATGAAGTTCCGATGTAAAATACAATCCATTTGTAAGGAGAGTTTTAGTCAAACCATTATCCTTGTGTCTAATTTGGAAGCCTAATGCCACACTTGGCTCTTATGTTTTGTTCTTTTCACGTTTATCCAATCAATAGATGAGGAAAGGGGGAAAAAATCTAAACGAGCAAACCTAAATCATAGGTCTCTTTATGGTTCTCTAAAGGAACAACCTCTCTCGCTCTTAATAAGTTAGGATCCCTCTTCTTCCCATAAAATGAATAAGTGTAGATTCCCAGTCCTCTTTAAATAAATAAATAAAGATGAAAGAAGAGAAAGGCTTCCTACGAAGAGAGGTGAAGAAAGCAACTCCACTAGGGTATTGTCTAAGCACTTTGGTAGCGGAACAATGTTTGTGTTCCTGTAGTGAATCCACCAAAGTATTGTCCAGGCCTGGTGGCAGTGCAACAACATTAGAGATGAAAAATTATACTCTGAAAATCTAAAGCTCGCAAACTTCACTACCCTTTCCAATTTGAAACATTGTGATATTGATAAATCTTATGCTTGTTTTCAACAAAGGAAGGAAAAAGGGGACCATGTTTATTCATAGGGTAAGTGGGGAAGAAAAATGATCTGCACAATGAATCAATACTCCCTGAAGAACTGAGACCCTACACAAAAGGGTTGACTGAGATAGAGAAGCTAGAATTCCAATAGTGTGTCGCCAAGTGTTGTCGATGCTACAACACCCTCCAAAATTTTTGCATACACCAAATTTTAGATCCTACCTTGGTATTGCATATTGTCGTCACAAACATTGAATTCCATTCCATGTGTTTTCTTCAAGTGTTTTGGTCCCTTTTGCAAGAAAGGTAAAATGTCGTCTTTTGGCATGTTAGCTATCATATAATGTGTATAAGCGTGTTTTAGTAGTTTGAAGGGGTTATATTTGTGTGAATGATTTTATTTAACCAAGTAAACATCTGTTGCAGTCATTCCTAAATTTTTAAGCATTGTCACACAAGTGTTGTCACAATCATTGCAAAGGGTATCTTTGGTGTCGCACTTGTCGTAAGCCATCACAAAGTTGTCGCACTAAGGGAGATGTGTGGTTCACATGCCACAAATGATATATGTTATTTCTTCATCAATGTTTCTAAGTGTTTAGTCACAATCAAGTCATGTCACTGATCATATCAGTTCACTCATCCCACACTTAGCCAATTTTCAGAAATTTCTCAGCAACTTAACCTCATCTAGCCTTCCCCAACTGCGCATTGCACAATTCCAAACCTCAAGATACATAATTTCCCCTTGACACTGCACAATGGGAAGTTCCTATCTCCTGGGACTGCGCATTGCACAGTTCAATGCTCAAGCCCAAACCTTGGCCACCATAATTTCACAATCCAACCCTCCATCCTGACCTTGACTATGCATTGCACAGTCTCTGAGCTCAAGATTTTCCATTGAGATCCTGAGCTACACAATTATGCAGTTACCTACCCTCCTTTTCCTTCTGGAACTACACAATAAGTTGAACCAATGCCCATCCCCTCAACCTGTCACACTGACCTCCCAGACTACGCAGTTTCCTTCCTCAATTCAGCTTGAACTACGCATTGCATAGTCTCAAGTCTCAAGCTTCACCCTGACTACCTGAGTTGTGCAATTGTGTAGTCACTAAGCCTCACTTTCGGCCTACAACCCAATTCTGGCTCAGTTAGTGGATCAACATGTACCATCTTAGACTGGGGGTTTATTGGACTGATGTTGTCTTGTCATGAGTGAATTGCAGATCCATATACTCTATCTTACCATGACAGGATGAGGAAGGATATGGAGAAGATAAACACGTTGAAAGAATCCCATGTAGCTAATTATGAAAGTTGATCAATCAAGTGAAAGAAACAGGAAACCACTTTGTGACCACAAATCAAGACTTGATACCATTGAATACTCCTTACCTATGAGACACAAGGAGGTGAATAAAAAAGCATCCTCAAGAAGACATATACCAAGGAGAAACAACAAGAATGGCCTGACTGTAGCTTTTAACCTCGTAAAGAAATTACCTGCATACGAATTCTAAAAAATAGGAAATAAGCAAAGGTGAGAGAATAAAACATAAAACAAATATACGTAGAGATTTTCCCCTGGATCCAAAAACTAGGACTACCAGATTGATTTTTCATTACACTCCCTTCAATGTTATAATAATTATATATACCCCATGACAAGGGGGGTTTCTGTGTGGGTCTAGTCATGGGAAGAATACAACACACACCCAACACTAACATTGTTATGTCATCATGCATTCCATGTCAGCAGTTCCATGTCATGTCATGTCATGATTCATCTATGCCACATCATTATTGTGGATTACGTAATACTTATTCAAAATGTATTGTAAAGTGGAAGTCCAAAGGACACATTGAAAATATGAAGAGTCATGTAAAGTCGAGAAGTCATAGGAAGTCAAACAGTGATGAGGGTAGTCAAAGAGTCATAAGGAAGGTGAAGCATCACCTCGTTGGTTATATATACACCCTCATTGTATGAGCAAATGAATTTTCACCTTGGCTCCTCTCGCAAAGCATTAGAGACACAAGCTCTGTATTTTGGGGAGCAAGGAGTGGCTCCAACACTCCAGTATTGGAGCTAGTGGTGTTCATTGTATACATATGTCTTGGAACTTTTACTTAATATCAGAATCCTCATGGCCAACACATTCTTCATGCATCAATTATGAATATTTGTAAGACTATTCTTTGGATGTTTGTAATTCATGTTTGCTTTCTTTTGTGCTAAAGTAGTTTAACCATTTCAATTATTTTAGTACTTATCATATTGAGAATGTGTTGTAATAGTTATTATTGTTGTCACATCCTTGTTGACTATTTCGCTGGAGATTATAGAGATCTCTCTTGTTGATTGACTGTAATGATTGTTGCATATTTGTGGACTATTCCACTAGATGTTAGGTGTCCTTCTTCGTTGCACGTCTCTCTACTAGAGTGGTGTTATAGTGGCTACAAACACCCTTCAAAAATTTTCCTTCACTTCATTTTTGAGCCTCCCTCCTCGAAATCATCACAGTTATTTTGCACTGATCAGGTACTTATGTTTATTTGATTTCATTTTTCATTCAATAGCTTGTGTTCAACTCACTTGTGCTATCGGTAAAACACAAGCACACCCAACACTTGGTTCATATCCGATCAACCGGCTTTCGGGAAAAACTGCAAAAACCTAGAGGACAGTCTGTCTTCCCCTGAGGAATTGCGAAAAGTAGCCCAACAGATGCCCTGCACTCATAAATTGTGTAGAGCAGGCCAGCCAACCTTTCTCTAGAAATTGTGCAGAGCAGACCAGCCGAAACTACTCTCCAAAAGTGCATAGTTCCAACCAACCAACACTACTATCCAAAATTGCGCAGAGCAGGCGAGGCCAAGTGCACTGCCTTAGAGAAATGCACAAAACTAGCCCAGCTGTACTACTCTCCAGAAATGCGTAGAGCAGCCTAGGCCAATTGCACTGTTCTCCGGAATTGTGCAAAACTGGCCAGCTGCACTATTCTTCGGAATTGTGCAAAGTAGCCCAGCATCACTGCTCTGGAAAATTATGCAAATTTGGCCAGCCAGGCAGGGCCACTCAACCCAAAAATAGCACAAAATTTTTCCCTCAATGGTTGTCCATCGCATGTGCTGGTAGGTTTCCCGGTTCCCTCCAGAACTGTGCAATCCTTGCATGCCAGATAACTTTTCCCGAAAAAGAAAAATGTAAAAAAGTGAAAAATCATCCCTAGATTTTAGGGCTCTATTTTTAGCAGCAGGAGTTCCATGCAAAGTAATTTTTAGAAACTCCCCACCAAGTGTCACTTTTTCCTAGATTTGTGGCATGTGCATCATAAACCCTAATTTCACCAAATCTACTTAAACGACGCATCAAAGCTCATTCTTCACATTTGATCTTAGATATCTAGCATTCCCGAGGCATATAGGAACCTTTGGCACAATTGGCACAAATTTTCTGGGTAAGTTTTGCTTTTCATGCCTTTTGCCATTTTTCTGTCATTTTTTAGTTTTCGTCTTGTATGAGTGTTGTTTCCCTGGGTTTATTGATCGAACACTAAAATTTCAATGTATTTTATCTTGTAGAAGTGTTGTTTCAAGTTTTTCATTACCTTTCCTTAGTGTTGCATGCATAACATTTTTTTCTGCACTCACAATAGTCATTGCAGCGACTCGCTTCATGAGCTTCTTGGTTTTATTAGATATAATTTTGGGATTCAACTGCGTTAAGTAAGTCATTCATCTATGACCATTTCCATGAGAGGTAGTCATAACTGACTAATTTCTCATGATTTTTGAATAGTCCACTTAGCATTCATTGCATCGGGTGATGCTCACAGGGGTGGAGAAGTGGAATTGAAACTAGTGAAATGAATCACATAGCGTCAATCATCACTTTCGGGGCTTGTACCTGGTAACTAGGACTTCCTGAGAGGTCACCCATCCCATATCGCCTCTAGCTCAAGCGCGCTTAACTATGGATTTTTCCCCACAATCAAGCCCACCTAGCTTGCTACCCCATTTGCAAAACCTTAGCAAGTCCTGGTTACCAGGTGCACGCCCCTGAAGTTAAGGATCTGCCTTTCTTCCAGGAATTGCATAGAGGCTTCCCACACTAAATCCCAGTTGTGCTCTGTGCAATCCTAGGAGGTAGTGCTCAGCCCTGCCCACTAGAACTTCACAATGCGTAGTTCCAGCCAGTAACCCAGCCTGATTGTTCTGCACATTGCCAAGTTTCAGTCGGCATTCAGCTTCACTGGACTGCGCATTGTGCAGTTCCAATCAGTAGTTAGCCTCACTGTTAGCTGGGACTACATAATTTGTATTTCCAGCTAATATTCTCCTAGCTTCTCGGAATCAATGTTGTACAATCTTGCCCAGTAGTCACCAGTTTGTTTCCCAAATGTTTCCTGAGTTGCTTGTTGTTTTTAGCTGACATTGTCTCGTTGTTATTGTCTTCTCTATCTCCAGGTACCACAGGTTTTGAGCAGCTTCTCAGCAGTATAGGTATCATAGACTCCAAGAGAGATTGATCAAAAGACACAATTGAAAGCAGTACCGGAGATGTGGTTGAATAAGTGTCTATGAGCTTGCCCGTGTACATCGACACACACATGTTCATCGAGAAAGACATCAACACTATTTTCTCAAGCAAATTTTAGGAGAATCTGGAGGACCAAAAAGTCTATGTGAATATCCATAAGTCAGGGTTGTATAAGGTTTCATGCAAGTATCATGTGTTTCCATTCGCAGATGTGATCCATTGGATTCTCTCAAACACTGATCCTGAGACGATTATACTGAGCAATGCTAGTGGAGAAAAGCTTGATTCCTTCAAGACAAAAGATTATCAGCAAATGTATCATTTTCCATTTCCGGTGGGCAAGATGCATGCATCGTTCTACATTCTCAATAGTAGCACGAACACAAGATACATCTTGAAGTGTTGGGCAAGGGAGCCAACAAATTTTAGGACGACACCCAACCAAATATACAGGACGAAGACACTAAGGAAGGCATACCAATTCTTGGTCAACTTCGAATGTAACTTGTATGGCCAAGGGATTATAGATACCTTCCCGCAGAGTTGGGTTTCTATGTTGGTGTTGAAAATAGCAACAAGAAATGCTAAAAATAGAAATTCTAAAAATAGCATTGCTATAGATAGCATTTCAAGATATATTCCAATTTTAATTTGTCCTTAAATTAAAATTGAGAATTCAAATTCAAATTTAGTCTCACCAGCTATTTGAAAAATAATTAATTAACTCATCTTGAGTTAATTAGTTGGAGAAATTCAAACATGAAGTCTTTGTGAAGTCATGAAGCAGTTATCCCTTTGATTGAGGAAGTTATCCCTTAATTAAGGAGATAAGGATGAGTTGTATTTGAGTTGTAATTAGTTAGCTCAGTTAACTGAGTTAAGTCCAGTTAAATTAGTTCCAAACAGTTGGAGGAACTAATTGTGAGTTTAGTCAGTTAATGCATGCATGCAACTAGTGTTCTCCACATAACTAAATATTCTCTCATAAATAACTCATGCATTTCAGTTCAGACAAAGACCCAGTTGAGATTAAAGGTAGGGATAGTGTACTATTAGTTGTAAGAATATTCCCATTAGGAAATATCTTTCATGCAGAAGGAATTCATTCTTTGAGGATTGCGCAGTTTCTACAGAGGTCAGAGTAGTGTGTGAGGAGAGAATCACACAGGTGACAACTGGAGGACCCTGGGAAAAATGTGCAAGGAAGTACGAGGCTTGGAGGATAGAGGAGAAGGCATATGTTTGTTGTGGTTGTGTTATATTCTTTCCACGAATAGCCCACGTAGTGAACTAGGGGGTGAGAGGGGGAGAGGAGCCTCCCCTTTGTTGCATCGATTGCGCAACGGGGGGGTCATAGTGGGGCCAGCAGCCCCCCCTGTCCGGGGGGTTTGAGGTTGGGGGCGTCACAAGGGGGGCGGCAGCCCCCCCTATCCGGGGGGTTTGAGGGGGGTGGGTAGCCCCCCTTTACGGGGTCCAGGGCAGCGCCCCAGGAAACTTTTTTTTGGACCCTATATTTGGTTGGGCAGACCTACCTATGGTTTTCGGTCCATGTTTTTGGATGTGATGGTTTTCAGTCCATGGTATTGGATGCTTCGGCATGTATAAATATGTATTGTAACATTGAAAGGAACATAATGAAAAATCAAGCTGGTAGTCCTGGTTTTGGGATCCAGTGGAAAATCTCTATGTATATGTGTTTTATGTGGTATGCTCTTGCATTGTTTATTTTCTGTGTTTTAGAATTCGTATGTAATTAATTTCTGTACGGGGTTAAAACCTACAATGTATTTTGTATTCTATCTATGAGCAGTAGTGAGGGACTGTACTGAGAGCTGTATAGCTTGAGAGCTAAAGCTTTGTGTAATCCTGAGATATTTCCACTTGTATGATAATACAGATAGAGGGGTTTTTAGGTGAGGCTTTCCTCGGAGTATTCTTTTGTGTTTCATGTGTGATCGAATCTTCTTCTCTATTATATGTGTTCTGTTTGATCTTGCTCAAAATTGATTAAGCTTCCGCAAGTTTGATTGTATAAGTATATTAAGTATTTTGCTTTAGTACATTGCATAATCAGTTTAATCTATAGTGAGAATTTCTACTATTGTATTAAATGGAAAGTGAAGGAAAACCTTTCAACTGGTTTGACATGTTAGCTCTCTAGCTGAAAATGCACGTATCCAATGCCCGAAATCCACCCAAGGATCAACAAGCAAGATTCTTCATGTCTTCCTACCTGCTCAATATAATTTGTGCCCATCAATAGTTTCCTGGCATGAGTTGGGCATGGACACCTTCAGAGAGTGTTGTGAACATATATTGCAAGTTTCTCTCAGGCTACAACTACCGTGGAGTAATGGCTATAATATCTAACCACTTCATTGCCCCTCTATACACAATGATCTTTGAACACGATCTGCCTTGCATGTCCGAGGCAGTAATGGAGGCATTGTTGCAGATTGGTATGCCTCACCCAAGGGCACCTTCATTAGGATGTACAACATGGAGAAAGCTCTGCATGCGTTGCCGAAGTTTTTTACAGACAAGTTGGTCATGCAAGAGGTTGCATACCACATCTCAACGGGGTTATCAGCTGGATTGCACAGGAAGAAGAAGGCACCATGGAAAATTGGGCTGTATGCGGTCGGGAGTATGAAAGAAGTGGATGTCGAGGTCTAAGAGTTCAAGAAGTTTAAGTTTGGCACCAAGAGTTTCATTCCGTACGACCCGCATGGATTTTGCAGGGACCACTGTGTGAAAATGTACTATTCTTGGATCCACGAGGTGTGTCATTGGCCAGAGGAAGACCCATGGAGATATTTTTATAACTCCTCTAGACTAAATGAATCAATCAGCATGGCAGTAGAATGGCTAGCATCACTCAAGGTAGCAACACCACAGGGAGCATTAACAACAATAGCAACAAGTAGCAAACATGTGCAAGACAAAGGCAAGAGGAAGATTGTTGAAAGCACAAAGATAGAGCAAAGCTACAAGTTTAATGAGGACCCACTTGTGGAGAAATAATCTTTGGAGATAGATCCAAAGAGGTGACAACGCGACAGGAGGATAGCACAAAGAAAGAGAGAGAAGCAAAGACTAGAAGATGCAGAGAGGATGTTGCAGGAAGTTCAGCAAAATCTCAAAGAAGAAAAAGAGTTGCACAGAAGAGAGAAGGAAGTGTAGCATGGGCATGAACAGAAATAGAAAAAAGAACAAGAACAAGAGGAAGTGCAAGGCGCACAGAAAATTCAAACTATACCGATACAGGTTGAAGACTCTGAACTAGCTCACATACTATTTTATAGTCCCGCTCTCTCTTTCAACTGCTTGGGGCACTGATACTGTGCTCCCTACAACTAGTCAGGTGGTCGAACCATCTGTGTGAGACTTCAATTCGCATTCCAGCATAGTCCGTGGACACTCCTAAACTTCCCTCGCGATAGTCAACGCTGCGTGTTCTACCTTATGTGGTGCGCTCCCCTGGTTACTGCATTTGGTAAGGTGCGGTCGTAGGCATGGTAGCAGAGTCATAAATTCTCGGCGACAATCTTCTAATGCAATGGTATGGCCATCCGTATCATGCCTTGTCATCCTTTCTTTTATTGACGAGACATGCTTGCGTGATCTCGTTTTCCAGTCTTTTGATCTCAACATCCATCAACGTGATTTTCTTCCTCAGTCGTACTCGATCTTCTTTGAGTTCGTGAAGTTTAAGGTTCCCTCGCCGAATGGCTTCCTGAATCCTTATATGTTTGTCCTCGCTTAGCTGTGTGATTCTTTTTTCCTGGTCTTCATGCATAGTCACAACTATGGGAGCTATTATGTGTGGATTCCTTTTTGTATTCTCTTCAGAAATTATGGTTTCTACTCAGTTCCGCACTTTTGGAATCATCTCCGCACTCAGGCTTTGGAACATGGTCCTAGAGGGCCATCGAACTGCTGGCACGTGCAGGTACCAATCAGTTCGTCTCACCTGGTGAACCTTGTTCAGAACTTCGCACTCCTTGTCGAATGCTTCCACGTGGAAAATTGGCAGTGCGCGTCACCTTTCCTGCTGCTGCGATTTGTTTTGAATTTCTATTCTGGGGTTGGGGTGCACTTGTATGAGCTGTACAACATATGTATGTACTCATTGGGAAAGGTGGGCGCAAGTTGTTCCGCCCCTGTTGACCAACTTTCATTTGAAGCTGGGGTTTTCGAAAACATAGGTGCATCATCCTTCTGCATCTACGCCAGTCCTCAAAATTTCCTTAATGCTTACCCCACCATTGTGCGGGTGTTGCGCGCAATGCCCACTTCAGCACATCGAACAACTACTCTTCTAGTACTGCGCTTTCAAATCTGCTCAGAAATTCATCCACCACTAACAATCCATCATATGTCGGTAGCTCCCTTTTCTCTGTAGTCACGCAACACACTGATCTAACCATCATGTTTCAATTAAGCTTTGTTACTTCATGCAGCCAATTTTTCCACCGCTCTACTTCTTCGTCTGAATTTGAAGTGTAGGAGCTTTCGTGCTCCCACGATATTCTCCCATTTGCAGTCATATTCACCCAATCCTGGTCATGTGTAGTTATCTTGTAAATACAATCAAGATCGCCATCACTATCATCGTCGCGCACTGGTTCAGTGTAGCACGCTCCTTCGGCTGGATCCAGTGTTACTACTACGCGTAGTGACTTTTTCTTGAAGATCATTTTGCGCTTATTCATATTTATGACTCCGTTCACATCGGTGGCCCAGTCTATTCTTAGCAGCGCGAGATAGGGGTTATTGTCATCGACAATCTCTATCACTTCAAAATCAGCCTGCCACTCACACCTTCAATATCTACGTCACCCCTTGTAATATTCCCATGGGAAAAATCTTCTGTTGGTTTGCCATTTGTAATTGAATAGGAGACCATTGTAACGCGGGTCTGCCCATGCGTTTCCACGTTTTCTTTGGTAGTAAATTCATGTTCGAACCAAGATCTAGGATTACTTGATCCATTTCATACTCACCAATCTATGCAATCAACCTCATTTCCTTTCTAGTGTGGAATGCATGCTTCCCCAGTTTCCAGACCACTCGCGGTTCCCCTGACCCCGCGCACTTAGTGATCAGTTCCCGTAGTCCCTTAACTGCTTTGTTGTCGCGCAGCAATTTCATGCATGTCTCTAGAAAGGTAGTGAGCATTGAAGTATCCATTCCAGGTTCTAGTTGATCCTTACTACCTGAAGTGGAGGCCTCCGTGAAGCTCTTCTTAGCTTGCATGAATGTCTCCTTCGCACGTTCTAAATCAAACTTGGGTTCCTTGGCGAACCCACACACTTTCTTCTGGTTTCCTCCCCTTATCATCTCCCGTGGTCATACTGCTTTTGAGCATCATGTTTACATTCGGGTCTTCTTCGTGCGGCTCAGAACTCATCATTTGTATATTCTGAGTCAGAGGGGGCTGGAATACCCCTTTTTCACGCATCCTTGTGATTAACGAAGGGTAGTCTTCTGTCTCATGATCAAACTGATCACAATACAAACATGATATCCTTGTCGGGTTGGTACAATCGCGGGCATAGTGCCTTGGCCCTCCGCAATTGTAACAAATTAGTTGTCCGCGACCCCTTCCTGGTCCCATTCCACCTCGTCCTCGACTGTGCCCCTGAAATCTAGCGCGCACCATCCCCGTATTTGGGTTGAGGGCTCGTGTTTCGGTCTGCACCCTATAGGCAGGGGTCCAATCCATCATTAGTTCGTAACTTTGGTAAGTGCGTTCATCATGGCCTACCGACCTACAGAAATTACAAAACAATTGCTGGGATGTCTGTGTATACTTCTGCAACAAATGACAATTATCCGTAGTGTGTTTCCCTCCTATCTGACAGATCGCACACCATAAAGTAGGTGTTGTGCTCGGCCCTGCCTGTGCCTTCGATCTCAACGGCATCGGCCCTCCTCCTGCCAAGTAGTTTGCGAACACTGGACAATGATTTTTTTCGTGGCCCTAGCCTTTGCATTTTATGCACCATACTTCCTCACGTGCCTCTGGCCGAGGTGCCCTATCCTGTTTCAAACTCTGCATTTCTAGACATAGATTCTATAGTTGCGTGTGGATTTGTTGGACTCCCAACCCAGGGTCTTGTATAGGGATCTCATGTAATCTCATTTCCATTTCCAATGCTTCAGCCTGGGTGGAAATTTTCTGTTGTGATAGCGCTGTCCTCAAGTGCGGTGTCAGAGATGCTATAAACCATGTGCGATGCTGTCCATCCGTCAACGTCATATTGGCTTCGCTAATCGTACTCTTTAGCCGTTGATCCAAATCCCAGGGGGTCTCGCTTGGGAGCATCGCGATCTCTTTAAACTCGATGATTGATTGTGTTTCTGACTTTGGCCTGCTAAATTCCTTATTCAACATGGCTTGGATCTCTGCAATTCCTGCATTTGGGAGGTCATTAGAATGCTTGATATACCATGTTAATGTGCGATCCTGCAGCGTGCTCACCAGCATGGCTTTCTTAATATTGTCGTCTGTGACACCTTGTGCTTCCCATACCGCTCTAACCACGAACCAGAATTGGTCGAAATCTTCATTCTCCACTCTTCTTAATACCAATAGTTTGATCGTACTTGCCATACTGAACTGTGGTGGTGGCGGAGGTGAAGTGGGTGGAGGTGGAGGTGAGTGGGGTGAAACAGGTGGCGGTGTGGGTGGAGGTGGTAAACGTGGAATTCTCTGCCTTATCAAACTGACTGTGCTTCTCGGAGAAACCTTCGCGAGCTCTTCCTCGCTCTCCTGCGAGGGTGAAATTAAGGGACTGTTTTCTAATTCTTCACTGCTTTCACTTTTGTAGATCTTCCCGCTTTGCGTTGTCCCAAACATTAATTTATTCGCATAACCCACTTTTCACACAATAGCATCGTAATCCAAGTGTTCAAAGATTTAATATACTTACCTCTCGGTCCCTTGAGAAATCGTCATTTTGCCTCATTGTAGCTAACAATCGTGTCTACTGCAAACTCAGTGATAAATCCTCCTATTATCCAGTTGAGCCAATGGTCCACAGCTCGCGTGATCTTATCTTCTTACACTTCTAGTATGTGCACTAATTCCGAAGTCTACACTATTGGTTTGTCGAGCTACACCTTCCTTGGCTATCTGCCAACTTCGCGATCCACTCATACAGCTCAAAAGGAAAGGATGCAAATAAAATTTCCTGAATTTCCGTATACAAGTAGCGCTCCGACCACTGTTCCTTAGATACTCATGGAGTTCTATTTTCCTGTGTTGCGAACTCGTGAATCTTCTTGTCCAACCACTCTTCAATTTCTTTCTTTGTTGGGTTCCAATGGCACGACATCAGACATCCCTTATGCGGATCCCAGTCCTAGCAACAAAACCATTTGTTGGCTTGTATGGGCCTGACCCAGGTTCAGGGGTGATTTAGCCAAACAAATCCCGATACTACTGGCCCTTTCGGCAATAGCCCATGGAGCGTGGACTAAGGTCTCACCCAAAGTAGTATGGGAGGGTGCTAGAATCGGGTTTCCGCACCGTGTGGATGTCTGATGAGCTTTTGGAGATCCATGGTTTAACCCTACGCACACGTCGCTATGTGCACTTGCTATGCCTTCGCAGCCAGTGATGTTGCTTTCGCGTAGCCCTACCCAGGGTGCAACCCGTATAATACCCAAGTTCCTTGCTGTTAATCTGTTATTACTCGATTACTTAACTTGTGTGTATAAGATTAATGATTATTACAGCATATACAACAACCATATCAGAGTGTACGATAAAATAAACTAATATAAATGTAAAGAAGACAATGCACAACAGATACACCAAAATAGGAATCAACTTCTCTTTATTAATCTTCGATCTAGATTATAGACTCGACATCGTCCTACGCACTCAGCTGCAGGGGTCCGCGCACTCAACTGCAGACTCTACTAGGCCTCTGTGCACTCAGCTACAAAACCTCTTCCTACCACTACGACCTAGTACACTTAGACTCTTCCTCTAAGCTTGAACCATTCCTATTCTTCTCTCCCAAGAATAATTGTCTTTACACTTAGAGCCTCGCTCTATTTATACATTCCCATGGTTCGCGGACCATGGGTAGGCTGACATGAATTTACATTATGTTACAATATTTTAGGGTGGACAACCCTATGACTCATTCTATACTTCGTGCTCCGCGCCTGAAATTCGCAGAGTCTTACAAAACTTTTGACCAAAACTTGGGCTTTGAGCCCCAAAACATGCTGTTGGGGGATTCCATGCCCAACAAAGATTGTGTGAAGGAAAAAGATGGAACAACGAAGGAGTTGCATTTGTTGAAGTAGTAAATCAAGAAGAACATGAAGCTGCATAGACAGACTAATGATTTACAACAGGAATAGGAATAACAGTGGGCGCAACATGCACTCACGGATGAAACTGCACCCGTATAAGTTACAGATCCATCCTAGTAGCTAAAACAGAGCAGACATGGTGAGAAGTGTTGTTGATCACATGCAAGGGATTCAACAACATGCATCTCATTGAGTGCACACATGAAATCCAACCCATTCAACACACTCACCAAGGCAAAGACAAGAAGCAAGTCCAACTAGGGTTGAACATGTACATCGGCAAGTTGATGTGCATGACCACCAACACACACTTGAAGATCAAGACAGACACTATGCATTAGTGTTTTGCAGTTCAATCGTACTCAAGAAGACCATGCACATGTTAGCAGATGAGTTGGATGAAGGGGCCGAACTAATGCAACGGTTGCAAGAGTTTTCTTTAGCAAGATGTCACCATGAGGTGCATGCACACCATCATGGATGACCAAGCTTGACATCAGCTCACCACCTTCACCATCACAAGCATGTCAAAGAGTTGGTCTCATCACAGCAGACCGAGTGTTAGTGATGTCTTGCAAATCTTGCTCAAGCCATGTTGTCTCACATGAGTACATGTGCATTGTAATGTTGAGTCATGTCAAGTGTAAGTCAATTCTCAACGGTTGGATGTAACAGTCATAGAGTAGATGAAGAGTCATGAGGGTAGTTGAACTGTCACAAAGGGGAATGTCAAGGGTCACCCCACCCTTTGTTATAAATGGTCCCTCATAACTCATTGTACAGGCTTTTGGTCAGCCAAGTTTCTACTAAGACTATCTTGAAGAAAGCTCGGACAATATTGTAACGCCCTTGGCTTCTCCACTGCATGGAGCTAGTACATCTCTTTGGAGGAGAAAGTAGATGTGGCTGTAACATTTCACTGATGGGGCTAGCAGGTTTACATGGATGTATTGTATGATTAGAACTTACACTTTATATAATAAGAGCCAACACATTTTCATGCATATGTTTTTATTGTAATTTGACTTCTCCAGTCGCCTTAATATATGTTTTTTAACTTACGTATTTGTGTATGAACTAATTCACATGAAATTATATGAATCGTGTTGCAAATGTGTTGTATATGTTGTTAATGATGTCACCGTCCGTGTTGACTGCTCTACCAGACACCCGATAGACCTTTCACGTGAACCTTGTTCTAACAACCGTTGCACTTGTTCAAACTGGTTCGTGAGTGTTGTATGTGTTATCTTACCTTGTATGTTGTGACTACCACATCCGAGTGGATTGCTACGTCGGAAGATGTGTATGTCCTTTTGTGTTGTGTGTTCCTAGCCTAGTTGGGACTGATCCCTTTCAATCTGGAACTCACCTTCACCCTTTTCTCCCCCTTTTGTGTTAGAACCTCTCATACATCTTCCTTGACTCACTGCAACAGTCACACCCTTGCTACTGACAGAGTTATCCTACTTGCCTCTGTGCGACATCGCGGTCAAGGAATTACCTTACGACCCACTGCTGGGACTCCTACACCAAACGATTTGAGGTCTAATTGGGAATTCTTACCGGGGAGATCCCATTGACATGTTGGTGGGTCCAACACCATCAACATGTCCCTTAAATAGGTTTTGTCTATTTAGGGTTTATGACATGAAGGCCAAAAACCAAGGAAAAAGTGACACTTGGAGGTAGTTTCAAAATTAATATGAGTGTCTCCTCCGGGCTACTAAAAATAGATACCTATTTTTTAGGGATGTTTTTTCGATTTTTGATTTTTTCTTTTTTGGGAAAAGTTGTTGTGCATTGTTCGGATAGATTATGCAGTTCCGGGAAGGACTGTGTAACTCACTAGCTCATGCACTGAGCAGCTTCTGAGTAAGAAGATTCTGTGCAATTTCTAGGCTGAGTGGCTTTGGGTTGCCTCTCGGGCTCTGTGTATTTTCCTCGTTGAAGGCTAGCTTTCAGCTGGTTCTACAAAATTTTGGAGCTAAAGACTCACTGTCAACTTGAACTGTGCAATTCCCAAGAGAAAGGTTGGTTGCCCTCAAGCATTGCGCAGTTTACTAGGAAAAGCCCGAAATCGGGTTGAAACCAAGTCAAGAGATTGAATTGCGGGTTAGACAGTAAACCAAGTGAAAAAACACAAGCCAAAATGAAAAAGATAAATCTCAATCAAAGCATAAGTACCTAGGTTAGTGCGAGATGAGTTGCTATGATTTGGGAGCGAGGCTCCAAAACGAAGCACAACAAAATTTTGGAGGGTGTTTGTAGCCTCTACAACATTGGCGACACATTGGTAGAACTCCAACTCCTTGTATGGACCTTGTCTCATGTAAATTGAGTCTAACTCTTCCAGAAGTATTGTTCGATTCTTTGATCATCATAGCTTCCTCACTAGCTTGAGTTAAAAATTTAGCCCCTACCATTCTCTTTATCAGAAGCACACATACCAAGCCAAGTCAACTGAGTTGTTTTGATTGGGGATGAAGGGTATATTTATGCACAAGTAATATAGACTATCAGAGTTTTAGTTTCATCTATGGTGTTGCTTCGCTGCCAGCAGGCCTGGACAGTACCCCGTCGGAAAGCGTGTTGGCTCAGTTATTATTATTGTAAGTGATAACTCCATCCATACATACACCATTGACAGCCACTAGCCCCAATAATGGAACATTACAGTCAAGAACACCTGCTCCTCCAAAGAAGGATACTCGCTCTGCGCTGTGGATAAGCCAAGGCTCGTCACAATACTCCCAAGCATTCTATAAGCCTAAGCCTAGCCAAAATCTTGGCTCTCGAAAGGTTGTTCTATAAGTTATGAGGTTATATTTATAACAAAGGGTTGGGTGACGCTTGACATTCCCTTTTGTGACTCTTTTACTACTCTCTTTACTCTTCAACTTATTTACAAATAACTCATTACATTACATAGTGACTGTTCACATTCCACTAATGACACTTGCAATTTCACTTACAACATATTTACAAATAATATACCTTTTTCACATGTACTCATGCGAGATAAAATAGGCTAGAGAGAGCCTAGCAAGACAAAACACTATGACTCAGAAGTTTTGGGGGAAGATCAACTCAGAAACCTCCACTTGGTGCTTCTCGGTGACTTACTGATACCAAGCTTGGTATTGTGCTATGGTGTCCCCAAACTGCTTGATGATGTCTTTCTGATAATGGAATCTTGCCTCCATATCTTTTGGGTATATGGTCTTGGAAACTTTGTCCAACTCATCCTAAAGCATGTGCAACATGGTATTGACCATGACATGACCAGCAATGTACTTTTGCATGTTTTGTGCACTCAGCTCCAAGTCACCATTGGTGGCCTCTCGCCTTAGCTACTCCATGTACCTGTTGATCTCTAGTCAGAGTTGGTTCTTGTTCTTAGATTTAGTGAGGGAATCGATTGACAGGATCCTGTACATTCTTACCATGACATCCAAACTTTTATACAACCATGCATATGAAGCCTGTATGCTGCTGATGAAAGGGGCCCGATGCTCATAGTTCTGGATCAACATCTAGATCTTTTCTTTGTCTAGCTCTGCCTGTGACTTCATCATCTTTGGCAAGTGAAGTGGGGCTCCCTTTTACCTCATTTTCCACTCTTGAACATGGGTGATGACAGCATGTATGTCCTTTAGAGTTTGGACAACCCTTATGCTCCGCTGCTGAAAGGCATATAGGTGGACAACCGCCTTATGAACGATGACAAATCCATCATAGAGTTTCCACATGGTGGCCTCAAGAGTTGATACTTAAACAAGTATCACTTTCCTCATATCTGCCATTGCGAAACCTGCGGATTACTCTACCTTTTGCCAGGTCTCTTGCAAGTTATTTTCCATTTGTTCATTCTTGGCTAATAGGAACTTGACATTTGATCTTGTGGCTCCTGCATAAGCCAAAGTGGAAGTGACCATGGCAACTGGATTCTTTCTGAGACCTAACACTATCACCCTTTCCTTCATAAATGTAGGTGACACATGATCATCCGAGAAATTATTTCTCCGCGCTTGTACAATCTTCCTTTGCAGCTCGTCAAATGATAGATTGTACACATCCATCACCAGATCATCATCAAGGAGAAAATCTTCTGCTTTCTTGCTCGAGACTGGTTTTGATACTAGAGGTTATGTAGATTGAGGGGTGACCTTGGGTGTATGTGGCATGAGGTCAGTGTCTTGATCTTGTGGTTCATCCGCCAACTCCATATTTGTCACTTCGATCAATTGCTCAATTTGCTGAGCAAGTTCCCAATCTTACATCTGCTCACCCTCTTCTTCAAATATTGGCTATTCTGACTCCTCAACCTGTATGGGCACAATTTTCTCTGTCATTGCGCCTTTCCTTTATTCTTCTTCCTTCTTTTTCTTCTCTTTGCTATCTCTCCTTCTTGGCTCCTGCTCTTCCTTCAACTTCTTCTCTGTTTCCTGCAACTTCCTTTCTACTTCCTCCAACCTTTGATTTTCTTTCTTCCTTTGCTCTGTGCTCTTTTTGCATTGTTGCCTCTTTGCCTCAGCTGCCAAAGATTCTTTCTCAATGATAGGATCTTATTTTAACTTGTAGCTTTGCTTAGCATCTGGGTTTTCAACAATATTCTTCTTATCCTTGTCTTGCATTGGTTTGCTGCTTATTGCTGCTGTTTTTGTTGCTTCCTGCGGTGCTGCTGCCTGCAGAGCAAATTTCCATGCTACTGATCGGTTCGTGGAGCTTGGAGTTATTTTAACAGTATCTCCAAGTGTCATCCTCATTCCAGTGGAATGTCCTGTGGATCAATGGATAGTAGACCTTCGCACATTGGTTCTTGCAAATGTCATGGGGATCATACATATTGAAGTCTTTGGTGCCGAACTCGAACTTCACTATTTCCTTAGCTTCGACATCTGCATCTTTGAAGCTCTTAATATCATACAATCTGATCCGTAGAGGAAGGCAAGCCATGGTTCCTTCTTCTTCTTGTGAATTCTTGATGATATCCTCGTGGAGAGGTGATATGTGACCTCTTGCATGACCAGCTTATCTGTGGCATACCTTGATAGAACATGCAGTGGCTTCTCTCCGCCAAACACTTTGATGAAGGTTTCACTGGGTGATGCACACCAATATGCCATGTTAAGTATCGCCTCTATCACTTCTTAGGACATGCAAGGTGGATCCTACTCAAAGATCAACTTGTACACCGAGATGATGAAATGGTCAGTCAACCCCACCATAACTCCTTAGTAGTTGCATTCAGAAAGAAACTCGCAATAAATGTTGACGTTAGTCTCTTTTGGTATCCATGTCCAACCCATGCCAGGAAATTGATGTTGGGCACAAATTGCATCGAGTAAATATGCAGACATGTAGAACCTCGCCTGCTCATCCTTGGGTAGATTCCGATTGTTAGTCACATGGATTTTCAACTAAAGAGCCAACATATCCGACCAGTTGATTGGCCTTCCATCATTCACCAACCGGTCCAACAGAACCACCCAATTTTCTGGAAAGGTTTCCGTGTTCTCTTGATTGTATAATCGACATGCAAAGATGATTAAGAACTGGTAGGCCTTTTAGAGTGACTTAGTCTTGTAGACATGAGTGGGTGTTGCTCTGAACTTTGACGACTATTTCACCCAACGCTTTATAATATCTCTAGTGTTCACAAAGTTGTGGGTGGCATAGAAAAGTGCATCCATGTTGTTCACCGATTGAGGCAAATGATACATCTATTGATAATTCTTTGCCCTGAAGTTGGCAAGATGTATCCCACTAGCACTAATAAATGTCATAGTCTTTGGATATGTGTGTGAGGCAATCCAGTGGATGATGTCCGCAAATGGGAAGTCGGGGTACCTGCATGCAACCTCATGTAATCTTGAGCGGTGGACATTGATATAAACATTCCAATCCTCTAGATCTTCCTTGAAGTCACCTGCAAAGATTTACTGCCATGTTAACTTCATGGCCTTCTCAATGAACAACTGAGTGTTTGCATATACTGAAAAATTCACTGGCACCTGCTCAACTTCTTCCTCAGTGCTACTCTTGACAATATCCTTTGATGCAACTCTTGTGGAAGCCATGTTACCTATAACTGTTGTAGAGTTTCTCAACAACTTTTGTACCTGGAGACAGAGAGGACATTGATGGCATGCAAATGTTAGCTTGAATCCAAAAGCACTTCAAGAGCAGACCAAGCAACAAACTGGGAAACTGCTGGGAAGGATTGCACAATCTTGGCTCTTAGAGGTGACTGATTGCCAGCTGGAACTACGCATTGTGCAATCCCAACAATCGGTGGGGAGTTTTTTTGACTGGAACTGCACAATGCACAATTCAGTCTGGGCTTAGGCTAGGAGAGATTGTGCATTGCACAATCTCAGTGGCCAAGGCTCGAGGTTGGCTCTTGGAACTGTATAGTGTATAGTTGGAGCTAGGTCTAGGAAACCTCTGCGCAATTCTAGGAGTGAAAGCCGAGGCCTTGAGCTCCATAAATGTGCGTGCATGCTTGGGAAGACGAGACCTAGGCTAAGGAAACCCAAATCTTCCTAAGGGAAGTGTGAAATCAAAGAACTTTGAAGGATTGAATGATGCTGAGTGCAGATCTATGTGAATGATAATGCATGCGAGTTAAATGAGTGCAAGAATAAATCAAACTGAAGGAAAATGAAGCATGTGGAGAGAGTCACCGCAATGATGACTCTTAGTGCAAAAATTGGGTACTGCATCTAACACTTGGGAAAGACAATGAAAAAATTAAAACAACACTTATACAAGCTAAAATAAGTTGAAACGCTATTGATCATTCAAAAAAATGAGTGAAACAACACTCTCACAAGCTAAACAAATAAAAGTGACATAAAAAGCAACAAAAGACTAGAAAAACAAGACTTACTCGGAAACGCAACAACAATCACACTGAAGGTTCCTTGATCTCCCCAGGAATGCCAAAAATCCAAGATCGAATGTGAAAATGAGCTTTGGCATCATCCATAAAATAGATTTGGTTGATTTGGGGTTTGTGATGCGAAGGCCAAGAATCAAGGAAAATACGACACTTGGCATTAGTTTCCAAAATAACTCGAGTGTCTCCTTCTGGCTACTAAAAATAGATCCCTATTTTATAGGGATGTTTTTTTCTTTTTTTCTTTTTTAGGAATAGCTACCATGCTTTTCTCGGAGAGATTGTGTAGTTCTGGAAAGGACTGGGCAAGTCACTGGCTCATGCACTGAGCAACTTCTGAGCAAGAAGCTTCTACACAATTTCTGTGTTGAGTGGCTTTGGGTTTCCTCTCATGCTCTACACAGTTTCCCAGCAGAAGGTAGGTTGTCAACTGGATCTGCTCAATTTTGGAGCTGAAGGCTACTTTTAGCTTGGACTTCGCAATTCCCGAGAGTAAGACTAGTTGCCCTTAAGGATTATGCAGTTCACTAAGGCAAGCTTGGAATCAGGTTGAAACCAAGTCAAGAGACCGGCTTGTGGATTAGACAATAAAACAAGTGAGAGAAAACAAGCCAAAATGCAAAAGATAAAGCTCAATCAAAGCACAAGTACCTAGGTCAGTGTGAGATGAGCTTCTGTAATTTGGGAGGGAGGCTCCAAAATTATGCATAACAAAATTTTGGAGGGTGGTTGTAGCGTCTACAACCACCCTCCAAAATTTTGTCTATGCTTTTTTTTGGATCCTCCCTCCTAAATCACAATGTCTCATCTCACACTGACCCAGGTACTAATGCTTTGATTCTGCTTCATATTTCGCATTTTGGTTTGTGTTTTCTTACTTGCTTTTTTTTCTAACCCACAAGACGATCTCTTGACTTGGTTTCAACCTGGTTCCAGACTTGCCTTAGTGAACTACGCAATCCTTGAGGGATCGGGAATTACGTAGTCTAAGATGACAGTGAGCCTTCAACTCCAAAATTGCGTAGAGCTAGTTGACAGCGTGCATTCAGCGGGAAACTGCACAGAGCATGAGAGGCAACCCATAGCCACTAATCCCAAAAATTGCATAGAAGCTTCTCTTGCTCAGAAGTTGTCCAATGCATGAGCCAGTGAGTTGCCCAGTCCTTCCCAAAACTGCACAATCTCTCCAGGCATTGCATGGAATCTTTTCCTGAAAAAGAAAAAAAACATACCTAGAAAATAGGGATCTATTTTTAGCGGTCCGAAGGAGACACTCGAGTTATTTTGGAAACTGCCGCCAAGTGTCAATTTTTCCTTGACTTTTAGCCTTCACGTCATAAACCCTAAATCGACCAAATCTATTTAATAGATGCTGATATAGCTCATTTGTACATTTGATCTTGGAGCTCTAGCATTCCCGAGGAGATCAAGGAACCTTTGGTGTGATTGTCGTTGCTTTTTCGGGTAAGTCTTGATTTTATGGGTACGTCTTGCTTTTCTAGTCTTTGCTACTTTTTTTGTCTCTTTTGTTTGTTTAGCTTGTGAGAGTTCATTTTACTCGTTTTTTTGAATGACCTCTAATGTTTCAACTTGTTTTAGTTTGTAGAAGTGTTGTTTTAATTTTTACATTGCCTTTCCAAGTGTTGCATGCATTACCCAATGTTTTCACTGATGGTCGCCATTATAGTGCCTCTCTCCACATGCTTCGTTTTCCTTTAGTTTGATTGACTCCTGCATTCATTTCACTCGCATGCATTATCATCCACTTATATTTTCACTTAGCATCATTCAATCCTTAAGATTTGTTCGATTCCTAACTTCCCTTGGTCAAATATGGGCTTCCTTGGCTCGAATCTCGCCTTCCCAAGCTTACATTATGCATTTATGGAGATCAAGGTCTTGACCTTGGCTTTTGGAATTGCACAGAGGTTGCCTAGGATTAGCTCCAACTATGCAGTGCACAGTGCCAGGATCCAACCCTGAGCCTGAGCCACGTAGACTGTGTAATGCACTATCTCTCCTAGCCTGTGTCCAAACTGAACTGTGCATTGCGCAATTACAGTTAGCAAGACCTCCCCACGAACTGCTGAGACTATACAATGCATAGTTCCAATTGTAAGTTAGTCACCTCTATGAGCCAAGATTGTGCAATCCTTCCAAGCAGTTGCCCAATTTGTTTCTTGGTTTGTTCTTGAAGTGCTTTTGGTTTCAAGCTAACAATTGCATGTCATGAGTGTCCTCTCTATCTCTAGTTACAACAGTTATTGAGAAACTCTCTAGCAGTTACAGGTAGCATGGCTTCCAAGAGAGTCGCATCAAAGGATACTGTCGAGAGTAGCACTGGGGAAGCAGTTGAGCAGGTGTCAATGAATTTTCCAATTTATGTGGACACTCAGCTGTTGATTGAGAAGGGCATGGAGACCAAACCCCAATCACATAAATCATAGATATGTGAAATAATATCCTATTCTAATAATGCCTTTCTATTCTATTCTCTACTCTATCTCGTGCATTCCACCCCCCCCCCCCCCCCCTCGACTCATCCAAAAAATCATATTTATACAGGGAGAAATAATAACAATCCCCCCATATCTCTCAAAATCAGAGTTTATTAAAAGAATATAGATCTGGAGGTTATGATTCTATTGGAGCTCTGGTTGAATATAGATTTCCATGGTTAAGAAAATGCCCAACTTGGTTAGCGCTCTGATAAGATTGTACAACTTTCTTGTAATTGATAGGTGGAATTCATAGGCCCAAAACCAATAAAAAATCAACAGCTTTTCAATTAATATAACAACGACCCCCTGTAGATGACAGGTGGCAAGCATAGGAGTGCATCAGAACAATTGCATATCGAAAGTTTTAAACACAGTCGCACATCAATATCTTATTGGAGATTGGAGGAAAGGGTCTTATCGGACATTTTAGAAATGTGCCATTCCAAAAGTTCCAATATACGAGTGAACACGATTTTACAATTAAACTAATTCTATAACCATATCGAGTCTGAAGGTGATGACGTAGGCAAACATGTGACAGGTGGAAAGGTAAGTCAGATATCTTCCAATATTGGAAATTTCGAAAGTGGTTACATACGAGAGCTCTGATATGGAACGGACGCGAAATCTTTATAGACCAAAATTAATACCATATCGGAGCTTGGTAGATATCGGAGGGCAGAAGAATTGTTTATCGGAATATCGACGGAGTGCCGTATCGGAATATTGGTGTGATGATATATCGAATAATTTTAAAATGTGTTCCAAAACAAACCCCGATATGGGTAGCCCCGATAAACGAGAGCAGAAGTGGTCACGTGTAACATAAAGGGAGGCAGGAATAATATAATGAAAAGTGGGTTCTCCATAATACTTCAGCCACTTTATAATATATAAATGAACTACAACCACTTGGTATGAGGTTCGGAACTTTTGGATATCGGGGATTTCAAATGAATTCCTTCGATACCAAAGCTCTGATATATTAATATGTGCACCACTTGTTTTTTTAATTAAGACTTAAAGCCTATGAATGATTCTTGGTCTTGGGGCCTATGTATAAAATAAAAATAAAATATTTAAAATTTAAATTTAAATTGCGACAAATAAATAAATTCATGAAACAAAAGTAATGTAAAATTTATACATTTTAACAGGCCAAGGCAATGAAAAATGTCCAATATTCAATTAGGCGCCATAGACCAAACGTCCAAATGAGACCAAAAAAATTATGATAGGAAAATAGAAACATATTAAACTCATTGAAGCAATCCAGATTCTCAAAATCAAATAGTAATATGACCGACCATTCAATTAAAGGGTCCCCATAATGAAAATTAAGTGAATAATGGAGGGGTTGTGTTTTTGCCACAACACACTGGCAATGTAGTAAAGGACACAAGGTAGCCCCTTACAAAGTTGTGCAATATAACTAGTCCCATTATACTAGTCGAAACCACCACTTAAACATATATAGATCTAAGTTACAAATCTTGACTTCATGGATTTCCCCAAATGTTGATTAGGACATTTTTCCCGATCAACACCATTGAATAAAACAAATATGTGCTGGCAATGTTTTCCAATGTTTTATCTAGGAAGATTCAGTTTGATGTATCATTAACAGTAGGATCTTCCATTTTGTAGTCCTATCGGTGTCTTTGCGCCCTTCTAGTGCAAATGCTAGTTTTATATTTGTCGTTGTTTGTTCAGGTTGGGAAATTCATCCAGCTCATGTCCACATTCTTCGGAGGTTTTGTTGTCGCCTTCATCAAAGGATGGAAACTTACCCTAGTAATGTTATGTACGATTCCCCTTCTTGGAAACTTACCCTAGTAATGTTATGCACAATTCCCTTTCTTGCATCGACAGGAAGTGCTATGGCTATGATAACATCAAAGATGTCAAGATGATGCCAACAATAATATGTAGAAGCGGCCAATGTTGTGGAGCAGACAATTGGTTCATTTAGGACGGTAAGTATGGTATCAACAACACAAACCATGCCTTTTCATTTCATAAAACATGTTTCTTTATATCTGAAATTGAGGGTTATTGTGTCTTCATATGAGCACCATTTCTATTGTATATAATTTATCCAGATTAATCATTAGGGGATTTTTGAGGTCTAAAATGGGCCTCCTAAGGAAATTATAAAATAATAGTGGAAATAATAAAATAGTATTAGATGACATCATCAAATTTTAGAGGGAAAAAAGAAAAAACTATTTTTTCAACTTGTAATTTCAGCTTATCTCCCTATGGGTTTACTCAAATTTCGAGTGGAAACACTCATTGGATGCATAATTTGATTCCTCATCCAAGGAGTACCCATGTTGCATACTTTCAATGGACCCTGCTACATGAAAAATGAGAACTACATGAAAAACATGATTGTAATAACATTTTTTCATGTATTTCTCATTTTTCGTGTAGTATGGGCCATCGAAAGTATGCACCATGGGTACTCTTTGTATGAGGAGTTGAATTTTTCATCCAATGAGTACTCCTCGAAATTTGAGTAAAATCTTAGGGAGAAAATTTGAAAATACAAGTTGAAAAAGTAGTTTTATTATTTTATTATTTTTTAATATTTTTACTTTTTTACTCTAAAAATGGTGAATCATCCCCCATGGTTGACATCATAATCTTGAGTCCTATTGGTTCTTATGAAGTTTATTTTGGTTGTACATTTTTCTTAGGAGGCCCATTTTAGACCTCAAAAATCCCCTAATGAGCACTTTAGTAACATTTCAGGTTGATGCTTTTATTGGGGAGAAGAATGATGTGATTGACTCTGAAAAGTCCCTTACAATTTCTTACAAGGCTAGTTCTCATCAATGGTTTGTAGCTATTTTTGGCGTTGGATCTTTACATTTTATTTTGTTCTCCACCTTTGCATTGGCTCTTTGGTATGGATAATGGTTAATTATTCATGAAGGATATTCTGGCGCTGAGTGTGATTAATGTCACCATTACAGTTCTAATTGGAGGCATAAATGTTCTATTGGATTTGAGGTCTCTTGGACATGCGTCACCATGTTTAAATGCCTTTGGAGCTGGACAAGTTGCAACTTACAAAATGTTGAGACAATTGATAGAAAGCGAGAGATTGATGTATATGATACAAATGGTTTGGTACTTGATGATATTCAAGGTGATATTGTGCTTAAATATGTACACTTTGGTTATCTAGCGCGACTTTATGTTCACATATTTTCTGGGTTCTCACTGGAAATAACCAAAGATACCATTGCAGTTATAGAGGTACCACTACAACTATAGTTGGAGAGAGTGGGAGTGGAAAGTCCACAGTTATAAGTGTTATAGATAGATTCTATGATTCTAAAGCTGGTGAAGTGCTTATAGATAGTGCCAATATCAAACAATTTAATGGATAAGGCAAAAAATTGGATTTGTAAGTCAAGAACATGCTCTCTTTGTAACCACTATTAAGGATAATATTGCATATGGTAAAGTTGGGGAAACACTAGAGGAAATACAGGCTACTGCAGACTCCAAAGCTTGCTAATGCGGAAAAATTTATTAGTAACATGCCTCAGGCTGTTGCAAAGCTTGCTAATGCAACAAACTTTACTAGTAACACGCCTCGAGTTTGTAGAAATAAATCTTCATTATTGGTCATTGGTATGTTCCTCATGGAAATGCATTTCTTTTGCACAACCTTTTGTGTATGCTGATAGTCATGGTTGCTCTTTTCAGGGGTTTGATACCCAATTCGGAGAGCAAGGTACCCAATTATCTGGAGTGCAAAAGCAAAGGATTTCAAAGAGTGGTTCAAGAAACTCTTGATAGAGTTATGATAAATAGAAAAACAATTACTGTTGCAGATCGTTTGGCTACTACCATAAATGCTGATATGAAGGGTAAATTTTTGCAATGCTTCAGTTTTTAATCTTTAAAATATTGTTCAAACAACAAATCTATGATATTTTGCAATAGGCTTTGTGAGGTGACTCTTCTTCGTTACTCATTACTCATGTAAAGCTATTAATGGATATGAGAAATGTTAATTTCAGGCTCACACTCCTAGCTCTTTGTGAACCCATCTGGGCCATTCTCCCAACTTATATGTCTGCAGGAAACACATCCATCAAAAGAACAATATGCAAATGATCCTGAGCATATGGAAATGCATTTGTGTGATTCCAGGACCGTTGGCAGGCTTAGTAGTCGAAAGTCATCTCTTAGATGATCTATAAGCAGTGGATCATCAGGAATTGGTGGTAGTTGTAACTTTGTTTCTTTTTCATTTTCATTGCCCGATGGAGTTGGTCTCCAGGAAAATGTTCAATTATGCAAAATCAAGCCAAAGAAGGGCTTCATGAATTGTTTTTCATCCAAAAATCAGGGAGATGTCGAGGATGGTCAACTAAAGCATGGAAAAAATGTTGTTTCATGCCTAACATCCCTCAACAAGGCAGAGACTCTAGTTTTCATACTGGGATCCATAGCAGCAGTTGTTCATGGGGTTACATTTCCTATTTTTAGTCTCTTTCTTTCAAGTGTTATTGCTATTTTTTACGAACTTCCACATAAGCTTAAAAAATATGCCAGATTTTGGGCACTTATGGTACATGTATATATTTTTGCAAGCAACATGCCTCCTCATGGGACCAACACATATCTACTGTTTTTCTATTTCTAGTGGTAGGCTTGTGCGACCTATATGATCATTGACATTTAACAAGATTGTTTTATATTCTCCTTGGGTAGACATTAGATATATCATATTGGTGATTATCCAAACTCCAAATTTGTGCAATAGGTGCAAGATTATCAACAGATGCTGCGACAATGCATAGTATAGTGGGAGATGGTTTGTCATTTGTTGTTCAAAATATTTCAACAATCACTGCTGGTATTGTTATAGCTTTTTTAACAAGCTAGACATTCGCACTTTTTATATTAGCTCTCCTGCATCTTCTAAGTCTTTAAGGTTGAGTTCTAGTGAAGTTCCTGCAGGGTTTTTCTGTTGATGCAAAGGTTAGGAATGTCATTGGCTCTGACATGGTTTATAAATCATATTAGAATATGTATAATTGGACAATTTTTTCAATTTTGATTCATGGTTTAATACAAATCGGAATCTCAACTGTAGACCAGGAGGTTTATCCCTTCCCTAAAGAGCTTTAAACATTTTGGGATGTTATTACTATAGAAAGGGATCATATTCCAGGTGATGTATGAGGAAGCCAGTCAGGTTGCAAATGATGTTATTGGAAGAATTCAAAACGTTTCCTCCTTTTCTTCTGAGGATGAGGTGATGAGCCTCTACAACAAAAAATTCTCTGCTCCCTTGATGGGGATGACATCATTTTCTTCTTTCATGGGAAGAAAGACCGAGTTTTCTGCCTTGTCTCTAAGACCAATTTACATATCAATGGGCATTTCATTAGCAAGAACAAGGAGGGCCTGAAGCGCGATTTCACTTGGGTGCAGTCCATTGGTATGTTGGTACTGAGAGAGTCATTAACCATTTAAATATACAAGGCAAGAAATGAATAAGACTGGCAAACTAAATTACACATTAACACAAGTGATTTTACGTGGTAAAACCTTGATAGTGTATCAAGGAAACCTCCACGAGGAAAGGAATTGAAAACTTCTATTAATCAAGAATAAATCTCCATGATACAACCTCTCAAGCATTCACCAATTTAATATGGGCTTCTCCTCCATTACATAACTCCTATTCATTACAAAACTAACTGGCAGTAAAAATATGTTTTTACCCATAATTACATCATTTTTTGTCACATTTCAACAAACTCCACATTGAGAAAAATTTTCCTAATCCCTTGCCCATGCCCATTCATCATCTCTTCTGTAAGCCAAGAGAATCCAAACACCATTGCAACTTCTCTACTATAACTGGCTTCGTGAATATGTCTACACAATTCTCCCATGTATGGAACTTCTTGAGAACTACTTTTCCACCATCGATCACATGTCTCAGAAGATGATACCTTACATCAATGTGCTTGGTCTTGCTGTGATAAGCTAGATTTGTAGCCAAATGAATAACACTCTGACTGTCACAAAATACATTTACTTTCTCCCACGCTCTTCCAATCTCATCAATTAGACCTTTCAACCAAATTACTTATTTACTAGCATCTGAAGCAACTATATACTTTACTTCGGTAGTGGAAAAAGAAACTGTTTCTTGAAGCTTTGACATCCAACTAATTGCTCCACCTGTAAGAGTAAAGACAACCTGTAGTATATCTTCTTTTGTCCAAATCACCTGCATAATCATCATCCACATATCTGCACACTGATCCTTCACTACCATTAAAGATGATGCAATGGTAACTTGTGCCTCTTAAATAACGAAACTTCACTGCTTGCCAATGTTCTTCACCTGGATTTGCCATGACCTTGCTGACAACTCCATCTGCATGTGAAATTTCAGGTCTTGTGGATACCATCGCATACATTTAGTTGCCTACAACATTTTCATATCGTACACGAGACATATATTTCATTTCTTCATCAGTTCTAGGACTCAAAGCCAAAGAAAGTTTAAAATGGGAAGCTAATGGAACATTACAAGGGTTCACATTGTTCATACCGAACTTTTTCAAGTACTCTTTCCATATAATTCTGTTTGTGATAACCAAAGATTTCCATTTTTCCTATCTCTGTGTATCTCCATGCCCAAGATATGTTTTGCCGCTCCAAGACCCTTCATATCAAACATCCTAGAAAGCGGAGCCTTTAACCTGTTGATCTCTTCCATGCTTTTTCTTGCAATAAGCATATCGTCGACACACAAAACCAAGATAATGAATATGCCAATGAAACTCTTAAGTATACACAATGATCATACTCACTTATAATAAAGTTCTGGCTCACCATGAAGGAGTCAAACTTCTTGTACCGTTGCCTGGGAGATTGCCTTAGGCCATACAATGATTTCCTGAGCTTGAAAAGTAATCTTCTGCTACGACATTGTACAAAACCTTCTGGTTGTTTCATATATATCTCTTCATCCAAATCACCATGTAGAAAATCTATTTTAACATCTAACTATCCTGACTCAAGGTCAAGTAATGCATTTAGTGCCAACACAGTACAAATAGAAACAAGTTTTACGACTGGTGGAAAAATAATGAAAATACCTTCAACCTGAATACCCTTTTTCTACCAACCTCGCCTTATACCTTTCGATACTTTCATCAACTTTCTGTTTCATTTTGAATTCCCATTTACATCCAAGAACACTTATCCCTTCAGGAAGTTCTACAAAATCCCAGGTATTGTTCTTGGCTAAGGCATCCATTTATTATTCCATAGCCTTTTTCCATTTTCCTTTATCCGCATCATCCTCTGCTTCCTGATAACAAGAAGGTTCCCCATCTTCAGTAATCAATGCAAAAGAATAAGCGAAATCTTCATACCTTTTGGGTGTTTTTGTTTCCCTTATAGACCTTCTCAGAGTGACTTGTTGTTGAACTAGTTCTGAAACTTCAACAATTTCCTTTGCATCTTCTTCACCTTTTCCTTCAGAAGTCTTTCCTTCCTTTCGACTTTCTAAAAAAGGTCTAGCCTCCAACTGAATTTGTTGATTTGGCGATACTTGTTCCTATTCAATTTTTTCAACATTTGATTTTAAAAGAGAAGATTCATCAAATGTTACATCTCTACTAATGACTATCTTTCGTGAAGTAGGATCCCACAATCTGTATCCTTTCACCGCATAGTCATACCCATCAAAGACATAAAATTTCAATTTTGGATGTAGCTTTGAGCGCTGATATTTAAGAATAAGAGCATAGAAATCACAACCAAAAATCCTTAATTGTGAATAATCACAAGATTGACTAGATCAAACTTCTTCAGGAATTTTACAATTAATTGCAACTGAACGTGATCTGTTAACTAAATAACAAGCAGTAGATATTGGTTTTGCCCAGAACTCCTTTTGCAGGTTAGCATTGTTGATCATGCTTCTGGCTCTTTCCATAAGAGTATAATTCACACATTCAGCAATGCCATTTTGTTGAGGAGTATAAACAACAGTTTTATGTCTAACAATTATAGAGAAGTAAATTCACCACCATTGTCAGTTCTCAAACATTTAATTCATCCACTTGTTTTCTTTTCCTCCATTGCTTTAAATTGTTTACAAACATTAAATACACCAACTTTCATTTTTAACATATAGACCCAAACTTTCCAGGAGAAATCATCAATAAATGTTAAGTAATATAAAGCACCTCCATAAGATACAACATGAGATACAATAGGAGATGGTCCCCACATATAAGAATGAATATAGTCCAAAATTTCTTTACTATTATGACTTCCAATTTTAAATATCTATATACATTGTTTTCCATACACACAATGTTTACCAAAATCCAACTTCAAGGATTTCAAATCAGGAAGCAATTTGCGGTTCATCAGTACCTGAAGACCTTTCTTGCTCATGTGACCTAATCGTTGATGCCATAGGCGAGTACCTTCTTCTTCTTTCTCTAAGACAGTCGCTGCCTCATTGAATTGAGTACGTCCTTTGAGTCTGTAAAGATTTCGACCTTTTCTGCCTTCATAACAACCAGGGCGCCTTTTGAGACTTTCAGCACTCCATTCTGACCTGTAAACTTGTAACCATCTGAATCCATCGCTCCCAAATAAATCAGAATTTTCTTCAATTCATGTACATGTCTAACATTAGTTAATGTTTTAACTATATTATCATACATTTTAATCTTGATATTTACCATCCAAATAGTCTGACAAGATACATTATTTCCCATAAACACAAAACTACCATTAACTGCTTCATATGTAGTAAACCAATTTCTGTGCGAAAACATGCGATGAGAAGCACCAGAGTCTAGCAACCAATTTTTAAAATTTTGAGAGACATTACATACAGGTAAAGTTTCATCTCCCATACCTAATTCTTCAACAGATAAAACTTCATCAATCATACTTGAATCAACTTGATTTTCTTCTTTTTTTGGGTTTTCAGACTCCTTTCTGTTAACACTCCTCTGAATCTCCAAGGTTGAGGAAGAGTCCAGCTGAGGTAACCACAAACCAATATTTTGACTTAGTAGCTAGCCCCACCAAGCTGGAGAGGGCTCTCTCCCAAGGATCACAACCAAGAGGACTGGATGGATTAGGGTTTTAGGCTAGATATAGTAGCTCAGGGTTGTTTTGATTTGATTTGGTTGGGGTATTCACTAGATGAGTGAATTTAGAGAGTGAACTAGGTCAGGGCATGAGAGAATGAATTGAAGACATCTGATGGGGAAAGGTAGGAAATTTACTTTAAAACTTTGTAGTACAGTGATGAAATGGTTTAGACTGATGAGGTGCTAAAAAGAGCATGAAAATTCTGAATTCTTTTTAAACTGAAGAAATGAAACAATTTATGATGATTTTCCCAAAACAGAGCATGGAAGATGAATTTTGCTTATCACATCTTGAAAATCAAACATATTTAAAGTGAAATGGATCATGAAAGGTACAAAACATTCACACATATGTAACTAAATAGGAAACAATATCAAAATACCATTCCATAGGAATCCCACCAAAATAACTGCAACTCATCCAATATATTTCATGCCAAAGTCTGAAACACTAGTACAACATCCAATAGAGTCCAACATGTAGAATGATTGAGAAATTGCATGATATAGGTCTCAAAACAACTCATCCTAGCCTCAAGGGTAGAATCCATGAGAGGAGGAGCATTTACAACAAAAACTGAACTGATAGCTAGAGTGTAGGGTGGTCAAAGTGATTGATCCCTAACTTAAGTAAACTGATTCATTACATCTCATGGAGGCCATTTACCTAATGTAATTACCCTAGGTAATAGTAAAAACATGATAATTACATCAATCATATGAATTACAACAGTAAAATATTGATTTCCCATATGTAAAAATCAAATTTGGAGAAGAACAATGAAAAACTGGGCCATCTGTCAAACACACAACACTATCTTCAGAACCACTTTTGCCTACCTTCCCGGTGTCCAAATTGAGCCCATGATAGCTCATTGGAAATACTATTCTGTCTAGTTTCCAAAATTCCTTTGGTTTTCAAAATGGGCTTGATTTGATCCCCCAAACTCCATTCTACCAAGACTTTTCAAACACGCAGCACCTGGTCCAAAAATGAGGCGGAAACATGAATTTTTGGTAGTTTTTTTCGTTTTTCACTTACCAGTTTTGCATTACAGGGCTAAAAACATGGTTTTCCTAGATGTATTGTTCCTTATGAATCCATTGGTGCCTTCCATTCCTCCAAAAATTGTCACAAAAAAGTGCGCAGTGCTTAGGGCGATGTGCGTTTGATTGTGCAACTGATATGAAATTGCCTAAAAAAACACAGAAAAGGCAGTATTACCAAAAAATGAGCCAAGAGTCTTCAAAATTGGCAAAGGAGTTGATGTTTGGTGTGGCTAGGCATGGAGTGAAGCCTCTGCAATTATATCAAGCTTCTTCTTCTCTTCTTGGTGAGTTAGGGCTTCAATTTTTTCCTTAGCAGCCTTGAGCTTTGCCCTTGCTATTTGGTTTCTTTGGCAATAATACTTTTCCATCCTTCTCTGAATGTTATTGTCTCTTTTGGCCTTTTCTAGGAGCTTTTCAAGATGATTGTTCACCATCTCAAGCCAATGCTCTCGGTTCTCATTGATCATTTTGGCAAATTGTTCATTTAGGGTGAGCTCATTAGTTAGTTCAACCTCTTTCTGTTTTTCTAGCTCCAATGCTCTTTTTAGGCCTCTAGTCCTTGGCCTTATTCTTGGCACCTATTCATCCATCTCATCACCATATCCTCCATATGCTTCATCCAGCAAAGCCTTGGCCTTTTCAACCTCCCTCTTTTCCTTAATGAGCTAAATCTCCATGGCCTCATGTTTGGCCTCAAACTGCTTGTTTTCCTGCTCATAATATGAGAGAATGTATTTTTCCCTTTGCAAGTTGATCTAGAGCTCCTTGATGAGTGAATACTTTTCTTTGATGACAATTCTCTTGCTCTCACTGCCATCATGCTCACTTAGGTCAACTACAGAAAAATCCTGCTCTGTCTCATGGAGGTCCACCTCCTCACGTCTGATCTCTGCCTCTGTCATATTTTCCTTTCCCTTCTGTACCTGCTTTACTGATGAAGAAGGAAAGGTCCCTCCCACAATCTGTGGGGAAAACACCTACCTATGGCCTCTCTGATAAGTGTGTGTCAAAGTGCCAAAATAAACCCCTTTATGCTTGATGACCTCAACTTGTTCAATCTGCTCTTGCTCCCTGATTTCATCTCTGTTAGGTGAATGAACATGCTCATGAAATGGTGATGATGGAGGCGATGGTGAGGCTGACTGATCAGATGAGGATGAATGATCTATGGGCTGAGATGGAGGAATGGAGGTGGAAGGATGAGGTGATGAAGGGATACTTTGAACATTCTGAGTTGATGACTGAGTGAATATGGGATTAGCTATGAAGGTACTCCATGCCATGTTGAGTTCCTTGATATGATAAAGGACTATGATTTTAATGAGGGAATGATAAAAGAGACTCTTCATTTGATCTTTATACTCCCTTTTCTAGGAAATGTAGGCCATCTTCTCAACAATCTGGAAAAGATAGTAGGGTATAATGAGCAATTTTACCCTAGTGAAATGCATTAAAAGTTGGATGTGATAAGAATAGAGCCTAGAAAGTCTACCTTCACATGAAAAATATTTCATGATAATCTTCATTATTGCGGCATATCTGTCAAGGAGGTGTGAAAAAGGAAAATAGCCCCTTCTTTCATTTCAGTACCTTTGTTTCATGTAAGGTTCATAATAATGTCTCTCCAAATAACCTTTTTAAAACCATTTCTCCCCAACATTTGGGATTTCGGTGGCATCTGATATAATGGTAGTAGATAAAGTAAAGGTGATACCTGCTAGGGTGACTTGGTTGTCTTGGAGTTTAGATATTAAGAGCTTAGTCAACTCAGGATGGTGTTGGACTACCTGAACTTGCTCACAGAAATCATAACAGCCTAGCCATTTGAAGGATGTCACAACCATAGGAGATGCCAAGAGTTCCCTGAGATATGTGGGCTCAAATTTGTGTATTTTTCTTCCTTTGTGTGTTTTCTTGACCTCTGTCTCTTCTCTATCTGTTTCCTCTTCCTCACTGCGTGGTTTGTATTCCTCATCTGCCATGGTGTTTAATATCAAACCCTAGGGAGGTATAAGGTAGTGGGAATGTAGTTTTTTGGGAATAAGAAATGGGGAAGGGTAAATATGAAGGAGATGGGTGAAGGGATATATGTAATGGAGGAGGATATAGGGTACTAGTATGATATCTTTTGAGATGGGGGAAATTGTTTGCAATGTAGGGATTTTGGGAGCCTAGGTAGTTGTGCACCTAGGACTTAGGGTTTTGGGACAAAGGTTTAAAGGGTATTTGGGATAAAAGGTTTAGGGAAAGGGAATAAAGGTGTAGGGGAGTGTATAAAAGGAATTGATAGTGTAAGGGTAGTTTTGGGGGAGATCTAGGGTTTAGATATAGGATGAACACCAAATTTTCAATTAAACTTTTAAAAAACTTTGAGAGTAACTTAATGAGGATGAAACACCCTATCCTTAGCTGCTACTTACTTGTTTGGAGGTCAAATTCCCTTTGGGGGAGCTCAGGAGGTGACTGTAGCCTTCCTGGACAAAAGCGCAACGCGAATAGGGAGTGCGCAACGCCTCAGGCAAGCACGCAGTGCCTTAAGGGAACGTGCAGCGCCTTAATGAAACATGCAACACCGGGTAAACACGTAGCACATGAAGAGAACGCATAGCGCCAGAAGAGAACACACAATGCTTGCTCTGTTCTGCCAATTTTCACCTAGAATTGTGAAAAGGGTCTCTTGGGGTTTGCTTAATTAGTGGTAGGAGGCAAATGAAGTTGAGTTTGAAGCTAAGAAGTCCTTTATAGCTTAGTGAATTTGCTTTTTTAACTTTAAAACCCACTTTCTAATGTTTTATTTCACCTTTTTGACATCTTTGCTATTTTCCTTTTTGACTTTTTCCTTTGCAGGTGGATGATGCTTGAGTTTTGGCAATTTTTACTCTTGAATTTTGCTTGGATGAAGTTGGCACATAGAGTTTGATTGAACATATTAGGAATAGTAACTTATTATATATAATGGACATAAAATTACATAAATAAAAAATAAATAAAAATATTACATCTCTTTTTTTGAAATAAAAATTATTATCTTGAAACAAAAATCATACTTTGGAATGAAAATTAGAGCTCGGGCAACCATAGTTACATGTTTTCTAATCCTCTCTGAATGGAAAAGGGATATTATTTCTTTCACTCTCATGCTTTTGCTGGCTTTATGCAGTGAATGGTGTTTTATTGGACCTTGGAGGAACAAAACCTAGTGACCTAATGGGATCTTGAATAAAAAGACTTCATGTAGACTTGACTGACCCAAGACATGATGAAATGAGCTTTTATAATGAATGCATTCTCAGTAAGACACAAGAAGGTGGGCCAGAAAAAATTGATTTTTTGAGGGAGAGTGGGATTTCAACTTGGGCTACCATCAATGAGTAAATTTTTCGCATCAGGACCTAGGTGGAATGATAAAAATTTCAACATGGGACTCTAATATGATATGAAAGAGGAGTTTTGATCATTGATGGAAGTATGAAAATACTGGCTCTAACATCGGCCTTATTTGGGGATGACAGCTCCTTGGAGGTGTCAAGAACATAGTAGACCAAGTGCCTAACCATGTGGGCCAATACGGTCAAAAACTTAAACTGAAATGCATGGCTAAACACTGACAACTCAAATAATGTTGGGTTGTGTTATATTCTTTCCACTACTAGCCCACGTAGTTAACCGAGGGTTAGAGTGGGGGAAGGTCACAGGGGGTTTGAGGGGCAGCGCCTCGGAAAATTTTGGTTTTGGACCGTATGTTAGGTTGGGCGAACCCACCTATGGTTTTGTGCATGATTTTCGCACATGTTTTTTGGACGAGATGTTTTTCGGTCCATGGTATTGGATGCTTCGGCATGTATAAATATGTATTATAACATTGAAAGGAATATAATGAAAAATCAAGCTGGTAGTCCCGGTTTTGGGATCCATGGGAAAATCTTTGTGTATATGTGTTTTATGTGTTATGCTCTCGCATTGTTTATTTTCTATGTTTTAGAATTCCTATGCAGGTAGTTTCTGTATGTGGTTAAAACCTACATTTGGTATCAGAGCTATTTTGGCTTCAAGGGGACGCCTTTGTTGCTGAGGGGTTTCGCTCAAGCCTGTGGTAGACCCTGTTCAGTGGGAGATCTACGAGATTGATTATGGTGGTGAAAGAAGATGGCGAGTAGTGGAAAGATAGAGATCAAGAAATTTAATGGTCAGAGTTTTGATTTGTGGAAAGTCAAGATGAAGGATCTGTTGGTGGATAAAGATCAGTGGATCATGGTAGATTCGGGTACTAAACCAACATTAGTGTCCGATGAAGAATGGAAGAAGTTGGATCAAAAGGCAAAGAGCACAATACGATTGTGTGTCTCAGATTCAATATTGCTAAATGTATCAGGGGAAGCTACGGCAAAGGCTTTGTGGGAGAAGTTAGGGACTTTGTACCAATCTAAGTCTCTAGTGAATAAACTGTTCCTGCGGAAAAAGCTGTATACCCTGAGGATGAAAGATGGAGACTCGGTGACAGAGCATCTGAAGGCATTTAATACTGTGGTAAGTCAGTTAGCATCTGTTGATATTAAAATTTCAGATGAAGATAAGTGCATCAGTTTGTTGTGTTCTCTACCAGATTCATGGAATAGTCTGGTTATTGCAATAGGTAGCAATGTAACTACCTTGCAGTTTGATGAAATAGTCTCATCCTTGCTGACGGAGGAGATGAGACGGAAAAATATGGAGAGCCAGAATGGTGATGCCTTGTCTGTACGAGGATGGTCCCAGAACAGAAACAAAAACAAGTCATCGAGTGGGAGATCTAAATCTAGAGGGAGATCTAAATCTCTAGGAAAACCTGTAAAGGTGGTGTGCTGGAAATGTGGAAAGGAAGGGCACTATAAAAGGGACTGTAAATCTAAAGCTCCTAACAAAGGAAAGGGATCTAATGATGTTCCTTTTGTAGAGGCAAAAACCACCTCAGATGAAGGTGGGGATGTGTACTTGGCTTCTTCAAGTACACATGTAGATCATGAGGCATGGTTGATTGACTCAAGTGCATCCTTTCACTTCACTCCCCATAGAGAGTGGTTCTACGAGTATGAGAAATACGATGGTGGTGATGTCTTCTTAGGGGATGATAAGAAGGCTAGAATCATTGGTCATGGAAAAGTAAATTTGAAGTTGCAAGGTGGAAGGGTTAGACCACTTCTGGGTGTTCTGCATATTCCTGCATTGACCAGAAATCTGATTTCTGTAAGCAAGCTAGATGATGCAGGTGTAAACAGTGTTCAAGAAAGATACCTGTAAAATGGTTCGGGGAGCACTAGTATTGATGCAGGGAGTTCGAATTGGAACTCTGTACAAGCTGCAAGGTAGCACTGTTATTGATGGGTGCAATAGTTCTGTGGTTCCTGAAAGTGGAGCAGAAAATTTAGTGGTCTCTGGAGAGAAGACCATGTTGTGGCATCAAAGGCTTGGACATATTGGAGAGAAGGGCCTTTGAATACTTCATGGTAAAGGTATGGTAGAAGGTATGAGTAATAGCTCTCTGGATTTTGATTTTTGTGAAAATTGTGTATATGGGAAACATAATCGGGTGAGTTTCCCCTCTGGTAGTAAGAGGGCGAAACAGATATTAGAACTTGTGCGCAGTGATGTGTTTGGACCTGTGAAGGTTCCATCACTGGGTAATTATGTTTACTATGTATCATTTATAGATGACTTCTCAAGGAATACATGGATATATTTCCTTAAGAAGAAATCTGAAGCCTTTGACAAGTTTAAATAATTTAAGGCTCTCATGGAAAATCAGACAGAGAAGATGATAAAGGTGTTGATGATAGATAATGGTGGAGAGTTTTGCAGCAAGGAATTTGAAGAATTTTGTAAGAAGTGTGGTATAGCACGACAGAAGACTACTCCATATACACCTCAGCAAAATGGAGTTGAAGAAAGAATGAATAAGACGTTGATGGAAAGGGCAAGAAACATGCTCAGTGGTGTCGGGTTAGGATAGGAATTCTGGGCAGAGGCGGTAGATACTGCGTGTTACCTAGTCAACAGGTCACCTTCATCAGCATTGGAGGATAAGACTTCACAAGAGGTATGGACTGGTAAGAAACCCTCTCTTTCACATCTGAGGGTATTTGGATGTGATGCATATGTACATGTTCCAAAGGGGAAACGAACCAAGTTGGATAGTAAATCTGAAAAGTGCATCTTTATTGGGTATAAGGATGGTTTAAAGGGTTATAAGCTTTGGAACCCAGTCACACGAAAGGTTGTGTACAACCAAAATGTGGTGTTCAAAGAGGTAAAATATGTTACTAAACATGAAGTCCAACCAAAGGAACTTGAGAAGATAGAGTTTAAGTAAAGGAGGAAGAATCAGACTCTACAGCAGAGGAGGAATCAAAAGATGAAGAGCCACAAGCTTCAGGTGTGAGAAGATTAGTTCGAGAAAGAAGGCAGCCAGAAAGGTATAGTCCATCTGCTTTCTGTTCAAATTTTTCTTTATCTATTACTGATGATGATCCCAGAACTGTGAAGGAAGCAGTAGATTCAGAGGATGGAAAACTCTGGAAAGAGGCCATGGTTGATGAAATGGCATCTTTGCACAAAAATGAGGCTTGGGATCTGGTGGAGTTGCCGGCTGGAAGGAAGCCTATTGGCAGCAAATGGGTGTTCAAGAAGAAGACAAATGTAGAAGGAAAGGTGGAGAAATACAAAGCTCGGTTGGTAGCAAAAGGTTATTCCCAAGTGCCGGGAATTGATTTTGGTGATATTTTTTCTCCTATTGCCAAGGTAACTTCTATTAGATTACTTTTATCTGTTGCTGCCACTTTTGATTTTGAGGTAGAACAGATGGATGTGAAGACAACATTTCTTCACGGGGATCTAGAAGAGGAGATCTACATGAAGCAACCTGAAGGCTTTGCGGTGAAGGGTAAGAAAGAACTGGTATGCAAGTTAAAGAAGTCTCTGTATGGGTTAAAACAGTCACCAAGGATGTGGTATCAGAAATTTGATACATTTATACGGGACTTGGCTTCACTAGAAGCAAAGTAGATCACTGTGTGTATTTTAAATTAATTGGTGACCGTGTTATTTATCTGGTCTTGTATGTGTATGATATGTTGCTGGTTGGAAATGACAAAGAAATTATCCAGGATTTAAAGACCCAATTGTCCTCCAAATTTGAAATGAAAGATCTTGGTGCTGCAAACTATATTTTGGGTATGGAAATTAAAAGAGATCGGGAAAAGAGGAAGATCTGGTTGATCTGAATTTGAAACTACTTGTAAATGGTTTGCAAGGTATTCAATTCAGATATCTACATATTTAAAAGATGTCCATGTCTTGCAGAAAGAAAACAAATGAAAATTTCAGCTGTTCATGACCCATTTAAGCATAGCAGATTTATTTCCTTTTACTGTTTAACACACTAAAACGAATTTGTTCTGCAAAATAAATCAACCACAGATGCAAAAGAAGTTGATAAAGCAGTTCACCCCCTCCCGGGCTACGTCTGCTGGGTCCAAAGCTCCTAAATGGGCCTGTCCTTGTTTTAATTAAATGCTCAAATTGAATATACAGCTGAATAGAAGCATCTACAGGTGGAATATATGGTAAAAACAGATTCAGAACACTTGAATCCTTCAGGATTGACTACTGGTTCACCTCCAATGGATACCTGCAACCCTATACAGTCTTCACAATACTGGGCCCTAGTGGCTCCTAGAACTTTCACGGCTCCAAAATTTCTGAAAATGACCTCAGGTGGCTGTAATACCTGTACCAATGGCTTCAGAAGGTCGAAAATACCCAAAATCAAAAAAAAATTCGTCCAAAACCGCCTTTCCTAGCCAAAGTTATGGCCAATTAAAGTTTCTCCAGTCTACCCCTAAAAAAACTCCAGCTAACTGTAGTTGGAGGCCAGATAAGCCCGCCAATTTTGGAGCAGCCGCCAAATTTGGCGCTCCGCCATTATTCCCGCCAACTTGATTGCAGTTACAATAAATGTGCATGTGACCAAAAATTTCGGTTGGCGGTTAACATTGGATTTCGCGTCGGGCGGTTAGGTTCTAAGCCCACGGTTCTCTGCACATGGTCATATGGTATGGGGGCTGGCCCCCTTCGGGCCCCGCCCAAAGTAATTTTAAAATTCAAATCACCTTTTTTCCTCCCATATAACAAGATCCGCTCCCGTGGTGTGTTGGTAAGGCGTGGCGTTTGCTTCTGGCAGGTCGTGGGTTCAAACCACACTTGAGCCAACTTTTGTATATATATGCGCCCACATATGCTGACGTCACCCCAGCCATGTGGCGGCCTCCAGGCTTGCCACGTGGCAGCCGTTGATTCACTGTCCAAAATGAATATTCCAAGGAATATTTCGTGGAATATTCTTTTTAAAAAAAAAAAATTAAATTCAAAAATTAAGGGTTATTGGGCGATTTTGTTTTTGGCATAACTTTCTCATACGGCGACCGTTTTTTGAACCGTTTGCGGTGCTGGAATTAGGAGGACAAGCACTTTCCATTCGTTCAACTTTGAACCAGTTCTGAGTGTTTTAAATTTTGAGCATTTTACGACACTTAGGACATGAGCACCTGATCACGCCTCCCCATTGGGAAGATTTTGGACCCCAAAAGCCTTCAACTACCTGTTAAATAGGTGAGGGTACATCTCCCTCACTCTGTCCACCTCCATCCACTTTGCCTTGTTCGGTTTGCTGCCTTTGAAACCAACCCGAACATAATCTACACTGCCCCTCCTTGAAGTGCATGTCCTTCTGTCAAGGATTGTATCTTCTTTCAGCTCATCTAAGAATTCTGGCGAGAAATCTTCTATAGATGGCAGCTGAACAGCACTTTGATGATCAGCAATCAAAGGAGGTTCATACAAACGTAAGTTCTCCTCATTGACAACAGAATACATTTGCATGTAGGAAGGAAAATCTAATTGAAAAGCATTATTTCCAACCTTCTTGAGGATTTTGAATGGACCATAACGAATAGGCTTCAGCTTTTTACCTTCTCCTTGCATCCTTTCCTTACTAATGTATAGCCATACCTCATCCCCTTCTTGAAACTTGTGATCGACTCTATGCTTGTCGTGTCTTTCCTTGTACTTGCCTTGACTCTTCTCAAGTTGTTCTTGAATTTGCTGATGTATTTGCTGAATTCTTTCAATGAATGAACGAGCTTTGTCAATATCACTATGTCCCTCAATGGCAACATCTTTCTCAAGAATGAAATCAAGAGGTGATTTTGGCAAGTAACCAAAACAAGCTTCAAACGGTGAGGTGTTTGTGGAAGAGTGCTTGGCACGATTGTAAGCATGTTGTATGTAGTGCAAATGTTCATCCCAAAGCTTGGGATGCTTGCTGCAATATCCTCTCAAGAGGTGCACAATGGTTCTGTTCACAACTTCTGTTTGTCCATCTGTTTGCGGATGGAAAGTAGTACTTTTCTTCAACTTTTTGTCCATCATCTCCCATAGGTTGGACCAAAAATTCCCCACAAATCTGGAATCCCTGTCACTAATAATGGAAGTAGGCAAACCAAAGTGAATCCATACATGATGAAAAAATAATTTAGCAGTTTGTTCAGCAGTTATAGTTTTCTTACAAGGCATAAGTATACACATTTTGCTGAAACGATCAACTACTACATATAAATAATCATGCTACTTTCTAGATTTTGGCAAACCTCCTACAAAATATATAGAGATGCTCTCCCATGGTCTAGAAGGTACCGGAAAAGGAGTATACAAACCAAGCTTCCTATTACTAGGCTTGCTTGTAGCACATAATGAACAACCTCTTATGAATCTTGAAACAGAATCTACCATGCGAGGCCAATAGCAATACCTCTGTAGATGTGCAACTGTTTTGCTTACACCAAAATGGCCAGCAATAAGAGAAGAATGAGCTTCTCTTATGACATATATTCTCTCCCCCTGTGGTATACACAACTTGCCCAAATGAAACAGCAAATTTTTATGCATGTGATAGTCATTTTCCTCTACATGATTCCCTTTACTCAAGTTAGCATACACATCTTTAAAGTCATCATCAGATGCATATTGTTCTATGTAACTATCATGTACAATGGAATCATTCTTAAGTAAAGTAACAGCACCAATAATAGGCCTTGAAAGCATATCAGCAACCTTATTCAAAGTACCTTTCTTGTACCTTATTACCAAATGGAACTGTTGCAAGAAGCCCATCCATCTGAAGTGTCATGTCTGTTGTAACTTGCTTTGTGATTGCAAGTACTGTAAGGGCTGATGGTCGGTATGTATAACAGTTTCTTTGCCCATCAAATAGTGTTTCCACTTTTTGACGCTTTGTACCAATGCATACAACTCCTTATCATATGTAGGATAATTTACAACAGCACCATTAAAAGTTTCAGAATGAAAAGCAATAGGCTTACCATGCTGTAGAAGAACTGCACCCATGGCATAATCACTAGCATCGGTTTGTATCTCAAATGGTTGTCTCAAATCCGATAATGCAAGGATCGGAGCTGAACTAATCTTCTCTTTCAAAGATTCGAAAGCTTTTTGCTGCTTGCCTCCCCATTGGAAAGCATGCTTCACACTTGTCACTGCATGCATAGGAGCTGCTATAGAAGAGAAGTTAGAGATAAACTTCCTCCAATATTGAGCTGCACCCAAAAAACTTCTTACCTCTGTTATGGATTTGGGAGTAGGCCAATTCACAATAGCCTCTATTTTAGCAGGATCTATTCTCAAAGCACCTCCTCCTACTATGTGTCCCAAATAAACCAAAGAAGTCTTTCCAAATTCACACTTTGACATTTTAAGAAATAACTGATTCTTCTTCAAAACATCAAGTACTTTCCTAACATGCATGACATGATCTTCTCTAGACTTGCTGAAAATTAAGATGTCATCTAAGTAGACAATAACGAAATCATCAAGAAAAGGACGCAAGACATCATCCATTACCCGCATGAAAGTTGCAGGTGCATTTCACAAACCAAACGGCATCACAAGCCACTCAAAGAGTCCTTGTTTGGTTTTAAAGGCTGTCTTCCAAATGTCACTTTCTTCAATTCTTACTTGATGATATCCACTGCGCAAGTCTAGCTTAGTGAAATATCGAGCATCTTTCAGCTGGTCTAGCAAATCATCTATCCTTGGGAGTGGGTAACAATTTTTTACCGTTATCTTGTTCAAGGCCCTGAAATCAACACACATACGCCAAGTGCCATCTTTCTTTGGAATCAATACAATCGGTGACCCACATGGCGAAGTACTTGGCCTTATGAAACCCTTGTCCAACAAGTCCTTGATTTGCTTCTTTATTTCAGCATTCTCCATAATAGACATGCGGTACATGCCTATGTTTGGAAGAGGACAATCTGGATGCAAATGGATTTCATGCTGAATCTCCCTCTTAGGAGGCAAACCTGTTGGCTCCTGAAACATCTCATGATATGCATCAACTACATCATACAGTTCTAACTTAAGTTTTGGATCACAATTGTCAAATGACTCATGATACACATCAACCTTGGGCTTAATCATAAGAAGAACAAAATTCTTACTTGAATTGACCAGCCTTTTTACCTGTCCTGCATTCACCATCGCTATATTTGTCTTCTTGCGATGAGCTCTAACAATGAACTCCTTGCCATCTTTGAAAAGATGATATTTGTTTTCATGGTGATGAAAGATAGCTTTCCTGTCAAACAAGTAAGGACTTCCCAAAACAATTCCTGCTATATCAAAAGGTACCACATCAAGTTCAACTGTGTCAATAAAATGTTCACTAATTGCAAAGCGCAATGTGCACTTTCTTGAAACTTGTAAATTTGCATCCTTGCAAATCCATCCAAGTGGATATGGCTTCGGATGTGGAACGGTCTCAAGTTTAAGCTGCTTGACCAAGTCCTCTGATATAAGGTTTGCTTGTGACCCACTATCAAAAAGTGTGTCAATTTTAGTATGTTTTGAAATCACCCTCACATGAAACAGTTCAATTCTTTCTTCCTCATTAGGAGCTTGTACATGGCAGTTTGAGGTACTAGTGCTGGCTTGAGTTTCAATTTCTTTTCCCTTCAAGTTTTTCAAACCCATGGCTGCAATTTTGGTTTCATCACCTGAATCATCCCCTAAATCCTGTGGTGTAGATGTAGTAGCAGCAGTTTTCTGTTTCCCTTTGGATTTGTTAGATTGAGGTCTTTTTTCAGGATGTAATTTCCAACAGTTTTTCTCCTCATGGCCTGGTTTAGAACAGTGTTTACAGATCACTTTCTCACTCTCCTATTTGACAGATGCATTCTTTTTTCCCTTTCCCTTGGAGGTTTTCTCTTTGTTTTTCCCCTTGGGGGGCTTGTTTCTACCCTCTTCAAATGTGTTTTTTCCCCTTGCCTCTAAATGGGTAGCTTGGACACAAACTTCGTCTAGGCTAGTAGGGTTAAACATCAAGATGGTGTGTCTAAGGTAGCTATGCAAGCCACCAATGTATTTCAGCAAGGTTTCTTGGGTCTGTAAATCTACCCCTAACAAGAGAGCTCTTCTCCTGAATTCTTGGGTGTAGTCTTGGACACTCTGACCCTTAAGTTGTCTGAAATTTTGCCAGTTCATAATGGCTTTCTGCATGTGAGCAAGAGGATAAAACTGTTTTTTAATGGCTAACAGAAATTCAGGCCATGTTAAGGTAACCTTACCAAATTTCTTGATCTCCTCTTTAGTCTTGGCCTCCCACCAGACCAATGTTGCTCCATCCATTCTCAAAGAAGCCAACTGAATCTTGGTGGCATCATCATGCATATTCTGGATCCTCAAGTAAACTTCCAACTGCCTAATCCAGTTGTCAAGATTTTTGCATTCACTTCACCATTAAATATAGGTAATTCGAATTTTACATCAAGCTTCAAAAAAGGACTTTTTCCAGAGGATCTATGCTTATGCACAGAAGAAGAAGACGAGGATGAAGAGGAAGAAGGTGACGATGGGGGCGGTGGATCACCATTACCTCCATGTCCTTTCTTGGAATGATCATCATCCTTCTTACCTCCTGAAGAGCCCTCTCCTTCCTGTGGATGTTTGGACCCTTCTCCAGCCAATTTCTCATTTCTTTCTTGGTACAATATCCTCACCATTTCAGTGAGGTCCAAGAAAGCCTTTCTGAAGACTCTTTCTTCTTCTTTTGGATCCATGTCTGTAGGAATTTCTCCTTCATGTGCAGACATTCTTGAAGCTTCTGCTAAGACTCTTGAGGGTGAAATTGAAGGTGGAGGTGATGGCTCTCTGGCCTTCCTTGACTGAGGATTCTCTCGTTCTCTAGTCAACTGTCCTTCCCCTCTTTTAAGTTTCAACCTAGTAAGCATCAATACTTGCAAGACAGTTAGAAGATCTTTGCATAAAACCCTGCTCTGATACCAACTTGATCTGAATTTGAAACTACTTGTAAATGGTTTGCAAGGTATTCAATTCAGATATATACATATTTAAAAGATGTCCATGTCTTGCAGAAAGAAAACAAATGAAAATTTCAGCTGTTCATGACCCATTTAAGCATAGCAGATTTATTTCCTTTTACTGTTTAACACACTAAAACGAATTTGTTCTGCAAAATAAATCAACCACAGATGCAAAAGAAGTTGATAAAGCAGTTCACCCCTCCTGGGCTACGTCTGCTGGGTCCAAAGCTCCCAAATGGGCCTGTCCTTGTTTTAATTAAATGCTCAAATTGAATATACAGATGAATAGAAGCATCTACAGGTGGAATAGATGGTAAAAACAGATACAGAACACTTGAATCCTTCAGGATTGACTACTGGTTCAGCTCCAATGGATACCTGCAACCCTATACAGTCTTCACAATACTGGGCCCTAGTGGCTCCTAGAACTTTCACGGCTCCAAAACCTCTGAAAATGACCTCATATGGCTGTAATACCTGTACCAATGGCTTCAGAAGGTCGAAAATACCCAAAATCAAAAAAAAATTCGTCCAAAACCGCCTTTCCTAGCCAAAGTTATGGCCAATTAAAGTTTCTCCAGTCTGCCCCTAGAAAAACTCCAGCTAACTGTAGTTGGAGGCCAGATAAGCCCGCCAATTTTGGAGCGGCCGCCAAATTTGGTGCTCCGCCATTATTCCCGCCAACTTGACTGCAGTTACAATAAATGTGCATGTGACCAAAAATTTCGGTTGGCGATTAACATTGGATTTCGCGTTGGGCGGTTAGGTTCTAAGCCCACGGTTCTCTGCACATGGTCATATGGTATGGGGGCTGGCCCCCTTCGGGCCCCGTCCAAAGTAATTTTAAAATTCAAATCACCTTTTTTCCGCCCATATAACAAGATCCGCTCCCGTGGTGTGTTGGTAAGGCATGGCGTTTGCTTCCTGCAGTTCGTGGGTTCAAACCACACTTGAGCCAACTTTTGTATATATATGCGCCCACATATGCTGACGTCACCCCAGCCACGTGGCGGCCTCCGGGCTTGCCATGTGGCAGCCGTTGATTCGCTGTCCAAAAAGAATATTCCAAGGAATATTCCGTGGAATATTCTTTTTTAAATTATTTTTTTAAATTCAAAAATTAAGGGTTATTGGGCGATTTTGTTTTTGGCATAACTTTCTCATACGGAGACCGTTTTTCGAACCGTTTGCGGCACCGAAATCAGGAGGATGAGCACTTTCTAGTTGTTCAACTTTGAACCAGTTCTGAGCATTTTAAATTTTGAGCATTTTGCGACACTTAGGACATGAGCACCTGATCACTGGTTAAACCAGAGGAAGTATGTCGAGACAATACTGTAGAGGTTTAAAATGCAGGATAGTAAACCGGTGAAGGTTCCTATTCCTGTAGGTGTGAGGTTATCTGTTGAACAGTTTCCCAAGACATAAGAAGAGCAAGAGGACATGTCCCGTGTTCCATATGCAAGTGCAGTCGGTAGCCTGATGTATGCAATGGTTTGTACTAGACCAGACATTGCACATGCAGTGGGAGTATTAAGCAGGTTTATGTCAAAACCAGGGAAGGAGGACTGGACAACAGTGAAGTGGGTTTTCAGGTATTTGCGTGGCACTAGTGATTATGGTTTGTGCTACCAGGGAAGACCAGGATTGGACAGAATGTCGGATATTCATGGCTTTTTTGATGCAGACAGAGCTGGAGATCTGGATCTGATAAGATCTACAAGTGGGTATGTGTTTAACCTATTTGGAGGTGCAGTCAGTTGGATGAGTAAGAAACAATCTGTAGTGGCTCTATCAACTACAGAGGCAGAATACATTGCAGCCACCCATGCAAGCAAGTAAGCAGTTTGGTTGCAGAGATTGTGTTCAAGTATGGGGTTAGTACAGGGAGCTATAAGGATAGACTGTGATAGCCAAATTGCAATTTTCTTGGCAAAGAACCCTGCATATCATTCAAAGACAAAGCACATTGATGTTCAGTATCACTTTGTGAGGGATATGATAGAAGACAAAAAGGTGTTGCTGGTAAAGGTGGACACTTTGAAGAACATTGCAAATGCATTGACAAAATTTGTGAGCTCTGAGAAGTTCACTTGGTGTAGAGAGACAATGGGCGTTTTAGGGTTGGAAAAATGACTAAGCTCTCTTGTGGCCCCCTGTGGAAAGAAAACAACAAGTGGGAGAATGTTGGGTTGTGTTATATTCTTTCCACAATTATCCCACGTAGTTAACTGGGGGTTAGAGGGGGGGAGGTCACAGGGGGTTTGAGGTGTACTCGTAACCCCACTTTATGGGGTCCGGGGCAGCACCCCAGAAAATTTTGGTTTTGGACCCTATGTTAGGTTGGGCGGACCCACCTATGGTTTTGTGCATGATTTTCGCACATGTTTTTTGGACGTGATGGTTTTCGGTCCATGGTATTGGATGCGATGGTTTTCGGTCCATGGTATTGGATGCTTCGGCATGTATAAATATGTATTATAACATTGAAAGGAATATAATGAAAAATCAAGCTGGTAGTCCTAGTTTTGGGATCCAGGGGAAAATCTTTGTGTATATGTGTTTTATGTGTTATGCTCTCGCATACTTTATTTTTTGTGTTTTAGAATTCGTATGCAGGTAATTTCTATACAGGGTTAAAACCTACAAATAACTCAAAATGACTTTCTTAACTGATGACTGAATATTTAAAATGGATGAAAATCCTTGAAGCTCCATGGCCTTCACTTTGGGATCTGAACTCCAATGATTCTCTACTTCACCCTTACAGAAAATTAAACTGTATGTATAATGAAACTAGGAAAATTCCGAAAATATAGTGCTTAAGGAGCCTACCATTGACTGGTCCTCCTAAGCATGGTTCTCCATTCATCTCATCCAACACGAAAGCATTTTGTCCTCAGAAAGTTGAAATCTGATAAGGGCCTTTCCTTACGTTTTCAAATTTACCATGCTTACCCTTGTCTTCGTTTCTGGCATCCCAACGAATCACCACATCTCCAATTTTGAAATCATATTCCTTTGTTTTCTGGTCATAGATTCTTTTTATCCTCTCATGAAGCTTAGAGGTGTTTTGAAATACCTCATCCCATGTCTGCTGTAAGTGAATCATTTGATTGATCCAGCACTGAATATCATTCTCTTCACTTCCCGCTTCTTGTAACAATTTCATGACCGGACTACTAATGATGAAGGAAAAACAATATCTACTCCATACACAATCTGAAAAAGAGAAAGCCTAAGAGATTTCTTACTACTCACCCGATCTACCCATAATGCGTTGATTAGCTTTTTGTGCCAATTATTTTTGTTGGCCTCCAAAATTTTCTTGATGATGTTGATTAAGGATTTATTGGAGGACTCCGCCAGACCATTTCCTTGCAGATAATATGTTGTAGAATGTCGCAACTTGATGTTTTATTTGTCACAAAACTCAGTCATATTTTTGGACTTAAATGTTGCCGCATTGTCTGTGATAATATTATTAGGACAACCAAAACAGACAAGATATTAGTTTCTAAAAACTGAATGAAAACTGAATTTATTGCTTTCCTGATTGGGATCACTTCGATCCACTTAGTAAAGTAGTATGTAGCTGTCAATATCCACTTGTGTTGTGAAGATGGTGATGGATTGATCTCACCTATGCAATCTAGGCCCCACTACTGAAAATGTGCATTAACTGATATAGGTTGTAGAGGCAAAGGAAGAAGTTTCTTTTACCTTGGAAAATTTGACACTCGTGACAACTCATCACTGCCTTGTAGATATATGCAAAAAGTGTAGGCAAATAGTAACCCGCTCTCAGTACTTTGTTGGTCGTGGTCTTCCAGTACAAGTGGCCCCCACAATCTCCTTTGTGGAAGTCATTTATTACCTCTATAGACTCATCTTCAGTCAAACAGTTCAGTGACACACCTCCATGATCTTTCCAATAAAGTTCACTATCCATAATGTAATATTTTGAAGCCTTCAACTTCAATGACCTACTCTTAGCCTTAGACATGTCTGGAGGGGGATTTAGATGTTGCAAAACATAAATAATATTAGAATATTGAGGGGATGATAGAAAGATTTCAGATACCTGAATGAGATCCACTTCTTCTTGATTGTCAGACAATGCTGCTATTAGGTTGATATCTAAAGCATGAAGGTTTGACTCGGCCATGAGTTTGGCTAAGCCTTGACCCTTGATCAACCTGACAGGCTTGATCTCAAGATCATATTCTAATAATGCTGCTACCCATTTACCTCTTCTACCTTCCAGTTCATTCTGCATAAGAACTTCTTTTACTGCTGCATTAGGCACATAAGCATGAGTATGCGAATGTAAAATGTAAACTCTGAAATATTTCACCATCTTTACCAAAGTTTGTTGGAAATAATACTGAGAGGGGGGGTGAATCAGTATTATCAAATCAATAAATTTTTCATTTCATACTCAGATTTATGTACGCTACTTCAATGAAAGTAACTCGCGTGTATACACAGCTGTCTTTAAAACAACCAACGTATATCCAACAAACTTATGATTCAGTTAATTCATCATATGTTGATATTTAATCATTGCATCAATACTTCATTAACCATATAAATAGTAACCATGTGTACAAATAAAAAAATAAACCATCACACATAAGCAACACACATGAACACCAAGATTTAAGGTGGAAACCCAATGCGGGACCAAAACCACATGTTGTTGTCTTCTTTTAATATAAGAAAAACCTGTTTACAATCTTGTACTTGTGTAGACTCATACCAGCACGCAGGCACCCACCTGCAGAAGGCTACAACCTTCTCTCATTCTCCAGCTTCTACTGGAAGGGAGCTACAACCCCCTAGCTCTTGTACTAGCCGATCTATTTACTAGTATGTAGGTGCTAGCCTACAAAAGGCTCCAACCTTCACTCTTTTTCCAGCTACTACTGGAAGGTAGCTCCAACCCCCTGACTCTTGTACTAGCCGATATGTTTACTAGTACGTAGGTGTCAACCTACAGAAGGCTATGAACTTCTCTCTTCCTCCCGGGACCATGTTTCATAAATTTTCAGACTGGATACTCCTAGAATACAAAACCACAATTTGAAGACCATGTTTCATCCAATTTTCATACTGGACCCATCAGCAACATTGAAGCTTATAATCAATCACCACTGCAATACAACCAATCAATGAAAGCCCATCATCACTGAAGCAAATCCCAATCAATCAATCTGAACATTCAGAACACTGTCATGAGAACACAGTCACTAGAACACAGAGCATAACCTAGAACTCTACAACAACAACTAGAACCAACTGCAACTTCAAACATCACATTTCATAATGTATACGCTACTTTGATGTGCCGAACTAGCGTGTATACACGCTTTCAACAAAACGAACCAGCGTATAGATCTGCAAATACTAACTTAAAACTTTACAACTATTCCAGACTTCAGTCATACCGAGATCATAACATTTACAGAATAAAACATGTATTAGTATTCATATCTAGCCCAATAAACATCAGATCATGCAATGATAAGTCATTTCAGTTCTTATGATCCTAATCTAACATTGTATCCAAGGTGCACAAAATATTTCAGATCATCTCATAATCATAGCCCCTGCAACATAACATATACTTCAGATAGAAGTATTCCTTAGAAACCCATTCACTTGCACACACTAGCCTAATGATATTCTCCTCCTTATATAGTTTTAGGCCTTTCTCAATACCTCAGACCAAAACCACTTAGGACCAATACCTCAGACCAAATACCTCGGACCAATACCTTGGACCAAATACCTCGGACCAATACCTTGGACCAAATACCTTGGACCAATACCTTGGACCAAAACCTTGATTTTCCATCCCATATGCGCTTTTCCTTCTGTGAAAGTGCGTGCATACATATACAATCCTTTTGTTCAGTTAACTCGCATGTATACACTACTTTGACAAAATGAACCAGCGTATACTTCTTAAGCCATTATGGAGTCTAATCTGTAATCCTTTGTTGCTAACCTATAGTATTGTGAACTCTCATCTATCTGAGTTTCCATCAAGGACAACACTTGTATCATAATGCCAACAATCTCACCCTTTGGACTTGATGGCAAACACAACACCAAGATACTCTCCCCCTTTGACATCAAGGGCAAAGGGCGGACCAAGATATTCTCCCATTTTGATATACATTATGCTGTCCATGCTCCCCCTGAGTACATGCAGAGTTTGCAAAGATATTTTAAAAAGAATAACATGACTCTATAACTCAACTAAGTGAGTATGACTTCCCTGAGACCAATGAATCATACATACATCAATCACCACACCAAGTGGGGATACACCAAATTTGACTCATCCACCCAACCAAGTGGGGATATACCGAATGCTTATACATGACTGAAATAACACTTATTACATCATCCTTCCCATGCATAGTGGGGTTACAAATTAAGTATTTTCATGACCTTTACATCAAATGATATACATGACATTTATAACAAGGACAAAAAATCTAAACAAGACCATGATAGTCATAAAAAACTATCATACACCATATATGATTTGCACCATCAGCATCTGTCAGCGGCATCAAGATCAACAGCCTGTATATGTCCATCATCAAAAGAGTCACCTAAATCAAACAACTATGTGGATTGAGTAATATAATTATTGTCATGTACCAAGGTCTTCTAATATAATGTCAATAATGCATTATTAGAAACACATGATCCCCCTGAACCTATGCCAAATGTTTACTATCAAATCTGATCATTGCATTTGTTAGTAAGAATCATCAAGGCATCATCATCAACCAGTTATTCATCAACTTATTAACAACTTATGAGGGCCAAAAACACTTCCACATATCATCAGCAGACTATAACCATCATCAATCAGAACATAATAGATAATTGATAATTGACTGAACCATATTAGATCCCTTTTCTTGAGCCTGTCCCACTACTTTTTCTTCAAAACACCACATACGCGACTGTGCAACTTCTAACTCGCGTATATACGTGACTTCTCTTCATAATAAATACATATGAGAATTGGAATACTGAAGTTTTACACTTTCAGCTTCCGTTGGGTCTATTATGTCTGTAAACTGAGCTATGCCACATCTTTCTAACAACAATTCCTTCTTCTTCAATACCTTGGATTGTGATGATGTTTGCTCCTTTTGGTATGGTGGCCGAAATTTGCTCTTGCATTCCTTTGCTTTATGTCCAAACTTGTTACATGCATAGCATCTTACATGTTTCATATTCCTTCTATCATAATCAATAGCTTTGTGACCAAACATATTGCGAGCAAAACAATATCCCTTAAAGTACCTGGAAAATGATTATATTTCTGTGTGACGATCTTGAACCATTCTACTTCTGCATCTGGCTACAACATGTCCGAAATTATGACATTTAAAACATTCAACATTAGTTGTGAGAGAAAAGAAACAATTATACCTTCCATAGTTAGGTGGAAATGCTTTACATTGAAGTGTTTCTTTCCTTGGTTGTTGATGGGATTGACCTTTTATCTCCTTGTTGAGCATTTCAGATTTTTCATTGGAGTTCCTTACCTCATCTTGTGAGCTAGATTCACCTTCATGAAAACCAAGACGAGTGTTTATAACAGCCGAACGCTGAACTTTGATGATTTCAGCTAATGTTTCCGATCCTTTAGCAAATCTAAGATTCAGAGTCTTTGTATTTTCAAGTTCTTTTCTTCGACTTACTACTTCACATTCTAACACTTCATTGTGTTTGTCCTTTTCAGTGAGTTGATGTGTCACTTTGTTTATGACTGTATCCTTTTCTGCCAAACTGATTTTGAGTTGATTGATTTCTTTAAGGAAATCCCATGAGTAGTTTAATTTCTTGATCATCTTCATCACTATTGTGTAAGGCATCACTATCATCATGAGTATAATAACTTCTATTACCTTCTGTAGACATCTTTCCTTTTACATGAGGCATTGAGCAGTGTAATGACCAAGTCTACCATAGTCAAAGAATTTGAATGATAGCTTACTTCTGAATCTTCCGAAACCCCATTGAAGCTTCTTGACAGAATTTACCTCACCTTCTTCTTCTTAAATTTGTCTTTATTCATTGTGCTCTTCCTTTTCTTTTCCCTTTGTTGATGCTTTAAAAATGGCTTCTTTCATATCTGATGGACCTCCTTTTCTCATTTCAAAGGCAGTTAGGATTCCATGGAGTTGAGTCATAGCAATAGTTTGAAGATCATGATTTTCTTCTATGGCAGACACTTTTGACACAAATTTAGAAGACAAAGATCTCAAAATTTTCTGAACTAAAGTAGCTTCCTTTGTCTCTTCACCTAGATTTCTCATATGATTTACAATCCCATCTACTCGCAAGAAATAAGTAGAAATAATTTCATCACTATACATCTTGAGAGTTTCATACTGGATTCTGAGAGTTTGTAGTTTAGCACGTTTTATCTGGGAGTCACCTTCACAGCTCTGAATGATTCTATCCCATATTTCCTTGGCTGTGTTAAGCTACATGACTTTGACAAATTCTAATTCTAATAGAATTCCCAATAAGGTGTTGACAACTTTGGCATTGATTTCATATGTTTTCCTTTCTGTTGGATGCGTGGGGACTGCTGCTGGATATTAATATCCTTTCTCCACAATTGCCTAAACATCAGCTCCAAGTGGCTGAAGATACACTCTAGTTTGTTTTTTCCAATATACCAATTTTTTCCCATTGACGATTGGTGGTCTGATAGATCCCATGCCTTCGTGATTGTTCATTTTGATAGATCTCCCTTCAGGCGATCAAGCTTCTTCTAAAGGACCTGCTATGATACCAATTGTTGGAAATAATACTAAGAGGGGGGATGAATCAATATTATCAAATCAATAACTTTTTCATTTCATACTCAAATTTATATACGCTACTTCAATGAAGGTAACTCACATGTATACGCAACTGTCTTTAAAGCAACCAACGTATATCCAGCAAAGTTATGATTCAGTTAATTCATCATATGTTGATCTTTAATCAATGCATAAGTACTTCATTAACCATACAAACAATAACCATGTGCAGTAATAACAAAATAAACCATCACACATAAGCAACACACATGAACACCAAGATTTAAGGTGGAAACCCAATGCGGGACAAAAACCACCCGCTGCTGTCTTCTTTTAATATAAGAAAAACCTGTTTACAATCTTGTACTGGTGCAGACTCATACCAGTATGCAGGCATACACCTGCAGAAGGCTACAACCTTCTCTCGTTCTCCAGCTTCTACTGGAAGGGAGCTACAATCTCCTAGCTCTTGTACTATCCAATCTGTTTACTAGTACATAGGTGCCAACCTACAAAAGGCTCCAACCTTCATTCGTTTTCCAGCTACTACTGGAAGGGAGCTCCAACTCCTTAACTCTTGTATTGGCCGATATGTCTACCAGTACGTATGTGCTGACCTATAGAAGGCTACGATCTTCTCTCTTCCTCCAGGGACCACGTTTCATAATTTTTCAGACTGGATACTCCTGGAATACAACACCAAATTCTGAAGGCCACGTTTCATCCAATTTTGATACTGGGCCCATCAGCAACATTGAAGCTTATAATCAATCACCACTACAATACAACCAATCACTGAAAACCCATCATCACTGAAGCAAATCATAATCAGTCAATCTGAACATTCATAACACTGTCATGAGAACACAGTCACCAGAACACAGAGAAGAACCCAGAACTCTGCAACAACAACTAGAACCAACTGCAACTTCAAACATGACATTTCATAATGTATACGCTACTTTGATGTGCCGAATCAGCGTGTATACGCTCTTTTAACAAAGCGAGCGAGCGTATAGATCTGCAAATACTAACTTAAAACTTCACAACTATTCCAAACTTCAGCCATAACCAGATCATAAAATTTACAAAATAAAACATTCGTTAGTATTCAAATCTAGCCCAATCAACATCAGATCATGAAATGATAAGTCATTTCAGTTCTTATGATCCTGATCTAACATTGTATCCAAGGTGCACAAAATATTTCAGATCATCTCATAATCATAGCCTCTGCAACATAACATATGCTTCAAATAGAAGTATTCCTCAGAAACCCATTCATTTGCACACACTAGCCTATTGATCTTCTCCTCCTTATATAGTTTTAGGCCTTTCTCAATACCTCAGACCAAAACCACTTAGGACCAATACCTTTGACCAATACCTCGGACCAAATACCTCTGACCAAATACCTCGGACTAATACCTTGGACCAAATACCTTGGAGCAATACCTTGGACCAAAACCTTGATTTTCCATCCCATACACGCTTTTCCTTCTGTGAAAGTGTGTGCATATGTATACACTCCTTTTGTTCTGTTAACCCACGTGTATACGCTACTTGGACAAAATGAACCAGCGTATACTTCTTAAACCATTTATGGAGTCTGATTTGTAATCCTTTGTTGTTAACCTATTGCATTGTGAACTATCATCTATGTGAGTTGCCATCAAGGACAACACCTGTATCATAATGCCAACAATCTCCCCCTTTGGACTTGATGGCAGCCACACCACCAAGATACTCTCCCCCTTTGACATCAAGGGCAAAGGGTGGACCAAGATATTCTCCCCTTTTGATATACATTATGTTGCCCATGCTCCCCCTCTGTACATGTAGAGTCTGTAAAGATATTTTTCAAAAGAATAACATGACTCTATAACTCAACTAAGTGATTATTACTTCCTTGAGACCAATGACTCACACATACATAAATCACCCAAGCAAGTGGGGATACACCAAATTTGACTCATCCACCCAACCAAGTGGGGATATACCGAATGCTCATATATGACTGAAATAACAATTATTACATCATCCTTCCCATGCATAGTGGGGTTACAAATTATATTTTCATGACCTTTACATCAAATGATATACATGACATTTATAACAAGGAACAACAATCTAAACAAGACCATGATAGTCATCAACAACTATCATACACCATATATGATCTGCACCATCAACATCTGTCAGCAACATCAAAATCAATAGCATGTATATGTCCATCATCAAAAGAGTCACCTGAATCAAACAATTATGTGGATCAAGCAATATAATTATCGTCATGTACTAAGGTATTCTAATATAATGCCAACAATGCATTATTTGAAACATATTCTCCCCATGAACCTATGCCAACTATTTACTATCAGATCTGATCATAGAATTTGTTAGTAAGAATCATCAAGGCATCATCATCAACTTATTAACAAATTATGAGGGCCAAAAACACTTCCACATATCATGATCACACTATAACCATCATCAATAAGAACAAAATAGATAATTGATAATTGACTAAACCATATTAAACCCCTTTTCCTGAGTCTATCCCACTGCTTTTTCTTCAAAACACCATATACGCGACTGTGCAGCTTCTAACTCACGTATATACGTGACTTCTCTTCATAATAACTGTGTATGAGAATTGGAATATTGAAGTTTTATACTTTCATCTCCCCCTGGGTTTGTTATGTCTATAAACTGAGCTATGCCACATCTTTCTGACAACAATTCCTTCTTCTTCAATACCTTGGATTGTGATGATGTTTGCTCCTTTTGGTATGGTGGCCGAAATTTGCTCCTGCATTCCTTTGCTTTATGTCCAAACTTGTTACACACATAGCATCTTACATGTTTCATATTCCTTCTATTGCAATCAATAGCTTTGTGACCAAACATATTGCAAGCAAAACAATATCCCTTAAAGTACTTGGAAACTGATGATCTTTCTATGTGACGGTCTTGAACCATTCTAATTCTGCATCTAGCTGCAACATGTCCAAAATTATGACATTTAAAACATTCAACATTATTTGTCAGAGAAAAGAAACAATTATCCCTTCCATAGTTAGGTGGAAATGTTTTTCTTTGAAGTATTTCTTTCCTTGGTTGTTGATGGGGTTGACCTTTTATCTCCTTGTTGAGCATTTCAGATTTTGCATTGGAGTTCCTTACCTCATCTTGTGAGCTAGATTCACCTTCATGAAAACCAAGACCAATCTTTATAATAGGCGAATGCTGAACTTTGATGATTTCATCTAACGTTTCTGATCCTTTAGCAAATCTAAGATTTAGAGTCTTTGTCTTTTCAAGTTATTTTCTTAGACTTACTACTTCACATTCTAACACTTCATTGTGTTTGTCCTTTTCAGTGAGTTGATGTGTCACTGTGTTTATGACTGTATCCTTTTCTGCCAAACTGATTTTGAGTTGATTGATTTCTTTAAGGAAATCTTCCTTTTCTAAGGCATCATTTTCATATGCCATGAGTAGTTTAATTTCTTGATCATCTTCATCACTATTAGACAAGCCATCACTATCATCATGAGTATAATAACTTCTGTTACCTTTTGCAGACATATTTCCTTTGACATCAGGGCATTTAGCAGTGTAATGACCAATTCTACCACAAGAAAATCATTTGAATGGTAGCTTACCTTTGAATCTTCTGGAACCTCGTTGAAGCTTCTTAACAAAATTTACCTCATCTTCTTCTTCTAAAATGTGTCCTGATTCATTGTGCTCTTCCTTTTCTTTTCCCTTTGTTGATGCTTTAAAAATGGCTTCTCTCATATCTCATGGACATCCTTTTCTCATTTCAAAGGTAGTTAGGATTCCATGGATTTGAGTCACAATAATAGTTTGAAGATCCTATTTTTCTTTTATTGTAGACACTTTTGACTCAAATTTAGAAGACAAAGATCTCAAAATTTTCTCAACTAAAGTATCTTCCTTTATCTCTTCACCTAGATTTCTCATATGATTTACAATCCCATCTACTCGCAAGAAATAACTAGAAATACTTTCATCACTATGCATCTTGAGAGTTTCATACTGGATTCTGAGAGTTTGTAGTTTAGCACATTTTACCTGGGAGTCACCTTCATAGCTCTGAATGATTCTATCCCATATTTCCTTGGTTGTGTTGAGCTGCATGACTTTGATGAATTCTGATTCTGATAGACTTCCCAATAAGGCATTGACAACTTTGGCATTGATTTCATATGTTTTCCTTTCTGCTGGATCCATGGGGACTACTGCTGGATATTGATATCCTTTCTCCACAATTGCCCAAACATCAGCTCCAAGTGACTGAAGATATGCTCTAGTTCATGTTTTCCAATATACCAAGTTGTTCCCATTGAATATTGGTGGTCTGATAGATCCCATGCCTTCGTGATTGTTCATTTTGAAAGATCTCCCTTCAAGCGATCAAGCTTCTTGTAAGGGCCTATTATGATACCAATTGTTGGAAATAATACTAAGAGGGGGTGAATCAGTGTTATCAAATCAATAACTTTTTCATTTCATACTCAGATTTATATACGCTACTTCAATGAAGGTAAATCGCATGTATAAGCAACTGTATTTAAAGCAACCAATGTATATCCAACAAACTTATGATTTTGTTAATTCATCATATGTTGATCTTTAATCAGTGCATTAGTACTTCATTAACCATATAAACAGTAACCATGTGCAATAATAATAGAATAAACCATCACACATAAGCAACACACATGAACACCAAGATTTAAGGTGGAAACCCAATGCGGGACAAAAACCACCTACTGCTGTCTTCTTTTAATATAAGAAAAACCTGTTTACAATCTTGTATTGGTGCATACTCATACCAGTACACAGGCACCCACCCGCAGAAGGCTATAACCTTCTCTCATTCTCAACTTCTACTGGAAGGGAGATATAACCCCCTAGCTCTTCTACTAGACGATCTGTTTACTAGTACGTAGGTGCCAACCTACAGAAGGCTCTAACCTTCACTCATTTTCCAGCTACTACTGGAAGGGAGCTCCAACCCCTTGAATCTTGTACTGGCCGATATGTTTACCATAACATAGGTGCTAGCCTATAGAAGGCTACGACCTTCTCTCTTCCTCCGGGGATCACGTTTCATAGATTTTCAGACTGGATACTCCTGGAATACAACACCACAATCTGAAGGCCGCGTTTCATCCAATTTCATACTGGACCCATCAGCAACATTGAATCTGATAATCAATCACCACTGCAATACAACCAATCACTGAAAACCCATCATCACTGAAGCAAATCACAATCAATCAATCTAAACATTCAAAACACTGTCACGAGAACACATTCACCAGAACACATAGCAGAACCTAGAACTCTGCAACAACAACTAGAGCCAACTGCAACTTCAAACATCACATTTCATAATGTATACACTACTTTGATGTGCCAAACCAGCGTGTATATGCGCTTTTAACAAAGCAAACCATCATATAGATCTGCAAATACTAACTTAAAACTTCACAACTATTCTAGACTTCAGTCATACCCAGATCATAACATTTACATAATAAAACACACATTAGTATTCAGATCTAGCCCAATGAACATCAAATCATGCAATGATAAGTCATTTCAGTTCTTATGATCCTAATCTAACATTGTATCCAAGGTGCACAAAATATTTCAGATCATCTCATAATCATAGCCCCTGCAACATAACATATACTTCAGATAGAAGTATTCCTCAGATACCCATTCACCTGCACAAACTGGCCTAATGATCTTCTCCTCCTTATATAGTTTTAGGCCTTTCTCAATACCTCGGACCAATACCTCAGACCAAATACCTTGGACCAAAACCTTGATTTTCCATCCCATACACGTTTTTCCTTCTGTGAAAGTGCATGCATACGTATACGCTCATTTTTTTCTGTTAACCCGCGTGTATATGCTACTTGGAAAACATGAACCAACGTATACTTCTTAAACCATTTTTGGAGTCTGATCTATAATCCTTTGTTGTTAACCTATTGCACTATGAACTGTCAGCTATGTGAGTTTCCATCAAAGACAAAACCTGTATCATAATGCCAACAAAGCCAAGGCCTATTTCTCAATGATGTTGTACTTAAGGGCTGAATCCCTGATGTTGCGACTGAAAAATGCTATTGGCAGCTCAATTTTATCCCTTTTTTGCATTAATATTGTTGCCATGGTATGCTCAGAAGCAAAATAAAATGTAATAAAATCATCGGAGTAATCAGAACTGAATAAAACATGGGTAGTGGTTAAGGCAGGCTTTACCGCATGAAAATATTTGCGGGCTTCTTTGGACCACTTCACCTCATTATCCTTTTTCAACATATCGGTCATTTCTCTAAGATGTTCAGTTAAATTAGGAATGAATCTACGTAAGAAATTCATATTACCATTGAATGCTTGGATTTCTTTCTTGCTGCGAGGGAAGTCAATTTGACGAATGGCTTCTACTCATGAAGGGTCAATTTGGATGCCATCCTTCGAAATGATGTGGCCGAGAAGTTTTCCTTCCTCCATAGCAAACAAGCTTTTCTTCAGATTGAGAGAGATCCATAACTTTCTACATTTCTGAAAAATGACTCTTAAATGATGGAAATGTTCATCATCTGAATGCGAAAATATGGTTACATCATGTAAGTATACAACTAAGAAAACATATTTTTCATCTTAAAAGGCTATGTCCATGGCACGCTGAAAAGTGGCACCTGCAATTTTTAGACCAAATAGCATTTTTGCATATTTGAATGTGCCCCAAGGTGTGGTGAATGTTGTCTTGTCCTGATCATCTTCCTGCACTAAAACTTGATTGTACCCAGAGTAGCCATCCAAAAGTGACAACTAGGAAGCGCCAAAAACTCTCTGAAGGATATGGTCCATTTTTGGAAGCGGATAATTATCTTTCAGAGATACTTTGTTTAAATTTATGAAGTCTACGCAGAGCCCAATTTGTCCTGTCTTCTTTCTCATCGGGACTCGATTTGATATCCAATCAGAAAATCTGATGGGAACGATGATGCCTGCCTTGAAAATTTTGCTTATTTCTTTATCTATGGATGGTAGCAACCTTGGGTTAATCCTTCTTAACTTTTGTCTAAAGGGCTTTTGATTGGGCTTAATCGGGATGGTAGGCTGAATTATTTTCTTGTCATACTCCTTTAAGTCTGCATAATCCCACGCAAAAAACATTAGAAAATTCAGAAAATAAATGAATATATTTTTCCTTTACCTCGGGAGATAATGTTTTGGACAGCTTGATCATTTTTGGTTTGTCTGTTGTTCCAATGTTCACGTCTTCCACAACTTTCTCAGTAGGTACTAATGTAGGCTTCCTTGCGACATCATCTTGATCAAACAAGTCTTCCAAAGGTACAAGACCTTTCGAAATATTGTTGTCCTTCAGCTATAATATATCAACTTGGGTTGCCTCAATGACTTGATCATCCTTATCATAAAATTCATCCATGGAACAATTCTCAAACTCTCCTTCACTCTGAAGAAAGTTATTCACCTGTTTTTCATCCCAGAATACTTGCCAATATCGCAAGTTATCCGGAACAGAGGGCTGATGCTTCACATGAATCTCAAATTTCTTGTTTGAAAAAATGGGGATTTTGAAATTGCTTGTAGTTGTAGCTAATGAATCCACCATAAGATTCTGAATCCTTGGTACAAATGAAAGTGTATATTTAGGAAAAATCCTAAGAATATCTAAAACCACATTTCTATACTGTTTCATTCACGGATGATGAGCTTGATATTCACCTTTAACTTGCTTGATCACAAGTTTTGAATCACCATAAACAAAAACTTTTCATGCACCTAACCTTTTCAATATCTTTAAACATGTGATCAGCGCTTCATACTCCACCTCATTGTTTGTGTAATCAAAAGCTAACTTGTATGGGAATAATCTAACATTCTAAGGGAGCTTACCTTGCTGATGATGTGGACTTCGAATCCAAATGCCAATACCTACTCCATCTTTCCCAAGAGCACCATCAAAGTCCATGGTCCAAAGGCCATGTTCCTCTTCCAAGGGCTGTAAATCTTGTTTTTGTTTTGGGTCAATTTTATGAACTTTCTCTTCAGACTGTTCTGAATTTTCCATTACCTTCTCTGATGGTTGTTCTAAGCCTTTCTCTGCCTTGTCTGATGGCTGCTCTAATGAACTTGGTAGCTTTTCTTTTTCCTGATCTGAAACTATCCTTATACAATTGAAAATTTCTGGTACATCTTTAATTTCCACAAGCTGACTATCTATATTGCTCAGTCCACTATCATTATATAAAATAAATGACTCTAAATATGTATGTACAACATTTATAGGATGATTATTGGGTTTCTCCTTGCTAATTGTCATGAATTTAATTTTGGTTCCTCTGTAAAATTTCCTCAATTGCCCGAAAATCGGGATGGTGGCATAGGATAAGTCTAACTATAGTGTGCCTTTCAGTTTCACTCCCAAGGATCTTGACAATAACATCCAAAACCATGGTGGTATGTCAGCTACCACCACATCCATTAAAACATTCTTTGCCGGGATTTGGTCCAGGGATACTACCAAATATTTGATTAGACCAAGACAACGGACCTTACCAGAATCAAAAGAATACAAGTCATGGTATTCACGAGTAATGTCTAGACCCAACTTTTCCATGATGGCCTTGGGCATTAAATTATGGGAGGCTCCGGAGTTAAGCATGGAGTTATGAAGAATGTACTAATGGATTCTTAAACTCAGGTAAAATGAAGGAACCTCACTATCTTTTGACTGACCATTTATGGTTGGACCACAAATCAATTCGGGCTGGTCATCTTCAACATTAACCATGTCGTACATAGGGTCAAATTTCAACATTTTAACTATATCAGACTTGTAATGACTATTTTTTACAAGTTCAGTAAGGGGGATTGACACTTTCAACTTTGAAATTCAGTTTCTCAATTGAATGAGATGGATTTGTCTACCTCTTTTTGGATGATGTCTCTTTTCTCGGGCATATCTCTTGGTGTCTGATCCTTCTTCTGATTGTCATGATCCTTGTTTTGATTGCTAGTTGATGGATGATTTACTTTGCTTTGGTTAGCTGTTGCTAGCTCTTTACCTTTTCTTTGATTTCCTTGAGGATTTGTTTTTTGTTGGGTATCTTTCTGCTGTGATGTCCTTTTCTGAATGGGAGTGATTGGGACATCTCTATTTCTCAAGGAATATTGCTTCTGTTGAGAACTGAGTGCATTTAAGTATCCTCTTTGATAATCATCGGATTGAGTTTCCAATGCATTGTCATTTGCCAATATGTAGTTTTCATCCTTAGGATCCTCCATCTCCTCGACATACTTCTCATTTTTCGTTAAGAAAATGGGATGGTAATATTCTCTAAAGAAGTGATTTTCCTTGACAATCAGATCTATTTCATCATCAAATTCTCCTTGAGCATAATTCTGCTACAAGGGTGTCTGAATTGGTTGTTGAGATGTCGATGCTTCAAAAGCTTTCTGCTCTTTTTTTTTATTATCATGTACTAAGGTTGTTGCTAGTTTCTGAAGTTCGGATTTCTAACTTGTGGCTCCTGAGGTCTATCTGAATTTATCATCTGATTGGCCATTCTTTCCATGGTTCTGATCAGTGCATCTAGTTTAAGATTGGTGGAATAAGAAGTTTCTTCTTTGATGGTTACTTTCTTTTCCAGTTTCTCATGTTTCAACTGAGACTCTTTAATCATCAAGTTTGCTTCCACACTTACTGCATTATTCTTCATTTCTTCCAGAGTTGCCAAACCTCTTTCCCTTAGTTGATAAGCCATCTCCGGATCAAAAGCATCCAGGTAATGTTGAAGTGCCAAATTAGGTGGAGGCTTCATGTTATCCAAAATGGAATTGTAGATTTGATTAAACCTTAGAGTGAACTCCTAAACTGTCTCGTTAGGATTCTTTTTCAATGTATTATATTCTGCCAAGATCTGTAATGGATTCTTATTTTCCCGCCACTTGGCTAATAACAACTCATTTAACCTTTGAGGAGTATCAATGGAGCCAGCTACCAAACCACAGAACCATTTTTTCACATCTCCAGAAAAACTTTGAGCCATTAGTCTCATTTTGGCATCGTCGTCATCAACCTCCTCTAAGCCAATCAAATCAACCATCTTATCAATATGCTACGGTGCTATGACTCCTGGGTTTCCATCAAAAAGAGGAAGTCTCTGACCATAGGTCTGAGGTAAAGCTGCCAACTGACCAGGTAATACAAAGGGTGAAAATCTCACCCTGACTACTGGGGGGTGGTGAATGGGAACTACAATGGGTTGTGTTGGTTGGGATGAAGATGAAGGTGGAAATATGGATGTTTTCAGAGGTGCGGTAGCGTATATGGAAGAAGATAAGCTTTCAAGCTGATACTGAATATAGGCCTTTTCTGTAATGATTTGTAATTGATCGGCTAGGATTTGAAGTTTCTCAAAGTTAGATCAAACCTCATGCTCAATTTTTGAAGACTGAGAAGCAGCAGAAGGTTGATTAAACAAAGACTTTGAGGTGGGAAGGTATGAGTCAAACATTATGGGATCAAAAGATTCTTCTGTAAGACAAGGCTCAGACTTTGAACGAAATAGGGATAGCTCAAATTTAATGTCAAACAGAATATCCTCGATACTAAGTATCTGATTTGGCAAGGAAGTGGTCCTTTCCAATTTTGTGCTTTCAATCTCGGGGAAAGGGACTTTAGGATTTCTTAACAATCTTTCAGGATCATCAACCAGAGAAGGAGGGTTTGGGTCAGGGTTTGACCTGGTATATCTTTTCGGAGCCAATATCTTAATAGGGTCATAGACTTTATGAGGTAAAAGACCTAAGACTTTGAGCTGAACAAAGATATTTTCAAAGGAAAATCTTCAATAGAGAAATTTTAAATAGGTAATGATCGAGAGCTTACCAATGGAATGAAGTCTGATCGAACTTGTGATTTGTAACCTTCTTCACTTTTTGAACAAACTTCGATTGTCTTCGGCTGAATCAGCTAGATCAGGATGCAAATTTTTTTCTTGTTTGTCTCCTTAAGGCTAGCTCTACAATCTCGACATTGTAGTTATAAAATCAGCCTTTATGAAACTTATTCCCATCATCCAAAGGACCAAATTCCAATGAAAACTAATCCTACACCCAGGGAAAATGAACCTTTTCGTTCCCCAGCAATGACACTAGTATGTTAACACTCCTCCAGATCTCTAAGGCTGAGGAAGAGTCAGCTGAGGTAACCACAGATCAATCTTTTGACTTTTTAGCTAGCCCTACCAAGCCGGAGAGGGATCTCTCCCAAGGATCACAGCCAAGAGGGTTGGATGGATTAGGGTTTTAGGCTAGATATACTAGCTCAGGGTTGTTTTGATTTGATTTGGTTGGGGTAGTCACTGGATGAGTGAATTAGGTCAGAGAATGAACTAGGTCAGGGAAGGAGAGAATAAGAATTGCAGACATATGATAGGGAAAAGTAGGAAAGTTACTTTAACACTTTTTAGTATAGTGATAAAATGGTTTAGACTGATGAGGTGCTAAAAAGAGCATGAAAATCATGAATCCTTTTTAAACTGAAGAAATGAAACAATTTATGATGATTTTCCCAAAATAGAGCATGGAATATGAATTCTGCTTATCACACCTTGAAAATCAAACATATTTAAAGTGAAATGGATCATGAAAGGTACAAAACATTCACACATATGTAACTAAAGAGGAAACAATATCAAAATACCATGCCACAGGAATCCCACCAAAATAGCTGCAACTCATCCAATATATTTCATGCCAAAGTCTGAAACACTAGTACAACATCCAATAGAGTCCAACCTATAGAATGACTAAGAAATTACATGATATAGGCCTCAAACCAACTCATCCTAGCCTCAGGGGTCGAATCCATGAGAGGAGGAGTAGTTACAACAAAAATTGAACTGATAGCTAGAGTGTAGGGTGGTCAAAGTGACTCATCCCTAACTTAAGTAAACTGATTCATTACATCTCATGGAGGTTATTTACCTAATGTACTTACCCTAGGTAACAGTAAAAAAATGATAATTACATCAACCATGTGAATTACAACAGTAAAATATTGATTTCCTATAGGTAAAAATAAAATTTGGAGAATAATAGTGAAAAACTGAGCCAACTGTCGAATGCGCAACGCCATCTTCAGACTCACTTTTGCCTGCCTTCTCAACACTCCCTTTTCTAGGCAATGTAGGCCATCTTCTTAACACTCAGGATATAGTAGGGTATATTGAGCATTTTTACCGTAGTGAAATGTATTAAAAGCCAGATGTGATAGGAATAGAGCCTAGAAAATCTACCTTCACATGAAAAATATTTCATGATAATCTTCATCATTGGGGCATATCTGTCAAGGAGGTGTGAAAAGGGAAAATAGCCCCTTCTTCCATTTCGGTACCTTGGTTTCATGTAAGGCTCATAATAATGTCTCTCCAAATCACCTGGTTTAAACCATTTCTCCCCAACATCTGGGATTCTGGTGGTAGCTGATATAATGGCAGTAGATAAAGTAAAGGTGATACCTTCTAGAGTGACTTGGTTGTCTTGGAGTTTAGATATGAAGAGCCTAGTCAACTCAGGGTGGTGTTGGACTAACTGAACTTGTTCACAAAAATCATAACAGCCTAGCCATTTGAAGGATGTCACAGCCATAGGAGATGCCAAGAGTTCCCTAAGATATGTGGGCTCAAATCTATGTATTTTGCCTCCTTTGTGTGTTTTCTTGACCTCTGTCTCTTCTTTATCTATTTCCTCTTCCTCACTGTGTGGTTTGTATTCCTCATTTGCCATGGTTTTTAATATCAAATCCTAGGGAGGTATAAGGTAGTGGGAATGTGTTTTTTTGGGAATAGGAAATGGGGAAGGGAAAATATGAAGGAGATGAGTGAAGGGATATATGTAATGGAGGAGGCTATAGGGTACTAGTATGATAGCTTTTGAGATGGGGGAAATTGTTTGCAATGTAGGGGTTTTGGGAGCCTAGGTAGTTGTGCACCTAGGACTTAGGGTTTTGGGACAAAGGTTTAAAGGGTATTTGGTATAACAGGTTTACGGAAAGGGAATAAAGGTGTAGGGGAGTGTATAAAAGGAATTGATAGTGCAAGGGTAGTTTTGGGGGAGATCTAGGGTTTAGATATAGGATGAACACCAAATTTTCAATTAAAATTTTATAACACTTTGAGAGTGACTTAAGGAGGAAGAAACACCCTATCCTTAGCTACTACTTACTTGTTTGGAGGTCAAATGCCCTTTGGGGGAGCTGAGGAGGTGACTATAGCCTTCCTAGACAAACGTGCATCGCCAATTAGGGAGTGCGCAATGCCTCAGGAAAGCACCAACGCCTTAAGGGAACATGCAGTGCCTTAACGAAATGTGCAACACCAGGTAAATGCACATCACATGAAGAGAATGCGCAACGCCAAAGGAGAATGCACAATGCTTGCTTTGTTCTGCCGATTTTCGCCCATAATTGTGCAAAGGGTCTCTTGGGGTTTTCTTAATCAGTGGTAGGAGGCAAATGAAGTTGAGTCTGAAGCTAATAAGTCCTTTATAGCTAAATGAATTTGATCTTTTAACTTTAAAACCCACTTTCTAATGTTTTATTTCACCTTTTTGACATCTTTGCTAATTTCCTTTCTGACTTTTTCCTTTGCATGTGGATGATGCTGGAGTTTTGGAAATATTTACTCTTGAATTTTGCTTGGATGAAGTTAGCACATAGAGTTTGAGTGAACAACTTACGAATAATAACTTATTACATATAATGGACATAAAATTACATAAAAAAATAAAAAATATTACATCGCTTTTTTGAAATAAAAATTACAATCTTGAAACAAAACTTATACTTTGGAATGAAAATTAGAGCTCAAGCAACCATAGTTACATGTTTTCTAATCCTCTCTTAATGGAAAAGGGATATTATTTCTTTCACTCTCATGCTTTTGTTGGCTTTATGCAATGAATGGTGTTTTATTGGACCTTGGAGGAATGAAACCTAGTGACCTAATGGGATATTGAATAACAAGAATTCATGTAGACTTGACTGACCCAAGACATGATGGAATGAGCTTTTATAATGAATTTATGCTCAGTAAGACACAGGAAGGTGGGCTAGCAACAATTGATTTTTGAGGGAGAGTGGGATTTCAAATTGAGCTACCATCAGTGGATAAATTTTTTGCATGAGGACCTAGGTGGAATGATAAAAATTTCAAAATGGGACACTAATATGATATGAAAGAGGAGTTTTGATCATTGATGGCAGTATGCAAATGCTGACTCTAACACTTTTGTTTCCAATAGTCTTTATTTAGGTGTCCAATTTTGTTACAGTACCAAAATTTGGCCTTACACTTTTTACCCTTTGATTTAGACTTGGAAGAGCCCTTTGCTTTCTCCCTACTTTGCTTTGACCGTCCTCTTACTACCATGGCTTCTGATGCAGAGGTTTCAACATTGGACTTCTTGATTCTTCAGCTAATAGAGCTCCCACAACTGAATCAAATTCCAAGGACTCAGTTTTTCTCAAACTGATAGAGGTAACAAAGTGGTCCCATGACTTAGGAAGAGAACATAACAAGGTGATAACTTTGTCTTCTTCCTGAAATTTAACTTCCATATCCAACAATTGGCAAATAAGTGTATTAAAAACATTTAAATATTTTGCAAATTTTGTATCCTCCTTCATTTGAAGACTGTACAATTTCCTTTTTAAATAAATTCTGTTGGTTAACGATTTGGTCATATAGAACGTTTTCAGTTTTCCCCACAAACCTGCTGCTGAAGTTTGTTCAACAATATTGAAGAGAACTTCATCCACTAGGCATAAACTGATGGTACCAAGAGCTCGGGCATCCAAGTCCTCCCAGTCCAAATATGTCATGTTAGCAGGTTTCTTCTTCACCTCGTCTAATGCCTTATGAAACCCTTATTGCACAAGAAAATCCCTAACTTTTAGTTTCCATAACGAAAAAATGTTATTGCTAGTGAATTTCTCCACCTCGAACTTTGCATTTGTCATTTTTTTCCTACAAATCCTTCCTCCTAAGGTTTCCTTCTTTCAACTAGGGTTTCTTAAAAAAAAAATATTCTGATTTCCCTTCTTCTAGCTAGGGTTTTCAATTTTTCTTTCTGATTTTCCCTCTTCTAGCTAGGGTTTTAGAAAAAAAACAAGGGTTTCCTTCCTCTTAAAAAAAAATTTACCCTTATTTATTTTTAAATTTCAAAATTTATTTCAATCCTATTCAATCTTCTTCATTACAATTTGTTTCTCCTTTTAAAAAAAATAATTCAAACCCTACTTCATATTCATTCAACATATTTTGTTGTCAAAAAATAACAATTACCTGACCTCCACAGTGAGAAATAGTGTTGTGATTGAAATTTTTTCTTTGACTGGTTCTTCCACAACAATTTTCTTGGTTCTTGCACAATAGTTTGCAGAAACCCTCTTCCCAGACTTCCTTTCTCGATGACAACAACAGTGACCTCCTCTTCTAGTTTTCTTTCCAACAGCAGAAACAAAAACAGTCTCCTCTTCCTTGTTCAACAGACGAGTGGCTAGTTTGGTTGCTTAGCGTTAATGGCTCAACACTCACATGACCTCTGCTCGTAGAACTACACACATGCACAACGACCTCCCTTGATTGGCGGCTCCAGACAGGCTCTGCAGATTGAAAATCGTGCTCTATTCCCTTTCTCCAATAGCGGCCTCTCTCTCCGATAGTGGGCTTCAACACACATTTCCTCTCTCTTCGGCAATGGGCTTCAACACACAATGCTTCTCTCTCTGGCAGTGGACTTCAACACACAATGCATTTAACCTTTCTCCGGCAGTGAAATGCTTGACTTTAGAATACTGTGTGAACCCTTCACAATGTAGTCGTCCACTGTGGCATAAGTTTGACAACTTCAGCTCTCAGGCTCTCCTTAACTTCTACTGCGTTTAACCTTAGGCTCTGATGCCACTTGTTGGTACTCAGAGAGTCATTAACCATTTAAAAATATAAGGAAAGAAATGAATAAAACTAACAAACTAAACTACACATTAACATAAGAGATTTTACGTGGCAAAAACTTGACAATGTATCAAGGAAACCTCCACGGGGCAAGGGATTGGAAAATTCTATTAATCAAGAATAAATCTCCATGATACAACCTATTGGGCATTCACCAATTTAATATGGGCTTCTCATACGATAGATAACTCCTATGTTAGGTCACTATACTACTAGTGTAACCCCTTATTGATATTAGTACAATCCCCTTATTATATTTTTATGTCCATGTAGTACTAATATTGTTATTATTGTACCCCATAGAAGCCCACTATTGTTATTGTTGTGCCCTTACATTATTATTGTTATGTCGGCTCTAATTATATTATGACCCCTTAGACTCCTATATATAGAAATGAGGTCTTGTCATTTGTATCATCCAAGAATTGTTCATTTGTGTAATGTAAAGGAGGTTTCCCCCTCGAAGAGGCTTATTTCTAAGGTGTTGATCTATCTTTTCTATCATTTTGTGAGCTGGTTTCTTAACATTTGGTATCAGAGCTTTGGATTCTAAGGTTTCGCTGCTCCAATAAGGTCATCGTGGAATTTTCACTATAATTGTTTTTCTACAAAGTTTCAAACTCTGAAATTAAAACCCAATTGAGCTGAAAATTGATGAATCTCGAGCCCAGATTTCAGATCTTGTTGCCCTATATTTTTGGAGATACAATCCAATAAATTTAGGGTTTTTGCAGGCTCCCGAATTACATCTGAAATAGGTGACCTGGGGAAAATCGTCATAACTGTCTCTCTAAGGATCATATTGAAATTTCATAAGAAGTTACAGAAAGACGACAGACTATAGTTTTCTGTGTATCGTTTTTAGATCCAAAAGTCGAAACAATGACACAGTACACTTCGTACAAGTTAGCTCTTCTGAAAAGGTATATAATCAGGTCATCTTGGGAGATTGTGCATAACTCTTTCTTGGAGAATCCAATTTTAATCAGACTAGTGGCATTGGAAAGAGGACATAGAGGGATACTGCAGGTAGCGATTTCAGAACTGGGAGATCCGAAATTACAGAGTTATAGTCGTTTCAAGATCGAGCTCCTAAAATCAAGAAAAGGTGATATGAGGAAGTTTGATGGCAAGGATCCGATAAATTGGATATCAAAGATGGAGCAATATTTTGATCTACATGAGGTGCAACTGTTACAAAAGGTACATATTGAATCTTCATATTTAGAACCGGATTAACTTTTATGGTATAAAGGGCTTTGTTCTCGTAAACCACTTATTACGTGATCAATTTTCATGGAGGAAATGGTAGCACATTATGAGGATACAAAGAGAAACACCTTGTTTAGCCAATTGATAAATCTCAAACAAAAGTATTCAATGGCAGAGCATATTGAGGACTTTCAAAAATTGAATATAAGGGAATGATATTCCAGAGAATCAGAGGATTGTTGTCTCCATCGGAACTTTAAAGGATAACATTCAACATGAGGTTCGTCTTTGGGAACCTGATTCATTGGAGAAGGCATTCAGGTTGGCAAAAAAAGTGGAAAGCACAATTATGGAAACAAGGAAGTATACCCCTCACAACTATAAATATGGAAGTGTTGTTTCTCCTATCCTTCCACAACCTACAAGGTTGACACCACAACAATTGGAAGAAAAAAGAGCAAAAGGGATTTGTTACAATTGTGATAACAAATACATTAAAGGTCATAAGTGTGTTGAGAAGAAATTATTTTACATTGATTGTGAAGAGGAGGAAGAAAAGGATGAAGAAGCGTCAAAAGAAGAGGATATACACCAAGGATCAACGCCAAAGAAAGAAGAAATGAATCCGACCATATTGGCAAGAATTACCACTCCTCAAACTCTCAAGATAGAAAGACATATCAAGAAGAAAAATGTTCAAGAAGTGAAAGATCACATCGAAAAAGAAGAAATGAATCCGACCATATCTTGTAATGCATTGGCCGAAATTACCACTTCTCAAACTATCAAGATAAAAGGACATATCAAGAAGAAAAATGTTGAAGAAGTGAAAGATCACATCGGGCATCAAGAAATGAATCTGACCATATCTTGTAATGCATTGGAATAAATTACCACTCCTCAAACTCTCAAGATAGAAGGACATATCAAGAAGAAAAAGGTTCAAGCAGTGAAATATCACATCGAGCATCAACAACAAGTTCTCCAAATTTTAAAGGATAACACCACTTTGGTGCAGAATCGAATGAAACAACAACCAGATCAACATCACAGTGAAAGAAGTTTTGATGTAGGCGATTGGGTATTTTTACGACTACATCTCAAGCAAGCTATATATGAGAAGGAAATGTTGGCAATACTACATGCACTTAAGAAATGGCGACCTTACCTAATGGGAAGACACTTCAAGGTAAAAATGGATCATGATAGTCTTAAATACTTTTTAGAAAAAATATTATCTTTAGAAGAACAAAAAAAGTGGGTCACAAATATGTTGGGTTATGAATTTGAAATCATCTACAAAAAAGGGAAGAAAAATGTTGTTGTAGATGCACTCTTAAGAAAGGATGAGGATGTGGAAGCATTGTTTTGTGGTATTTCTATTATCCAATCAGATTGGATAAATGAAGCAAGGGATGAATGGAAGAAGGATGAAGAAGTGTGGCCACTCATTCAAAAGTTGCAGAAGATCCCAGTTCAAATAGTATTGCCACAACTTGACGAGGAAGGAAAAATCATATTGGAACCTAGCGCAGTCACAGAAACAAGAACCGAAAGCTACGAAATCGATCAATTTTAGAGTATCTCATCAAGTGGAAGAACTTACTGTTGAATATTCCACATGAGAGGACAAGAATTTTATACAAAGGCATCAAGAACTACTCAAGCGTTGAGGACAACACTTTTTGAAGGAGAGGGGCATGTTATATCCATATACTACTATTGTAACCCCTTTTTTTTATTAGTACAACCCCCTTATTATATTTTTGAGCCCATGTAGTCCCCATATTGTTATTATTGTGCCCCATAGAAGCCCACTATTTTTATTATTGTGCCCTTACATTATTATTGTTATGTCGACTCTAATTATATTATGACCCCTTAGACTCCTATATATAGAAAGGAGGTCTTGTCATTTATATCATCCAAGAATTGTTCATTTGTGTAATGTAAAGGAGGTTTCCCCTCAAAGAGGCTTATTTATAAGGCGTTTATATCTCTTTTCTATCTTTTTTTGAGCTGGTTTCATAACATCCTATTTGTTACAAATCTCGTTACAAAACTAACTGGCAGTAAAAATAAGTTTTTACCCATAATTACATCATTTGTTGTCACATTTCAACATGGTATGCAATTTGATTCCCACAAGCTCTACCTTAGTGCCAACAAGGTTTCCAAGTGGGATGATGCCCGTGATGAGCTCCCTCTCTTCCTGGATGACCAGTTGATTGTCCTCCCACTGACCTGGGGTGTCGAGTGGGAGTCTAGTTGGACAGAACTTCCCTGAATATTAACAGGTATTGGAAATAAGTTAAATCAGTTCAAGAATGTATATATTTTAATACTTTGTATTATATTTTAATGTATATACTGTAGAGAGTGATTGGATGTAATTGAATTCATAATGCATATATACAATAGTTGGATGGAATTTGAATTGTTCAGACTATCAATATTATAAAACATTAGTCTTAAAACATCTTAAAACTCTAATAATAGGTAATGGAGTTGGATAAATTGTTATATTTTAAAAGTGCCCTAAAGCTTGCAGAGTTTAGTGCATTATCTATATGAAGCTCTATGATATTGAAGGTTGCAGATCTCAGTGCAATCCCTACCATTGAAGAGGATTGTTAAAAATGTATCACTCATATATTTTTTGGTTCTTGTATCTCTGTGCATGACATATTATACGTGTGTGTAAAATATATTTTAATGTTTTTTATTTGAAAATCTATTTTAATTTTTGCTTGTAAATATCGGTGTAAATCATCTATGTATTTTTTGGGGATTACACGTAAGTATTTTTTTAGGTAGTGTCATCAGTATTACATCCATTTTTTGATGAGATTTTATTTATTTTATTACACTTTGAAAGGAAGTGAAAAGTTATATATTTTTATTTTTATTTTTAAATCAGTCTAGATCCATTTTAATTTAGGATCTATCATTTTAATTTAGGATTTATCAAGTAACGAGAGAGATTACATTTATTGAAGTGTAAACCTTTTTTAATGAAAAGAGATTTGATCCTTCTCGACCCTGGGTAGATCCACAACTAAGATGGATTTAGACTAATTAGTAAGCAAGCAAGTTTCCATGCTTCCTTCATTCCTTAATATGCATGTAGTTATTAATTTAGTTGTTTACTTTATTTGTTTCCCTTTCTTTGATGGTAGAGAGAGAATTCTTTTGAATACATAAATTGTTGTAGTATGTTGTTCTTAAAAATATGATGCACTTTAATGAACTTTTGCATAGATTATAAAAGTCTCTTACTTTTAATAAATTTGTTTTTATCCAATCATAGAAATCTCTATTATTTTTAATAAATTTTATTAACATATGGAATATAAAAAATGTATGGGAACTTTCTATTATTTTTAATAAGAATATAAGAAAGAAATGTGTGTGAACTTTCTATTATTTTTAATAAACTTTCATTTCATATTAAAATAAATGGCATTGATTTATTAGATATTGTCTCAACTATATTTATTGCAAATATCGAGACCTTAGCCAAACTATGAACATCTCATTTTGTTTCAAGATTTCTCCTTTTATTAAGTAAAAAAAAATCCAATTATATTTATTGCAAAGATCAAGACCTTAGTCAAAGTAAGAAGAGATCTCATTGTGTTACAAAGATTTCGTCTTTTATTAAGTAAAAATGGAAATATCACATATTAATGTTTTTTTAAAGGAGACAACCATTAGGTTTAGGGAATGAAGGTGAGATAAAGCATTGATGAGAGATATTTCATTTTGGGATTTGATTTTAGTGACCAATAATCAATAAATGATAGAAATACCTTTTAATTTTCTGCATTTTTACTCTTAAATATCACACTTCCATAGATCTTGCTCTTTAGATTGATAGAGAATTCTATTTTTTGGATAGTGGAAATATCACATATTAATGTTTTTTTGAAAGGAGACAATCATTAGGTTTAGGGAATGAAGGTGAAGTAAAGCATTGATGAGAGATATTCTATTTTGGGTTTTGATTTTAGTGATCCATAATCAATAAATGGTAGAAATATCTATTAATTTTCTGCATTTTTACTCTTAAATATCACACTTCCATAGATCTTGTTCTTTAGATTGATAGGGAGTTCTATTTTTTGGATATTGAGATATAGACGTTGGAAAAAATTAATTTGAGTGTTTTTGCATTGTGACCTTGTAACTTTGCAACATGATTTAATAACTTTCATTTTTTAATATAAAAATGGGATTTAAGTTAAAACATTAAAAATATATTCACTTGGTAGAAGTTATAGATCAATTTGGACAATGCTTGGCATTCCATATAAACTCTCTTAAGTTCTATTCACAAATCATTGAGAGCATATCTAATATTCAATGCTACAAGCTCTTCACTATCTTAATTTACGTGATAAAAAACTTAAATATCCCATTCATAAACTCCATAAAAATTATTAAATTTATCTATGTGTCAATTTATAAAAAGTTATTATTTATAATCCAAATCACTATAGTCAAATCTTAGCTCCAATGGTTTGGTGAATTCTTCAGAGACATGTTGTAACTAACTCTTTTGTGGCATTTGTGAAATAATTGTATTTGGTGTATTAGTAACAACCTATACTCTTTTGTGGCATTTGTGAAATAATTGTATCTGGTGTAATAATAGCAACCTATATTTCAAAGTTATGAATTATCTTGAAATTCTCAATCCAATTAAAAAATTAAATAAGTCCAAATCACTATAAGAAAATAACATTGACATAAAATTGAGATATTTAAATATGAATTATCAAATATTGGCATTTTAATTTTAATTTAGTTTAATTTAATTTGAAAGTCACACTTTCTTAACTAGAAAAATTTATTGAGTACAACAAGACAAAACCAACAAATTAAAAAACTCAATGATTTTGAATGCACCGGATGCTTCAAAAACTACTTAAAAGATAAACACTTTCGCTTTTGTTTTTCGAAACACAAAATTCAAAGCAAATATTTCCTTTTAGTTCAAATGAAACAAACAATTTTGTAATCTATTGCTTGCCAAAGGGAACTAAAGTGACTTTAAAAGCATCTACTCAATTTGACACTAATGAAACAACTTAATACCCAAGAACCAAAAGTGATTTGCAAAAGACGTCCAAACACAAAAAGACTCCTAGAACAAGGGCAATTGATCTCTGAAGAGAAGACCAATAAGTGAATGAAGGATGAACTAGAAGCCCTAAAACCCTAGAAGGAAAATCAAGCTCCAAACACACTTAAACCAAATCAAGAGGCAATTTTAATCAGAAAAACATGTCAAGCAAGACAAGGACACTAAAATCACACTGTTAGGTCACTAACATAAGGCAAAAAACTGAAAACAAGAAGACAAACCTAATTTTATTTAACCTCTAACATTATCGCCCCTGTTAAAAGAAAAATAGTGATCATAACTACTGTAATCAACATATTTGTGATGTCATTGCCACTGTAAGAGACAAAACTGCGATGGTCAAGAAAGATAAAGAAAAAAATCTTCAAGAGCTACACAAATCAAGAACCTTCAAGCTATTACCAAAAAGTGAAAATAGCTACAGACAAACAAACAAGTCTGGGATTGGACAGTTGGTCAAACTCATCACAAAAACAAGGTGAAGGATTGGATGGAAAGGATCATAGGATCCCCAACAGAGTCACCATTTTGTTGTCTAGCTAAATCCTCTTTGCGGACAGAGACCATCCCTCTAGCCCAATGAGTGGGTCTAGCAACCGGAGTGACAATCTACTAGACATTTCCTAAGTCGCAATTGAAAATAGAGATGAAGAATATGACCTACCTTGTTCTGATGCTATTTCGATCTCCTTTGTTGAAGACCTTGAATCACTCACGCCACGGGCTCGTTCTTGCTACTCTCAACGTTTATGCACCTTCACAAGAGATCAAGACACAACAAGGCATGCAAATACAAATAGAATATTCAAAAGAAACCTACTTAACTGATTAAGGAATGTTAAGCTAAATGATACATGAGCATACACATTTAGGGAAAATGAACTAGCAGTTGTATATTAATAGAAAATAAGGGGAAGCATACAACTAAGCCTTGATGTTGATAGGCTCTCCTTGAATGAATATCCAAGTCCAAGCTAAGCTCTCCAAGCACTCCTTCTCCAAGCCAAATGAATAGCATATAGGCACAATCTTAGCATAAGGGTGCAAATAGGCAAAGACCAACCATTTGGGAATGGGAGAGGATGAATATATAGGTTGGGAAAGGGAGTTAGGACCTCTCCAAAGATAGGATTAGCCCGTTATCTCAAGGAGGTAGCTCATAGGGATAAGACCAAGAGGCCAAGTTGGGAGAATTCGACCTCATCTATGAAAAACAACCTCCAGCTCGCCACTGTGGAAGCTTCTAGATCACGAAGCTTCTCATCCTATTTGGGAAAATTGCCTTTTTTAATTCATTATGGGTTAAATACAGTGCAACAGGAGATCATCGCTGTTTTTGGCCTCATAAGAGTGATGATCCTCAAATTAGGGTTTTAGAGCTATTTTATTCAGGGAAAGCTCAAGGAATTTTCTAATCAATGTTTGAGGGAGGATCTGAGCTACATATATGAATGAGTACAATGCATGATGGTCATGTTTCAGGCACTTCGGGGTATGTCATAGGGAAGTGCATGATGTGTGACAAAATACTGTGTAAAACATGGTGCCACGTTGGTGCAGGCTCCAACTAGTTGGAACAAAGTCACAAGTTCGATCTATGGGAGGTGCAATTCAACCCTTAACAAAATTTTGGCCACCTTGAGAACGCCATGTGGCAGTGACTAGTTGGCCCATGTGGCGCTCTCTCATTGGCCACCTCACCAAATTATTAAACTAATAAAAATTTGCCATAATGCATCCAACCCTGCTATGCCAAGTGTCAAAAGGTGATTGGTCCTCTGCCCAATTACTGCCCTATCAACAGGCCCAGTCAGCTGTATGGACTACTGAATGGGAAACCTACAAACTGCCTTTTCGAAATTTTAGCTATTTCCACAAATGAACAGATCACGTTTCTGAGAGCATACTATGTCCGTTTTGAATGAAATGACTTACGTTGGATTCAGATCACCGAGATCTATCCAATCATTATAATTTCGAGATATTTTGAAAAGTTTGGATTTTGAGTATAAAATTGATCCACCGGATTAGTATCCTTTTATTTGCTAGTTGAGAAAATGGGCATATGTGTATATTACTGTAAATATTGTATTGAGCTAGATTTATAAAGCTCCATAGACAATATGGTTAGTTGCTGGTTGAAGCAAATGTGTATGTGTGTATATATGGTTATTATTGTAAATACCATAATGAGCTATGTTATAAAGCTCCCGTAAATGATATGTTTTCCATGTTTTAGCATATGGTCAGTGTAAATACTGCAACAAGTAAATACTGCAACAAGTTATTTTAAAAGGGTCCATGGGAAGTATGTTTTGTTTTCAACAGTCTTGTTGGTTATAGGTGTCATTGAACACTGAGGACAATGTTTCCCTAAGGGGGAGGGTTCTGTAACAACCCTGGTTAAAAATCCATGTAAAAATATATAAGGCCACAGTCACGGGACACATATTCCAAGTTGAATGGTGGGTAAAACATCCTAGTGGGAAAAACATATTCAGTTTATTATTGCTAAGGAAATTGGCAAAGGCAATGACAAAGGATTTGGAAAAGCATGAGGTATTTTATTTATGAAAATAAAGGAAATTATGAGAAAATGAAGGTGAAAGGTCACAAGTTGCATGTTAGGAGGAAATTGAAGGAAAATAATGGAAAATGAAGAAAATAGAGGCCTCATTAATGAAAAGGCTTTTGAGGATCAGTTGGTAAGCTTTTTAATAGGTTTTGGTGGAGCTCTCTTCTATTCTCTCTCTCTCTCATATTATGGGACACTTAGAGTTTTATTGGAGCACTCTTGGAGGAGTGTGGCATACTTGGAGTTTTGGAGCAAGAAGGAAAAGGAAAAGCAGCAAATTTCAAGAGGACATCAAGATCAACAACTAGTAAATGAAAAATCTATATTTGGAGAAGCAATTTTGCTTATTACACTTACAAAATTCCACATGTGTTAATTTGATCTTATTTAACTGAAGCCCAATCCGACTCAAGTAAAGACGGTCCCCAAATCTCTGAGCCATATAGAACAGTGGGACGAATCAAGGTGTCCATGAGGCTCATCTTGGACGAGATGTCTTGGAAGTGATGTCGAAAGCACTCTCTCGAGAAGGGCTAAGTATCACTATCCTTTGTTGATCCGAGGCTGAAGAGGTAGTCGCAAACTGAAGAGGGGACCTAAGAATTGCACCCCCAAGTACATATACGTGTTGGTGATCTCAACCTCCTCCCCTCTGAATAGGAAGTGAAGGTTCGAAGTTTTCTTCACCCCATTGAAGATCATAACCTTGGTTTTATCCAGGTTGACCGTCAACTGTCGAAGATCGCAAAACAAAGCTAAGGAATTCAATTGCCTCTGTAATCCTTCTGGAGATGAGGAGAGGAGGACCACGTCATCAGCAAAGAGTAGAATAGATATCATGACCTGGTGAAAAAGGAAACCATTAGTGTCCTGGATATGCTCGTGTAGAAAAGCCTCCAACTCATCAATATAGATCCCAAACAGGGTAGGGGACAATGGACAACCCTGCTTAACCCCAATAGTGCTTTGGAAGAAATCAGACATCCCAGGAACCATGTGAAGATGACCAAGGACAGACTCATATAGGCGCGTAATAGCTGTCATAGGGTCTCTGAGTATTTGGAGTAAGGCTTCCCTTGGAACATGGTCAAAAGCTTTCGGAAATCTATGAAACAACAGTAGACTTTCGAAGAGAGATGTCATGCCTCCTCAATCACGACGTGAAGGGTGAATATGTGGTCAATGGTCTGATGAGTTGGTCGAAAACCTGCCTGTCCCCTAGCTCTTAGTTGTCTCTGCTCAAGGTCACTGGAGAGCTTCCTATGTAGAACAATAGCATACAACTTTGAGAACGTGTGGCCCACCATGGTCGTTATGTAGTTATTAGATTTGAGTTGGAGCTTGATTTGTGGATCGTATGGATGATGTGGTGTTATCCTTATGGGCACCAAAAAAGAGAAATGAGAATTCCTCCATATGTCATTTTTGCAATTGAGCCAACAAAGTCTCCTCAAGAAAATTTGCTAAGATTTCAAAATCTCAAATGGTCCAGATCTATTAATAGAGCGATCATTGGAATAAATTAATAGTTATTACTACCAGTAAGTTGGGAACATTTTGTTTAATAACAGTGACAAATATTCCCTTTTAAGCATTAAAGTTGCAATATATTTTAATGAATAATTATTTAAGTCTTTCTCTACTTTTAGTAGTCATGATAGGGCTAGTTTTCGAACATCCACTGTATATTCACATTTGCTTTTTTTCTTGTCCAATTGACTGACTTTGTGGTCCTATGTTAGACATTAATACAGTTACCTTATCTTCTCTAATGACATGAGCATGTCTTCTTACACAATATATATCTATATATATATCTATCTATCTATCTATCTATATATATATATATATATATATATATATATATATATATATATATATATATATATATATATATATATATCCTTTCATACAAGTTTTTAGCATGCCAACATGTTTCCCTACATAGGATGTTTAGATCAACAAATAGTTAAGCTAAACAAACTCATTTTTTCAATTCCTACTTGATTTTATTTATAATATAAATAATAGGTAAATTACTCATGATGACTTGCCTAAAATCATAGAGTTGTAAGAACAAGTAAATTTGATCTAGGTGGATATTGGTGGCCACCCACCTATTCCACCTAGACCCTCTAGTTAGTTTCATATGTTTCCTTGTTTATTTTAGCATTTACTATTTTTAACAGTTTTTCGGGCATAGTTCAATATTTTTCTATTAATGAAATGAAGTGTTTTTCTACTGCATCTCTATATTTATGATTATATCTATAATTTTTTGTGTTCATGTTTAAGTTCAGATCAGCGGTATCAGAGGAGTCTGCTCTTTCTCTATTTTTCTGTGCATGTCTCTAATGCAGTTAGGGTATAAGGAGTTAGGGCTCGATCTGGTTGAACCGCTGCAAGATCAGCCTCACAAACCTGGATGACCTCCCATGGAGGAAGAAAAGAAAGACGAGGGGGTAGGAGATCCTTTAAAAATGTTTATCAAGGAAGCCCTCAAGCGACAGAGGAACACGATGATGGATAACTTTGCCCAGATCCTTCGACGACTACCCACGGGAAATGTATCTTCATCTAACAACCACTCTATATGCGCCACTCCTTTTATGGTACATGCTAACTTCGATATTCCCATATTTGAGGGCCTGATAGATGTAGACACCATAGATAAATGGTTAAATATGTTGGAAGGGTATTTTTCAGTTCACGACTTTTCCAATCGAGAAAATATTACTATTGCACTTCTCAAATCCACCCCACACATCAAGGACTGGTGGGAAACCTACTGCAAAAAAAAAAATACATGAGTGAAACCTTGTTGTTTTCAACCACACCCACTTGGGATTATTTCCGAGACACCATGAAGGGACAATATTACCTTGCCGGAAGATATGAAGATAAATACATAAAGTGAACCACGCTACGACAGGGAAGGGACCAAGATGTACCGAAGTTCACAAATAATTTCCATACCCTTCGCACGAAGTTGGGTATCAAGGATATTGAGTGAAATTTGGTACTCAAGTACCATCACTGTCTACACAAGTACATCCAGGATGAGATGGAGTTCCTAGACATTTCCTCACTCAGCATGACGTACTGATACACTATCAAGATTGAGAAGAAGTTTAAACAGAAGAAGCAAGATTTTGGATTTGGGAATCTAAAGCAAGGAAAAGGACCCCCAAACCACAGGGCAAAGGATATAGCCAAGGTGGGCTACCCAGGACAGCCCGCTAAAGCCACAAGAAAATAACAACACCACGAAGACAAAGAAGGACATGGGAAAATGGTGTTAGTTCCATAAGAGCTCCATTCACAACACAAGTGAGTGTTGGGCCAAGTAATCACTAGTGGCCAAGCTGAAGGCCTCTGAATCAGACACATGTTCCAAATTTGATTCAGAACCTGATAGGGGAATGAAAAAGGGAAGCAGATCATTGATGTCGAGTCCAATTCCACCATGGCCACCACCAAGATCCAGAAGATTGAGCCTGAAGATCTAGAGTAGGGGGAACGCCTCTTCCACTCATAGATGTGGGTGAAGGGTTCTCCGTTGCAGTTCATTATCGACAGCGGGAGCCAAAAGAACCTCATTTTAGTAGAGGTCGTGAAGCACCTGAGCCTAAATACTATAACACATCCACATCCATACACCACCGGGTGGCTTCACCAAGGATGAGATCTCCACGTCAGCCAGCAGTGTCGCCTTTCCTACAACATAAAGCCCTTCATGGATGAGGTACTATGTGATGTTGCTCCTCTTGAATTTTGTGATGTATTGTTAGGACAACCATACTTGTGGAAGCAACATGTTGTATATGAGTCTAGACCTTGCTTTGTGATTATTATTGTTGATTTTTGGTAGCATTGGATGTGCTCTAGCCATGAAAATTGGTGGAGAGGCTAAGGCACATAAGATATCCAAGACCCAGAAATGGTTTGGGGAAATTCCACCAGGTTGGAGATATATTAAAATAATTAATATTTTTAATGGGGTTCCTAAGTCTAAACTTAGAAACATTAAAATATTAATGGGTATTAATATAAAACTGGGTGAGAATGTTCTAAATGACATGGATCAAACCAAATCTAATCTTATCCATTGATTAGGGACTTAATCTCGATCGTTGAACACTCAATAGGAAAAGTATAAGAGGAGGCTTGAGGGTCAGTTGGAGACACACCAAAACTGATCAGTCAGTTTGATTTTCTAGAGTGGGGCTTGTTAAGAAAATTCGAGCTAGTGGTCTGTTGCAATGAGGGTCAATGAGTACATAGCAGAGAGGTAGGGCTAATGTCAAAGGGTCAGCACAGAGACTGAAGAGGTTGAAGCAGAGGCAACTAGAGCTACACAGAGGCAGCAGAAGCTACATAGAGGTAGTTAGGGACTGCGTAGAAGCAAAGAGGCCTATGTGGGTGTCACAGAGGGGCCAAGATATGACATAGAGAGTTAGGATGCTGACGCAAAGGCTTCAAGAGCTACGCTAAAGCTAGCAAGGCTGATGTAGGCCCAAGAGGAAGCGCTAGAAATATTTTTGTGGGGCAGACTAGAGTTGAGAGGCTGAATATCTATCTCCGAGAAGAGGTATTACTGTCGTGTAACAATCTCTGTTGGGTGAGACATTTTTGGTACCCTAGTTGTACTCAAGAATATGCATAATAATAAAACCATCTGAACTGCTGCATTTGGTTTTCTTGCATTGGGTTTTTCCGAGGACGATTGTCCAAAAATAACAATGTCCCTTGTGTGTTTGTCTTGGTTATTTCAGTTGTTGATATGTATATGTGCTAAGGCTGCATTTGTGTTTATTTTTGGTATTTATATTTATAAATAACTTATTTGAATTCAAGATTTTGTGATCCATATCTTGAATATATAAAACATTTTTGGAAGAAATCACATTGAAGAATTTGGTCAATGCGTTTCGAACCAACCAGTGTGGCTCATCTTCAAGACAAGATGAACAAACAGATCTACGCAGTAAGTTAAATGGGAAGACAGGCCATCCTAACGGCTAGAAGAAAATGACTATATTTGACTAGGGGAGGAAAAGGAAATATTTTATATTATTTAAATAAATTTTTAAGTAAGAGAAATAAGAATGATATGGATTAGAACAAAATAAAGAATCAAGGATAGGGAAAAAAAACCTTTAACAAAGAATCAAGATGAAAAAAAGAGGATTAGTAAATAATACAAATAGGGAAAAAGCAAGAAACAGGACAAAGAACCCAGACAAAGATGGAGAAAAAAAACTAAGAAGAAAGGGTGGGAATCCAACAACTACTAATTTTCCATCGTCATCCTTATTAATATTCCTGGAATACCTCTCAATTTCAATGGCTTCCCTAAACTTACGATGATGAAAAATAGAAATCTTCGTGATAACGCTAGCCTCCTCAATCCATATATGATGCTTGGTCTTCTCTGCATGTTTCGCCAATGCCGAAGATCTGGTCCTCTCGTGCTTGATATTAGCAGCATTTTCCTTAATCCTCTGGTTAATAGATCAACCTGTTTCACGAATGTATGAGGTTCCACAAGAACACAGGATGATATAAACACCTTTCATATCCATAGGGTTCACATGGTCTTTAACATATTTTAGGGAACTTCTAATGGTGTTGAGGGGTCTAAAGGTTGAGGGAACATTATGCTTCTTCAGGATTCTTGCAATCTTGTCTGTCATCCCTTAGATGAAGGGGAGGTGAACTCCTGAATTACGATCAATGGTGTCTTTCTTAATCTTAGGACCTTTACTCGCTTTGAGGAAAGCTTTAATACCCTGTTTCCTACTATAACCATTATTGACAAAAACATTAAGGAGATGGGACTTTTCTTTAGAAAGGTGGTCTTCATTAGAAATCCCTAGAGCACAAGTGGCTAACGTGTTGAGAACACCTATCTTCTGAGCAGGAAAATGATGTGAATTGGCATGAAGACACTGCTTAGTATGATTCTTCTTTCGATACACCTGATGGGAGAAAGATCCATCATATTTCCTTGAAATGAGGACATCAAGGAAAGGAATGAAACCCTCAAATTATTGCTCCATGGTAAACTTTATGGAGCTAGACTAATTATTACGATGATGGAAAAAGAGATCTAACTTATCAGGCCCGTGCTACGATATGGCGCAGGTATCATCAGCAAATCTTTTCCAAAGCTTAGGTTTAAATACAACTGAGGATGAAGCCTTGGATTCAAAGTCTTCCATAAACATGTTAGCAATAATAGGGGACAAGGGGGAACCCATGGCCACCCCACAGGTTTGTTCATAGAACTCACCTTCAAAACAGAAAAAAGTAGAAGTGAGGTAGATCTCAACTAATTTAGTAGTGTTGGGATCAGTAAGGCGAAAGATGACATCAAGGGCTTCCTTAATGGGGATGTTAGTGTATAGGGAAACTACATCAAAAATGACAAGCCTGTCACCAGGATCAAATTTCATATCCCTAACTCATTAACAAACAATGAGGAGTCTTTGACAAAGGACTCCGTACATCCAACCAGGGGCTTCAGCTTCGTGGCTAAATATTTAGCTAAAAGATAGGTTGGCCCACCTATGGTGTTGATAATGGGTCTAAGGGGGACTCCTTCTTTGTGGATTTTAGGAATCCCATAGATCCTGGGAGTGATAGGGTTACTCTCAATAAGCTTATGGCTAAAGGAGCCAACAGTGCTACTAGATTTAATAGCAAGAGCAACCGTTCTAGATATCTTTTTCAAGGGATTATTGTCAATATTTTTGTAGCTTTCACTATTGACTAGGTGATCCAACATCTTCTTTCGATAATATTCCTTGTCAAGGATTACAGCGGCCCAACCTTTGTCATATTTTAAAACAACGATGTCTTGGTTCCTATTAAAAGATCTGAGGGCTTCGAACTCATCCTTGCTGATGTTATTCTTAGGGTGCTTTGGTTTTGTAAGAATAACAACGCATTATTTCTGAATAATATCTTTAATATTATTCGGTAAGCCCTTTATCCAAAATTTGACATCACACATAACGTCCGCCACTGGAATTTTCTTGGGAGCAAGGGCAAAATTTAATCCCTTCTCCAAAAGGTGAAAGACCAGAGGAGGAAAAGAAAAACTCAACAAATTAACTACTTTATTATTAGGAGGATTAATACTATTATTATTATTATTGGGATCAACATCATCATCATCATCATCATCATCATGATTATTATTATTATTATCATCTTTATTATTATTTATGTAACTAAGCCCTCTCTTATTATTACTTTTATAGCTAGATTTATTAATATTAATAATTTCTTTACTATTATTTAGATCTAATATTATTATTATCATTATTTATATTATCTTCTTTACTATTATCCATAAAGCTATTATTATTATTATTACTACTACTACATACGTTAATATTGTAATAATTATCACACTTGTTAATATAATTGTTAGAAGAAATGGGAAGCCGATGCGGGATAGAAGGAATCGAGGGAGTCAGAGGAAAAAGATGCAGGCTAGATAGGGTAAGACCAGACCTACGACTTCGGCGATGAGAGGGGATGAGAGGGGATGAACTAAGCGAATGGTCATAGGGAGAGACCACGACCGAACCTACGTTGGAGGAAACCTTGCTAGCAGAATGGTTCACGGGGTCAGAGTGAGATGAAGGATGAATATGCGGGTCGGAGAGGGAATGACAAGATGAGCAAGGCGATGGGATAGAATGGATACCGATGACAGAGGATGCTATTTCAATCAGGTGAGGTTCGTTGGAGGAGAAATAAAGATTAGAGGGGCAGGTTTGTGAAACATTGTCAGGATGGGACCTAAGATCTGAAGCCGAAATACGACAAGGACAAATATGAACAGATGTCGTCCGATCCAGAATTTTGGGCGAGGTGATGGGAAGAGAAAAGGAATTGGGATGCATAGAGTCATGATGGGGATACCATTCATCAAAGAAACCAACTACACGGCTAGAAGGATGACTGAAAGAGTCTGATATGGTGGCAAACATTATGTGTGACATCGAATTTTGGATAAAGGGCTTACCAGATAATATTAAAGATATTATTTGGCAACACTGCACTGTTATTATTAGGAAAGAAAAGCTCCCTAAGCATAACATCAACAAGAATGAGTTCGAAGCCCCCATATCTTTGAATAGGAACCAAGACATCATTGCTTTAAAAGCTAACAAAGGTGGGGCCGTTGTAATCCTTGACAAGGAAGATTATCAGAAGAAGAAGTTGGATCACCTGGTCAACAACGGAAGTGACATAAATATTGAAAAGAATCCCTTGAAAAAGATATCTAGAACGATTTCTCTTGCTATTAAATCCAGTAGCACTGTTGGCTCCTTTAGCCATAAGATTATTGAGAGTAACCCTATCACTCCCAGGATCTATGGGATTCCTAAAATCCACAAAGAGGGAGTCCCCCTTAGACCCATTATCAACACCATAGTTGGGCCAACCTATCTTTTAGCTAAATATTTAGCCATGAAGATGAAGCCCCTGGTTGGACGTACAAAGTCCTTTGGCAAAGACTCCTCATCATTTGTTAATGAGTTAAGGGATATGAAATTTGATCCTGGTGACAGTCTTGTTAGTTTTGATGTAGTTTCCTTGTACACTAACATCCCCATTAAGGAAGCCCTTGATGTCATCTTTCACCTTACTGATCCCGACATTGCTAAATTAGTTGAGATCTTCCTCACTTCTACTTTTTTCTATTTTGAAGGTGAGTTCTATGAACAAACCTGTGGGGTGGCCATGGGTTCCCCCCTGTCCCCTATTGTTGCTAACCTGTTTATGGAAGACTTTGAATCCAAGGCTTTATCCTCAGCTATATTTAAACCTAAGCTTTGGAAAATATTTGTTGATGACACCTGTGCCATATGGCAGCACGGGCCTGATAAGTTAGATCTCTTTTTCCAGCATCTTAATAATCAGTCTAACTCCATAAAGTTTACCATGGAGCAAGAATTTGAGGGTTGCCTTCCTTTCCTTGATGTCCTCATTTCAAGGAAAGTTGATGGATCTTTCTCCCATCAGGTGTATCGAAAGAAGACTCATATTGAGCAGTATCTTCATGCAGATTCGTATCATTTTCCTACTCAGAAGATAGGTGTTCTCTATGCGTTAGCCACTTGTGCTCTAAGGATTTCTGATGAAGACCACCTTTCTAAAGAAAAGTCATATCTCCTTAATGTTTTTGTCAATACTGGTTATAGTAGGAAGCAGGGTATTAAAGCTTTCGTCAAAGCGAGTAAAGGTCCTAAGATTAAGAAAGACACCATTGATCGTAATTCAAGATTTCACCTCCCCTTCATCCAAGGGACGATAGACAAGATTGCGAGAATCCTGAAGACGCATAATGTCCCCTCAACTTTTGGACCCCTCAATACCATTAGAAGTTCCCTAAAATTTCTTAAAGACCATGTGAACCCTATGGATATGAAAGGTGTTTATATCATCCCGTGTTCTTGTGGAACCTCATACATTGGTGAAATGGGTCGATCTATTAACTAGAGTATTAAGGAACATGTTGAAATATGGTGACAAGAATATTCCAATTTAATTCGTCCTTGAATTAAATTGTGAATTAAAATCGAATTTAGTCTTAACAACTACTTGGAAATAATTAATTAATTAATTTTAAATTAATTAGTTGGAGAAATTCAAGTTAGAAGTCTTTCTGAAGTCATGCAAGACTTATCCCTTAAATTAAGGAGATAAGATTGAGTTATATTTGAGTTGTAATTAGTTAACTCAGTTTACTGAGTTAAGTCCAGTTAAATTAGTTCCAAACTGTTTGAGGAACTAATAGTGAGTTAACAGTTAGTTGATGCATTAATGCACTCAACTAGTGCTACTGCAATTAACTGAAGGTTCCCTCATCATCAACTCATGCATGTCTATTCTGAGAAAGACCCAGTTGAGATTAATGTTCAAGGACAGTGTACTATCAGTTGCATGTGTTTTCTCATGGAGAAAACACATGCATGCAGTCAAGGATTTATCCTTGAGGATTGCGCAGTTTTGAAGGCTTGATCATCCACTTGGTAATAGGTAGATCATCCACAAGGAACAACGCAAGGAAATAGGAGCTTGGAGGGCAGAGAGGAAGGCTGGAGAGAAGCCAAGATTGCCTGTGAGCATCTGTGAGGATTGTACTGAGAGTTGGCTAGCTGTGAGAGCTAAGGCTTTGTATAATTCCTATGTATTTCCACCATGTATAATAATACAATAGTGTGGGGTTTTTAGCTGAGGCTTTCCCCAAAGTATTTTCATGTGTATTGTACCATTGATTCTTCTTTTTCTGGTTATATTGTTTAGCTCGATCTTTAAGCTTCCGCAAATTGATAGTACAAGTAGGTTATGGTATTTTGCTTTGATGTATATTGCATTATCGGGTTAACCTACAACAGATTTTCTACAGAACACGCTGCTGATATCAAGCATGGGAGGACCAGATCTTCAACTTTCGCATAACATGCAAAGAAGAGAAAGCATCATATACGCATTGAGGAGGCTAGGGTTATCGTGAAGATTTCTCATTTTCATCACCGTAAGTTTAGGGAATCCATTGAAATTGAGAGATCTTCCAGTAATATTAATAGGGATGACGGATGTAAAATTAGTAGCTGTTGGATTCTCGCTCTTTCTTATTAGTTTTTTTTCTTCGTCTTTGACTGGGTTTTTTGTCCCATTTCTTTCTTTTTCCCTACTTGTATTATTTACTAATCCTCTTTTTTTAATCTTGATTCTTTGTTAAAGTTTTTTTTTTTTTTTTCCCTATCCTTGATTCATAATTTTGTTCTAATCCATATCATTCTTATTTCTCTTAGTTAAATCATAAGTCATATTTTCCATTAATTTATACATATTATCCATTTAATTTATAGCTAAAATATTAGATTCTCATATTTAATCCTTTATAATTAGGTAGAAAAGAATACCCTTAATTAATTAATTTATTATTATTATTATTATATATTTTTATGTTTTTTTATATATTTTTAGTAATCTAAAATTAAATTTTTTATTCCTACTTTATCGTAAATATTTCTTCTAGGATTAATGTTTATTATTTACCCAAATTAAGAATTTGTTATAATCCTTGTTATTTTTGTATACCTTTTCCAAATCAGATTCAAAGTTAATTTTGAGAATTTAACTTATATATAATTTAAATTATTTAGTTATAAAATAATGGTTTATTTGATAAAAATAATTTAAATTAATAATAAATAAATAAATAAATATTATTAAGTATTAAAAATTATTTAAATAATATAAAATATTTCCCTTTTCCTCCCCTAGTCAAATATAGTCGTTTTATTCTAACCGTTAGGATGGCATGTCTTCCTATTTAACCTACTGCCTAGATCTGTTTCTTCATCTTGTCCTGAAGATGAACCACACTGGTTAGTTCGAAAAGCATCAACCAAAATCTTCAATGTGATTTCTTCTATAAATAACTTGTTAATGTAAAGAAAAAGTAGGAGAAAATAAACCAGATAATGCAGTGGGGACTTCTGACGTGTCAAAATTAGAACTTTCAACATGGTATCAGAGGATTACAGATCACAAGAGGACTAAAGGCACCAGTAGAAATCTGAAAATTTGCAGAAGTAGCAACTGTCCCGAGAGATAACGATGTTCCAGAGCAGAAGCAACAAGAGAAGAAGTGACACAGAGTTTGCATCATCATTTTGAGCCAGGAGGAGGGCCAACACAGAGGCAGAGAGGGGAAGATTAGACCTATGCAGTGCCCGATCATCTTTCTCAACCAAGAAGGATTGATGCTGTGGTCAGTAGGAGCAGATTTAGCCTTTGTCAGGATTGTGCAGAGCCTGAAGGGCTCAGTTTCTTCAGTTTCCGGGGCTTGGGGAGCTGTGGGCAGATTGTGATTTGAGGTTATGGTGGGACACTCTTTCTGTCGAAGTAGAAAAATGTCTAAGGAGACAGATCCAAGGTAGAGGAAATCACTACCTCAACGAATTTCTAGCCAAGAAATCCAAATCCGAGTGGTAGTAACAAAGGAGGATTGGAGAGGAGTGATTCGACATTTGGTGGGAGGATATCCGTGAAGGAAATCAAGACTCGGAGTCTAGAGGAGATTTTTCCTTAGATGGTTTCTTGCACCAAAGAAATCTAGATCCCAGTTTTGTTGGGGTAGCAACAAAAGAGGGAGAAGGGAACCAGTTCAACATTTATTTGGCAAAGATGGAAGCCACATCTCCAGGAAGAGGGTTGGGTGATATTGAGTTGTAGTTAAGAGGACTACATGCTAGGGGAAGGATCCTTGAGGTGCCCAAACTCTTGGATCACATCCAGCTACGAGAGACCTTAAAGACATTAGCAGGATGACAGAGGTCAGGTGGAGCAAAGTGTAGTGGAGTAGCAAGGTAGTGCTTGGGTGCAAAAATATAAGGCAACGCGGTGGAGGTTGAAGCAGTGCAAGAGGCACAAAGGTGTTTGCAACAACGCAATGGTAGTAGAGGGAGCACATGATAACAACAGGGGAAACTTAAGCATCATGAGGCTTCCATATTGACCGAGATGTCAACATTTGGGTAGATCAGTTACTTACTTCTCAATAATTGAGTTGCAGTGCAACAGTTAGCAATGGCAGTGCTAGGGGTAGAATGGGCAGCATATTGAGAGGAAGCTGCAATACAGATGTAGAAGTGGCAGTGGTGGTGGCATGGGAAATAGTTTAGGAAGTAGCAATGCAGATGATGTGATGCAACGTGCCAAGCATTGGCACAGGTACCGGTGCGGAAGGATCAATGTGATGTTTCAGTGGTGGAGAATTACTAGAGCACATTCCTTGCTAAGAGAGAGTGTTTATTTTTAGTAGCATAGGATGTGCTCTAGCCATGAAAATTGGTGGAGAGGCTAAGGCACATAAGATCTCCAAGACCTAGAAATGGTTTGGGGAAATTCCACCCAGTTGGAGAGTTATTAAAACAATTAATATTTTTAATGTGGTTCCTAAGTCTAAACTTAGGATAATTAAAATATTAATGGGTATTAATATAAAACTAGGTGAGAATGTTCTAAATGACATGGATCAAGCCAAATCTAATCGTATCCATTGATTAGGGACTTAATCTCGGTTGTTGAAGACTCAACATGAAAAGTATAAGAGGAGGCTTGAGGGTCAGTTGGAGACACACCAAAATTGATTAGTCAGTTTGATTTTCTGGAGCAGGGCTTGCTGAGAAAATTTGAGCTAGTGGTCTGTTGGAGCAAGGGGTAGTGAGTACATAGAAGAGAGGTGGGGATAGTGCCAGAGGGTTAGTGCAGAGATCGAAGACGCTGACGTAGAGGCAACTAGAGCTACACAGAGGCAGCAGGAGCTACGCAAAGGCAGTTGGGGACTGCGCAACGGTAGAGAGGCCTGGGTGGGTGACATAGAGAGGACAAGTGTTGATGCAGAGATATAGGAGGATGAAATAGAAGCTTCAAGAGCTACGCTGAAGCTAGCAGGGTTGATGTAGGGCCAAGAGGAAGTGCCGGAAGGTTTTCGTGGGGAAGACTAGAGTTAAGAGGCTGAATATTTGTCTCTGAGAAGAGGTATTACTGCCGTGTAACAATCTCTGTTGGGTGAGCCATTTCTGGCACCCTAGTTGTACTCAAGTATTTGTATAATAATAAAACCCTTAGAATTGCTACACTGGTTTTCTTGCATTGGGTTTTTCCAGGGACGGATGTCCAAAATTAACAATGTCCCTTGTGTGTTTGTCTTACTTATTTCAGGTGTTGATTTGTATATGTGTTAAGGCTGCATTTGTGTTTATTTTAGGTATTTATATTTATAAATAACTTGTTATGGGAGCTGGCGATAAGGGAGATGCGGACAAAATCAGCATGTCACAAGGGTCGCGACCACGCATGAGGGGCTACGCTGCCACACGAGTAGGCTGGGAAGTGGCCATTGGTGTCACTATTCATGACAGGATGTCCGATTTAAGGCAAAAAGGAGTGGGCGGCGGGCATTTAAGACACAAATTAAGGACAATATTTGGGACGATCTGCCACCAAGAAGGCATCAATGACTTAGAAGTGGGGGGAACGGTTGAATTCAAATTCAAAAGGTGCTATAAAACTCCAAGGGCTAGCCACGAGACAACACTTGTTCATTTCATATTTTTGTTATTACGTAGAGCACAGAGTGTTGAGCGCCAAGCGATATTTAAGCCCCCAAGTTCGCGAACAACCACAAACAATTCAAACAAGATGAAAGCTACCAGGAGAGGTGTGGGTTTTGTAGAGAGTACCGCCGAAGAAGCCACATAGAACCATATGGTGCAGGAAGTCCCCAGAGATTCTGGGGATATGCTGGAAATTCCAAAATCACCTTGGACACCGAGGCCCGAGAAGGATAAACATGCAGCAGTACTACCCTATCGAAAGCTATGAGGATCAATACATAAAGTGGACTACGCTGCGGCAAGGAAGGGACCAAGACGTGCTGGAGTTTACCAATATTTTCCATACCCTTCGCACAAAGTTGGGTATCAAGGATACGGAGAAGCATTTGGTACTCAAACACCACGGATGCCTACACAAGTACATCCAGGAAGAAATATAATTCCTGAACATCTCCTTGCTCGAAACGGCATACCGATATGTTGTAATGGTCGAGCAAAAGTTTAAACAGAAGAAGCGAGACTTTGGATCTATGAATTCAAAGCAAGGGAAAGGTTCCCCCAAACCGCAGAAAAAAGGACAAAGCCAAAGCAGGGCAGCCCAAGACAACCCAGCAAAGCTGCAAGCAAAGAACAGTGCCGCGAAGCCGAAAAAGGACACGGGAAAGTGGTGTGAGTTCCATAAGAGCTCCACTCACAACACAAGTGAGTGTCGGGCCAAGCAATCACTGGTGATCGAGCTAAAGGTTTCACAATCAAATGCATGTTCCGACTCTGAGTCAGAACCTGATAAGGGGAATGACAAAGGGAAACAAATTATCGATGCGGAGCCCAATGCTACCATTGCCACCACGAAGATCCAAAACGAGGAACCCGAAGATCCAAAGGAGGAGGAGTGTCTCTTCCACTCCCAGATGTGGGTAAAGGGCTCCCCACTACAGTTCATTGTCAACAGTGGGAGCCAAAAGAACCTCATTTCGATAGAGGTCATGAAGCGACTGGGCTTACCGACCACAACACATCCACAATTTTACACCATCGGGTGGCTTCAACAAGGACAGGATCTTCGCGTGAGCCAGCAGTGTCACCTTTCATACAATATCAAGCCCTTCATGGATGAGGTATTGTGTGACATTGGTCCCCTTGAAGTTTGTGATGTATTATTAGGACAACCATACTTGTGCAAGCGACATTTTTTGTATGAATCAAGGCCCCATGCTATTATTGTTACTTTGGGAAATAAGTTGTACAGGATACCAAAGGTAGCACCACCTATCGCCATCTCTTTGGTTACTACAAAACAATGCAGTAAGCTCATTTCCAAAACCGAGAAATTTGTTTTCCTGATGATACGCCCTCAAGGAAAGAAGAAGACGGTGACCTCCAAACAATGCCCCTCCACACGACAACTACAGATGGACAAGGTCGTGGAGAAGTATGTGGACATCTTCACCTCCCCCGCAGGGGTTCCTCTGCACTGTCAGGTCAAGCACTCCATCGATCTGACCCCAAGTGCGTCGCTGCCTAATGGACCAATCTATCGACACTCTGTTCTGGAGAATGATGAAATCAAGAGGTAGATTCAAGAGATTTTGCAAAAAGGTCACATTTGTCCGAGTTCATCACCCTGTGGGAGCCCAATTGTGTTAGTACAAAAGAAGGATGGGACTTAGAGACTCTCTATTGACTATCGGGCGCTGAACAAGATCACTATCCATAATAGGTACCCGATCCCACGGATTGATGACCTCTTGGACCAACTAAAGGGGGAAAATATTTCAGCAAGATCACTTTGAATTTAGGATATCACCAAGTACCAATCGCACCCTCCGATGTGTGGAATATTTCCTTCAAATCCAAGGAGGGCCTTTTTTAATGGTTGGTTATGCCTTTCGGATTGACGAATGCTCCTGCAACCTTCATGAGGCTAATGGATGACATCTTGTAGCCATTCACCAACTCATTTGTTGTGGTATACTTGGATGACATCCTAATCTTCGGCTAGAGTTGGGAAGAGCACCTCCACCACATCCGACAGGTTCTCCAAACATTGCGGCAGCACAAGTTATGTGCCAATTTGGAGAAATGAACTTTTGGCATGACCCAGGTTCAGTATCTGTGATACATTATTGATGAATAGGGGGTGCATGTGGATCCAGCCAAGATCTAAGTCATTTGAGACTGGCCATCTCCAACCACTCTGACAGAGCTTCGCAGCTTTCTAGGTCTTTCCAACTTCTACCGTAGGTTCGTGTTGGGATTTTCTCATATCACTTGGCCCTTGAGTCAAGTCACCAAGGAGGAGCGAAATAAAAATTCTTTTGGTCTGAATATCAACAAAAGGCATTCACAAAGTTGAAAGATTGCCTCTACTCAGCACCATTTCTCGCATTACCAGACTTGCAGCAACCATTTGAGGTCAAGATAGATGCCTCCAACTATGCTATTGGAGCAGTCCTTACTCAACACGGGCATCCAGTGGCATATCATAGTGAGACACTTTCAGACACAGTCCGGAAGTATCCCACTTATGACAAAGAGATGTATTCCATTGTGCAGGTCTGCCGATAATGGAAGCATTACATTTTGTGGAAGGAAACGGTGATCCACACAGACCACCGACCCCTACAGTTCATATAGACCCAAGGGAAATTGCAAAATGATCACCATCAGAAGTGGTTCACATACCTGCAACAGTTCCATTTGAATATCAAGTATAAGAAGGGAAGCACCAATAATGTTGCAGATTGCCTCAGTCGACCACTGATCATGACGTTAACCACCATGCTCAACTCTTGTGGGAACGAGACTTCTGATTGGCCACTTCTCTACAAAAGCGACCCAGAATTTGGCCACACATTCTAGACACTCTTGGAGGGTCAGGATGTTCCAGATTTTCACCTCTAGGATGCCCTGTTATGCCACCTTGGTCACCTTTGTGTTCCTTCAAGCGAGCATGCCAAGATGATTTGGGAAGCACACTATAATCGGACTGCTGGGAATTTCAGGGTCGAGAAAATGGTGGCAGTACCGCAGAAGTATTTCTATTGGTCGAATCTTTGACAGGATGTCAGGAAGTACATCAGATCATGCACTGCCTACGCCATTGCCAAACCGACCATCAAAAAGCAAGGCCTTTATACCCCATTGCCTACCCCTAGTCGACCTTGGGAGTCCATCTCCATGGATTACATGTTAGGCCTTCCTTCCACTAAGCATGGAAATGACTGTGTTTTTGCGGTCGTCGACAGGTTCTCGAAGATGGCCATTATGGTGGCCTGCAAGAAGAATATCACAGTAGAAGCCACTACTAAACATTTCTTTGAACAAGTGTGGGTACACTTTGGGATCCCACAGTCTATCATCTCAGATCAGGACAGCAGGTTCCTCAGTGCATTTTGGTCCAATCTCTGGTTGATGCTGGACAGCAAACTCACCAAGTCCATAGCCTTCCAACCTGAAACTGATGGCCAGACAGAGGTTGTCTACAAGATGATCGTACACATTCTGCGCATCTAGAACTCAGAGCATCCATGCACATGGGACGAGAGCCTCCCCTATGTTCAACACAGATACAATCGAGCTCTCCATAGCTCAACTGGCCATAGCCCTTTTCAGGTGGGCTTGGGATTCCAGCCACTATGCCCCATTGATGTGGCCATGCCATTTGCAACTACTCACACATATTCGGCTCATGTCCAGTCTGAGACAAATAAGGCAAACAGCTTCATTGAGCACATCCAACATATTTTCCAATAGGTCCATGACATTCTGGAGAAATCAAATGCCAAGTACAAGCAGCGACATGATCAACATCGAGTGCCACACAAGTTTTAGGTGGGCGACAAAGTTTGGTTGCATTTGCAAAAGGAACGACTTACCAGAGCCTATCGAAAACTCAGACCACTCCAATATGGTCCTTACACCATTACCAAGGCTATGGGAGACAATGAATTTGAGCTCAGCATTCCCCCATTCCTTGGCCTACACCCAGTGTTCAATGTGGACCACCTTCGGCCATACTTTCCACCACTACTAGACACATTCGACATTGCAGAATAGTTCACACCCACAGAGTTAAATCCAAATTGCATGGAACAAGCTGCAATTGATCGGATCATGGACACACATATCAAGCACACTTGCTAACAGAATATCCAACTGTATCGAGTTGTCAAAGCAGGCCAACTCCTTCACCAGGGCAAGTGGCTCACCAGGGAGCAAGTTCAGCAGAAGTTCCCTCATCTCATGGAGGAACTCAACGCAATGGGGACCATTGCTTCCTAATGGGGGAGGAATGATCCAGGTGGATATTGGTGGCCACCCACAAATTCCACTTGGACCCCCACCATTGCTTCTTTTAGTTTTTCATTTTCCTTAATTATAGCACAGTTTACTATTTTTAGTAGTTTTTCGGGTCCTAAACTTCTGGAGTCGTTTTAAGGCCCTAAACGACGTTTTTTGGAAATCTACTGCCACCGATTTGTTTACAAAAACCATTTTTTCTGTCATAGTCCTCAGAGAGATCTTTCCAACGAGCTATCATGTGCATCAAACGGAGATAATATGACCATGTCGTGACCCCAGGAAGTTGGTTGTCCAACTCACCCCAACGGGCCTTGAGCCTCATTGTAAGGCAGTTCAGAGGCATGTAGCTACCACATCTCTTCTCACATATAAGCTACCATCACCCTAGCTGGTTTACTTCCATTCCTGTTTGTAAGCATATTTCAATATTTTCCATTAATGAAATGAAGTATTATTTCCACTACATCTATGTGTTTATGGTTATCTCTGTAATTTATTGCATTCCTGTTTAAATACAGATCAAATATTGAACAAGACTTTCCAAAGGCTGCAAAATACGCGTCGCTCTGGGCTACTAAGGACGCCACACAGATTCGCGAAACTAAGATCTTCTGGGTGGTCATGGAGGCGAGCGTCCGGATGTGGATTAACAGGAGGTTGTGCCTGTCCCCCACAGTGTACAATAGTCTGCAAAGCTTTGCAGACTTCAAGGCGGACATGCACAATGTGTGTATCAAGGCGCGTAAGGATCCGGCGTAGAACTGGACCAAACTCCCCTTCATTGCAATTGATGATGCCATCTTCTTTGTGCTCAAATCATGGCCTCTCGAGTGGCGTGCCCCGAATCTGGTGGAGCAGGATAGAACAGCGACACAAAATCAGAAGGATTCCACCAAGTTGCGTATCACCAAGTTGGCCCAACAGAAGCACAACGAACAGTTGGCCGCGGAGGTAAGGGCTGCTCGCGAGGTAGCGAAAGAAGCTGCAGAACAGGCAAAGGCCACCGACAAAGCAGCAGCAGCACAGACCATAGGGGCCACCACAGCACAGGGGGAATAGGGCCAGAACTTGTCTATAGGACAAGGAGCAGAGGACACAGCAGATGGTGTGGACCTGTGCACAATGTCTACATAGCTGAAATAGTCGCGCGTTACGGAAAGATCAGGACCATGAAAGAAGGCCAAGGCATCCAAACTGGACATCGAACCAAATACATTGACAGAGGGTGACCTCTACGACATCAGCAACACAGTTTGCGAGGTCACTAGGGAAGCACACTAGGAAGCCATGACGAAACAACAGAATGTGTTGGGGGTCCTAAGGGTGCAGTTGCAGGAACTTCAGGTGCGGCCCCCACAAGAAGGAGCAGTAGCCGCCTACGGCGCTACAGGTACATCAGCAGCGAGCACTGCTACGCGTAAAGATGGCCAACACCATCGTGATGTCGAAAGGAGTACTAATAGCGGAGAATGAGGATGACAGAGCCGCAGTAAGCAGGATCAAGGTAATGGGCCTTAAATTGGTTGCCCTTCCACGGGAAACATTGTATTCACTACAGGATGGCATCACCGCAGAACTCTGCGCTAGGAAGGGCTGCGCGATCCAGGTATTAAGTGAGAAGAAGATCAACATTCAATAGCTCAGCCTGCAGCGTGACAAGCTAATGGCACAGAATTAGCAGATCGCACAAACAGTCGAAGAAGCATGTCGGCCCGTTCCCGAATTGTCCATCGTCACAGACCTACCCACAAAGTTGTGAATCAACTGTCTGGCCAGTGGAGTCCAAAGCGCACGTGAGGAAACAATGCGCATACAAGTAGAGCTGAACCTCCAAATTACTGAGCTGCGACTGAAGGCGCTGCCTTCCACTCCTCTAAAAGTTAATAAACAGTGCGTTAGCATGATTCAGACAGGATTGGAAGAAATTCGAAGGGCGGTGCAGGACTGCACCGGTATGTTGGACCAAGCGTTCGACATCCTCACATCCTTGTAGGAGGACCCCAACATACAGCGCCTGGAAACAGAGGCATGCGAACTATAGCAACAGTATGACAGTGTAAGGGGAACAGTGCAAACAGTTGTCCTCACCCAATGGCTAGCAAAGATGCAACAAGCAAGGGCACTGAAGGAGCAGGTGGATGTTGCAAGACAAAAAGAGGCCCTTCTCAAAGCACATGTCCAGCCTTGGATTGATGAGGCCTTCACCATTACGGCCGAGATTGAGGGCAAGCTCACATAAATGCAGGGACTATATGTGCTAAGATAGATAGCAGAGCCTCACAAAGAAGCAATAGAAGAGTGCATGCAACAAGTCCAGTAAACATCAGAACAGTGCGTCACGGACCTCCAAGTAGTACGAGACTAGTTGGAGGGGCTCCGTGCCAAGATCACCGCACCAGCAAAGTGACTCGGGACGAGTCACGATGATTGTGTTGGGGGCTTGTTGGGAATGGAATCCCCCCACAGCATGTTTTGGGGCTCAAAGCCCAAGTTTTGGTCAAAGGCTTTGTAAGACTCCATGAATTTCGGGCGCGGAGCGCAAAGTATAGGATGAGTCATAGGGTTGTCTGCCCTAAAATATTGTAATGTAATGTAAATTCATGTCAGCCTACCCATGGTCCACGGACCATGGGAATGTATAAATAGAGCGAGGCTCTAAGTGTAAAGATGGTGATTCTTGGGAGAGAAGAATAGGAATGGTTCAAGCTTAGAGGAAGAGTCTAAGTGTACTGGGTCATAGTGGTAGGAAGAGGCTCTACAGCTGAGTGTGTAGAGGCCTAGTAGAGTCTGCAGCTAAGTGTGCGGACCCCTGCAGCTGAGTGCGCAGGGTGGTGTCGAGTCTATAATCTGGATCGAAGATTAATAAAGAGAAGTTGATTCCTATTTTGGTGTATCTGTTGTGCATTGTCTTCTTTACATTTATATTGGTTTATTTTATCGCGCGCTCTGATATGGTTGTTGAATATGCTATAATAATCATTAATCTTATACACACAAGTTAAGTAATCGAGTAATAATAGATTAACAATGAGGAACTTGGGTATTATACGGGTTGCGCCCCGAGTAGGGCTGCGCGAAAGCAGCATCACAAGTTGCGAAGGCATAGCAAGTGCGTGTAGCGACATGCACGTAGGGTTAAACCGTGGATCTCCAAAATCTCATCAGACATCCACAGGGTGCGGAAACCTAGTTCTAGCACCCTCCCATACTACTTCGAGTGAGACCTCAGTCCGCGCTCCACGGACTGTTGCTGAAAGGGCCAGTAGTACCAGGATTTGTTTGGCTAAATCACCTCTGAACTTGGGTCAGGCCCATACAAGCCAACAATCTTCATGTTGTGTCGTCACTTCATAGCTAGAGTCTCCAAAGTTGCTTTCATCAGCAATGAACCTGCTTGAGCTTGCAACCTTGTTCCACCTTTGTGTTGTCAACAACCATCCTCTTGCATTCGTTGCATTTGGTATGATGTCTTCAACTATTGTTCATGATGCTTCTCGTTGTGATGTGGCTGCTCTCATATCTTAATGTCCTTGTCTATGAACAACTTGATTTCTTCATGTATAGGCAAGTCCATGAACATCTAATCAACTGCATCCCCAAGTGTGCATTGAACAGTATCTTCATCTCTGCTCTCTTGGAAACCATTGTACATGTACTGCTGAGAGGCAAATTAACACCTGGGATACTTGGAGACATGGAAACACTCATGGCAAGCAACCTGTCAATCGAAAACCAAAATGAACATGAGAACTAACTTGCAACATACTTGGGTGCATGATCATGAAGGTTGCGCAATTTTGGCCGAGAGGTCGGGAAACCAACTACCAAGACTACACAAGTAACAATCTGGGTTGATGAGAGATTGGCTGACTCCTAGAACTATGCAATGCACAATCCAGTCTAGCTTCTGACTGTTGGGATTGCGCAATGAGCAATTCCAGTTGGGGAAGGACTCCTGGCCTGGGGACATATTTGCGCAATTTCTTGGGCCAAGTAGCCACTGTCCTCCAGAAATGTGCAAAACAATCCTGGAGGCCAGTGTTGGGCAGGAATGCACAAATCTAGAGAGGAAGGTGAGCCTTCCTTCCCCAGATTACACAATGCAGCCTTCGTGAAGGCAAAGTCCAAACCAAAGATGGCCCGACTAGCCGACGGGCAACTGAAAGCAGCTAAGACAATAAATGCATGGTGACACTAAGGGATAGTAGAAGTGATTGACAGTGCATGCAAAACATGAATGAAATATTCAGCAAACAAATCAACATGCATGTGGGTGAGGCAGTTTGCCGGTTGGGCGAACATCCATGCAAAACAGTTTCATGCATGCGACAGTAGTGAGATAGAAACGAAAACTAAAACAGAGCTAGGACAAGCTAGTATATATGTAAACGACAACAAGTGTTCAAATAAATCAAGAAAATAGTACTCCCACAAGTGAAAACATGAAAAGCGACAGAAATGCAGCACAAGGCATGGGAAGCGAGCTTACCCCAAAACAGCTGAGTTGAATGTGTCGACTACTCCTAGATGTGATTTGGGATGTCAGAGCTACAAGGTTGATGTGAGGAATGAGCTATGCAGCATTCGGTTGATGATTTTTTATAACATCAAGGTTGTGACATGCCATGAATCTAGCGGAAGCGACACTTGGTGGGAGGTTTCAGAATTGCTCCTTACATGTAATCTTCAACTACTAAACATAGATCCCTTAAACAAGTGATGCCTTTGCATGATGCCTTGGGAGAGGAAACCCATGCATGCAAGTCTGTTTTTCTTAGTCCCAGAGGGAACCAGTCAACTCAGTTGCACATGCAAGAGACTACTCGATTGCTGGAGAAAAAATGTGCATTTTTGGCTGGGAGTTGGGTTGGCTACCCAAGAGATTTGAACAATTTCTAAGTAGAGCATCTGACTGCTGCCCAAATTTGCACAGATTCTAGGATGAGTAGCCTTTCTGGGGAAATTTGCGCAAATCCTGCTGGGAGTGTTGGCAAGCAAGATTGTGCAATCTTGGAGCCCAGCAGCCTGTCAGAGAGGATTGCGCAATTTCTAGAGGGAAGGTTGGTTTCCCTCCATAAATGTGCAATTTTCAAGGGGAAGTTGCTCATCTTGCAGTTGGACCAAGTCCAGGTGAAGAGCCTGTGAGGGGAATGGATCAAGATGTGACCGATGGGCTGCCTATGTGCAAGAAAGACACTAAAGCTTTTGAACTTGACAAAGCAAGGCAAGCTATTGTGAAGGTTGGAAGGGAGGCTCCAAAACGAGGCTAACGCAAAAATTTTGGAGGATGGTTGTAGCTGCTACAACACTTGGCGGCACACTGGTAGAACTCCAGCTCTCTAAACGAACCTTGTTCGTGAAAAAAACATCTAACACCTCCAGAAGTATTGTTCAGTTTTCAGCTCATCTTGGTTTCAAACTAAATTGATGTAAGATGTAGCATCTACCAAACCCTTGCTCGATTGACACACATTTCAAGCCAAGGAAACGCAATTGTTTTGATTGGGGCTGAGGTGTATATAGGTGCACAAGCAGTATAGTCGTCAGAGTCTTAGTTTCATCTCTAGTGTTGCTCCACTACCAGCAGTCCTAGACAGTACCCCGGTGGAGTCACATAGGAACACAAGAATGGCTCCACTGCCAGCGAGCCTGGTCAGTACCCCAGTGGAGTTACTTGCATCGCTTCCCTGCACAGGAAGCCTTTCTCTTCTTTCGCCTTATTCATTTTTCATTTTGAATTTTTGACTTTTCATTTTTTCATTTTTCACTATGCATAGCACTTATTCATTTCAGAGGCGGAAGAGGGATCCTGACTTATTGAGAGAAAAAGAGGTTGTTCTAGCAGAGAAGTAGTTTTTTGTATCTCTAACGTTCCTGTTAAGGTTTCCCCCCCCTACCTTACTCTACTTGACTGAGGTGACAAGGGTTAACCCAAAAACAATCGACTAGAGAAGGTGACACTAGTTAGCACGCAAGCGTTGTGTTTACACCAAGGTTCACTTCGAACAATATGTATTTTCCTTCGATGTATCATGGACTAAAAGTAACAATCTCATCATACATAGGTAAGATGACAGATAATCAAGTAGTGATAGTTGTACAAGCCCTCTTGTACTTTACCCAGCTCGCTTCAAGAGCCATACATGGTTTCATGCAAAACTAACCTATTAACGAAACAAGTGAATGAACTAACAATCAACAATGCAAAGCAAGAGAAGAAACAAAAATGAAAGTGAAACAAGTAAACAAACAAGCAAGAAAAGCACGTAATTAAACAAGCATGCAAGAAAACAACTTAAAGCAAACACTACTCCTACTCCTACACTAATGGTACATGGGCCTAATCACGTGAAGTGATACTTCCAATGCAGCCACTAGCGCATTGGTAGACCCATGTTGGTGAAGGCTTGGTCTGCGAGCAACCCAGTTGTGCGAACCATCAAGCAAGAAAGATATAACAATGAATACAACCACACTTCATGATTCAAAGTGCCCACAGGATGTAAGTGTGTGTTGTGCATGACGGGCAGTCCGCGTACTTATCATGGTGCTGTGTGACACTACGTGCAACTTTGAAGCATACATTAGGGGATTTTTGAGGTGTAAAATGGGCCTCCTAAGGAAATTATAAAAAAATAATGGAACCGATAAAATAAGATTAGATTACATCATCAAATTATAAAGGGAAAAAATAAAAAATAATTTTTTCAACTCGTATTTTCAACTTATCTCCCTATGGGTTTACTCAAATTTTGAGCGGAAACACTCGTTGGATGCAGAATTTGATTCATCATTCAAGGATTACCCATGTTACATACTTTCGATGGACCCTACTACACGAAAAATGAGAAATACATTAAAAACGTTATTGCAATCACGTTTTTTCATGTATTTCTCATTTTTCATGTAGCAACGTCCATCGAAAGTATGCAACATGGGTACTCCTTGGATGAGGAATTAAATTTTGCATCCAACGAGTACTCCCGCTTGAAATTTGAGTAAAACCTTAGGGAGATAAGTTGAAAATACGAGTTGAAAAAGTAGTTTTATTATTTTATTATTTTTTAATCTTTTTACTTTTTTACACCAAAAATGGTGAATCATCCCCCATGGTTGAGAACATCATCTTGAATCATATTGGTTCTTATAAAGTTTATTTTGGTTGTACATTTTTCTTAGGAGGACCATTTTAGACCTCAAAATTCCCCTAATGAGCACACTCTTGACAGTGACATGCAAGCAAACGAAAGAAACAAAGATAACTTGCGTCGTGCATGAGTGCTTGCAATGTAAGACTCCTCCAATGCATGAGAAATGGGATCGTGTAGTTCGAGTGGAGGAAGTAAAATATGAGTGTTATATTGATCTTGAGTGCATACAGATGAGTGATGAGGAGCCTTGAGTGTTTGAACAATTTCTTGATTGGAAGCAAAACCAACCTCAGGACAGCGATAGCCTGACATAACCATCAGCTCGGGCTAAAGTGCCTCGACAGCCTGTGGGGTTTCGACTTCGTTGACAAATGGATCTTCGTAGACTAGTGGCTTAGATGGATTAACAACGAGTGAATCAACATCGTGATTGGATGATGAGGTGAAGAGATCACGACAACCAAGATCAGAAAATTCAGGATGTTGGTCGGCATCCTCATGGTTTAATGAATCACACAGAGGGGTAGATGAGGAGGAAGGATGTTCACCCTCTGCATTTCCGGAAAAAGAAGATGAAAGATCAAGTGGATTTCCAACGAATGATTGGTCCTCTCCATTGTTGTATGGTGGGCTAACATACAGTGTGTCCTACGAAAGATCAAAAATGGGTGCATCCGTGGATGAAGACACACATGCGAAATCATGGATGGCAAGTTCACCAATGATGTTAGGAAAGAACAGAGGGGGCTCAGATGGAAGGGATTCATCCTTCTCCGAGGGTTGATGCTCAATCTCCCACTCATACTCTTCATGAATGACAACGCATGTTGGTTGTGCAACACCAACTCTGTCAATCGATTGTTCCACGTTCACAACAAGTGAAGGGCCCAGAATGGACGAATACAAGGCAGCATCATCTGGAGGAACACCAAGGTGCGAAGATGGAGGTCGTAGAAAAGAATGCATATGAGGACTTGAAGGAATCACAACCAAATATGCGTGAAAATTGAGTGAATTGATGTTGGGAGGGTGTGAAGGATGAACAGGTGTGTGAGCATGATCCTCAACATCACCGGGCAGTGGTGGAGATGTTGAATAAGAGGAAGGAGGATAGTCAGTTGAGACAATGCCCGCTTCCACATGAGATTGTGCAACTCCATCAACAAAGAATGTTGAGCGAGGATAGATTTAAAACTTTCTCTTGGGACGGGCAGATTTCTTAAGGCGGTATTCAAACTTGTCCCAAAGATAAGAAAATTTCATCTGGCTCCTCGGAGCTTGAAACTACAATTCATGGAAGCGCTACCACAAATCAATAATGGATTCATGCGGAGCCCTCCGTTGTTGTAACAATTTCCAGTCAATATGGTCTGGATCAAAATGATAGAATGTGTCTTCAATAAGATCACAGAAGTGCTCAAATGAGTGCACGGTGTCAGCCGATAGGCTGAGCACCCAACGAAATGGAGATTCGTGAAGTGTGTATGCAAGCAGAAAACCGGTCTATTCATTAGAAAACTCATCTTCCTCATGAATCATGGAAAGAAAGTTATGTCAGTGCTCAGTCCAGGGAACTTTGCCTTCACCATCATACCTATGAGTGGACAAGAGATCGAAAAGATTCCCTAAGATGGAGACATATTCACGATTCAAAAAAAACCTCGAGGGAAGAAGAGTGCAAGACTCCATGAAAGATATGAAAAGGTTCAAAACTGGATGAGAGGACACAGCTTGTCATCAGGCCCTCCTTCTAGCGCCAAAAATGTTGACGGTGTTGGACCCGCCAACATGTCAAGGGGATCTCCCCAGTAAGAATTCCAAATTAGACCTCAAACTGTTTGGTGTAGGAGTCCCAGCAGTGGGTCGTAAGGTAATACCTTGACCGCGATGTTGCACAAAGGCAAGTAGGATAACTCTGTCAGTAGCAAGGGTGTGACTGTTGCAGTGATTCAAGGAAGATGTATGAAAGGTTATAACACAAAAGGGGGAGAAAAGGGTGAAGGTGAGTTCCAGGTTGAAAGGGATCAGTCCCAACTCGGCTAGGAACACGCAACGCAAAAGGACATACACATCTTCTGACAGAGCAGTCCACTCGGATGCGATAGTCACAACATACAAGGTAAGATAACACGTACAACACTCAGGGATCAATCTGAACAAGTGCAATGGTTGTTACGGCAAGGTTCAAGTGAAAGGTCTATCTGGAATCTGGCAGAGCAGTCGACACGGACGGTGAGAGCATTAATAACATATACAACACATTTGCAACAAGATTCATATAATTGCATGTGAATCATTTCATACACAAATATGTAAGTTAAACAACATATATCATTAAGGCAACTAGAGTAGTCCAACTAAAATAAAAACATATGCATGAAAATGTGTTGGCTCTTATTATATAAAGTGTAAGTTCCAATCATACAATACATCCATGTAAACCTGCTAGCCCCATCAGTGAAACGTTACAGCCACATCCGCCTGCTCCTCCAAAGAGATGTACTAGCCTCATGCAGTGGAGAATCCAAGGCACATTACAATATTGTCCAAAATTTCTTCAAGATAGTCTTAGTAGAAGCTTGGCTGACCAAAATCTTGTATAATGAGTTATGAGGGACTATTTATAGCAAAGGGTGGGGTGACCCTTGACATTCCCCTTTGTGACAATTCAACTACCCTCATGAATCTTCACCTACTCTATGACTGTTACATCCAATCGTTGACACTTGACTTACACTTGACATGACTCAACATTAAAATGCACATGTACTCATGTGAGACAACATGGCTTGAGCAAGCCTTGCAAGACATCACTGACACTCGGCCCGTTGTGATGAGACCAACTCTTTGACATGCTTGTGATGGTGAAGGTGGTGAGCTGATGCCAAGCTTGGTCGTCCATCATGGTGTGGATGCACCTCATGTTGACATCTTGCTGAAGCGAACTCTTGCCTCCGTTGCAACCAGTGCATTGGTTCGGCCCCTTCATCCAACTCGTCTGCTAACATGTGCATGGTCTTCTTGGGTATGGTTAAATCGGAAACACACTGATGCATAGTGTCTGTGTTTATCTTTAAGTGTGTGTTGGTGGTCATGCACATCAACTTGCCGAAGTACATGTTCATCCCCAGTTGGACTTACTTCTTGTCTTCACCTTGGTGAGTGTGTTGAATGGGTTGGATTGCATGTGTGCACTCAATGACATGCATGATGTTGAATCCCTTGCATGCGATCAACAACACTTCTCACCATGTCTTCTCTGTGTCAGCTGCTAGGATGGATCCTTAACTTGTACGGGCACAGTTTCATCTGTGAGTGCATGTTGCGCCCATTGTTGTTCCTGTTCCTGTTGCAACTCATTTATCTGTCTATGCAGCAGCATGTTCTTCCTGATTTGCTACTTCAACACATGCAACTCCTTCTTTGTTCCATCTTCTGCCTTCGCGCGATCTTCATTTCGCTCTGTCACTTCATAGCCAGAGTCTCCAAAGTTGCTTTCATCATCAATGGACCTACTTGATCTTGCAACCTTGTTCCGCCTACGTGTTGTCAACAACCCTCCTCTTGCATTCATTGCATTTGGTATGTTGTCTTCAGCCACTTTTCATGATATTGCTCGTTGTGATGTTGCTATTGTCATATCTTAATGTCCTTGTCTACGAACAACTTGATGTCTTCGTGGGTAGGAAAGTACATACATTTGATCGACTGCATCCCCAAGTGTGCTCTGAATAGTGTCTTCATCTCTGTTCTCCTGGAAACCATTGTACCTATCCTACTGAGAGGCAGATGAAAACCTGGGATGCCTGGATACATGGCAACACTCATGGCAAGCAATCTGTCAGTTGAAAACCAAAATGAACATGAGAACTGACTTGCAACATATCTGGGTGCATGATCATGAAGGTTGCGCAATTTCGGCTAAGAGGTCAAGAGACCGACTGCCAAGACTGCACAAGGCACAGTCTAGGTTATTAGGAGACTAGCTTACTGTTGGAACTATGCAATGCATAGTCCAGTCTAGTTGTTGACTGCTGGGATTGCGCAATGCGCAATTCTAGTTGGGAAGGATTGTTGGCCTAGGGACAGATTTGCACAATTTCTTGGGGAAAATAGCCACTGTCCTCCAGAAATGTACAAAATAGTCTTGGAGACCAGTGCTAGGCAAGAATGCACAAATCTGGAGAGGAAGGTGAGCCTTCCTTCCCCAGATTGCGCAATGCAGTCTTGGTGAAGACAGGGTCTGGGCCAAGGTTGGCCTGACTCGCCAATGGGAAACTGAAAGAAACTAATACAGTAAATGCATGGCGACACTAAGTGATAGCATAATTGATTGAAAGTGCATGAAAAACATGAATGAAAGATTCAACAAATAGATCAACATGCATGTGGGTGAGGCAGTTCATCGGTTGGGCGAACGTCCATGCAAAATAGTTTCCTACATGCGACAGCACTGAGATAACAACGAAAACTGAAATGGAGCTAGGACAAGCTAGTATATATGTAAATGAAAATAAGCATTCAAAGAAATCAAGCAAACAGTACTCCCATAAGCGAAAACACAAAAAGCAACAGAAATGCAGCACAAGGCATGGGAAGCGGGCTTACCCCAAAACAGTTGAGTTGAATGTGTCAACTACTCCTAGATGTCATGTGGGATGTCAAATTTGCAAGGTTGATGTGAGGAATGAGCTCTGCAGCATCTGGCTGATGAGTTTTGATAACATCGAGGTTGTGACACACATGCCACAAATCTAGGGGAAGTGACACTTGGTGGGAGGTTTCAGAATTCTCCTTGCATGTGACCTTCAATTGCTAAACAAAGATCCCTGAAACAAGGGATGCCTTTACATTTTGCCTTGGGAGAAGAAACCCATGCATGCAAGTCAATTTTCTTAGTCCCAAAGGGAACCCGTCAACTCAGCTGCACATGTAAGAGACTGCTCGACTGCTGGAGAAAAAATTCGCATTTATGGCTGGGAGCTGGGTTGGTTGCCTAGGAGATTTGTGCGATTTTTGGGCAGAGCAACTGACTACTGCCCAGATTTGTGCAAATTCAGGGATAAGCAGCCTTGCTGGGGAAATTTGCGCAAATCCTGTTGGGAGTGTTGGCAAGCAAGATTGCACAATCCTAGAGCCCAGTAGCATGCCAGAGAGGATTGCGCAATTTCTGGAGGGAAGGTTGTTTGCCCTCCAGAAATGCGTAATTTTCAAGGGGAAGTTGCTTAGCCTGCAGCTAGGTCAAGTTCGGGTGAATGGCCTATGAGGGGAATGGATCAAGTTGTGACCGACAGGCTGCCTTTGTGCAAGAAAGACACTAAAGCTTGTGAACTTGACGTAGCAAGGCAAGTTGTTGTGAAGGTCAGAAGGGAGGCTCCAAAATGAGGCTAAGGAAACATTTTGGAGGGTGGTTGTAGCTGCTGCAACACTTGGTGACACACTGGTTGAACTCCAGCTCTCTGAATGGACCTTTTTCGTGAAAAACAAGTCTAACACCTCTAGAAGTATTGTTCAGTTTTCTGCTCATCTTGGTTTCACACTAGCTTGATGTAATATGTAGCATCTGCCAAACCCTTGGTAGATTGACACACATTCCAAGCCAAGGCAACATAGTTGTTTCGATTAGGGTTGAGGGGTATATAGGTGCACAAGCAGTATAGTCGTCAGAGTCTTAGTTTCATCTCTAGTGTTTCTCCACTGCTAGCAATCCTGTACAGTACCCCAGCGGAGTCACATAGGAACACAAGCATGGCTTCACTGTCAGCGAACCTGGTCAGTACCCCGACGGAGTTACTTCCATCACCTCCCTGTGCAGGAATCCTTTCTCTTCTTTCGCTTACTCATTTTTCATTTTGAATTTTTGACTTTTCATTTTTTTTATTTTTCATTGTGCATAGCACTTATTCATTTTAGGGGCGGAAGAGGGATCCCGACTTATTGAGAGAAAAAGAGGATGTTCTAGCAGAGAATTATTTTATTGTATCTTTGACGTTTCTGTTAAGGTTTTCCCCCTTACCTTACTCTACTTGACTGAGCTAACAAGGTTTAACCCAAAAACAATCGACTAGAGAAGGTGACACTACTTAGTGCGCAATCGTTGTGTTTACACCAAGGTTCACTTCGAACAGTACATATTTTCCTTCGACGTATCATGGACTAAAAGTAACAATTTCATCATACATAGGCAAGATTGCATATAACCAAGTAGTGATAGTTGTACAAGCCCTCTTGTACTTTACCCAACTCACTTAAAGAGTCATACATGGTTTCATGCAAAACTAACCTATGAACAAAACAAGCGAACGAACTAAAAATCAACAAAGCAAAGCAAGAGCAGAAGCAAAAATGAAAGAGAAGCAAGTAAACAAACAAGAAAACAAAGCATGTAAGTAAACAAGCATGCAAGCAAACAATTGAAATCAAACACTACTCCTACTCCTACACCAAATGGTCTAAGGTCTAATTGGGAATTATTATCGAGGAGATCCCCTTGAAATGTTGCCGGGTCCAGCACCGTCAACGGGACACTACCAGAGCTCATTTTCAAATTCAATCTTGGAGCTCTGGCATTCCTGAGGAGATCAAGGAACCTCCAGTGCAATTATCGTTGTTTTTCTAGGTAAGTCTTGCTTTTCTAGTCTTTTGCTACTTTTTTTGTTGCTTTTGTTTGTTTAGTTTGTGAGAGTGTTGTTTCACTCATTTTGTTGAACGACCACTAGCGTTTCAACTTTTTTTAGCTTGTAGAAGTGTTGTTTTAAGTTTTGCATTGCCTTTCCCAAGTGTTGCATGCATTACCCATTTTTTGCACTAATGGTCGTCATTGTAGCGAATCTCTCCTCATGCTTCGTTTTCCTTCAGTTTGATTGATTCTTGCACTCATTTCACTCACATGCATTATAATTCACTTAGATCTACCCTCAACATCATTAAATCCTTCAGAGGTTTTTGATTCCTCACTTCCCTTGGGCAGATTTGGGCTTCCTTGGCCTAGATATTGTCTTCCCAAGCATGCATTTTGCATTTCTAGAGCTCAAGGCCCTAGCCTTGGCTTCTGGAATTGCGCAGAGGTTTCCTAGGCCTGGCTCCAACTGCGCACTACATAGTTCCAGGAGCTAGCCCCGAGCCTTGGCTACTGAGACTACACAATGCGCAGTCTCTCCTGGTCTGTGCCCAGATTAAACTGTGCATTGCACAGTTCCAGTCAGCAAGACCTCCCCATTAATTGTTGGGACCGCACAATGCACAGTTCGAGCTGGCAGTCAATCACCTTTGTGAGCCAAGATGGTGCAATATTTCTCAGAAATTGCCTAGTTTTTCGTTTGGTCCATTTTGAAGTGATTTTGGTTTCAAGCTAAAATTCGCATGCCATGAGTGTCCTTTCCGTCTCCAGGGACAACAGTTGTCAAGCAACTATCCAGCAGTTATAGGTAACTTGGCTTCCAAGAAAGTTGCATCAAATGATACTGTCGAGAGTAGCACTGAGGAAGAAATTAAGCATGTTTCAGTGAATTTTCTAGTTTATGTAGACACTCAGTTGTTCATTGAGAAGGGCATGAAATTAACATGGCAGGAAATCAAGGATATCTTTGTAGGGGACTTCAAGGAAGATATAGAAGGTCAGTAGGTTTATATCAATGTCCACCAGTTAGGCTTACATAAGGTTTCATGCAAGTACCCGTCTTCCCATGTGCGGACATCATCCACTAGATTGTCTCACACACAGATCCATAGACTATGACATTGAGCAGTGCCAGTGGGATATAGCTTGCCAAATTCAGGGTAGAGAGCTATCAACATATATATCATTTACCCCAATCGGTGAACCGCATAGATGCACTTTTATATGCCACCCACAGCTTTATGAAAACCAGAGATATTATAAAGTGTTGGGTGAAAGAGTCATCTAATTTCAGAGCAACACCTAATCAAATCTATAAGACTAAGTCACTCAAAAATTCCTACCAATTCTTGATCATCTTTGCATGTCGACTATACAATCAAGAGAGCACGGAGACCTTTCTGAAAAATTGGGTGGTTGTGTTGGACCAGTTGGTGAATTATGGAAGGTCATTCAACTAGTCAGATTTGTTGGCTCTTCAGTTGAAAGTCCATGTGACTAACGTATGGAATACACCCAAGGATGAGCAAGTGAGATTCTACATGTTCAAGTATTTACTTGATGCAATATGTGCCCAACATCAATTTCTTGGCATGGGTTGGACATTGACACCAAAAGAGATTGCAGTCAAAATTTATTGCAAGTTTCTTTCTGACTGCAGCTACCTAGGTGTTATGTTGAGGCTGACTAACCATTTCATTATACTGGTGTACAAGTTGATCTTTGAGCAAGATCCACCTTACATGTCCCAAGAAGTGATGGAGGAAATACTTAACATTGCAGATTTGTATGCCTCACCTAGTGGCACCTTCATGAGGTGTTTGGCGAAGAGAATCCTCTACATGTTCTACCAAGGTATGCCATGGACATGTTGGTCATGCAAGAGGTCCCATATCACATCTCCACAGGGTTACCAGCAGGGCTGCATAGGAGGAAAGAGGCACCACGACCCTCTCTTCCTTTGCGGATTGGATTGTATGAGATTAAGAGCTTGAAGGATGCGGATGTCGAAGCTAAGGAGATAGTGAAGTTCGAGTTCGAAACCAAAGACTACAATCTGTATGATCCCCACGGTATTTGCAAGAACCATCGTGTGAAGGTGTACTATACATGGATCCATGGGACATTTCATTGGCAGAGGAGGACCCTTGGAGGTATTTTTATAACTTCTCCAAGCTTAATGAACAAGTTAGTATAACCGCAGCATGGAAAGCTACACTGCAGGCAGCAGCACCAGAGGAAGCAACAACAACAGTAACAAACAGATGCAGGACAAGGGTAAGAGGAATATTTTCGAGAACCCAGAGGTTGAGAAAAGCTACAAGTTCAAAGAAGATCCTCTTATTGAGAAAGCATCTTTGGCAGTGGAGGCAAAGAGGAAACAGCAAATAAAGAGTGCATAGCGAAGGAAGAAATAAAAGAAAAGGATGGAGGAAACATAAACAAAGTTGCAGGAAACAGAGAAGAAGTTGAAGGAAGAGCAGGAGATAAGGAGAGAGAGGGAAGAGAAGTAGAAATAGGAAGAAGAAGAAAGGAAACGCGTGATAACAGAACAAACTACACCCATACAGGTTGAGGAGTTAGAACAACCAGTAGGTCAAGAAGAGGGTGAGCATATGTAGAATCAGGAGCTTCATTGTAGATTGAGGAACTTATTGAAGTGACGGACATGGAGTTGGGGCAGGAGCCACATGGACCAAGACACTGACCTCGTGCTGAAAGCACCCGAGGTCACCCCTCAATCTCCACCACCTCCAATGTCAGAACCAGTCATGATCAAGCAAGGAGAGGTTGTTCTCCTTGATGATGATCCGGTGATGGATGTGTACAATCTATCATTCGACGCATTTCATAAGAAGATTGTACAAGCGCGGAGAAAGAATATTCTGTATGATCACATGTCACTTGCATTTATGAAGGAAAGGGTGATAGTGTTAGATGTCAAAAAGCATCCAGTTTCCATGGCCAATGCCACTTTGGCTTATGAAGAGCCATGAGCTCAAATATCAAGTTCCTGATAGTCGAGAATAAACAGATGGAAAAAAACTTGCAAGTGGCCAAGCAGAAAGCAGAACAATCTGCAGGTTCCGCAATGGTATAGATGAGGAAAGCAATACATTCTAAAGTATCAACTCTTGAGGCCACCATTTGGAAACTCTATGATGGATTTGTCAACGTGCATAAGGCAGTTGTCCATCCATATGGCTTTCAGCAGCAGAGCAAAAGGATTGTCCAAACTCTCACGGTCATACATATTGTTATCACCAATGTGCAAGAATGGACAATGAGGTACAAAGGAACCCTACTTCACTTGCCAAAGATGATGAAGTCGTAGTCAGAGGTAGACAAAGCAAAGATCTGAATGTTGATCCAAAACTATGAGCATCCCGCCCTATTCGTCAACAGCATACAGGCTTCATATGCACAGTTGTATAAGAGTTAGGATGTCATAGTAAGAATGCACAGGATCTCGTCAATGGGTTCCCTCACTAAAGCTAAGCATAAGAACCAAGTCCGACTAGAGATCGACAGGTACGTGGAGCAGCTAAGGTAAGAGACCACCAGTGATGACTTGAAGTTGAGCGCAAAAAACATGCAGAAATCCATTTGTGGTCATGTCATGGTTAATACCATGTTGCACATGCTTCAGGATGAGTTGGACAAAAGTTCCAAGACCATATACCCAAAAGTTATGGAGGCAAGAGTCTGCTATCAGAAAGACACCATCAAGCAGTTTGGGGACACCATAGCACAGTACCAAGCTTGGTATCAGTATGTCACTGAGAAGCACCAAGTGGAGGTTTTTGAGTTGATATTTCCCCAAACTTTTGAGTCATATTGTTTTGTCTTGTTAAGTTGTCTCTAGCATATTTTGTCTCACATGGGTACATGTGGAAAATGTATATTATTTGTAAATACGTTGTAAGTGAAATTCGAAGTGTCGTTAGTGGAATGTGAACAGTCACCATGTAATGTAATGAGTTATTTGTAAAGAATTTGAAGACTTGTGAGGGTAGTCAAAGAGTCACAAAGGGGAATGTCAAGGGTCACCCAACCCTTTGTTATAAATAGAACATCATAACTCATAGAACAGGCTTTGGGAGCCAAGCTTTTGGCTAGGCTTAGGCTTGGGAGTATTGTGACAAGCCTTGGCTTCTCCACAACGTAGAGAAACTATCCTTCTTTGGAGGAGCAGGTGTTCTTGACTGTAATGTTCCACTATTGGGTCTAGTGTCTATTAATGGTGTATGTATGGATGGAATTTTCACTTATAATAATAATAACTGAGCCAACACACTTTCATGCATATGTTGTTACTGTAATTGGACTATTCTAGTTGCTTTAGAAAAGTATGTTATTTAACTTATGCATTTCCTTATGAACTAGTTTGTATGCAATTGTATGAATCTTGTTGAATAGGTATTGTTGGGTTAACCCATCACTTTGGTTTGTGGATTTTTTCTCATTCGTGTGTTCCTTTCAAGCTACGTACTATTACAGGCTTCTAAGGGGCACATCTCCTTTTCCCCTCCATGTTTTAGAACCCCCATGCATATCACTCTACTTGTTGCAAGGTCACACACTTGCTTCTGACCAGATTCATCATACTTATCTTTGCATGCTACCGCGGTCAAGGCACTACACTACCACCCACTGCTAAGACTCCTACTCCAAATGGTCTGAGGTCTAGTTGGGACTTCTTACCGGGGAGATCCCATTGAATGTTGGCGGGTCTAGCATCATCAACATTTCGGGTGCTAGAAGGAGGGCCAGATGACAAGTTGAGCCCTTGAAGTATGTTTTGAATTTCTTCACATCATCCATGACCTATATCACAATCTCAACCCCGGCATGTTTTTCTCACGCTCATGATTTTGATGCGTTGTGGATGTTATAGATGACTTGTTACAACTCAAATTTGATGGCGAAAGTAGATAATCCTTGTTAATCCATGCAGTTTCCTTTCTGGGTTTCTGCAACAAGAATGGAGTCCCCTCGGACAACATTGCCTGTGGGTTGTTCGCTTACACATTTTAAGGGTGCATTAAGTGATGTTGTCACACATTTCCCACATCCTCTATACACTCTTTCAACCACATGATCAAAGAATTAGGACGGGCTTTTGTCTTTTATGACCATAAATCACTTCATCGCAAAATTCTAAAATTGCAAAAAGCACGTAACGAATCTATTGCACACTTTTATGATAATTTTCATCATTACTGTTTTGAATTTCCATAAGATGAAGTTGACTAGAAATTTTTGAATGAAATATTTCAGTATCTTTTTCACATATCTGAGAATCCACATGAGTTAGAATCTTTCGAACCCCTCCCAGCATACCTCAATGTTAGAGCTTCTAAATCTGAGACAGATAAGGTCGTTGTCCCAAGTGACCCTCCGTCCCTTTCTCATCAAACAAATCTAGCTCTGCAGGAAGAGATGGGATATGTTGGGAACTTAGCTATTGAACTATCACCATCTCCTCCTTCCCCGCCTATTTTGGATTTCTGCACAAATTTAGACTGCAATCCTGATGGTTTTCATGTGGTCTCATCTTCTCCTCCTCCGTCCACTCGTTCTTTTAATTCTCCGGATTTTGGCATGTTGTGTTCATCCATTCCGGACTTCGTATGTGATGTTCACGAGGGTCAAGTTGTGGACAGAGTTGGTGTTAAACAACCAACTTGCGCTATCACTTTTTATGAGTATGTGTGGGAGCCTGAACAAGAAGTCACGGTGAACGATGACCTCCTTCTTTTCGCACCTTCTTCGCTTTATCCTGACATCTTTTGTGATTCTTCCATTTATGTTCCCTCTTGTGAAAATTTAGCTCCAGATGTTTCCACTTCCAATAGTTCACAGTACGTGCAGGATGTCAGTCTGTCATTTGATTATGGAGAGGACAAATCTGTTGGACACCTAATCCTAAATGGGTTAGTGTGGAAGCAGAATAGACCAAAGCAGTCCAAGAGACCTTGGGATCTGAAACCCAAGAGTCACATAATGTACTATAAATGTATATCTCTTGTTAATAAAAAATGTACTGCATGATTTATCTTTCATATTGTCTTTGCTGTCCATGTGTGTTTAACATGGTATCAGAGCAGGCGATTGCTGGTCCTGCTCCAATTTGAGCCATTTGTTTTGTGGCCTCTATGTGCATATCAGTTATGACATTTCTGTTCACTGTCCATAACACTCCATTAATTCACTGAAAGTCAGAAATTTGATGTTTTTACTCTGTCGATTCCTTAGATTATCTCTCTGTTGTGCCTAATCGAAATTCATGCACATATATGCGTTTTTCTGCCAAGACTGTGCATTTTGTCTAGACTGTGCACTCTGACATATGCGTTTTTAAGTAAATGTTGAACGGTTGTCTGGCCATAATGCCTCTGTCCTGAGCGCCTCTGTCCTGCGTGCCTCTGTCCTGAGACTGCGCCCTCTGTCCTGAGACTGCGCCCTCTGTCCTGAGACTGCGTGCCTCTGTCCTGAGACTGCGCCCTCTGTCCTGAGCGCCTCTATCCTGAGACTGCGCACTGTCCATAGTTATGCGCTGCTGAATGTGCGTTTTTTGATATTGAATGCACCTGAGAAGCATAAGCGTTGATGCAGAAAAATATACCCTTGATAATCTGCCCTGACGCCGAAGTAATGGCCTTGGCCACCACACTGTTATAGTCTTCCACTTTCGGTGAAAAGAGTTTTTAATATGGGCTCTGGACCATGGCTTCTTTGTACACAATATGAGCACATGTGAGGGCTATCAGAGAAGAAACTCTGGAATGACATAATCCGTTTTGGACGTCGCAGCCTTTATACTCTGTCCCTCGTTCTTTTCTGGAGTCTACTGCGATTCTCAAAGAAAGAAACGAAGCCGTGTCGCTCACTCCCTCTGCTGAAGCTTTCCGGCGCCAGCTATTTCTGAATTGGGTTATTCTAAAAGTTAGCTGACCTGACGGTCGCTGCTGAGCTTGACATTGGGACTAAGCAGAGGAGTTTTATTGTCGGGTTTATATGATGAGATCTCTCCATTTTCGATGCAGGGATCATGCTGTTTTAAATGCCTAGCTGTCATCCAAAAATTTCCAAGTAACAGTTTCGCGCTTGCTTCCACCAGTGGTTCAACATAGGAAAATTTGGGGATTTCGGGAGACCAGTTGCCATCCCTATCTGATCAACTCAAGGGATTCGAACACTGGTATTAAGAGAGGCAGCGGTATTAAGAGGCACGTTGGAGCAGTTTTTGAGTCATTGTTTGGCATCTACAATAAGAAGAGCAGATCTCTGAATTTGCTTCTGCCCGCATGAAGGATATTTTGGCAGGTTGCCCAAGTTGTATTATGTGTTGGTGAAGGAAATAGCGCACATAATCAGAGACCACCTGCGAATCTGCAGCTGAGCCTGAGCGACAGAGATAAACATTATCTGTGAGTTGAGTAATCTTATCTGAAGCTCGATTTGCCACATACATTCCTGTGCTTGTCCGCGAATCAGCTCCGAGCACCACTCCTCCATTGTAGGTCACTCCGATAATTATTGTAGTGTCCTCTGATACTGACGCAGTAATTGTGCTCGATCGCATAAAAACTCCCAATTTTTATCGACGCTGCATATTTTTCAGATCCATTCTCTAAATCCTCAGAAACAAAATCTTGAAGAGGAGGCAGCTCTTCTTTTTGCGATATCGGCAAAATATGGTCACGGTTTTTCTCATGATCCGTCCAACCTTGTTTCCTTTTCTTCAATGTGCCATCGGATCGCAACAGAACATAATTTCTTAGGTGTTCAATATTCTGAAGAAGTGAATCAGGATTCTGATTTCCCCATAGCGCTTTTCTCCAGGCTAAGCGAGACTTGGAGTCGGTTTTGCCGTCAGAAGACAAAAGACACAGTGTAATATGCACATGGGGAAAATCTTAGCGTGGAAGCCGAGGAAAGCAATTTGTATATGACTGTGTTAGTTTGGTCTCAACCTATTCATATCACCCATAAAAATCAGACCAGAGTAAGTGGCTCCTATATGGCATACGTTCAACAAATAGTGTGCATATAATTGTGGCCTCTAATCATGGATCTATTCTTAAGCGGAAGAGTTGTTTTAAATTTTATTATTCATTGCTGTTAACATATTGGATAGATTTGTACGGAAGGTGTTTAGTTCCATGACAACCAATAAAGAATGATCTAGCCCCAAGGCTACAAACTTGTATTTTCTGTGGTTGTTTCAGTTGAGCAGCATATCATTGTACCTATGCTTGAAATCTTAATGGGTATAGACTATTTGAAGTGATGTTTGGTGATGTACCTCTGCTATAGAGGGTCTCAAACTTCCTCATCTCATTGGATGTGTGGCTGTGAATATATTGAAGACACTCCATATTTATTTCTCTGTCTTGGAGTTGAATACGTTGCATATATTATCACTGTGGTGTTTTCTCTGTAATGATGGAGCTTCTTTGATGTTATAACACTTATCTACAGCCACTGTTCTTCCTAACATTTGCTGGTATATTCTACTTCAGATCTCTGTTATTATTAGAGTTGATATATCAGAGGTATATGTAATCCATTCCTGTAGTTGAAGTTTGAATTTCAAAGAAGGAAGAAGTCATTTAGTTGTGCATCCATACAAAGCGTATCTTGGTATACCTGAGCATTTTAAGGGTGAAACATATCTATTGTATCTGTGTTGTAAGGACTTTGAGCCTCTCATTCTTGCTGGACACAAATTTGTTAGTGATTGGCTAAATTCTTAGCTGGAATTAGTTGAGTGCCTTTTGAATACCTTCAGTGAAGTTTTTTACATCATTGGGGTCATTTCCAATAAAAAAGGGGTTGAGATTCTTGGATTTATTATTGAAGGAAGAGGACGAGCTACCCTTGTGTATATTCGTGGAGTTTGAGCCGTGTCTCCATTGCTGGTATTCACGGATTTTTTATTCTTTTTGCATTCCTGAGCTTCCAGAAGGGATATAGAGGCAAGTTCTATAAAGTTTGAAGGAATCAGCTACGTAACTCTTCTAGTCAAATGTGAAATTTCTACAGAATTTAAAGAACAGAATCTCTGAAAGTTTGGTACTGGACAATGTATTTTTCAAACTGATATTCTTAATTTTTGAAATCTTCAATAGCTGGGGTTTGTCTAGACTTGCTATAGTCTCCACTAGGATTGTTGAGTGTTCATTTCTTTGTTGAGACAATGGCTAGATTTGATGATGTGTTAGAGTTACTGAATACACTAATACACTCCACTATTGGTGGGAAGGTAAATGTTAGCAAAGACACTCTTTGTGACATTCAGACCTGCCTGCATGATGCACAAGAAAAGATTGATTTTTTGCAACTAGAATCTCAGTTCCAGCAAGATGAGCTTCAACAGATTTGTCATTCCAAATTGTTTTCTGCTCAAAACAATATGTTGTTCAAGGTTAAACCAGCAAGTGGTGAAATTAGTAAGATTGAGGTTGAATCAGATCCAGAATCCAATAAAGCAGCAGTTGTACATACAGATGCAGAAACTCAGTCTGCACTTCCCAAGCCCATCATCAGACCTTGGGAACAGCTTGTCCACAACAAGCACAAAACTGGTCTTGGATATGACAAGGACTTGTCCTTCCATATTCCAGACTATGCCAAGCCCATTCAGTTTCAGAGTGCTGGATTCATTCATGACAGTTCACTTGCTCCTCATGACAGTTCATCTCCAGCTGTTCCAGATTCTGCCCCTCTTCCACAGCAACAACAACAACAACAACAACAGATCGTGAAATGCCAACACTGTGACCGAGTTGGCCATTTGAAAGATCACTGTTTTGATCTTCATCCATGTAAGCATTGTCATAAAACCAGTCATTATTCACACAGATGCTTCAGAAACAAACGTCCTGCAAGAACAAAGATTCATCTTGGATGGATCGCTTCTTGGCAATGGGCATCAACAGCCAAGAAGATATTCCAAACACATGTCAGAACTTGTTCCAGAATATTGAACAGTCTTGCAGTTGAGTTTTCTCCATCTTCTCACCTTGTATCTGACAGGGGGGGAAATGATGGTCATCTACAAGCTTCAAAGCCACATCAAGCGAGCCTGAGCCACAACCTGCCACACCAGTTTCAGATTTGTAGCCAGAGACAAAGATGCCTGAACATGCCTTCAGTTGGCAATCTGGGACACTTCCTCTAGCAGAAGACTTCAGCTTCTTGCCAGTTTTGGAAGAGTTCCAGGAACACAATTGAGAACACTTCCTCTAGCAGAAGACTTCAGCTTCTTGCCAGTTTTGGAAGAGTTCCAGGAATTGCATTAAGCATTCCAGAGTTGTTGGTCATCCTTAAACCATCACAGGTTGAGACTTCCCTTTTTAGGTTGAAGTTTTACCTTTTATGCGGGGTGAGACCTCCCTTTTATGGTTGAAGGTTTCCCTCTTTAAAACAATAGGATCACTTCCTCTAGCAGAAAACTTCAGTTTCTTGCCAGTTTTGGAAGAGTTCCGGGAACTGCACTAAGCGTTCCAGTGTTGGTGGTCATCCTTAAACCACCTCCCTTTATACCAACATTTCATAGAGCACATTCAGCCTAGTGCTGCCATGCATTTTTTGCACATTTTGTATTACAGCTCTCTTCTTGGACTCATACATAACCCTTCGGATTAAGGGGGGGAATGTTGGACACCTAATCCTAAATGGGTTAGTGTGGAAGCAGAATAGACCAAAGCAGTCCAAGAGACCTTGGGATCTGAAACCCAAGAGTCACATAATGTACTATAAATGTATATCTTTTGTTAATAAAAAATGTACTGCATGATTTATCTTTCATATTGTCTTTGTTGTCCATGTGTGTTTAACAAAATCTTTCTTCCTAAATCCAATCGATCCCTCATCTTTCATTTCTGGAAACTCTTAGGGTCAAATTTTTTGTTTTTCATCAACCCCTCTTTATGATTTGTCAGATCATGAGGATTTCGTTGTCCATCTCAAATTTTCTGATCATGGTTGTCGTGATCTTTTCACTCATTTATTTTATCACATCTTGATTCACCTATTGTTGATCTTTCGAAGCCACCGATCTTTGATGATCCATCTTCTGATGAAGTGGAAACTCCTTAAGTTGTCGAGGCACTTCAGCCTGAGCTGATGGTTGTGTCAGGTTCTCGTAGCCTTGAGGTCAATTCCACTTCTGATCAAAAAAAATTAAATCTCCCTAGGCTAGTCATCACTCTCATGTTCACATTGAAAATCAATCCAATTCATAGTTTTTGCATCCTCCACCAGAATCACATGATCCTATTACTCATGCATTGGAGGACTCAAATGTAGCAAGCACTGTTGCGAAATAAAAATTTTCTTCTTTCTTCATGTCTGCTCGTTTATGAAGTTCGAAGGAGTTGACATGATTGTTGTCCATGCACAATGTGACGCAACACACATTTGCAGAGTGTCTTTCATGTGATTTCGATCTTTTATTTTCTGTGGATGCATTCAAACTTCGAATGATTTGGTTTGCAATGCTTTATCTTTCTTGTTTTTTGCTTTTGCTTGAATATCTTTCTCATCAACCATGCCATCACCAACATGGGTCAACCAATGCATCGGTGGCTGCATTGGAAATATCATTTCACGTGAGTTGGCCCATGCTCTGCTTAGCTTAGGAGTGAGAATAGGAGTAGTGTTTTCTTTCATGTTTTGTTTTTCTTACTCTGTTTTGTTTTTCTTGCACTGTTTTGTTTCGTCTTACTTCTTTCCTTTGCTTCTTTTCTTGCGCACCCGTAGGATTAGTTTTCACATGAAAAGGTGTTTTCCTTCTTGAGACAAGCAGGGTGAAATACACGAGGACTCATACAACTATCAACATCTGGTTATTTATCTATTCCTTCTCTTTATGAAGATCCTATGTTTCTTCTATTCGATGATACCCTGATGGAAAATACGTTCCTTTCAGTGTGAGTCATGGTGAAAACACAACGCTTGCACTCTTAACTAGTATCACCTACTCTAATTGATTTTATATATTTGGTTAACCCTTGTCAACTTAGTCAAGTAGAGTAAGGTGAAGGGGGGAAACCTTAACAAGTATGTCAAAGGTATATATAAACATCCTTCTTTGAAGGGACAACCTCTTCTGCTCTCAATAAGTCGGGATCCCTCTTCCGCCTCATGAAATAAATAAGTGCCTATGCACAGTTCTTTGAAAAATGAAAAATGAAATGAAAAAAAATAAAATAAAGGTGAAAGAAGAGAAAGGCTTCCTACGTAGAGAGGTGAAGCAAGTAACTCCGCTGGGTTACTATCCAGGCTCGCTGGCAGTGAAGCAATGCTTGTGTTCCTGAAGTGAATCCACCGGGTAAAGTCTAGGCCTGCTGGAAGTAGAGCAACACCAGAGATGAAAATAAAACTCTGACAGTCTATATTACTTGTGCATAAATATATCCCTCATCCCCAATCGAAACAACTCAGTTGACTTGGCTTGGTATGTGTGTTGTCGATAAAGAGAATGGTAGGGGATACATATTCAACTCAAGCTAGTGAGGAGGCTATAACGATCAAATAATCGAACAATACTTTCAGAAGAGTTAGACTTGCTTTACATGATACAAGGTCCATACAGAGACCTGGCGTTATACCATTGTGTCACCAATTTTGTAGCAACTACAACCACCCTCCAAAATTTTGTCATTCTTAGGTTTTGGAGCCTCCCTCCCAAATCACAGCAGCTCATCTCGCACTGACCCAGGTACTTGTGCTTTGATTGAGATTTATCTTTTTCATTTTGGCTTGTGTTTTCTCACTTGGTTTATTGTTTAACCCACAAGCCAATCTCTTGATTTGATTTCAACCCGGTTGCAAACTTGCCTTAGTGAACTACACAATCCTTGAGGGCAACCAGCCTTGCTCTCTGGAATTGCGCAGTCCAAGTTGACAATGAGCCTTCAGCTCCAAAATTGTGCAGATCTAGCTGACATACAACCTTCAACTAGGAAACTGCGTAGAGCCTAAGAGGCAGCCCAAAGCCACTCAACCCATAAATTGTGCAGAATCTTCTTGCTTAGAAGTTGCTCAGCACATGAGCCACTGAGTTGCCCAGTCCTTCCCAGAACTGCACAATCTCTTAGGGAAATACATGACAGCTTTTCCCGAAAAAGAAAAAAGCAAAAATTGAAAAGGCATCCCTAAAAAATAGGGATCTATTTTTAGCAGCTTGGAGGAGACACTAAATTTATTTTGGAAACTGTCGCCAAGTGTCGCTTTTTCCTTGATTTTTGGCCTTCGTGTCATAAACCCTAAATTGACCAAATCTATTTAATGAACGTTGCCAAACCTCATTTTCACGTTCGATCTTGGATCTCTGGCCTTCCTTAGGAGATCAAGGAACCTCTGGTGCAATCATCGTTTCTTTTCCGGGTAAGTCTTGATTTTCTAGTCTTTTGCTCCTTTTTCTGTCGCTTTTGTTTGTTTAGCTTGTGAGAGTGTTGTTTCACTCATTTTTTTGAACAAACACTGGCGTTTCAAATTTTTTTAGCTTGTAGAAGTGTTGTTTTAAGTTTTGCATTGCCTTTCCCAAGTGTTTCATGCATTACCCAGTTTTTGCACTAACGGTCGTTGTTGCAGCGACTCTCTCAACATGCTTCATTTTCTTTCAGTTTGATTGATTCCTACACTCATTTTCACTTGCATGCATTATCATTCACTTAGATCTTCACTTATCTAGCATCTAGCATCTTCTACAATTAAATATTTTAGGGATTTTATGGATCTCCTATTCATTTTTACAGCCTCTCTCCTCAAAGTTTCATGGATTTGCATGTGTCACATTCAATATCTATGGGTTTTGACCTCAAAGTTTCAAGGGTCTTCATGTTATGGTTTACCTGATTGCTCAATAGCTATTCTCATTTAGCAATATCATAGTGTGAAGAGAAAATCTAACATAGCAACATCTGCAATAATAATTCCTCAATCCTTGTTCAACAAGTTGTATATGATAAGGAAAGGGTGCACTAGAGGATCCTCTAGGGATGCAACAATAATTATTAGGCATCGAAGAGTGAGTGAGGCACATCCATGGAGATTACATGGATGCACCATCTTTAAACTTTCTATTTATAGATATGTAAGCACCAACCTCAATGCTTGAGGTGAGGGTGTGTGCAAGAACTATTATAGGAAGGCACAAATCCCTAGGAGGCACATGAATGTTTGGTATCCAATTTGGAGGTGTAGTGCATGCATTCACGCATTCAATCTTCTCCAGTAGGGTGCACTATTACAAGGAGAGTTATCCATGCAGTGGGGTGCACTTATCCTTGAACATAATATGGTAAGGGTTGACTCTATCAACTCGATTGCATCACTAGATGTCTAGATACATTGTATTTCCCCTTCGTCTCTTATTTTATAAAAGATCTTTAGGACTCTTCATTGTGATTTTACATAAATGGTGTTTTTGGCATATTACCTTATGTTTTTTTCTTTTTAGAGTAATGATGCAATTGAGTGCCCCAAATTCTACTCATTGTGTTTGTCTATAGTCTATTTAGCATTCATTTTCAAAATAGTAGGGTTAATTCATTTTCAAAATAGGGGTTTGTTTTAGGAGCTCATGTGTACTTACCATATCATGAAAATTTAACATAGTCTCAAAGTTGTGCAGTATCTGTTATCGTTACCATTGCTAAATGCTGGATTTTGTACATGGAATTATAATATATTGTTTAAATCTAAATATGGAATTATACGAGGGAAGGGAATGACGTACCACAATGTTAGGGCAGCAAAGGTGCACAGTTTTGATCTCAAGGAAGCAACAAGTATTAACAGCTAGGTGGTTGGCATGGTCAAGGCAAGGGTCTGAGAGATAGTGGATGACTGAAGCAATGGGCTTGGCATTGGTCATTCATTTTAGTTTGGATTCAACTCATGATATATTTGCTAACATAAATTTATTCACATTATCCTAAAACAAAAAAGAAAATGGAGGAATGAGCCCTAAATTATTCACCAACTACAGTGACTAATTCTTTTACCAGTATTGAATGATTAGCATGAGTACCTGAATGTTGTAGCGTATCACAAATTGAGAACTGGAACGAAGTTCACTTTCCACCATTGCAAGAGTAAATGCGAAGGAAGTATATTCTAGGCTTGCAAAGTAAAAATTCTGAAACGTAGTTGTCCTGCAAGTGTATTTAATATTCAAGATAATGGGTATCCCATGATTAGTGAGATGATCAAGTAATCCTTTGCAGCAGTTGTAGAGTGCTTCACTCCCCACTTAGCAACAAAGTGCAAGCAAAAAAATTTGCAGAAGATAGTTGTGGTACAACTAGTGTGAGTAATTATTTTAGCGATATAAAAAATTGATTTATATCTATTGTGACTAATTCTTTTAGCAATATAAAAATTGATTTATATCTATATATAAAAGCATGAGTACCTGAATGTTGTGGCCATTACAAATTGAGAACCGTGACTGCACAAGTAAATAATGTCAATGTCGAGGAAGAATATACGAGGCTTGCAAAGTCGAATTTCTAAAACAGAGTTGTCCTGCATTTATATTTAAGGCAATGGGTATTCCAATATTAGTGAGATGATCAAGCAACATTCTGCAAGAACAACAATCTGCCAGAAGATACCCACAAAGTGCAAGAACAACAATCTGCCAGGAAATGTAGAAGTCATTATGGGTCGTTTGTTTCTGTGAAACGGTAGAAAAATATGAATTACATTTTGCAAAAATTCAAATAGCAGTTGTAAAAGGCTTCACTCCCCACTTACCCACAAAGTGCAAGAACAACAATCTGCCAGAAGATGGTAGAAGTCATTACTGGTCGTTCGTTTCTGTGAGACATTAGAAAAATATGAATTACATTTGCAGAAATTCAAACAGCAGTTGTAGAGGGCTTCACTCCCCACTTACCAGCAGGTTCTCCGGTTGATCCTTAGCTAGCAGCTGTACTACCAGGATTTTTACATGCACATAGTGTGGAGGTATTTTTCACATTCCTTCTCGACGCACTTAGAAATCATTCCACCGGGCTTCTTTATCTGATAGCGAGTATAGATTTCTGTAAGACATTAAACAAATATCAATTACATTTGCAGAAATTCAAACCGCAGTTGTAGAGGGTTTTGCTCCCCACTTACCAACAGGTTATCCTGTTGATTCTTAGCTTGATGCAGTTGCACTACAGGGCTCTGTACCTGCACATAGCATGGAGGGAATTTTCACATTCCTTCCTGTTAGATTGACAACGAATTATGTAATTTTTGGCTAAAATGTAACTAGTCAGTTCTATGCCGAAATGTTAGTTATGTAACGGAGGTGGCTGGTATAAAACTGGTGAATGCCCGAGAAATGTAATCGTGGAGAATCATTGTTGAATTAATAAATTCCAATCCCTTGCCCCGTGGATGTTTCCTTGACACACTGTCGAGGTTTTACCATGTAAATCCTGTGTTTCTATTTGTGAGTTTGGTTTCCAGTTAGTTATGGTGTTTTCTTGGTCAATATATAACTAAATGTGTGTAATTCTTTCCTATTATTTCTCCTATTCTACCAACAAGTGGTATCAGAGCATGAGCGTGAATCTACGTGTGGAGAAAAAAAAAATAATTTCAGCACGTGGTTAAGTGTGTGGCTGAGCAAGCAACCTGCCCTGCGTAAGAGAAGCACCTGTTGTTAAGCCTTTGTGTATGAGCGAAAGGCATGAAGTTGCTGGGTTTTATTTGCGTGTGAACTAGCGTGGAACGGTTTACAAGGAGTGCTCTCTGCGTGGAGTCGTTGCTGGCCCTGTTCAGGCTGTTGAGAAGCCGTCAAGGAATCTACGTGTGCAGCCGCCAAGGAGTCTGCGTGTGCAGCCGTCGAAGTAGCTGCATGTTTTCTGTGTGAGGAGGAACTGCTTGTCTACGTGTTTTGCTGGTGCTCCCTGCGTGGAACGCTGCATGTTTTTCTGGTGCTCCCTGCGTGGAACACTGTTGTGGAGGAGTCCCTGCATGGAACGTTGTTGTGGAGGAGTTCTTTGCTGCGTGAGCGTGGTTGGTTTGTTCTGCGTGCTGCCTGATAGAAGGACGCCAGTCCAAACCCTCTACGTATTGTCCCCTCTACGTGTGAAGACCAGAGCCTGTGTGTTGTCTGCGTGATTGGTCTGCGTGCAGAGTCTGCAGAGGAAGTGCGTACTGAACCTGTTTGATCCGCTGAATTCTCTGCGTGCTGGAGCAGAGAGGAAGTGCGTGCTGAAGAAACACTGTGTCCTGTGTGCTGCCAGAACCTGTTTGGAAAAGGTGGATCCGGGTATTTTTTGAAAGAAATTGTCTCAGAAAATTTTTTTTCAGAAAGTTGTGAAAATAAAGTTTTTTTTTTTTTTTCTGAAAATAAAGGGTGAATGTGGATATGAGTAATTGAAGGAAAGATTTCATTTAAATTGAAGAAAAAATAAAGGGTTTCTTTCATTAAATTGGTGAAAGGAAACATAGGTTTTTTGAAATAAAAATCTGTTGAAATTGGTGAATTATTTAGAAAAACAAACAAAAAATATATATAAACCCTAGAAAGACTGAAACCCTGGGAAGGACGAAAAATGGCCAAGATGTCGAATTCGGAATTCGAGGTGGAGAAATTCACCGGAAAGAGCAATTTTTCTCTTTGGAAACTGAAGGTTAGGGATCTGCTTGTGCAACAAGGGTTGCACAAGGCATTGGATGGGGCTACTAAGAAACCTACAACCATGACTACTTCAGACTAGGAAGATTTGGATGCCCGAGCTCTCAGTACCATCCGGTTATGCCTAGCGGATGAAGTTCTCTTCAATATTATTGAAGAGACTATAGCTTCAGGATTGTGGGAAAAACTTGAAAAACTATATATGGCAAAGTCATTAACCAATAGAATTTATCTGAAAAGACAGTTATACAGTCTTCGAATGAAAGAAGTTTCAAACGTTGTAGAACATTTGAATGTTTTTAATACACTTATATGTCAATTAACAGATATGGAAGTTAAAATGCAGGAAGAAGATAAAGCCATAACCTTGTTGTGTTCTCTGCCTGAATCATGGGATCACTTTGTAACTTCAATCAGCGTGAGCACTGCTAATTCTTTGAAGTTTGAATCAATCGTGGGAGCTCTCCTGTCTGAAGAAGTACGAAGGAAATCCAATACTGAAACAGCTGCATCAGAAGCCATGGTAGCTAGAGGACGCTCAAAGGAAAGAGGATAAAACCAAGGGGGTCTTCCAGATCGAAGTCGAAGGGAAAGAAGCGTAAGGCAAAATTTTGGAACTGCAATAAAATTGGACACTTGAAGAAAGACTGTTGGAAACGGAAGGAATCTGAAAACCAGAAGAAGGAAGTGAATCAGGTCTATTTAGGTATGATAGACGAAGTTTTATCTGCTGAAGAATTATGTATGATAGATGAAACTTCACCTGAATGTAATGTCTCTCAGGGTTTAGATAACTGGCTGTTAGACTCTGGTGCTTCACATCACATGTGCCCACATAGAAATTGGTTTACTTCGTATAAAAATGTAAACGGTAGTTATGTGTTTATGGGTAACAATGTGTCATGTCAAACTGTTGGGATGGGAGATATCAGGATTAAGATGTATGATAACACAGTTAGAACATTAACTAGTGTTAGACATGTACCTGATTTGAAGAAAAATTTGATTTCTTTGGGAGTGTTGGATTCAGATGGTTATAAGTTTACAGGTCAAGATGGCATCTTGAAAGTCTTTAAAGGAGCCCTTGTGGTTATGAAGGTAGAAAGGTCGGAAATCTTTACAGGTTAAAAGGGAGTACTCAGGTCAGTGAAGCAGTGGTTGCGTCAGAAAAGGAAGAAGCAGGTACTCGTCTATGGCATCAGCGATTAGGTCATATGAGCGAGAAAGGTCTTCAGATACTGATGAAACGTAAATCTCTTCCCGATCTGAAATCCTTGAAGTTAGATTTCTGTAAACATTGTGTGTATGGAAAACAGTGTAAATGGAGATTTAAAGTTGGAAATCATAATAGTAAAGATGTTTTAGACTATATTCATTCTGATCTGTGGGGACCATCCCCTGTTGTGTCATATGGAGGTGCATTGTATTTTTTAATGTTTATTGATGATTACTCCCGTAAAGTTTGGGTCTATATGCTAAAAAGGAAAGCTGATGTATTAAATGTCTTTAAACAATTTAAAGTAATGGTAGAGAAAAGAATAGGCAAATCTATTAAATGTTTAAGAACTGACAATGGTGGTGCGTTCGCTTCAGTTGAATTTGAACAATACTGTAAGGATGAGGGAATTATTAGACACAAAACTGTTGTTTATACTCCTCAGCAAAATGGTGTTGTTGAGCGTATCAATCGGACTCTTATGGAAAGAGCCAGAAGCATGATCAGCAATGCTAACTTGCAAAAGGAGTTGTGGGCAGAAGTAGTATCTACTACTTGGTATCTAGTTAACAAATCACCTTCAGTAGCAATTGATTGTAAAATTCCTGAAGAAGTTTGGACATGTCAGTCTTGTGACTATTCACATTTGAGGATATTTGGCTGTGATGCTTATTCTCTTATTCCGAAAAATCAGCGTTCAAAATTAGATCCAAAGTCGAAATGTTATGTCTTTGTTGGGTATGACTATGCAGTGAAAGGATATAGGTTGTGGGATCCTACATTGCGGAAGATAGTCATTAGTAGAGATGTAATATTTGATGAATCCTCTCTTTTAAAATCAAATGTTGAAAGAATTGAACAAGAACAGGTATCGCCAAATCAACGAGTTCAGTTGGAGGCTAGACCTTTCAGTGACAGTCGAAAGGAAGGAGAGACTTCTGGAGAAAAAGGTGTTGAAGACACAAAGGAATCCGTTGAAGCTTCTGAACCAGTGCAAGTTTCTGAACCAGTTCAGCAACCAGTCGCTCTAAGAAGGTCTACAAGGGAAAGGAAAACTCCCAAAAGGTATGAAGATTCTGCTTCATCTTTTGCTTTGATTACTGAAGATGGGGAACCTTCTTGTTATCAGGAAGCAGTAGATGATACAAATAGCGAAAAATGGAAAATGGATATGGAAGAAGAAATGGACTCCTTAGCCAAGAACAATACCTGGGATCTTGTAGAGCTTCCTAAAGGGAGAAGTGTTGTTGGATGCAAATGGGTCTTCAAGCTGAAATGAAAAGTTGATGGAAGTATCGAAAGGTATAAGGCGAGACTGGTAGCAAAAGGGTATTCTCAGGTTGAAGGTATAGACTTTCATGAGATTTTTTCTCCAGTTGTAAAACTTGTTTCTATTCGTACTGTGTTGGCACTAACTGCATTACTTAATATTGAGTTAGAACAGTTAGATGTTAAAACAGCTTTTCTACATGGTGATTTGAATGAAGAGATATATATGGAACAACTAGAAGGTTTTGTACAAGGTCGCAGCAGAATATTAGTTTGCAAGCTCAGGAAATCATTGTATGGTTTGAGGCAGACTCCCAGACAATGGTACAAGAAGTTTGATTCCTTCATGGTGAGCCAGAAATTTATAAGAAGTGTGTATGATCATTGTGTATAATTCAAAAGTTTCAATGGCATATTCATTATCTTAGATTTGTATGTTGACGATATGCTTATTGTAAGCAAAAGCATGGAAGAGATCAACAGGTTAAAGGCTCAACTCTCTAGGACGTTTGATATGAAGGATCTTGGAGCAGCAAAACATATCTTGGGCATGGAGATACACAGAGACAGGAAAAATGGTAAGCTTTGGTTATCACAGCAGAAGTATGTGGAGAAAGTACTTGAAAAGTTCTCTATGAACAATGTGAAACCTGTTAATGTTCCACTAGCTTCCCATTTTAAGCTTTCTTCGGTTTTGAGTCCTAGAGCTGATGAAGAAAAGCAGTATATGTCTCATGTACCATATGCAAATGCTATAGGCAACTTAATGTATGCGATGGTATCTACAAGACCTGACATTTCACATGCAGTTGGAGTTGTCAGCAAGTTCATGGCAAATCCAAGTAAACAACATTGGCAAGCAGTAAAATGGGTGCTTCGATATCTGAGAGGCACAAGTGACCATTGCATCGTCTTTAATGGTAGTGAAGGATCAATCTGCGGATATGTAGATGATGACTATGCAAGTGATTTGGACAAAAGAAGATCTACTACAGGTTATGTCTTTACTCTTGCAGGTGGAACAATTAGTTGGATTATTAAGGAATTTAGACTTCTGTGATCCATAACATTGTTTAGATAATCTTCGGCAAAATCACATAACCAATCTTTTGTCGACGCGTTTCGAACCAACCAGTGTGGTTCATCGTCAGGACAAGTTGAGGAACAATCCGGCTTAGCTTGATTAAATAGAGTGTGCAGAGATTCCAACGGCTATAATGCCAACGGCTAATTTTGACCTAATGATCCTGGTCAAATCACTAAATTAGTTAATTAATATTCCTAGAAATAGCTAAAATAGGTAAAAAAGGAATTCATTTGTTAATTTAAAAATAAATAGATATATTATTATTATTATCTCAAATATTAAGAAAATTCATATCCATATCTAATATTTTAATTATAATGGTCATTCATATTTATTAAAATAATCTATATTTATTATTCCAATATTGTTTAAATGGTAATAATTCTCTATTAATCTTAGAATATAGTTACATTAGGTAATCTTGTAATAATTATTTAATGGTCCATTGGTAAGATGGATCATTTTTATTTATTATTTAAGTATAATGGTCCATTCGAAATTAAAATAATAAGTTGTATAAAATAATATATGTTAAATCATTATTATTCATAGAATTAAGTTACATTAGGTAAATACCATAATTTAGGGTTGTTAAAGTCCATATTTATTAATAATAGTATAACTAATATTATTGGTATATCATAATTTATCCTTTAAACCTAATGGTCAAATAATCAATATTAATTCAATATTTATTTATTCCAATAAAAATATTAAAGTTAACTAAGTCATTAGGTAAATATATTATTACTTATAAGGTAAATACCATAATTTAGGGTTGATATGTATATTAATAATAGTGTAACTAATATTATTGGTAAATCATAATTTTTCTATAAACCTAATGGCCAAATAATTTATATTCATTAATAATCAATATTATTTCATATTTATTTATTCCAATAAAATATTAAAGTTAACTATATCATTAGGAAATATAATATTATTTATAAGGTTTAAAAAGGGGGTTTTTTAGAGAATAGTTAAAGGGAAACTCAAATCTAAGGTTATAATAGAAATAATTATAAATGTATAAATAATGAAATATGGAAAAAATCAAATCTAATTATAATATGCACAATAGTATCATAAACAGGTTTAGGTTAATACAATAATTAGCCCAAATTTAATTCATAACTAATAAAGACTCAGACACTCCATAATAATAGGACAAACCTGCCAAAAGAAAAATTAAGGGAGGGGGAAGACAGAAACCCCAAGACCTAACAAAAAGGGGAATGAGGAGGCTAGGAAGACAAGGCTGGGACCCAGCAACTGCTAATCTTCCAGCCATCATCCCTATTTAGATTGTTCGGTCTTTTCTCAATCTCCAGGGCCTCTCTAAATTTGCGATGGTGAAACTGCGCAATTTTGGCAATGACTTGAGCCTCCTCTATACATACATGATGCATAGTCTTCCCCGCATGCTCAGCCAGGGCCGAGGACTTGGTCCTACCATGTCTTAAGTCAGCCGAATGCTCGCTAATCCGCTGATTGATAGAGCGACCCGTCTCACCAATATAAGGGGTCCCACAGGAACAGGGAATGACATAGACGCCCTTCATGTCCTTAGGGTCAATCGGGTCTTTCACAGACCTGAGGGAGCCACGGATAGTATTGAGAGGTCTAAAAGTAGCGGGCACATCATACTTCCTCAGAATCCTCGCAATCCTGTCCGTGGTCCCTTGGATGTAAGGAAGGTTCACACCCATGATATGATCCTTAGGAACCCTTCGGATTGAAGGCTCCTTCTTGGCCCTGAGGAAGGCTTTTTGACCGAGGTGCCTATTGTAACCATTCTTCTCAAAGACTTCTAGGAGGTGAGCCTTCTCCGAAAGGGTTCCTAAGGATCGACAAAAGATTGGTTATGTGATTTTGCCGAAGATTATCTAAACAATTAGTTGGATGTCAAAGCTTCAAGAAACAGTTGTGTTTTCCACTATGGAAGTTGAATATATAGCTGCTTCAGATGCCAGTAAAGAAGCAATCTGGTTAAAGGGGCTGCTCGATGAGATTGGAAGGACGCAGGAGAAAGTGAATGTACTTTGTGACAGTCAAAGTGCTATTCACTTGGCTACAAATCCTGCTTATCACAGCAGAACCAAGCACATTGATGTAAGGTATCATTTTCTGATACATGTGATCAATGGCGAAAAAGTAGCTCTTCAAAAGGTCCATACACAAGAGAATTGTGCAGATATATTCACAAAGCCAGTTACAGTAGAGAAGTTGTGATGGTGTTTAGCTTCTCTTGGCTTGCAGAAAAGATGATGAATGGGCATGGGCAAGGGATTAGTAAAATTGTTGTCAAGGTGGAGTTTGTTAGTTTGACAACGAATTATGTAATTTTTGGGTAAAATGTAACTAGTCAGTTCTATACCGAAATGTTAGTTATGTAACGGAGGTGGCTGGTATAAAACTGGTGAATGCCCGAGAAATGTAATCGTGGAGAATCATTGTTGAATTAATAAATTCCATTCCCTTTCCCCGTGGATGTTTCCTTGACACCCTGTCGAGGTTTTACCATGTAAATCCTGTGTGTCTATTTGTGAGTTTGGTTTCCAGTTAGTTATAGTGTTTTCTTGGTCAATATATAATTGAATGTGTGTAATTCTTTCCTATTATTTCTCCTATTCTACCAACACTTCCAAGTGCGCTTAGGAATCCTTACACCAGGCTTCTTTATCCGATAGTGAGTATAGACGTGTCTAAGGGCGAGCATAGCCCAATAGGAGCGTCAAATCATGTGTTAGAAAACACGGTTTGTTCCAAGCGCAGTTTGAAAGCGAGTTTACCTTGAATCATTTCATCCTGCAGAGGCATAGACAAGGAGAAAGGCAGTAACTAGACCCGCGAAGAGAGAGCGGGAGACATCATAGGCAAGGGAAGAGCCAAAGGCAGCAGCATAGTAGGTTCTGGGTGAGTGCAAGAAAAACAATGATTCTGCCAGAGACATTAGAAAAATATGTATTATGAATTACATCTGCAGAAATTCAAATCTATAATCCAAGAAAAAAATAATTAACGAGATGACAATGGACAGGTAAAATGTAAATGAATGCATACTAAGCCAGTCATTAGAATTGAAAAAGAACCAAAGGAATTTCAGCAATAATAATTTTAATTCGGGTCGAGTTTATTTTACCTGTCAGTATAGAGCCCATCGGTGCAAGCAGAACCTTCAGAATCATACAAGCTGGCTCTCAGCGTATTTGCATTTCATTTCAGGATTGCCTGTACAGCACAAGTCATTGCTAGTCATTCGTTTTTGCAAGACATTGAAAAAATACAATTACATTTGCAGGAATTCTAATTTATAATTCAAGCTTCTCTTGAAGAAGTAAATGGTAAGTAAATACATGCAAACCAATGTGGTTTATAGAATCGAGTAGGGAATTTCAGCAATAAATTCATCAAACAGGGAATTTCAACAATAATACCTGTCATCACAGAGCGCCCACCAGCGCAAGCAAAACCTTAATACCATGCTTGCAACATTTTCAGATTTAAAGTTTATCCAGATAACCTAAAAGATCCATATCCAATTTAATTTTCTTTCTAAAGTGATACCATCTGTCATAGAAATTGGTAGTACCTTAATTCTTGGTTTAAGTAGACAATAATGGATGGAGATTTGCTTCCAGCCTTGCCTCGCTGAGTGGCCAAAGCCAAACAAACAGTCATTAAATTCGGATTACCTCTGCAATCTTATGAAATTCTTTTTAAAATGAATAAGCAAGTAGATCATTTATTGACAAAACAAAAATAGCTCAATTGGGAATCTCACTTTCTCCTGAGGATTGATTCCAGCTCTGAACTCCTCTTTGAGAACCCAGTATCCATCCCTCTCTTCAACTCCACACTCCATTGAGGCATCCAAAACCACATGAGAGCCGGCAGGACTGGCTACAGCCTTGGCGGTTGTTCGTTTGTTCTTTCCATCTGTACTGATCTCAGAATTGTGTCTGCCATGATGAACAACACAAACCAGGACTGCTCTCATAAGCCCGGGCCGATTCGGCTTATACCCACTGCAAACAAGATTGTATCTCTGCCAACTACACACCTACCTAGACACCCACTACGTCCTCTTATCTACCACACTGCTTCTTTCACCACTCCCACGTTCCATCATCCGTGCTCGACGCTAACACGACCTTTTTTTTTGGGTCTAATTGAGGCTGATATCGTTGCCTTTTTTACTCTTCCAATTATTTACGAGCAGCCATGGTTCGTGACAAATATTAACAAGAAGTAACTAAGTCAAAGATTGGCTTAGTGACTCACCAACATTTATGCATGGTATGGATGGGAATTACATATTTCTCAGTGAATGGATAAACTTTTCCAGTAGACCCTATCGGCGAGCAGTGTTTATTGATGTCTTATTAATGTGACTGATGTATGGGAAATGGAACGTGTCTGACCTGGTCTTACTAATTCTTTTATCAATTAATGTGAAATGGCTTGCCAACTACCAGATATCGAGGTGTTTAATCTCTAAAATCCTACTTGGTGCGGGAGCCATACCAAAAATCGCTTGAGCATTCTCTGAATACGATACTACCTAGTTATCAAGGAGGCGCAAAACAAGTTGTCGAGCAGGGGAAGAACAGTTTGGTTTCCCCATCTTTTACTTGCTGATATAATTTATGAAAATATAATGGCTTTGCCTTCTATAATTAGGCATTTCTTCTCATTCTCGTTTCCACTGACTGTAACATGTCTTCACAAAACTGCCAATGTTGATACATCCACTTCTCTTGACTCTACCGCGCTTCTAGGTTATCTGATTTTGTATCCGCTAGTGAATATAGATAGTACGAAGGAAATAGGAAAATCTTTGCATTTACTTTACTCATTTCATTAAACCCAACCATAACTAGTGTCGATGAACAGAAAACGAATATGGAAAATCTAGACTAGAAGATACTCAACCCGCAGGAGGAGATTCCTACCCGAGAGTTGTTTCACCTTCAGACCTAATTGTAAATCTGAGGTAATCATTCGATGTGTCCACGTCGTATCCACCTCCATAAATTATCACATTTCTCTGATCTCCATAGCTACTCATTATTATTGCAAATCAGAAGAAGGTTGAACAAAGTCTTTGTTAACTAAACTTAATACCCAGACACATTATTATCTGGAATGTCGAGAAGCTCTCTTTCCACTCTCGGAAAATCGATGAGTTGTCTCTATTAACTAAACTTAATACTGAGACACATTATTATCATTTTCAGGAGTTTTGAATTATTATTTTTTTAATAAAATATTATCATTTTCATTGCTCTAGAAAAATGGCACTGTAATTATTTGGTATAACATAAATGAGTTTTGAATTGTTTTTTTGAAATAAAATATTATCATTTGCAAGAGTTTTGAATTGTTTGAGAAGAAATGCTAAATTATTGAAGGCAAATCCATTATATTTTTACAAATTATATCAGCGAGTAAAAAATGGGGAAACCAACCTGTTCTACTCTTGCTCGGCAAGCAGGTAGTATCGTATTCAGAGAATGCTCAAGAGATTTCTGGTATGGCTCCCGCACTAGGTAGGTTTTCAGAGATTAAACACCTCGCTGTCTGATAATTAGCAAGGAATTTCACATCAATTGATAAAATCATTAATAAAACCAGATCGGACGACATCCATTTCCCATACAGCAGTCGCATTAAAAAGTCGTCAATCAACTCTGTTGTCGAGTCTACGGGAAAAGTTTATCCATTCGCCTGGAGATATGTAATTTCCATCCATACCATGCATGCATGTTGGTGAGTCACTAAGCCAATCATTGGCTTAGTGACTTGTTGTTAATATTTGCCATGGTTCGGGCCCTCTATATATGGATATGGATTGAGTGCTCAAATTTAATAAATTGATGCGAAATTATAAAATTTGAAAAAACAATTTGTCTAAAAAAATTATAATTTTCATTTATTTTTATTAAAAATATAATATAATATAAGTATTAAAATTATAATTGTAAAAATAAAATTATTAAAATTTTAAAATATCTTAATTAAGTTTAACTTAAATGATTGGTGGAATAATTATTATCTTTCTCCTAAGTTTAAGTCTTGTAAGTTTACATGTATGAGTTTTGCGCTCACTTAAATTCACATGTGTGAGTTTTGGGCTCCCTTAAGTGAGTATATACTTTCGACAAAGAGAAACGTTAATTTCTTTTCTTAGGGATCCAATGCCCAAAATTTTAAACCTTCTACAAAATATGTAATATAATTGTTAAAGCTATCTACTTTGATACATTGTTTTGTTTTTACATTCCAAAATTATATCTTAATATTAGAGTTCTTTAAAAGTTGAAAAAACACAATATTATGTCTATTTTAATATTGACAATTTTAATAAATTATTTTGATTTTTTTTAGCTAAAATAAAATTATTTCAAATAAAAAGAAAAAATTATATTACATGATAAGAAAAAAACTATATTACATAATAATATGATAGTAATGCATGATCTTATGTTCCTTCAAGTAAAATTCAACTGCTAACTTCTTCTTGCATTCATGTATTCGATGCTCTACACCTGTAACAAGTAGATCATCTACATATAATAGTATGATGACTAGTTCACCCTTGACAACTCTGATATAGAGGTTAGGGTCTACAGTACTCTTAACAAATCCAAGTCTCAGTAAGTATGCATACATTCTAGCATACCATGCCCTAAGCTCTTGGTTTAAGCCATATAGGGCCTTCTTCAATATACAAACATGTGTCTCCCTCTCACTGAATTCAAATCCTTGAGGTTGTTCAGCATAAACCTCTTCATCAATGGTACCATGCATAAATTTTGTTTTAACATCCATTTGATGGATGTTCCATCCCATAGTAGCAGCGAAAGAAACAATCGATTTAATTGTTGTATATCTAGTTGTAAGAGAAAAGGTTTCTTCATAATCAATACCTTATTTCTATGAGAAGCCTCTAGCTACAAATTTGGCTTTGTACTTATCAATGCTCCCATCCACAACATGTTTTATCTTATATATCCATTTAGAAGTGACTATAGATTTTTCCCTTAGTCTAGGAACAATTTTGGAGACTTCATTCTTCATAATTGACTGGTATTCTTCCTGCATTTCATTCCTCCATTCTTGATGTTTAGTTGCACCTTCATAGGAGGAAGGTTCAACTTCTATAATATTTATCACATAAGATGCATAACCATAATACCTCTTAGGTATTTTTCTTTCTCTAAAGGTCCCTTTTGTTTTGTTGTAGGAATTTACAAGGTAAGTTCCTCAAATAGAACACCAAAGGACACCGCTCACAAACAGATCATAGATCAATATACCAGTATTCTTGACTTGGTTAAAACCCTCAAAGAGGGAAACAATCCACGGTCTGAGCCAACACAGCCACTTCAGGCAATTTATTAATAAAAGAAATAAAATTTACATAAGCTTCTCTCATGAACGGTCACCTTACAAATGACCCTCCATGCTCTTTAAATAGAGATCATGGACCAATCGGGTGTTAAGTCATGGATCAAGTATCGATAATACCGAGGAGAGAATGAACCGTCGGATCACTTCATGTCTAGAACATATCGTGATCATCGGATTGTAAGTTACAAAAGTACATAGTAAAGAAACACACTTTATCTAACTCTACACTAGACCAAGTTATACTTAACTATTTCCTATGTGTCGGAATATCCTAACATCCCCCCTTAAGAACAACTTGGGATAGGATTGAAGGATGTAAAAATATGACACAATAGGAGAAGTAAGGAGGCATTAGAGCCTATCCCCCATTAGTGACAACTTCCTAAACTCCAACCATAAATCAAAGTTTAGTAAACTTCACCTCTGTGAGAGCCTTTGTAAAGATGTCTACAACTTGATCATCGGTTGAACAATCTTGTCATTCAAGAACATGGTGATGAATGAGATTTTTGATGAAGTGCATGTGTAGTTCAATGTGTTTGTTGCATTGATATTGGACTGGATCTTTGCATAGTTGAATGGCACTTTGATTATCACACCAAAGTGTAGTCAGATGTTGTTGTAAAAGCCAAACTCTAACAGGATCTGACGAAGCCACAGGGCTTCCTTACTAGCTTCTATGGCGCCATGATATTTTTATTTTGCTAAAGAAAGAGAAATGGCACTTTGTTTCTTGCAAGCCCATGTAATAGGTCCAGAACCAAGAGTGAAGACATAACTTGCAGTAGACTTCCAATCATCAGGGTCACCAGCCCAATCGGAATCATTGAAACCAACCAAGAAAGGAGATGCTTTTGCACTGTAATGAATCCCAAACTGAACTGTACCTCGAACATAACAAAGTATTCTTTTAGATGATTTCCAATGATTTTCATGTTCGTTTTTCATAAACCAAGCAATAAGGCCAACAACAAAGGAAAAGTCAGGACGGGTATGGGTCAGATACAAAAGTTTTCCTACAAGTTGACGATATAAGGTAGCATAAACTTTAAGGGAAGTACAAGTGAATAAAATTCTGGCTCTAGACTGAAAGGGAGAAGGGGCTGGCTTATAGTCTTCCATGTGAAAGTGGCATAGAAGATCATAGGCATACTTGGATTGGGAAAGGGAAATGCCTTTCTTGGATTGCAATACTTGAAGACCAAGAAAATAATGCAAGTGACCTAAGTCTGTCATTTCAAACTTATTTTTAAGGTTGGACTTCACATGGTTTATAAGGTTGGGATCACTACCACTAAGGATAAGATCATCAACATAAAGAACAAGAATGATAAGAGACTTCCCCACTTTCTTGGTGTAGACAGTATTGTCAGAATAACACCTAGAAAAGCCAGTATCTAAAAGAAAGCTATCCATTTTTGCATACGAAGACCGAGGGGCTTGCTTGAGACCATAAAGGGATTTCCTAAGCCGACATACAAGGCTGGAGTTAGCTTGTATAAAGTCGGGAATTTGTTCCACATGGATTTCTTCATGCAAGTCCCCATGCAAGAAGGCAGATTTAACATCCATCTTATGGAATTCCCATTTGAAAGAGGCAACAAGGGAAAGAACAAGGCGGATAGAGTTCATTTTGGCAACAAGGGAGAAGTTTTTAGTATAGTCAATGCCTTCAACTTTTGAAAATCCCTTAGCAACAAGACAAGCTTTATGTTTATCAACTTTTCCATATGGTCCAAACTTGGTTTTGTAAACCCATTTACATCTAACGAGTTTTATTCCCTTTGGAAGAGGAATAAGATCCCGTGTATCATTTGCCAATAATGAATGATATTCTTCATTCATAGCTGCGTCCCAACCTGGATGGCCTGAAGCTTCTGCAAAAGTTTCAGGATCATAATTCGTTGAAGCTTGAGCCAGTAAAGAAGAGGCTTTATCGAACTGACAACGTGTACGTCGCTGATCTGTAGGATCACCTGCAAGAGCACCTACTGCATCTCGAGTAGCATGGACCCATTTTGGAAGCTGATGAGCTGAAGGAGGATCTCGAGAATGTGGGGGAGGATTTTCTTCCTCACTGTCATCATCTAAAGAAGAAATATTTTCAGAGGTAGAAAGAATAGAGAGAGGTGGCACATTTGCCGAACTAGCCTCGTCGGCCAATATATTTTCATCAAACTTTAAATCTCTTCTAATGATAACATTTTTGGATATAAGTGAAAGAAGTCTATATCCTTTGACATCTTCAGAATATCCAACAAAAATACATTTTTCACTCTTAGGTTCTAAGGCTTTATGTTTCTCATCTGGAATATGGGTGCATGCTTCACTTCTAAAAACACGAAAATGACTTACATATGGTTTAATTGAGCTCCATGCTTCTTCTAAAGTGATATTCTTTAAAACCTTAGTAGGAGTGTGATTTACTATGTAATTTTCACAGTTAATTGTTTCTACCCAAAAATTAAGACTAAGTCCTTTAGATTGAAGCATACAATTAGCCATTTCTTTTAAGGTATGATTCTTCCTTTCAGCTACACCATTTTGTTGTGGAGTATATGAAACATTATGTTGCATTTGAATTCCATGCTCAATGCAAAAGTTGATGAATTTGTTGTTAACATATTCTACGCCATTATCAGATCTTCGCTTAAGAATTTGATGTCCAGGTTGTTTCTCAACAAAACCCTTAAAGGCCAAGAACATGTTAAAGACTTCACTCTTGATTTTTAAGAAGTATACCCAAGTGCGTCTGGAGAAATCATCAATGAAAGTTAAGAAATACTTGTAGCTAGAGAATGAAACAACTGGAATTGGACCACATAAATCACTGTGCACAAGTTGTAAAGGGGTTGAGGCTTTTCAAAACTATCCCAATGATGTTTTCCGAGTACACATCCGGAACAAACACCATCTCTGCAAGATACCATAGGAAGACCTGTCACCATATTTTCCTTACATAGATTTTGAAGGGAGCGATAGTTTAAGTGACAAAATCGCTCATGCCAAAGTTTGCTCATTTCATTATTATGAGAAACAAAGACTGAGGGAAGAGTTGAATACCCAAAGTTGTTAAACTTATACAACCTTGTAGAATCACCAGTAATGTCAGTAGCTAAAAAATTTCTAGGCACTCTTAGGTCATTAATGACAACATCATGAGGTGAAAATTCAACGGTTTTACCTTCACTTGAATGAGTTATCTGATATACAGTTAGAAGGTTGCAGGATAAGGTTGGAACACATAATACATCATTAAATTGACCATTGTCTAGATGAACAGTTTCAGTCCCTACAACACTAAGAGATCTATCATCACCAACATATATATTTTTGGTGTTACAATCATTTAAAGAAGAAAACATGGCTTTGTTTTTGGCCATGTGATAAGAATCTCCTGAATCAATGAGTCACTCATGAGAATGAGAAGAAGAAGATACATTTAGTGCATAACCAGACCGAGATGCTTGACAACCACAAGTAGAAAGTGCTATTCCTGAAGATGAAGTTGAAGTTGAAGAGTGTTCCAAACGGATGTTATGCTTCTTCATTGCTGCTTCCAAGGCTTCCATCTTCTTAAAGCATTTGGATTCTAAGTGGCCATCTTGATTACAAAAGTTGCAATGTCTATTAGTCTTCTTCCCTTTGTTTTTATTTGCCTTATCATTTTGTTGAAATGATTTTTCAATTTGAAACTGAAAGTGCTTAGGACCCTTGGTTGGTTTGGGAACATTCTTTTTTGGATGTTTCTTCTTAGGATTCTTTGAATTTGGTTGTTGTTGGGCGGCTAAGGCTTTCTTAGAAGAGTTTCCAAGATTAAGAAGACCAATATGTAAGAGTTTTTCTTGTTCTCTTATTAAAGAATCACAAAATGAATCAAAAGAGGGGGACTTTTAGTCATGTCCTTGAGAAATAAAGGCTTCTCTAGTAGAATGGAAGGTGGAAACAAACACAGAGTAGGCTAGTCCCAACTTAGTAATAATGGAATAAGATAAGGCTACAATCTTCTTTCTTAACCTTAACACCTTCCAAGAGAAGTATAAGGGTCTTGAACTTGGACAAAAAATATTCAATGGAAGAAAAATTATTTGGGTCCAACGTAAGCAACTCATTTTCAAGTTGATGGGCTCTAATTTCATTTTTAATTCCAAAAACTTTATTGAGTTGTTTCATTGCTTCATCAGGGGTATCAATTTCTACGATATGGAATAAAGTCTGGAGAAATAGACATCCCTATCAACCCACGTGCTTGATCTTGCCTATTTTCCCATTTGGCTTGCGTATCTTCATCTTTAGGTTTTGACTCTTAGCCTGAGGCTATTCTATAAATACCTTTACTCCTAAGCAAATCCTCCATGTACGACACCCATTGGAATTATTTGGTGCTATCAATAATAATTTCACATGGACTTTCCATTTTAACAAAAAATGAAGATGTAGATGTTGAAACTAAGTGTTCCAATGGAAAGATCTCGAAAAATTAGGTTGATTCAAAAAAAATGGCTTTTGAATGAAGAAGTTACGACCTTTTGAAGAAAAGGGTTGAAGATGTCGGCGAAATACGTGAATGTGCAAAAGTGAATGATAATGTTATATTTAAAAAAAAATACCCCCCCTTTCCAAACTTAATCCAATTAGCTGACTTTAAAAAAAAAACAATATGTGACCCAATTTTATAAATAAGTGAAAGTCACTTTTACAATGGTACTTTATGAGCTACCCACTAAATTGTAACTTAAATAAAAGATAAAGAGACTTTAGAATTATAAGTGACTCACTTTTTATAATAGGTGAGAACACTTTTACATAAAGTAACTTTAAAATTTAAGTCACATGTGTTTTTTGAAAAAGTAACTCAACAAAAAGAAAGACTTGAACCCAAGACCTCTATTCTCATAAAGTAACTTTGGACCAAATGAGCTAGTTTAATTTTTTTTTTGTTAGTCACTGAAGCTTTGGGGTGCGTGCTTACTTGAAAAAGCCCTTTTTTGCCTACAAAACAAAAAAACACACACAACCCAACACGAACATGCAAAAAAAACCAAACCTTATGGCTTGAAGTTAGCTTTCGCTAGAAATTAAATGTTTTACTCAATGTTTCTGATTTTCCGAGATCACACTAAGGCGCAGCGGAAAATAGCATATGCATGAGGAAAATCCTTCATTTGTGTTTCTAATTTGCCCAGATCGCACAGAGTTGCGGGACAAAGAGCATACGCAAAAATGAAAGGTATATATCCGGTAATAAAAAACAGAGAGCTAAATAAACCAAAATAAACAGAGAAATGAATAATTAAAGCTGCAAATAAAGATTGTATACCTCCAGGTCCTAAAAATGACGTAGCTAGGGCTACCGAAAACCTTTTTCGCATGAAACGAAAGGTGTTCCACACTAGAACAGATGGTCCTAATACAATAGAGCAGTCCTCTCTGCCCAAAAGCAGTCAGAAACAGTAGATCTAGGAAACGAAAGTCGGATGAAGTTGTACTGGCTTCGGATTTGGATCACCAGCAGATGTGGCCCTCAAATAGCTATGATACCATGTAGGAATTTACAGGGTAAGTTCCTCAGATAGAACACCAAAGGACACCACTCACAAACAGATCACAAATCAATACACCAGTATTCTTGACGTGGTTAAAACCCTCAAAGAGGGAAACAGTCCACGGCCTGAGCCAACACGACCACTTCAGGCAAATTATTAATAAAAGAAAGAAAAATTACATAAGATTCTCTCATGAACGATCACCTTACAAATGACCCTCCATTCTCTTTAAATAGAGATCATGTACCAATCGAGTGTTAAGCCATGGATCAAGTTTTGATAATACCAAGGAGAGAATGAACTGTCGGATCACTTCATGTCTAGAACATATCGTGATTGTCGGATTGTAAGTTACAAAAGTATATAGTAAAGAAACACACTTTACCTAACTCTACACTAGACCAAGTTATACTTAACTATTTCCTATGTGTCAGAATATCCTAACATGTGTGTCCTTCTGCTTCTTGTAGAGTAGTTCTCAACCAAGCAGGACTCTTTCGATTTTCAGGAACAGTTATTTGTTGCATATGCTAACTAGGACCTTCAACATCCTCTTGTGTTGGGGTAGGATCTTGACGATCATTGTCCTTCAAGATATCCTCAAATATGGGTATATCTTCTTCATCAGAATCAACTGGAATATCCTTGGATCTCTTGTAAGCTACATTTTCATCAAATATTATGTCCCTTCTTAGTTCAACATGAAAATATTCTTTAATGTAAGTTCTATATGCCTTTGATGAAGCATTATACCCAACAAAGATTCCTTTCATACTAGTAGAATCCAACTTCTTCTTCTTGTCCATGGAATGTGTATATAAACAAGACATCCAAATATTCGAAGATGATCCACACTAGGCTTCTTCCATGTAAATGCTTCTTCTGGAGTCATGTTGTTGAGAATATTTTGAGGAATTTAATTCTACAAGTAAACAGTTGTTACACATGTTTCTCCCCATAAGAATTGAGGGAGGTATTGATAATGTAGCATGGCCCTAACACATTCTTCATTTTTTCTATTCTTCATTTCGGCCACACCATTTTGTTCAAGATTATAAGGAACAACAAGTTCCCTCTTAATCCCTGCTTCCTTGAAAAAAGCTATGATTTCTTTGGAGGTATATTCTCAACCATTATCAGACCTTATGGTTTTGATATTTCTTTCAGTCAAATTTTCTACATCATTCTTGAAATCTTGAAACTTGTCTAATACCTTATCATTGTTCTTGAGGAGGTATAACCAGGTCTTTCTTGAGAAATCATCGATGAATGTCACATAAAATTTATGACCTCTAAGAGAATTTACTACGCACATCAAAGTGTATGAATTCTAATATTTCCTTTGATCTGGTATCACTTCTCACAAAAGATTTCTTTATGTTCTTGCCTAGAGCACATCCCTTACAAATTCCTTTGTGTTATTCCTTCAATTCATGGATGTCATTGACCATTTAATTTAGAGATGGAAAAAATTTATAATGAAGGTGTTTGTACCTTCTAGACAATAGTTCAGAGGGGCTCACATCCAAGCGAACTAGGGATTGAGGAAGATGAGTAAGTAACTGTTGATGCCCCGAAAATCGTTGTATCAACATTGGGGGATAAGCACCCGGTCCGGACCTTAATGTAGCTCCTTTTTCGTTTGGAATGGTGGCTCTGACTAGATATAATGGGACCAGTTTCCCAATAATGAATAAAAGGGGATGGATGAGTGATTGATTTCTAATAAATGATAATGAATGGATGACCTAATCTATCAGCGAAAATATAAATAACTATTCTATCCCGGGAGGCTTCTATTCTTTGAAGTGAAACGTTTGATAATCTCTGTTCATTGATAGGCATATAGATGACTCTAAGCAATAAACATAGATATTCCTTTACTTAATGATTACTTTGTTCAAATAGTTGAACAAAGTGATTAACACATTGTTACACCTATCTTTTTATATTACCGATACATGTATGGTTAAAAGGAAAGCATGTTGTAAACATCCAGTAGTGGAAAGTATAAAGAATGTTGTTACAACAATATATCTAATAATAACAAGAGCGATCAAACAACAATTCACATAAAAGGAATGAACTCAGACATAGATAATAGTACCATATGAGCTGCAAATCACTCCCAATATCAATCGCTATTTGGATTCCTTCTTTCGACGCAGAAACACTTTTAAACAAAGGCAGTAGTGCACATTCACATAAAAGCTTCGTTATCAAAATTGGAATAATTGGCCCAGTCTTTATAAAAGAATATGCCTGAAGTACAGTAGTGCAACTTCAGGTTTAAGTCATATACAAAAACTTACGACCCTTTCTAAATACATGAAAGGGTCTATAAATACTTGATTAAAACTAACTAACTATGAAACTAAAATCCTATTTAATTGGTACAACTTGATTCTGAATATCTTCCTCACGGCAATCTGGCAGTCGACAGCATGATTCATCACTTAGGCTGTTTGCCTTTAGACCTTAGCTGGCATATTGCAAGCATTGGTTCCACTTCTGGTGGTCGGTTGAGACGAGAATTGAGTTGGGCAGCATAGGTGGCATCTTGTATATCGGGAATGATACACCCGATTGCATCTGTGAGGCACTTGAGGGCGGCTCTCTGGCTATATGGTTTGACTAAGAACAACCAATAGGTGTCCCATGTCAAACTGTTAATTCCTGCGATTAATCTCCCATTTTTCTCCAGCTCTTGATAACATGACTGCTCCAATGTTTTAGCCGATATCAATTTACCTGGGGTACATTGAGAAATCATGTTAGATAAGTAGAGAGTATCATTAATCAATTCAACCAAATTACTTGTGGTTAATTTGCATCTTGAAACTGCTCTCTCTGCTTTCATTAACTGGGACTGCCATTCCATAAATAATATCTCTTTATGCGATTCTAGGATTTTTGGCAAATTAGCTGCCTGTCCCTCAACAGTGTCTTGCCACTCAAGAAAATTAGTCAAGGTCTCATCGGCCTGCTCCAAGTCTGTTCTAGCATCAGCTGATTTATCACCTATTGATGTTGTTAAGTCACATAAAGGTTCTACTTGGGCGATTTGTTGACATAACAACCTTATCTATGTCACTAATGCCTTGTTTATCTGTAATTCCTCTGCTCTGAATTCAGCTGGCTGTGGAAGATTCTTGGTTTTCTCTATTTGGGCTGATAGTTGAGCAATTTGCTCATCTTTCGACTTCAGCATTTGTTCATTCATTTCTTTTAGTTTTGTCAAAGCTTCTGACAGCTCTTTCTGCTTTTGAACTGCACTGGAATCAATTCTATGTTTCTCTTCCTGCAATTGTTTATTCAATTGATTATTTATTTGTTGTTGTGTAAACAATTGTCGTTCTGCTTGTTCTGCCTTCTGTTGTGCCTCTGATAGTTGTGCTTGTAGCAAAATGATTTCCTGGTCTTTTCCTTTTAATAGATTACTCACCTCTGATGCCTTGTCTATGGTGGCTGCCGAATAGGCTCTAGCATATTGGGACAGTTTTGTTAGGTCATCAGAGGGATCAAACTCCTCCTTCCAAACCACGTTGCCCGTCACTGTTTTTTCAGGGAATAGGGAAGGTTGATCTGTCTTTCTCCTTTTCCACTGTCGTTTTACTGTAGCCTTGTGCTTTGGGCTGTAAAAGACATCTAAGGGAGGAATTTCTTCTACTTGCAAAACAATCTGATCGGAGGGATCCTTAGGAATTATCTCTATTCCTGTAGAACTGGGTAGGCCGCTGGTTCCACTTGGAACCTGTTTAGATGTTGTCTCCTGTGTGTCAGCCGCTTTTGATGTTTCAGCTTCCTTCGAGCTCTCAAGATTGCTGATGATTGAGTCGAATTGCTGCCATTCCTGGAGCAATTTCGGGTCAATCTGGGCATCTACATTCACCTCTGTGCTGCTCTATTCCTGCTCTTTTCTCTGGGTTTCCTCTTGCTCTTTTGTCTGGGTTTCCTCTTGCTCTTTTGCATGCACTTCCTCCTACTCTTTTGATGTAGCAGGAGGTTCCTTAGTGAGTCGCTGCTCAGGCTCGCTTGATTCTGTCGTTGGGGTCGTTGCTAACAGATCTAGAGGCAGAGTTTGCAACCTTTGTTCTCTAAGTCTGTTAAATTCAACTAACCCGTCATCCTGATATTCCATTCTGGCCAGCGATTTAACTTGGGATATTGACTCGGCTGAGGAGAACAGGTCATCAAACATATCTTCTTTATGATCAAATTTAGTTAATTTTGCCTGTTCAAGTGCATTGTAGGCGACTTTGTTTGGATCAAATCGCCTATTAGGAAGAGTTGCTAGACTTAGTGCCTTAATTTTATCAGCTTCTTTCTCTGCATGTTTAAAGTCATGCAGAGCGTAGACACCGCATCTTAGAGGAAAAGGAGGCCAAACCTGCTTCTTTTTACTCTTCAGAGTCTGTGTAACTCCTTCGGATGTAATCTGATAGGCTACCTCCCTGGCTAACAGTTTATCAGGTATGTACAAAGGGAGGACATGAGGTTTGGCTTGGCTGCCGAAAACTCTTACATAGGTGAATTTTTCTTCTCCGAACCATCTTCCTATGGATGTCAAGTCAACCCCTGCTTGGTAGGAAATCTTAGGAGTAGGTTTATCAAAAATAGAATAGTGAATGGGTAACATAAAACCGTTGCAAACTTGATATAAATGGTGCTTATAGTGAGCTTTCCATAACTTATGATGGTATATATGAATGGGCATGGGGTCTTGTGGAGTCCATCTCCATCCAAGCACAGGAAATTCAGAATTAAAACATAGGGTGTCCAAGATATAGGCACTATAGTAGAATGGGGGAATAAACCTTTCAGTAATGCGGGATTTGCTTCTAAACTCAAGGACTGCGGTTGCTAGCTTATCAGACAGTATAGTTGCCCAATCCATTATTTCACTATTACATGCTGCCTCCATCAAAGGAACCATTTCTATAGTGAAGTTTGTGGAATCATGCAACCCCCACAATCTACACATCATTATCCCGGCATAACAATAAGGAGAACACAAAGAATCGACAGAGTACTTACCCGAAGACTCATGCTTGTGTTTTGCTGGGTTTTGCCTCCAATCCCGAATGGGTTCAGATTCAATTTCGTTCTCATTTCTGAATTTCTCCAAGAATGCCTTGTTGTACTTCTTCTCCGATACAGGCAAATGGTACATTTGCCTCAAATCATCAGGTTGAAATGAACCGAAGATTCTCCCATCCATGGTGCAAAATGTTCTGTTCGTGATTGGGATTTCTTCAATTGCCCACCTCACTACATCTGTATATGGGAGAATTTGTTCCCGGGATGCTATCCGATGAAGGAAAGAGTCGGCTAAATCCTTTAGAGTAGCATCAGATTTCCGAGTCGTGTCTGTTGTGGCTTGCACTGCTGTTACCTTGGGTCCTTCAGCCTCAATTAAATTATAGGTGCTTAGCCAAGTAGTTTTTCCGAGTCCTAGACATGTAGTGTCGGATATCAGTCCTTTTTTGTTTGTTCCTGGATCGGTGGTGGGTTGTCCTGTGGCTGGCGAAGCGGAAGCTGTTGCGGTCTTCTTAGACTTCTTCCCCATTCTGCTTGAATTTACTGCTTCGGAAGAGCTCTGCACAGGAGTGAAAATGAACGTAATGCGGAGAATTGGTGGCGCAAACCAAATATGAACGAGATATATTAATCAATGCATAATGGAGGATTAACTTAAGGTGGCCGCGGATACAATCTGTGAAGAGATTTTAGACTGACTATCTCATTAAATGGCCATTTAAACTTGTCAATCCTTTAAATGCTCATCATATTGTTTATTGGCCGAATGATTCATTCAAGCGTGGCTTTGATGTTTTGGCGGTTGAGCGTAAGTGAATTGCTATCGGGAAGATAAGGCCTTTAATACTAATTAACCGTAATATCCCGGCTTTATCAATCCTTTTTGAAATCCGCGCTTTTAGCTTTATCGCAATCGGCCATCGGGGGAAAGCTTAAGTTGTTATATTGGTTCCTTTCGGAATCCCCGATTGCCGATAGCGATATCGCCAATTCGCATCGGGAGTTTTAACTGAGGGCTTTGAAAAGCATGCATGGTACATCTCCGATCACCGATAGCGATATCGCATCGCATCGGAGCGAAAAGGGGCTTTTGTTATGATAGCTTGTCATTGCCGATATCCGATAGCCTTTTGTGCATTGTCGCGTCGGAGAAAATCAATGGGTCTTTTAAGTCATGCCTCCCTTGTCATTGCGATATGCGATCTTGCGATCACTTTATCGCAATGATAAAAGATTACTCATTTATATGTTATAAGACCGATTAATTGGTTTATCAAAAAGGTTTTATAATGTTTTTATTTTGTTTCGGACCTTTTTGAATAATAATAAGTTGATACCAATTTAAATAAAAAGGGACCCATTTCATATTATAGTTTTGAGAATAAAATTTGTATGAAATGGGGGGTTGTTGTAGAGCACAACAGTAACCTATATAGAGTTCCCTCATGAATCCCAATTATCCTTGCATGATCAATACTAGAATCCCTTTCCCAAACCAAAACTTTGCCATCAACAAAAGAAATTCTATCATGTTTATCTTCTAGAAAATAAATAGAGTACATTTTTCTTCAAACTTGGGACATATATAATATTATTGAGATAAATGCTCCCACCGGTTTGCATCTCCAACAAGGGAGATCCAATTCCCTTCATTGGATAACTTTTCTTGTCTCAAAGTTTGACTGAATGAGAAGAAGTTCCTTTTGACAAAGTCTGAAGTTGACCGCATTCACCTGTCATATGTATGGAGGCTCCACTATCTATAGCCCATACATTATCATCATTTAAAGTTCCATAGAGAGTAGAGAAGAAACTTCCATCTATTACTCCTTTTGCTAGTTTGGAGATAATCTTCAGAATCCTTTCTTTGATAGTCATAGTGAGGTTCCCAAGAAACTTGAAACCCTTCCTCGTATTTCCAACTAAGATGTGACCTTTAGTCTCCTCCTTACACCTTAGCTATGATACCATGATGGAAAATCAAGAATCTTGTATGTTATGTTTGACTTCCTTACTTGATAATTACTTGCGATGTTAGTTTGCCTTGTATTACTTCTTTAAGTCTTGGTCACCGAGAAATTATCAAAACAATGAAGATCACAAAGAGACAAAGTACACAATATATCAGCTCCAATCTAGGGCAAAACCCCTCCAAGGGGAAAACCCAAAAAGAATACTTCTTGTCTTATCGAATTTGTTCAAAATGAGACTTCCAAGACCCAAAGACCAAAGCCCAGAATCCTCCCAAGCACCAAGTCATCCCCCCAGTAAGATCCCTTCAAGGAAGCTTAAAAACTTTGACGTTCTACAACTTCACACTAGAATTTCCTCCCTACAATTTCGGCATTCTGCAACGGGCAGCTACACAGAAAACCCTAGTAGCTTCACACATGTGGATAGAAAGAGATAAACCCAAGAGACTTCGACTTATTCTTCTTTTCATTATCCTTCCAGCTCTTTCTTCTCCTTTATTATTTCATATCGAACTTGTGATTGGATGGTGCTAACAATAAGTGGAGCTCCTTTTATTTATAGCCTTCTTGAGGGGTTGAATAACGCTCTTAGGTTGAACTTCACCTTTACTGGGCCGACTTAGTCTTGGAGGAATAAATGGATTTTCTTGACTCAAAATAAATATTTTTCTTTGTTACAATTAGTCCAAATAGGATTATAGTACATGACATATATTCTTCTTTGACCAAGAAAGACCTAGAAGAATGAAGAACATGCTTTTAACCTAAACTAGAGCATGAAACCCATGCTTTTAAATAAAATAAATTTATTTTTCTTTCTTTATATACAAAATATACAATTTCATGATTACAAAGGTCATTATGAATACCAAACCTAGTTACAATTTCTAATAAACAGAGCAGGCTCTAGTTGGTGTTTTTCTTCTAGCTCATCTGAATCTGAATCATTGTGTTCTTCATATTTTTGTAGATTCTTCAAATGCCTTCATCTTTTGCTACCTCGAAGGCTTCTTTATGTAGCCATATGATATGTGCAAGGATTATTCAAATATTCTTAATAATTCATGCTCTGAAGAATAATTTCTTTCTACTCCTATTTCTTCGAGCTCTTACTTCAATTCTTTGAGAGCTTTGGTTGATTTCTTCAAAATGTTTTGTTGTTCTTTAATTTGCAGCTTCAGGAATCTTTCTCTATATTTTTTGAAGCTTTGTTTATATTTATGGTTTGTATCATGTTTCACATACAAATATATAGGATTATATTTGCTACTAGTTGCTTTATGCGACGTTTTTTCTGGAATTTTGAGAAGGATATGGAGATGCCAACTGTCACAATAATTCATCTTTTTATTTTCGTAGATTTTCTCTTTCTAAATATTTCCATGCAAATATTTATTTTATATTTCGGTCAATATGATTGATCCTAGGTTCATAGTCTTTTTGTTGTTGCATAATGAACATGAAAAATTCAAATTCTTGCTTTGGTAAATAATCATACTCGCTATCGCCCTACCAATTTAGTGGCTTTGGGTCACGAAATTCATCTATAGAAGAATCAAAAATTTGGTCAATTTCTTCTAAAAAATCAGCGGGGTCAAGAAAAATAATATTTACTTTCGGTTGATCTATGGGGGAACAATAATTCATTCTAGCTCAATCTACTTAGCAAATAATGCAGCCAATTTTGGCTTAGATTTCTTCTACGGGCATTGATGATCCCAGTGGCCTATTTTTTTGCAGTTATAGCAACATACTTCTTCTGGAGAGTTTATCTTTTCTTCAAATATGGAATCTAGTTGGGATACATTGTATTTTTCCTATGCCTTCTTTCATATCTATCAGGGAGAAACCTAGATCTAAAAGTGTAGTATTTATCTCTTTTGTTGCACTAGAAAACATTTTTTGTAGTTTGGTGGCCACTATTATAAGCACCACATCCCCATTCAGGCATGTTTCCCATGTTTTTCCATAGAGAAGAAGTAAACATGTTATCAAGCCTTTCAGAATCTTTGTTCTCTTTAAGCCAGACAATGCTCCTGGATTACTATCTTGATGTGTCGAGTTTCTATTGCAATGGACATGCCTTCTAGGGTAATGACTTTGTCTTCAAAATATTGCTCTATTGCATCCTAAAGTGCCCCTAGAAAACTTTTGATATAGTATTTTATATATGCAGGATCATTCATTTTTCCTGATTATATTATCAACTTCTGCATATAACAAAAATATTGATCATGGTAGGTAAGATTACAAGGCCTTTGATTCATAAATAAGGATGGAAGATTCCCATGATCTATATCAGTCTCAAGGCCATGAAACTATGCACTCGAGGGTTGTTTTATTACTTCATTCGCCTTGGGTTCATTCATCAACTCATCTTTTGTCCTTTGTGGCAACCAATGCCACCAATCTGCTGCAAGTCCTATGAAATCATTTATAAACCATGTAGCCATATACCTTGGGGTGAGGGTTGCATCTTCTGCCTTTTTCTGCAGGTGAATGCGATCAACTTCAAAGTCTGAAGTTGACCGCATTCACCTGTCATATGTATGGAGGCTCCACTATCTATAGCCCATACATTATCATCCTTTAAAGTTCCATAGAGAGTAGAGAAGAAACTTCCATCTATTACTCCTTTTGCTAGTTTGGAGATAATCTTCAGAATCCTTTCTTTGATAGTCATAGTGAGGTTCCCAAGAAACTTGAAACCCTTCCTCATATTTCCAACTAAGATGTGACCTTTAGTCTCCTCCTTACACCTTAGCTATGATACCATGATGGAAAATCAAGAATCTTGTATGTTATGTTTGACTTCCTTACTTGATAATTACTTGTGATGTTAGTTTGCCTTGTATTACTTCTTTAAGTCTTGGTCACCAAGAAATTATCAAAACAATGAAGATCACAAAGAGACAAAGTACACAATATATCGGCTCCAATCTGGGGAAAAACCCCTCCAAGGGGAAAACCCAAAAAGAATACTTCTTGTCTTATAGAATTTGTTCAAAATGAGACTTCCAAGACCCAAAGACCAAAGCCCAGAATCCTCCCAAGCACCAAGTCATCCCCCCAGTAAGATCCCTTCAAGGAAGCTTAAAAACTTCGACCTTCTAACTTCGCACTAGAATTTCTGCCCTGCAATTTCGACCTTCTACAACGGGAAGCTACACAAAAAAACCCTAGTAGCTTCACACATGTGGATAGAAAGAGATAAACCCAAGAGACTTCGACTTATTCTTCTTTTCATTATCCTTCCAGCTCTTTCTTCTCCTTTGTTATTTCATATCGAACTTGTGATTGGATGGTGCTAACAATAAGTCGAGCTCCTTTTATTTATAGCCTTCTTGAGGGGTCGAATAACCCTCTTAGGTTGAACTTCACCTTTACTGGGCCGACTTTGCCTTGGAGGAATAAATGGCTTTTCTTGACTCAAAATAAATATTTTTCTTTGTTACAATTAGTCCAAATAGGATCATAATACATGACATATATTCTTCTTTGACCAATCAAGGAAGATCTTAATAAGAGGATTCTCTGCACCTCTCAATGACAAGCCAACCTTTGCGACTATCTTTCCTAAATTCTCAATAGCCTTAAATGACCCACATATCTATGGTTAACTAAAATATTTTATTCTATGTGTTGGATTTGACACGTCTATAAATCCCCACATCATCAAGGTAAGATCATGTTGAATTTTGTAACTATCTTCGGTCTTCATAATGTATATTTGGCCACTTGATGTATTTATATTGACTATTGTAAAGCATACTTAAATTCTAGAGTCAAAAGAAAATATATTTTGAGTCAAAGTCCCATTGTGACTTTTAAAAGAAGAAAAATTGAAATTTTTGACTCCAACTTGTCAAGTCGGCCCATGGAAAAGGACACACCCATTTGACCTAGTAGATCACTATATAAAGGTATCTCAACCTCATTCTCTCACCTCCAATTCACATTTCCTCAAGAAGACTGTTTATGGGCATCTTAGTGAAGATTAAGAAGGACAAGGAGGATGAAAAATAAGGTGAATTATCTCTCTCTCTCTCTCTCTCTCTCTCTCTCTCAAAAGCTCGCACGTGTGAACAATTTCTCTCTTTTCCGATTTGCAATTTTTCTGGGCATATCAATTGCAAGGGTCAAAATTCTAGCATTACTGGCTGTTGCAGGGGGGTCGAAATTCTAGGTCAGATCAGGCAGAGCGGAGTGCTAGATTAGACTGGGAAAATTGACTTGGAGGGATTTACCAAGTTTGACCATAGGTTTAGGTGTGTCTTTTGTTGAAAAAAATAATTTCTCTATTGAAAAGGTCGTTAGATTTTCCTAGGGTAAATCTTGTCTTCTCTTTGTGCATTGTGATCTCAACTGTTCTATTATTCTTGTATGGTTGAATTTCTGAAGTATAAATGTTGAATGATATATTAGAATAATTTAAAAGAAGATCAACATCAAAAGTAATTATCAGTATTTCAAAAATATTGTGCTAATCTTTATTGCATTAGAAAAATCAACAAACCAATGGTTATTATTTTGTTCAGAAACAATACTCTTCCCCCTCTACGAAAATTTGTCCAAAGTACCTTGCGCCTACATAGCATGGTAGAAAAAGATAAATCCCAACAAATCCAACCCCTGGCCTTTGATTGGACCGATGTTCAGTACCCAACTACATGGGAAGATAAGTACTCAATCCTAAAAACCCAAATGCTTGCCCACATCAACAAGCCTCATAATATGATACCTCTGTCTGCAATAACCAAATTCCAATCTTTGAAAATCTCAGATTTGTGCCCTCCAGCAGATTAGATGACTCATACTTGTGCACAAAAACATAATCGTTCTCGTTCCAATACTACCAAAGTACCTCATAAAGGGACTCATAACAACTATCATGCTTGCCAAGTAAAGCTAAATAATCTCCAAGGAAGAAGATCCATAACAATGTCCTCTCCTCCTTTTAAGTTGTCCATGTTGTATTTACCAAGAGAGGGCTTAGGAAAAATCAAAAGGAGATACCAACATCAAAATTGTGTACCTCCAAGTAAATTTAACAAAAAAAAAAAAAAGGAAATAACATAGTTGACAAACACATGATTGACACATTTTGGCATATGCTTCATGTTTTTTATGTTATCTTTAACACTATTGTATATGATGTTTTTTTGTTTTTCTTTTTCCTCTTTGTCACTTGATGTGTGTGTGGATTGTTTACTAATTTGAGTCTGGGAAAATGAGAGTGATGAAGAGGGCAAGCATATGATCTTCCACCTCATGGTCAACTTCGTTCATAGATAATAAAGCATTCTCAAATCTAAGAAAAAAAGATTCGATCCCTCTCGATGCTTGGTAAATCCAGAGTTAAGATGGATCTAGGTTGGTTTAATTTTCCCCTTTAAAAAGACTATATTCCACATGAATACCATGGGTTCTCATAAACCTAGAGCTCAAAAACCATTGTTAACTTGACCAAATAAAGTTTACCTTAATGACCCAACAAAATTTAATTAAAATAATAATAATAACATACAATTTTTATTTTTATTATTTTAGCTTGAAGTCATTTTTATTTAACATATTTTGACCGAGTCAAAATTTTCACAGGACATTACATTACATTACAACATCTCTACCATACTAGGATGGAGAGCGTCTCTTAGTGCAACCAATTAAGTATCGGAAAATGAGAGTGATGGAGAGGGAAAACATATGAGCTTCCACATTATGGTCAGCCTCATTCATAAAGAATGAAGCATTCTCAAATCCAAGAGAAACTCAAGGTAGTAACATGATTGCCACAACATCAACCAATTAATCAACTCAAGCCTTAAATAGTTTATGATTAGGTTTTCAGTAAGATCTTATATTTTCTCCTTTCTTGGTGACCAACATATATCAAATTTATGGTAATCAATCTTTGCAACTTCCATTGCAATTTGGATAAAACTATACAAGAAGGTTTAATGGATATTTTAACAATCTTACATGCTAACTTATATTGTCTCTACTTTTGGTAATTTGCAATCTTATAATGTATGACACATTTAGTTTACAAACACATAGTAAAAATAGATATCAATAAAGACTTAGTGCAAGATTGAAGGAAATAAAAACAATTTTAGTTGTTTTTCTATTTTTTTTGTCATCTTGTTTTCTTTGGATTTTGCAAGTCTAGCTTAAATAGTGTCTTATTATGACAAGAATGGGGTGTTATTGTCAATGATGACATGTGAAGGTTCCTCTTATTGTTTTCTTGATTGGACTTCTAATTAATAATATATGATTCTTTCCTCCCCTACATGCATGTTAATCCAGCTTTAAAAGAACCAACTTTCCAACTAATTGGTATTCGCTGCCATTAGAAAAATAAATAAGTTTCTATGATATTTTAAACTAATCTTGAATCAAACAAGGCCAAAAGAATAAGTACTTCATTTAGGTTACTTAGTTAGGTTGGGTTAAGATGTACAAGACATTCTTGCTCAATCAATTTCACAACATTAATAACAAGAATACAAACAATGTCTAACTAATTAATTTCTAACTCCTCTTTTATGCCTTAGAGCTTTTGGAATATGAATCACCTTGAAGTCAATTTTCCAAAATTCAAGATATTGTCTAGCATTAAGAGGAGCTTAAGACAAACTTTAATACCATATAGCCAAACAATGATTAAATTCACACTTTCAGTAAATGATTATCTATAATTTTTACAAAATAGTTTTTCAACCTCCATCTAATATTTTCCTTATACAATTATGGATGCTTTTTTTAATAATAATATTATAGGCATCCTAGATTTATACTTCTATCTTTTGAAGAAATAGAGGGTTCGGTGCTTCACCTTATGTAATGTTCTTGTCATTTATTATCATTTTCAAGCTTTTATTTTCTTAACATGCTTAACATCGCATCCAATCAAACAAGAACTATTCTCTCAAAACAAGAACCCTAGCCCAAAAACATGAAAAAACAGTCTGAAAACAAGAAAAGTGTTGATGTTGCATAAACACTTGAAATTTTTCAACATTTTTTTAAAAATAATAGTAAAAACCAAAATCTTTTGCACAAAAAAACATGAAAAAGCACATGCAACTTGATGTTGCATAGAAAAAGGAGGTAAGTTTTCAATATTTTTTAAAAATGGAACCGAAATTCTTTTGCACAAAAAATATAAAGAAACACATGCAACTTGATGTTGCGTCAACAATTGGTTTTCAAGGTAAATTTTCAACATTTTAAAATGACAACAAAAACCATTTTTGTTGTGAAAAAAACATGAAAAAAACACATGCAACTTGTTGCATCAACACTTTTTTTGTTAAATTGTTTTTTAACACTAGCATTAAAAACTAAAATTTTTGTGCATTAAACTTGAAAAAACAACATGAAATCAAAAAATGTTGATGCTGGATAAAATTCCAACATTTTCAAGTGATAGTGTTAAAAATCAAATATCATGATTCCAAAAATGATTAAAAATCGAATAGTTTTCAATAATAAGTTGGAGATAAAATATCGGGCCCCCAAGGGCTGTATTTAAACAAATGGACGCCAGACTTCGATCTGGCAGTGGATGTGCCTACAGTAGTACCGGTGTGGGTGAGACTCCCCAATCTCCCAGTTCACTGCTGGAACTGGGATTCTTTGAAGCACATAGGAAATACCCTTGGAAAATTTGTAGACAAGGCCAACAGCGAGGACCAGTATGATTGTGCTAGAATCTATGTGGAGGTAGATCTGGAGGTCGGACTACCGGAAGCCATCAAAATAGTTGTAGGTCTTTAGACTCATGTACAGAAACTGGATTATGAGCAGCTGCTATTCAAATGCCGGAAATACCACGTCTACGGACACTTTGCCAGAGACTGCCCGGCCAAAGGGGTGGAAGAAAAAGAGAAGGAAGAAGGATGGAATTAGGCAAAGCGCTCCAAAACCTTTCACAAGAAGAATGCAAATGGAAATGCCAAAGCTCCTCAAGCAGGCCTTCCTCAGAAACCATCCATGGAAAGCCAAGGGAATAAATTCGAGATCCTTGGATCTGAAATCATGAACACCCAGGAGACAGAAATCCCAAAGGAGGCCTCTCCCTCTAAAGCCTCCCCCTCCACCAAAAGTGTTCCAAAGAAATCCAAAGGGAGGATATCAGAAGAGGAGGAGGAAACCCAAGAGTTTGAGGAATCGGAGGAAGAAGGGGAAATAGGTGAATCTCAGTCCTCTCCTAGAAGATCTACAAGAGGACGCAAGTCTGCAAAGGAAAAAAGAGAACAAGAAACCTATAAGGACAAGCTCCAGGGCAGCTAGCCAACGTTAGAGAAGCTTCTAGCAAAAACCCCGAAGATGACGAGGATCCAATCCCAGGGCTCCAAGGGAGCTCACCAAGGCAAAAATAAATGATGAAGATAGTCTCCTGGAATTGTAGGGGAATGGGCACCACAGCTAAGGAAGAAGCAATGAATAGTTTAATAAGATTGGAAGCCCCGGATATCCTCCTCATCCAGGAGACCAAATTGGAGGACACAGCTTTCCTCCAAGCAAGCAAAAAATTTTGGAACAAAAGTGGAGCGCATGCAATCTCTGCCCGTGGAGCATCGGGAGGACTTGGGTCGCTCTGGAACACAAATAAGTTCTCATTAATCTCTGAGTCCCTGAATACCCATTGGATTTTTTTTTAAATGCAACATTTAGAATCAAAGGAGATTATTTGTCTATTCAATGTGTATGCTCCTAACAATGCAGGGGAGAAAAAAAACTGCTGGGACTCCATCAAAAGTCTGGCAGATCTAGAAAATCTGGAAAACATAATCATAGCCAGAGATCTAAATCTCACCCTCCTCTCAACAGAAAAAAGAGGAGGGAGCATAGTCAGAGATCTGGCAAGAGAATGGGCGGAAGACCTCATGCAAGACTGGGATCTGCTAGATATAAAGCCGGTCACAGGCACGTTCACATGGTCAAATAAGAGAGTTGGACCGGGTCACATAGCGGCAAGACTTGATAGATTTTTTGTTCAAAGTTCTTTCCTGCTTCTTGGGTTAGAGACTAGAATGCGTATTCTCCATAGTAGTGTTTCATATCACAAGCCCATCAATCTAGAGTTGTTGACTTCTAAGGATCTGGGGCCTATCCCTTTCAGATTTAGCTCTCTATGGACTAAAGAGACAGACTTCATGCAAAAGGTCAGAGATTGCTAGAAAGAGCCAGTCAAGGGTTCTCCTTTCTTTGTTTGGGAGGAAAAACTTCGAAGAGTTAAAGCGATGCTGAAAGGCTGGGTTAAGACCTTGCCCAATCCCGCTGTGGACAGGAAAAAAAATCAAAGTGAACTGGAAAAACAGCACCTCCACCTAGAAGCTGCCGAAATCACCAAAGAAGAGTTGGACAAGGAATCTCAGCTACAACAAAAGTTCCATAAGGCTTGTCTGGCAGAAGAAGAATTCTGGAGGCTCAAGTCAAGGAGTCTATGGCTCAAAGCTGGGGACCGAAATTCTTCTTTTTTCCACAAGCAGGCTCAAGCCAGGAAATGTCGCAATTCTATATCTGAAATCAAAAAAGACAACTGCACTTTAAAAGACTTTGCCAGCATTAAGAGGGCAGCTTCAGATCACTTTGAGAAGATGTATAGTGAAGGCATGGAGACTAGCCAAAACAAAAAACTGCTAGATGCTATTCCCAACCTCATCACATCTAAAATGAACCAGGCTCTTTAAGGTAAAATCACCAAAAACGAAGTTAGGGAAGCCCTCTTTGCAATGGAACCCGACAAAGCCCCGGGTCCGGATGGTTTCATGCCCAGATTTCTTCAGACATGTTGGCAGATAGTTGAGAAGGAGCTTTTCAAAATGATCCAGAAGTCCCAAGAGTGTCAAAAAATTGGAGGCTGCACAAATTCAGCATTCCTCGCCCTCATACCTAAAGAAAAAGGGGCAAACTCATTTAATAGATTCCGTCCTATATCCTTATGCAACATTGGATATAAAGTGATTACCAAGGTAATAGCAAACAGATTGAAGAAAATCCTCCCTAAAATTATCCCGGAGAATCAAGGTGGATTTATACATGGCAGGCAACTAGTAGATAATTTCATCCTGGTCCAAGAGGCGATTCATTCCAGTCTTCGTCGAAAAGAAAAAGGTATGGTCATTAAACTCGACCTAGCTAATGCATTTGATCGTGTAAGACATAGATTTTTGTTTTCTGTTTTGCACAAACTTGGCTTTGGACAAACTTTTATCAAGTGGATCAGAGCTTGTATTTCGGAACCCTGGATTGCACCTTTAGTGAATGGCAGAGCTGCTAACTTCTTCAAAGCTTCTAGAGGGCTGAGGCAAGGGTGCCCCCTCTCACCCCTCCTCTTTGTGCTGCAGGCCTCTGTCCTCAGTTTCTACTTAAACAAGAAGCAACAAGATCAAGATATAGTTGGCTCGTGCATAGCAAGAGGGGTTAAGAGCATCAACCACGCCCTCTTCGCAGATGATACCTTGTTATTAGGGGCTGCAACTCAACTCTCTGCAATCAAATTCAAAGAAGTGTTGGAAGACTACTGTCAAGCATCGGGCAGTGAACTAAACAGGGGTAAGTGTCATGTTTACTGCTGGAATATCTCAGCTGCTGCTGCAAGTTCCATAGCCAGATGTCTAGGCTTTGCAGCTTCAGCATCCTGGACCTCCTTTAAATACCTTGGGCTGCCCATCTTTCATAAGAGGGCTATGAGCAAGGATTGGCATCCCCAGATAGAAAAATTCAAAGCAAAAATGCAAGCCTGGGGATCCTCTTGGCTCAACATTGCCGGAAAATCAGTACTCATCAAATTCGTGCTTAGCAGCATGCCGCTATTTCAATTCTATGTTCTTTTGGCGCCATTGGGAATCATTAAGAGGATGGAGGAGCTAATCAGGAATTTTCTCTAGAAAGGGGGCAAACAAATTGAGAAGAGAATTTCTCTGGTTAATTGGGAAATAGTCTCCAGACCGCTGCAGGAGGGAGGATTAAACTATAAAAATCTAAGTACGCAGAATCTAGCAATGGGAGCCAAACTGATTTGGAAGATCATAGCTCCAAAGCCAGGATGGGTTCAACTAGTGCTGTGGAGGATATATTTCAAAGGACAAAGACTTCAGTGCCTGGAGCAGCCCAAAGACCATAAATAACCTCACTCAGCACTCTAATTATTAAAATTGGCCCGCTAATAAGAGACAATGCCTACTGGATACCAGGAAATGGAAAACACATCAGGTTATGGGATGATAGCTTAATGAACATGCCTCCGCTGGTGAATTCGAATCTTAGGAACGAGTTGAAGGTATGGATGGATGAAGCCAATATAAAAACGCTCTGGGACATATCGAATTGGTGTGGAGACAGCTAGTCTGGCTGGAAACAGATCAACATTCCATCTACGTTGCAGTCAGAATATGACACGTTGTTGAAGATGCTACATGGGGTGGCTCCGTTGCACGCAAGAAGAAAAGACACGAGAGGCTGGGGACCGAAGCAGATTGGTTACACGGTGGCTCAGGGCTACGCCAAATTCATGGAGAGACCTCACGTGCCTCCTAATCTAGCGCCCTGGATTGGTATTTGGAATTTCCCTACCATTCCAAAAATTGACCATTTCTGCTGGCTGTTATGCCATCAAAAAATCCTAATAGATGATAGACTTCAGAAAAGGGGCTTTCTAGGGCCATCAAGATGCACACTATGCAAGGAAAGTCTGGAATCTGCTCTTCACGTCTCGCTGGCGTGCAATTACACAGATCTAATCTGGCACTAGCTCCTTGGATCATCGAAATTTATGCTCGTCTTTCCCCACTCTGTCCCAGATTTGTTTGTTGGGTGGCTGGCCAGGTATCCAGGCCCAAGCCCAAAAAACAAGATTGTCAAAGCAGCATGGAATGCTCTGCCCAAATTCATCAGCTAGCAAATCTGGTTGGAGAGGAACAGAAGGATTTTCAGAGATAAGGAACATAACTTCAAACTAGTAGCAAATACAGTGAAAGGTCAGTTAAATGAGTGGCTAAGAGACAAAAGCGATGACACAAATCTAAGCCAACAGGATATTGAGTTTGGAGCAGCCCTTAACCTCAATTTCCAAAAATCGAAAATCCCACCTATATGTCTCAAAGATTGGCAAATAAGGAAAACCGAAGAAGAATTTCAATCTTGGCTGTCCAAGCAAACACTCCCCTCTCTTTTCTTTGACGGGGCAGCCAAGGGAAATCCAGGAATGGTTGGAGCAGGAGGACTCATTATAAATCCAGAAGAAGCATCTATACACAGGTTTGCATGGGGACTGGGCCACTCCTCAAGCATACAAGCTGAAGTCATGGCTTTGTTTCAAGGGATCAAAATGCTTAAAGAACTGGGGCACATAGAAGTAGTTGTTTTAGGGGATTCCCAAGTCATCATCAATGCAATGGTGACCAACGCAAATCTAGCAGATCTTCAACTTGCAAGGACAATTACAAGAATAAAAGGCATGAAAAAGCTCCTAAAATTGAAATTCTCCCATATCCTGAGAAAAAACAACAAAGAAACAGACATAGAGGCAAATAAGGCAGCCCAGCTAGGTGCTGGAACTATTCTCAGAGATAATGAAATCTCTTGGGAACCAATTCCCTAATTTTTCTATGTTTTTCTGTCTTTTGTTAAATCAGTTTGTATGCATTCATAAGCTCTGGAAATTAGCAGCAAGAGTTCATGTGATAAATTGTAAAAAGAGGCAATTCATAAGCATATGCGCCATGTCCCGCTGGTTGGAGAGATGCCAAGAAACAAGTTTCACCTTTTGTAACCGAAATTATGGCATTTTGCCAAATACTTAATGAAATCCCATAATCGTTTCTGATATTTCAAAAAAAAAAAAAAAGAGGAGAAGAAAGAAAGAAAGAAGAAGAAGAAAAAAAAGTTGGAGATAAAATATCACAACTTCAAAAAAGCCCAAAAATTCCAACAAATTTTCGACCATGGGGTTAAAATAAATATCATGATTAAAAAAAATTAAAATATTGACATTTTTCAACCATAGCATTAAAGATAAAATATCATGACTCCAAAAAAATCTTAAAATTTCAACATTTTTCAGCCATGGAATCAAACACAAATATCATAATTATAACAAACTTTAGATTTTCAACATATTTCGAGATCAAATATCATGACTAAATTAATTCTTAAAAATAAATATGTAAATAAAAAAGCATTATACCAAATGCTAAAAATATAATTCTTTTAAAATCTTAGCCGAAAACAATTTGGCACATTGCAACGAAAACTTAAAAATCAACTATAAAATTGACACATAGGGGGTGATGATTTATCCATTGTAATGAAAACTTAAAAATCAACTATCAAATTAACAAGGCGAATTTGATTTATTGTAACAAAAACTAAAAAATCAACTATCAAATAGATACATATTAGAATCGTATTGCTAGTCGTACATCAAGACCACACCTACAGCAATAAATAAATTTAAAATATATATATATATATATATATATATATATATATATATATATAATTGACCCAAAAAAATCAAATATAAAAATTTGTATTAAAAAAAAATAAACCTAAATTTTATAAAAATAACACAAACGGAGAAAATTTAAACATAAAAAATAAATAAATAAATATATATATATATATATATATATATATATATATATATATATATATATAAAAAAGGCAATTAAATAAATAAACAAAAATATATATTAAAAAAAACAAAAACAAAAACAAAAAAATGATAAATTAAAAAAAAAAATGCCTCCATTTTTAAAAAAGATGTTAAAAAAAATTAAAATATATATATATATAGGCAAAAAAAAAATGTGCCCCATTTTAAATATATATATATATATATATGCAAAAAATAAAAAAATAAAAAATACAATGTGTCCCACTTAAAAAATAAAAAATTACATTAAAAAGTATAAAATTAAATAAATAAATAGATAAAACATTTTAAAAAAATTTAAAAAAAAAAATGCTTGTTGCCCTTGGCTCGCCACCCCCACACTGCCCAAGGACCCTGAGCCATGGGCGAGAGCGGCCATCCCTTGGGCGTTGTGCAAGTGGCGGCCCAAGGCGAGAGCAACCACCCCTTCGACATTGGGCGGGTGGCAAGCCCAGGGCTATGGAAATTTAATTTTATTTATTTTTTTAAAATGCTTTTTTACTTATTTTATTTTACTTTTTAGTGCTTTTTTTAAAGGGAACATTAAAAAAGTTATTTTTTAAATGTTTTATTTTTTAATGGGGGCATTTGATTTTTTTTTTGCATTTCCTTTTAATTATTTATTCAATTTATATATATCTTTTATGTTTTTAAAAACAAATTTACTATTTTTAAATATATATTTTTATTTAAAAATAAAAATAAAATAAAATAAATATTGGGTTTTTTTGTTATTATATATTTAGTATTTGTATTATCTAATTTTCATTTTTATATAAATCATTATTTTTTGAAAAAAAAATTGTGAATATTATTATTTTTTTTAATTAAATTCAAAACAAAACAAAAAAATAGCTTTTTTTTATATTTTGTTAGTTAAAATTTTCCCATAAAAATCATTTATTTGACAAGTCTCAAAATGTGTATTTTTTTATTATATTCAAAATAGTATCTTTTGGTCGAATATTTAAAATTATTGTTTTTTAGTGACAATTATTTGATGTACATTGAAATATTAATCAACCATACATAAATATATAGAAAATCATAACTTTAAAATATTGTTTTTTTTTTAACTATGCAAAAAAAAATCCATTATAAAAAAAAACACAAACCTGAAAAACACTTAAAAATAAATATATGAGGGAAAAAGAAGGCGACTACATCAAAAATGATTATATTTAAAAAATAATTAACCACACTTAATACATTAGAAAAATTGAAGTGTTTAAAGCCCCCTTAAAAAGGGGTTGATGCTACATCAACACTATTCAAAATCAGCGTGAAATCACTAACATTTTTAAAAAATGTCCATACTTGATGCATACAAAAATTTAAAATGTCAAAAATATGCTCCAAAAAAAATGTATTCTAAATCAACGCTTACTAAAATTGGATGATTCTTTACTACGTCTGAAAAGTAAAAACTCAATACAGTTCTCATTTGATTGGATTTTGTGTTAGTTTGTATTGTTCATATTTTCCCCTGCCAAGATTACCCCTTGCATGCCCACATAGCATTCAAAGTCATGCCCCACTCTATCAAACATAGTTTGGATTCTCCTACATCGTAGATTGTTGATCTCTACAACGAGGGGGTTTGTTCAAGATCCCCACATCAAAGTCACAACTATAAAGCCATCATGATTGGACACATTTTTCCAACTATGCCACAATTCTAAATATGTAAGCCCTAGATTATTTCATGGGAAACAAACTCAAGGTTGTAGGGCAAGCGAGTTTTTGGAACAATGACTAAATGACGGACCACATTTTCACACTCAACATGCGTTCAAGATATTACTTTGGACACTAGGAAATAGTGTTTTGATATATTCCACTATTTCACAAACTTTAAAAAGACGTACCTATTCAAGACATTGATCTCCCCAACTCCCCAAATCCAATGATCTTGAGGCTCTAATAGACAACTCCACATACAACAAGACTCTAATTCATTGGCAAGACCATTGGGATCAGACAAGATTGCCACCTCTCCCACATCATTTGGGATCTACATTGGTAACCTAGAGAAGTTTCTTATGGAAAACACTCATGCAAAGGACAATTGCATCATACATCACATCTTGATAGTCATACTTGTGCCTGCAAGCAACTTTGTCCTTTATGAGAGATTTTTCGACGTAAATCATAAGATATTTCATTTGTCGACGCGTTTCGAACCAACTAGTGTGGTTCATCGTCAGGACAAGTTGAATGAGCAGATCAGGGTTTGCATGTTAAATAGATAGAGCAGAAACTCCAACAACTATATTAACAACGGCTCGATATGACTGGATTAGTTAGGACCGGATTAGGGTTATGACCATTATTTAATTAAAAAGTAACCTTAGTTCGTTGGATTTTTATTAGAACAAAGATAAATGGTCCATTTATAATTATAAATATACATTAGAAAATAAATTATAACCAAAACTAATATACATTAATAGTCAGTTAGTTAAAAAATTATTAAATATATAAATATACCTAAATATCTAGATTCAAACATAAGTCAAAAGGGTTGTTCCATATATTAATAAATAAATAAATTTTAAATCAATTAAGAACTAAATTAATATTAAATAATAGTTATTTATAGAAGTTCAACAAATATATATAAATAATAGGGTAATTTAAGGTTATGATAATAGAGTAATCTAATAATATTATAAATATGTATATATAAAATAAATTAATCTAAATTAATAGTAAGTAATCCAATTTATTAAATCCAAATATTAGAGTAGTTAAATATTAGGGAAATATATAAATAGTGGGTTATATAATTTTATTAAAAAGGTAAAGGGACAGCTTATACTCTTAAGATTCTAAAAATATATTAAGATAAAATAGTTAAAAATAAATTAATTTTAATTCAATAGTTATCTATGAAAGTTAGTTAAATATATAAATATTAGAATAATTTAAAGGTTAAAAAGAAAATGCTAATATTTAAAATTAAAGGTTTATTTAAGGGTTAAAATAATCAAAGATTAATTTCAAGCTTATTTTCTTTAAGTTATTAGCATGAATAAGAGCTACTACAAGAACTCCAAGGAACAAAGGCCCCAAGGAACAGGAAACTAGGGGAAAAAATCTTAAAAGACAACAGGAAAAAACAAAACAAAGGGAAGGGAAGGCAAGAAGACCATGACTAGGAGGAGAGGGCTGGGACCCAGCAACTACTGATCCTCCAGCCATCCTCTCTATTGAGATTATTCGGCCTTTTTTCAATCTCAAGCGCTTCCCTAAATTTTCGGTGATGGAAATGGGACACTCTAGCAATCACACTAGCCTCCTCGATGCAAACATGATGATTGGTTTTCTCAACATGCTCTGCTAAAGCAAAAGACTTGGCTCTCCATTCGTAAGTCTCTCAGATCTGTGAAGGATCCCATCAACCCCAAGGACATGAAGGGGGTTTATATCATTCCTTGTTCATGTGGGACCCCCTATATTGGTGACACTGGTCACTCCATTAATCAAAGGATTAGTGAGCACGCCGCTAACCTTAAGCATAGGAGAGCCAAGTCTTCTGCTTTAGCAGAGCATATTGAGAAAACCAATCATCATGTCTGCATCGAGGAGGCTAATGTGATTGCTAGTGTCCCATTTCCATCCCCGAAAATTTAGGGAAGCGCTTGAGATTGAAAAAGTCCGAACAATCTCAATAGAGAGGATGGCTGGAGGATTAGTAGTCGCTGGGTCCCAACCCTCTCCTCCTAGTCATGATCTTCTTGCCTTCCCTTCCCTTTGTTTTGTTTTTTCCTATTGTCTTTTAAGATTTTTTCCCCTAGTTTCCTGTTCCTTGGGGCCTTTGTTCCTTGGAGTTCTTGTAGTAGCTCTTATTCATGCTAATAACTTAAAGAAAATAAGCTTGAAATTAATCTTTGATTATTTTAACCCTTAGATAAACCTTTAATTTTAAATATTAGCATTTTCTTTTTAAACCTTAAATTATTCTAATATTTATATATTTAACTAACTTTCATAGATAACTATTGAATTAAAATTAATTTACTTTTAACTATTTTATCTTAATATATTTTTAAATCTTAAGAGTATACGCTGTCCCTTTACTTTTTAATAAAATTATATAACCCACTATTTATATATTTCCCTAATATTTAACTACTCTAAAATTATATAACCCACTATTTATATATTTCCCTAATATTTAACTACTCTAATATTTGGATTTAATAACTTGGATTACTTACTATTAATTTAGATTCCCTAATATTTAACTACTCTAATATTTGGATTTAATAACTTGGATTACTTACTATTAATTTAGATTAGTTTATTTTATATATATATATATTTATAATATCATTAGATTACTCTATTATCATAACCATAAATTACCCTATTATTTATATATATTTGTTGAACTTCTATAAATAACTATTATTTAATATTAATTTAGTTCTTAATTGATTTAATATTTATTTATTTATTAATATATGGAACAGCCCTTTTGACTTATGTTTGAATCTAGATATTTAGGTATATTTATATATTTAATAATTTTTTAACTGACTGACTATTAATGTATATTAGTTTTGGTTATAATTTATTTTCTAATATATATTTATAATTATAAATGGACCATTTACCTTTGTTCTAATAAGAATCTAACGAACCAAGGTTACTTTTTAATTAAATAATGGTTATAACCCTAATCCGGTCCTAACTAATCCAGTCACATCAAGTTGTTGTCAATATAGCCGTTGGAGTTTCTGCTCTATCTATTTAACATGCAAAGCCTAATCTGCTCATTCAACTTGTCCTAACAATGAACCACACTAGTTGGTTCAAAACGCATCGACAAATGAAATATCTTGTGATTTACGCCGAAAAATCTTTCATAAAGTTAATATGGATCACAGAAGCCTCAATTCAACAACTTTGTCCTTTTTGTTTAACAACTTTGTCCTTTTGTCTTCTTTCCTTGGAGGGCCTTCAAAGGTAGTTGGATACTTTTTCCAATTTCCTAAGCCAATGATGGTCAACCTCAATAAAACTACAATTATGATTTTCAACACTTTCAAAAACTTCTAAAAAAAATTAACTTCCAGAAGGGCAACATTCACATGCCCTCATTGCACCCAAAGGCTCCCTTTCCAACCTCAATGCTACAATAGGTATGTTTCCTTTCCCTCGCTCAAGTGCCAGTGTTGCCACTTGTATTTTCAAGGCATCCCTATGAAGATGTACCTTTTGACACCATCATTAACCCCACATTTCCTTATAGAGCCAAGGTTTGGGAACCACCTTGCCCTTTGTAGATTGGGCACATGTTGACAAGGCAATGTCCATCACAATCCAATATATGATCTAGCTAAAAAAAGGTGGTTGTTGAGACATTGTCGAACTTGGATTTGGGGCCAACCTCAAGGCTAGAAAAAATATTCAAATATTTTTTTTTTCACAAAATCTGTTTGTCTAGTTCATTGACATTTCTATAGAGCATCTCCCTCACTGAGTTACTCTTTGGATACTCGTGGTTATCTCCTTCCACACTAAAAGATAGATCAACAAAGCAGTTAAGGATGACATCTATCAAAGTATACATTCAAAGCACCTAGGCCTCCACCCCCTTCGTTAAACTTTACATCATGATTAAAATACGCACTCAATTAATGAAACACGCTTCTCACATGACATGATAGAAATTTCACCATTTTTCGAACAAGCAGCATTTTGAAGAAGCTCATGTTTCCAATTAAAATGTTTGGCAAACATAAATAAATGTTACTTCTCACAAGACATGCTACATTACACTCATGTTTCCAATTAAAATGTTTGGCAAGCATAAATAAATGTTACTTCTCACCAAACATGCTACATTACACTCATGTTTCCAATTAAAATGTTTGGCAAGCATACATAAATGTTACTTCTCACCAGACATGCTACATTACACTTATCACTAGAGATTTCTCCATTTTCAAGTACACAATATTTTGAAATAACATATTTTCCCACCTAGTTTAATGACATCATTTTTGTAATTGTTATCTTGAAATATTCTTAATGAAATGCACAAACACACCAATGTAAATTAAACATAACCATCTTTGTACTACTTAATTGGATGACATCGACAAATTGTAATTGTTACTACCGTAATTCTTCTCCCTATTCAGCTTAACAATGATATTGGCAAATCGTTAATTCATTGTTAAAAGTACAACTAATCAATGCAACCAAAGTGGTTGATGTACACTTCTTTTATAATAGATACTATAAGTACATATACAGTATCTTGTTACACACAAATCAATCACATCAGCTAACACTCTAACATGTTATTTAGCTAATTAACAAAAACACATTTCCTTTGGTAGTGCGTTTACAATGTGCAGAAGCATATTCACCAATAAGCATATCATCAATGGGATTTACAATGTGAGAATATTTATATTAAACAGATCACAAACATAATAAGATACTTTGAGCTAATGCTATACATATACTGAAACATATCTAGTAATTATTTGTTTATACATAAATCATTGAAATAGCCTGTGCATTGAACAAGGTCTCTGGTTTGGCAGGTGGCAAGCTGTGGCAAGCTTTTGCCTAGCCACCGATTAAGCCCCACTTTACCATACCGGAGAAGTGTGCAAATACACCAGTTAGGAGAAATCTGGATTCCCAACAATATTCACTAGGAACGAAAGGTGCATGTATGTTTCATCCACAAAACTCAAAAATAAGACCCAAGTATTCACTTGAAGTCGTTGCTTTTATAAAGATGTCAAAGCAAGTCTTTGCTTCGATAAAGATGTTTTTTGTGTAGAATGAGGCTTCGAAACGACTCTACCATTTGATAAAGATGTATTGGTTCCCCAGTCTTATGGAAACCCCAGCAGTCAGCAGATGATTCTTATCGTTTATAAGAATAGAGCTGCATCAAAGTTAACAACCCAAAAGCTTGGCTCCTTTACTATGTTAAAAAATTCAACCCAGATGCACTGCTCACAAAAAAAAAACATTCATACATCCACGAGAGGACATCTATGCATTATTTTTTTGAATAACTTCATTGTTGCAACTCTGGTTGCAATGGCTGCTTTCTTTGGCAGCTGCAATAACTTTGTTAATCCTTTCATCAAGTAGAAGCACTTCAAATACTTTGCTTCCTGAATACAACAAGAACCATAGAAAAATTCATGTGTATTACTAAATTGTTAAGAAACCTCTTTTATAAAATAAAAAAAAGGAATTTAATCATCAAACATTAATCACAAAATGTCATTAGCAAGCAAATACATGCAAAGCATTTTAAAAAAGATCACATTTGAAGACAAATTTGACCCCACACATACATTACCGAACATGCATTTTGCTAGTATCTATCTTGATTGAACATTTCCATGCATCCACCACAGGCAAGAATTTCATATGGCTCACACCCATGGTTAATCATGTGCACCAAGGGTCTGTAGTACACCACAATACCAATGCTCATTCTCACCACTCCATGTTAAATGTATACACTCAAATACCTCTTTCTTTACCTTCATGCCATACACCTTTATACCATAGTAGAAAGATTCGGCCATATTGACCTTTTCTCTACAGAAATTCAGCACTAGTACAAAATTAAACGAATCTTTCCATACATCACGAATACCATATAAGCAACTTACTTTTGACTGATTGCATCTGATAACATAATCATGATCCAGATGGACTCGTAAACCCAAAAATAAACAACCAAAAACCTCAAGAATATTTAAAAATATATTGACTACATGTATAATTATAAATTCATGGCAAAAATTTTAAGGAAATTATTTTTTCTGATTCCTCTTAGATTTGGAATAAAATGCAAAACTTTCTTATCTATGAAATGTATACTTTTGTATTAGAGCCACTGGATTTTTGGTTACATGTATTATTTTCATGTTCCAATTCCAATTGATATATGAATGTTGCTACTAGCTACTGTGCTTTCTACCAATGCCGGCAAAGTTCTGCATTATAAACCATGGATTCTCTGCAAAATTCTCCCCTACACAGGTTCCTCCATTTTGGTATCCAGAATAGCCTTCTTTACTACATTCAAGGAAGATTAAAATTTACAACTCAAGTTTTACAATCAGGTACCTTCATTAAAGAAAAAAAAAAAAAAAAAACGTCGGTCTTTCCGTACATCTAACAAAAGCATTGACAGACCATAGAGTATCATTAACAAAAAAATTTAAGGGACTTGTGACTGAGATCCAATTTTGAGGACTCTAGTCGCTTGAAGTCTAAACGGTAGCTTAAACTAATGCACTTGGTCAACGACAAAACAAAAGACACTACAACATCGCTTTATCAATTCATACACACAACTAAAATTGCAAATGCCAAACATAAAACAGTTGGGCATTGGAAAGCATAGATTGGATCTAAAAGAGTGTAGAGTAACAAGATTCCAGTTCTTAAAATGCACACAAGGTAAATTTCAAAAGGTCAAAAGATATTAAAATAGATGACAAAACTTAAAAAATAAGGCTAGCACATGTTGTCTTGGTCAAATACAGCTAACGTTCATGTCACTTTGAAGAAAATGGCTAGAAAAATGATTGGTCTGCTCAATGGTATACATCATAAAGTTGTATACCATCATCTAGAAACTGACTCAGGGGAATGACATTCATGTTCTCTATTTTAACATATTTTCTTAAAACTCAATTGATCTTTGGATAATACTGATGGGAAGCCTACTTTAACTACATGTAAAACACTCCAGAAAAGGCAATTGGAAGAATTAATCCAACTGATCATCAAACCAGAAAAGGATAAATTTCTATACCAAGAAAGGTCCACTCAAAGGATTTCTCTTAATTCTTCTCCTGTGTTTCTTATGACGCAAGAATGCAAATGCAACCAATAGCTTGACCCATGAAAAAACCAGGCAGCTCCACACTAGCCCAGCTCAAACTCCTAAGTAGCATAATGGAAGGGATCCTAAACCTAAGCCAAAATTGGTGAAAGCAATTTTCAATGAAATAATAATTAAGTCAAAAAGACAGGCACAGAAGGAATAGAACATGAGACTTGAACGAGATCATGTGATGACTAGTGGAATACAAATTTTGGTTTTTCATTGTCCTCATGAAATACCAAGATGTGAGGGACCAAAACCACCTCCAGGGGCAAAAGCAAGCACTGGAACCTGTAACTGCTTGGTTTTTTGTAGTTGTGTATCTGCATATCTGATCTCCACTCGAAGCATTATGCGGTTTTCGAGTTGTCTTAAGTGGTTGTTCCTTCCTCAATGGAAGAGGAGCTGTCAATACAGGATTTGATAGTGGGCAAGCATAAAAGCAAATTGGGTATCCATATTATTAGTTAGAGACTGTGCATGGTTTTAATGCGATTCACCATGGTAGGATGGTGGTTTTGGCTACTCCAAGATTGTAAAACCCTCTAAACGACACTTTCTGTTTTCTCTGATACTCCCCTCTTTTAAATGCATTCATCCTTGCAATAATCAGAAAAGAATCACCCCATTGCCCAAGCATTTACTTTCATCCACATCAGGTAACGAGAACCGTCCAACATTGTAAGCCCTGAAAAACACATCACCTACAACCAAGGTAGATTGCTTGATCGAAAAAACTAGTTGCTATTGGATTTCGCACTGCAAGTTCTGATAGGCTGAACTGATCGTATGTTAATGACAAGGTATGTGGCCTCAATACACCATCGCTTCGCAACTTCAAACAATATAGCAATATAAAAATGTATGTCACCAATCCTATAATTTACACAAGCCTTACAGTGCTAAGAGAGTATACTACCATGAATTTCAAAATCGTTGGCTATTTCTCCATATAAGTAAACAACTTACCTAGTGGTAGCCTTAGCCCTGCTTTAGGAACACCACTAGAAATTGAAGCAGGGTCCCCAGTTATAGGTAGCTGCTTTGGAACACCAACTGTAGTTTGTAACCAACGATGGGCTCACAATGAGAAGAACCAAGTTCAGAGATGAAATAAAAGGTTGAGAAGCTTTGCATCAGTACTCCATACACTCGACATATAAAGAAAATTATAAAAAACAGCCAAAATAGTTGCCTCGCAGTCACGCAGATCTAAATCAGCTACATCTTGAACTATTGACTGGCAATTTGGTAGACGTTGTATAACATCCCAAGCATCAAGGGCAATGACTTCCAGGTGGCCCTTCCTATATTCAATATGTTTTAGAATTGATCATACAAAATCATGGCTCAACATTGAGCTCTAACATAATCAATGTTTCTTCATTACTTGGAAAGTAACAAGCAAATAAATATCTAACAGCTACACATATATAATAAGAAACATGAACCAGGCAAGTTCCACATTTATAAAAAGTTATCCTTACTGCAAAATCAGACTTACCTAAGCCAATAAAATTACAAGTAGGAGCTTCATCAAAAGCTCCATCAAGCATACGATCTGGACCTATTTGTGGTAGCATCATGGCATTCTCATGGGGATCATTGGTGAGCTTGAGCACGATTGTTTCTTTCACCTTTCTCTTATCCACTGCCCCCAACTCGTACATATGGCGAAGACACTTGGAACTCCGATATGAGATTCTTCACCTTGAGAAAGAATTGGGAAGGCATATGGTACCGAAGGAAGCCCTGCATCTCCTTCTCCAGCTGGTGGATTCAAAAGCGTATCTGAGATTCCGGAACATATTAGAACGGCTTGTTTCCCACACTAATTTTTGCTTTTGTCATAGCTGTGAAAAACTCGTAGTTAAAAAAGTAAAATTAGCAATTCCATAATACAGAATAAAATTTTAACGCAAAGATCATTTACCTGGGAATCATTCCCATAGTGAAATCATTTACATGGAAAAATTCAAAAGAAATAAAATAAATTAACACGTAAACTTTAACCTGCATGTAAATAATAAACTAAAATATTCTTACAAGTCAACTGGATCTAGTTTGGGTAAACTTTAATCTACATGTAAATAATAAACAAATATATTTTTACAAGTCATGTGGGTTTAAATTGGGTAATTTGGAAGAATATTTGTTATCTTCCTAGCCCAGATTTAATTTCTGCATCGTAATGAGTATAAGTATATTGTTACAATAGTTTTGAACTCTATATTGGTATATTGTTACAATAGTTTTGAACTCTATATTGACAAAAGTCTTGAGCTTTCACAACAACTGGGTTACCCTGATTATCATCCTTGAAATGAGAAGAACGCCCAGCAAATTTCCCCAGAATATAAATTTCATGAAAAAAATATTATATAATCCAACAAAACTTTAAACAAATTTTTGCTAAGTTGCTTTCTTCTAAATCCATTCCCTACGATAAATATTATATAAGAACCGCAAAACAAACTCCCACAATCTTTATGGTTGAAAGGTGAAAAGGCAAAACTAAAGAAGTCCACATCGTTAGACTTGTATCCAAGCTAACTGCTGAATCTATTTATTAAATCCAAGACCAATCTGATAAGAAAACACCAACGATCTATATGGTTGAAAGATAACCGGTAAAACTAAAAAGATCCACATTATTCGCTTTCTTCTAATTCCCTTCCCTACAAAGAAAAATCGCGTAAGAACCACAAAACAATCTCCCACAATCTTTATGGCTGAAAGATGGAAAGTCAAAACCGAAAAAATACACCTTAACCACAAAATTATCTCCCACAATATTTATGGCCGAAAGATGAAAAGTAAAAACTGAAAAAATACACATTATTAAGCATGTACCCACGCTAAAGGATGAATCTATTTATCATGCCCGTGATCAATCTGAACAGAAAACACCCACGGTCTATGTGGTTGAAAGATGAACAGGCAAAAACTAAAAAGATCCACATCATTAGGCCTGTGACCAAGCTAATTGATGAATCTATTTATTAATATTAGTTTGACAACGAATTAGTAATTTTGGGTAAAATGTAATTAGTCAGTTTTATACTGAATTGTCAGTTATGTAACGGAGGTCGATGATATAAAACTGGTGAATGCCCATGGAATGTATATGTGTGGAGAATCATTGTTGAATAATATATTCCAATCCCTTGCCCGGTGGATGTTTCCTTGACACATTGTCAAGGCTTTACCACGTAAATCCTGTGTCTATGTGTGTGTTTAGTTTCCAGTTAGTTATGGTGTTTTCTTGATCAATATATAACTGAATGTGTGTACTTCTTTCGTATTTTTCCTTCTATTTCATCAAAGACCGTAAACGATTTGAAAAATGAAAACAAAAAGGCAAACATAAATTGATAAATCCATCTCATTACATGCAAAACAACATTATAAGTCCATTAGCAAATATTAATGTTTTTTTTCAGGTAATGAATAAGATTTACTAGCATCAATAAACCTTCACTGATCACTTCAAATATGAAGGAACAATGGCAAAGAAGGTAATATTAAATAACGAACGGTATAGCCAATGTAGACTGAAAATCTCGTATCCAAATACCAGAAAATACAAACCTTATAACAACAAAGCACAGTCACCAAATTAAGTTGAGCAAGATAACAGTGATTGATGGGTTTTTCACCTTGGATTTGAATAAGCTGCTCTATAGATTTTAACTCCATTTTCAATCCCATTTTAAAATTTCGTTGATAAAAGCTTCACGCATACGAAAGTGAATTTCTATGTTGGGCCACCAGGGCATAAGAAGCTCAAGAACAAAATTCACAAGAAAAGGATAAATGTTTTGTCAAACCTGCACACCATTGGCAAAGATTCTATCGAAATTCGTGTGATTAGTTGCAGCTCCAAATGGCTTATTACTGACCAAAGGGCTTATCATAATCATAACAGAAAATTGTTACAGGGTAAGTTGAACTCTTGAGTCTTTTTTCATCAGATGGTAGATCCTAACTTCTTATAAGGTTAGTGCAAACATGCTAAGCCACAGTGAGTTACGAGCTCAAAATCATAAACTGTTTTAAGCTCAAATATACAGCGTGTGTGGATCTGGAACTTGTGATAAACTATGCCCAGATTTAACATGGCTACACCCTTTCTTCTAGTAAGACTAAAAAAACCTAAGCTACAGATAGCAGTAGTTATGGCAAAATCCGCAAAATACTCATGTGGACCTCATCCAACCAAATAAAAGGTATACAGTACTTACCCTCCATTTTTCCGAGGCTCTCAGATGGGGTTTTCTTGGTCGGCATATTGAAAACATAGTTGCGCATCTCATCTCCGGCATCGCTGTTGTTGAATCACTAGTAAATATTAAGAGAAGAATCCACAACGGTTCTAGCAAAAAGAAGCGCGATAGACCGAAGCTGACCGCTTCTTCTTACTAGATCCGTTGTCGATCTGCTCGGAGAAAATCTGCAGTGGGACTGGATATTGAAAACATCGTTCTGCATTTCACCTTCGTCATCTCTATTGTTGAACCGATCAGAAAAGATTTCTGGTGAAACTTTCTTGGGCTGGATATCCTTTTGCTTTTCGAATTCTCCATCGCTGTTGTTGAATAGCTGTTGCTGAATCTGGTACTGAACCAAGTCGATGATCTCATTCTCCAGCTTGTGGATTTCAAAAGCATATTTGAGGTTCTGGAAAATATTAAAATAGCTGTTATCACACTTTTTAACCAACTGAACATTATTCTTGAGCTTGGGCACGATTGTTTCATTCAGCTTCCTCTCATCCATTGCCCCCAATTCGTACAGGTACAGATGGCGAAGACGCTTGAACTTTGATTTGAGATTCTTCAAATTAGGACATAATTGGGAAGGCATATGATACTCAACGAAGTCCTGGATATCCTTCTCCAGCTGGTGGATCTCAAAAGCATATCTGAGGTTCTGGAAAAAATTAAAACAGCTTGTTTTCTCACACTTTTTCACCAACTGAACATTATTATTGAGCTTGGGCACGATTGTTTCATTCACCTTCCTCTCATCCATCGCCCCCAATTCGTACAGATGGCAAAAACTCTTGAACTCTGATATGAGATTCTTCAACTTAAGAGATAATTGGGAAGGCGTCTGGTGCAGAAAGAGGCCCTGGATTTCCTTCTCCAGCGGGTGGATTTCAAAAGCATATCTGAGCTTTTGGAAAATATAAAAACGGTATGTTTTCTCAGGCTTTTTCACCAACTGAACATCATTATTGAGCTTGGGCGAGATTATTTCGCTCACCTTCCTCTCTTCCATTGCCCCCAACCCGTACAGGTGGCGAAAACTCTTGAACTCTGATATGAGATTCTTCAACTTAAGAGATAATTGAGAAGGCATCTGGTGCTCAACCAAGTCCTGGATCTCATTCTCCAGTTGCTGGATTTCAAATGCATATCTGAGGTTCTGGAAAATATTAAAATGGCTTGTTTTCACACATTTTTTCACCAACTGAACATTATTATTGAGCTTGGGCACGATTGTTTCATTCACCTTCCCCTCATCCATTACCCCCAATTCGTACAGACGGACAAGAATCTTGAACTCTGATATGAGATTCTTCAACTTAAGAGATAATTGGGAAGGCATCTGGTACTCAACTAAGTCCTGAATCTCCTTCCCCAGCTGCTGGATTTCAAAAGCATACCTGAGGTTCTGGAAAACATTAAAATAGTTTTTCTCACACTTTTTCACCAACTGAACATTATTATTATTGAGCTTGGGCACGATTGTTTCATTCACGTTCCTCTCATCCATTGCCCCCAATTCATACAGATGGAGAAGACTCTTGAACTGTGATATGAGATTCTTCAACTCAAGAGATAATTGGGAAGGTGGCTGGTACTCAAAGAAGTCCTGGATCTCCTTCTCCAGCTGTTGGATTTCAAAAGCATATCTGAGGTTCTGGAAAATATTAAAATGGCTTGTTTTCACAAACTTTTTCACCAGCTGAAAATTATTATTGAGCTTGGGCACAATTGTTTCATTCACCTTCCTCTCATCCATTGCCCCCAATTTGTACAGATCGCCAAAACTCTTGAACTCGGATATGAGATTCTTCAACTTAAGATATAATTGGGAAGGCATCTGGTAGTCAACGAAGTCCTGGATATCCTTCTCCAGCTGGTGGATTTCAAAAGCATATCTGAGATTTCGGCAAATATTAAAACAGCTTTTCTCACACTTTTTCACCAACTTAACATTAGCAATTAATTCATTCACCTTCCTCTCATCCATTGCCCCCAGTTCATACAGATGGCAAAGACTTTTGAACTCTGATATGAGATTTTTCAACTTGAGAGATAATTGGGAAGGGCTCTGGTACTCAACTAAGTCCTGAATATCCTTCTCCAGCTGCTGGATTTCAAAAGCATATCTGAGGTTCAGAAAAATACTTAAATCGCTTGTTTTTTCACACTTTTTCACCAACTGAACGCTATTGTTGAGCTTGGGCACAACTGTCTCATTCACCTTCCTGTCATCCATAACCCCCAATTTGTACAGATGGAGAAGACTCTTTACGTCTGATATGAGATTCTTCAACTTAAGAGGTAATTGGGAAGGCATCTTGTACTGAATGAAGTCCCGGATCTCCTTCTCAGGCTGGTGGATTTCAACAGCATATCTGAGGTTCTGGAAAATATTAAAACAGATTGTTTTCTCACACTTTTTCACCAGCTGAACATTATCATTGACCTTGAGCACGATTGATTCATTCCCCTCCCTCTCATCCAATGTCCCCAATTCATACAAATGGAGAAGACTCTTGAACTCTGATATGAGTTTCTTCAACTTAAGAGATAGTCCGGAAGGCATTTGGTACTGAACAAAGTCCAGGATCTCCTTCTCCAGCTGGTGGCTTTCAAAAGCATACCTGTGGTTCTGGAAAATATTAAAACAGCTTGTTTTCGCACACATTTTCACCAACAGAACATTATTATTGAGCTGGGACACGATTGTTTCATTCACCTTCCTCTCATTCATTGCCCCTAGTTCATACAGATGGCGAAGACTCTTTAACTCTGACATGAGATTCTTCAACTTAAGAGATAATTGGGAAAACATCTGGTACTCGACGAAGTCCTGGATATCCTTCTCCAGCTGGTGGATATCAAAATCATATCTGAGGTTCTGGAAAATATTAAAACAGCTTGCTTTCTCACACTTTACCGACTGAACATTATTATTGATCTCGGGCACGATTGTTTCATTCACCTTTCTATCATCCATTGCCCCCAATTCGTACAGATGGCCAAGGCTCTCGAACTCTGCAGTGAAACTTTTCAACTTAAGAGATAAATGAGAAGACATCTGGTACTGAACGAAGTCCTGGATCTCCTTCTCCAGCTGGTGGATTTCAAAAGCATATCTGAGATTCTGGCAAATATTAAAACAGCTTGTTTTCTCATGCTTTTTCACCAACTGAACATCATTATTGAGGATTTTTGCTTTTGTCATCGCTGTGTAAAAGCCATTAATAACGAACATTAGCAATCACAAAATACATAATGAATTTTTAACCTGAAAATCGTTTAGCAGGGAATATTGGTAATAATAACGAGTGAAATGTTTAACTAGACATGAAAATTTCAAAGAAATAAAACAAATCAGCATATAAATTTTAACCTACATCTAAATAAAAATATTTAGATGAAGCTTCAAACAAGCTTATTTGAGCAATTCTCCGTCTTCTAAGTCCCTTCCTTACAACAGATATCATAAAAGAACCACATAACAAACTCCCACAATCTCTATGGTTCAAACATGAAAAAGGCAAAACTAAAAGGATCTACATTATTAAGCTTGTGACAAAACTAACTGATAAACCATTTATTGAGCCCATGACCAATCTGTAAAGAAAACACCAACCACCTGTATGGTTGAAAGATGAAAATTCAATTATTAAATCTGCGACCAACCTAATTGATGAAACTATTTAATAACTTATTGAACCAGTAATCAAACTGAAAAGAAAATAAAGAGGCAAAAATAAATTAATAAATCCATCTCATTACATGCAAAACAACATTATAAGCCCATTACTTATCTAAAACCATGTTTCTGTTTTTGCAGCTAATCCTTCTTTCATGTAATGGATAAGATTGGCAACATCAAGTCCTTCTTTCATGTAATGGATAAGATTGGCAACATCAAAAGGACTTTCACTGATAACCGCAAAATATAAACAAAATTGGCAAAAGAAGTTAATGTTAAACACTGAAAGGTATAGCCAGTGTAGACAGAAAAGCTCATACCCAAATATCAAAAGTATCCACAAGAAAAAATAAAACATATAACAGCAAAGCATAGGGCACCAAATTAAGTTGAGTTATATAACAATGATTGTTGATTATTTGACCTTGGTCTTGAATTAACTTTTACATAAATGTTAATTTCATTTTAAAATTTTGTTGATGAGGCCATGGGACATAGAACAGTTGGTGACAGGGTGTTTTGTTCAGGTAACTCATGGTGAAATGGTCACTAGTTCGAAACGCTGTGGCCCGTGGGTTGGTGTGGCTTAAGCCGGACGCAATCTTCTGGTGATTTTGACAACTTGGATGCCCTTGAATCGCAGTTTCTCAAATCACAGATTAATCCTGCCAATTTTGCAAACAAACTAACCTACCTATAACAGGAAATATTTGAAAAAAAAATGTTAATGGAAATTTCAGACATGAGAAAGTGAAATGCTTTCCTGAACCACCAGGGCATAAAAAGCTCGAGGACAAAATTCTCACTCAAGAAGGGGATAAATATCTTGTCAAACTTGCAAACCAATGGCAAAAATTCTCTGGAAAGTCAATGTGGTTGGTTGCAGCTCCAAATGGCTTCTTACTTCCAACCAAAGTTTTCACATTAATGCCCCTAACCAAAATTGTAACTTACAGGTTCTTATCAGATGCTAGATCCTAACTACTCATTGGTAAACGGGCTGGGTGAAGGCGACTCTCCTTCACCACCATGAAAACATCAAAGAACTCCTTTGCCTGTTGAGCCTGGGATCTCCACACATTCCAAATGCCTCTCAGTTGGCTAGTATAACAATATGAAAATCACTTCACTGCTTTACAATCCCTCGACAATTTCCTTACACATCGCATATCATACATGCCCAGCACGCATCAATTTGTGAACTCCTCAACTCAACTAAGTTCCAGAGCTCCCTTGCTAGCCTTTGGGATGCAGAATTCATTTTTAGATAGCCCAAAACACGGTGTATTCACTCAAAATACGCCAGTAAGCTTTCCACATTCTACTTGTGAATCTGCTACTCCAGGCAGTAGCACGCCTCTAGTCTCTCTTTGTACAATTGAATTTCTCTGCTAATGATTGGTTCACACCCTTTTCCATTCGTGGGTTTCTGCCCCTTCCAAAATTTTCCACCTTCAATTATGTCTGTTGTTGTATAGCCCCGCATTTACCTTGGAGTTCAAAAAAAAATCCACGAGTCATCGTCAAATATCTAAAGTATGTTCCCAGCCATTCCTTCCATTGAATTCTGAAGCAACATTTCAGCTGCCACTCCAACTTCCACAATTATGAGTGACTGTATTAGCTACCTGGTCATTTCACAATCTGAGTTCTTGGGCAAGAAGGAAAAAGTTTACATTTGAATTCGAATTTTATGGAAAGGCTTTGGCAAGACAATTTTCACAATCCCCTCACCATTACCCACTCATAGTACTGTAAGCCCATTTTAATGTACATATGTTGATTAATTGAGATTACATATGCAATCCTCCTGGATTTATCCAATTCATCTTTGTCGCAATAGCAACACATCCATGCCGAGACAGGTATACAATGTCACTAATATAATTAATCACAATTAACTACAAATTAACCAGAGGGTCAAGATGGGGATGTTACATTGAATCACATAAATCTTACATGAAGAATAATCCACAAAACATCTAGCAAACAAAGACAAAGCACAACAGATTAAACCTGAGCGCTTATTCTTACTAGATCTGTTTTGAATCTCCTCAGAGAAAATCTGCAGTGGGGATGGGTATTGAAAACATTGTTCTGCATTCCACCTTTGTCATCACGATTGTTGAACTGCCCAAGGAAAATTTTCAATGAGGCTCTCTTGGGCTGGATATTGGAAAATGAATTAACCAATATCTAGTTGCAGCGACTTGGTTTTATCGGAGACTCTTTGCTTGTCTCCAAACTTGAAAAATCCTTGTATGGTCTCTCCTAGCGCTAGGTATGAGATGATGGATCATTTTCTTCTCTCTGGGGTTTTCTAATTGCTACTCTGACCCAAATGTTTATATTTTAGAGCAAGATGATAAATTGCTTCTCCTTGTTCTCTATGCAGATGATATTCTCACCTTGATAGATCATGTGAAGTTCGCTCTTCATCAACAATTCGACATGGCAAACTTGGGCTCCTCACTATTTTCATGGATTACAAATCACTCTATCTACATCCGGGATAGGTGTCTCACAACCCAAGTATGCTTGGATCTCTTGAGTAAATTTCACATGTTGGATTGCAAATCTACACCCACGCCATTTTTGTCAAGTGTCGAGTTGTCAACCAAGTGTTCCACTCCTTTGGTTGAGCTTACATTGTATCAACAACTTGCTGGCAGCGTTTTGCACTTGACTCATAGTGGTCCAGATATCTCCCATGCAGTTGGGTTGGCTTCTTGGCTCATGAAGGAACCACATGAGCTTCATTGAAAAGCTTCAAAGAGATTTCTTTGCTACATTAAAGGAACATACACGTGGCATTCAGTATTTTCCCGATGGTAATACAAACTTAGTGGGTTGCACTAACTCCAACTGGGCAGGTGATCTCGATGACCACAAAGTCCACCTCTGGCTGTGTCTTTCATCTTAGCTCTGATCCTACCGTTTGGTCTAGTAAAAAGCAAGCCGCCATTGTCCTTTCTTCTACAGAGGAAGAGTACCGAGGTGTTGCTAGTGCTGCCACTGAGTCTATTTGGATCCAACAAATTTTCTGTGAGTTTATTTTTCAGCAAGAGTAGCCTACTGTAGTCTAGTGCAATAATCATAGTGCTATCGATATTTCCAGGCAACCAGGAGAGCATCAATGCACCAAACATTTAGAAGTCTACATGCATTTCATCTGACAGTTGATTCATGATAGGATTATTGATTATTAGTATTGTCGCAATGAGTTGCAAATTGCTAACATCTTCCTAAACCCTTCACAGAGACTCCGTATATTCAACTTTGTACCTTGCCTGGGGTAAAGAAAGTTGTCCCTGATGGCAGGGGATATTCTCAGTCCTTCCTATTTTGTTTTAAACAATTTGCACATGGGTATCTATCATATCATGGCCTTGTAGCCAGGACCCATTTTTGAGATTTAACATCTTTTTTATACTTCCGTAAGAAACTTAGGGAGGCCATTAGAGTACATACTCAATTTAAGTCCACTTAGGTGAGATATTAAATGCCAAGTTGGTATATTTGCGAACCACCTTCTTAAACATTGGACTACTCCAATTTGCTATAAATAGAGGACCTCTCCTGGTATTCCAGACAGAGCAGATTTAATGGATTCAGTGATTTTCTTGTTTCTTCCCTTCATTTTGAGTCCCTATTATGTTTTCTAAAATTGGTTGTCCGTGTGAAGGTTAAGATAATATTATATTGTTGTCTCTTGTTTTATTTTACAAAAATAATAAGTCAAGTATGCACAATGATTAGATCACTAGCCTAAGTGAACCTAACTACATGGTGTGCACCAACACGGACCATAAGTGCAACTTAGGGAAGTACGCAAAAGACGTTAAATCTCAAAAATGGGTCCTAAGTGAACCTAACTACATGGTGTGCACCAACACCAACCATAAGTGCAACTTAGGGAAGTATGTAAAAGACGTTAAATCTCAAAAATGGGTTTTAATGACAAGACCATGATAAGTACCCATGTAAAAAATCTTCTAAGGATGAATGAAGGCAGAGGACCATAACAAAGCTCTTAGAAGAGAGTAAAACCAGTGCTAAAACAACTTGGAGATGAAACTAAAGAAGATCCCACAAAGATGTATTGAAAGGCGAGAGCATGAGGTCTACAAAGGTTGAAGGCTCCAATCAAGAAGTATGACCAAAACTCTGAAAAAGAGAACCAAGTGATCTCAAAGAACATGGTTGAATTATTAAGCAAAACAGGATTCGTGCTAAACGCACAAGAATGGAACACACTGAAAACTACCACATTAATGCTTCAATAAAAATTTGCATGTTGGCTAGGAATCAAAAAAAAGGTTTAAAATAGAAGCAAATACCATCAACCATCTAAAGACCAATGAGGCCTGCAAACTGAAAACTGCATCAACCATCTAAAGACCAGTGAGGCCTGCAAAACTGAAAACTCCAAACAAGAAGTATGACCAAAACTGTAAAGAGGGCCAAAAGTAACCCCCAGCTAGTAGTGCCATCAAAGATCCAAATGAGAACTCCAAACAACCATAAAAGGCTAAGCAAAGTTGAGTTGTCACTCCATTCTAGAATATCAGCATGCTATCGCTGGAAACATTCATGAGTAATCCAAGCAAAGCTTGGATCTGAGCACGAGTGAGCTCTAAGACACAACAACACTTCTAGGTGGTGCTTGAAGTAACCACTGCAAGGGAAAGAGAGCATAACAAGCCTAGCCAGAAACCAAAAACAAAGTGTTGAAGGTACAAAGCCCACAAGAGAGGTGCCCAACCACAAGAGGAGGGGGGCACAATCTACAAGAAAAGAAATGCCACAAATGCAACAATCTAAAGATGAACGTTGTTCTCCCACAAAGCTAGTATGAATTCAGATCTTGCATGTTGGATCTAGAGGATGCAATTTTCACCGAGGGTAATATAGTAGCAATAGTGAAAGTTCGGCCCCTCGATCTGAGTGAAGGTCATGATAAGAGGAGAGGAGTCACTACTAGCGGGAGCTATAGCAGAGGCCCCCAAGGGAAATGGTGCAGGTGAACCCTCATCGACAACTGCCATGGTAGGCAAAAATAACAAGCAATGACCACGATAACACAATATTGTCCATCTACAAAAGCACCTAGAACCCATCAAAGTTGACTAAGGCCATGGCAAGGAGAGCCATATAGAGAACATCAAAAACACAGAGTCAAGGATACGATACAAGCCAAGCCCACCATCAATGGAAAAATATGTAGCGATGGTGAGGGAGTTGGTACTGTCAGCTTTGAGAGGGAATCAAGTAATACTCTACATCTCAAAGATGTTCTCTATGTTCTAGGATTGAAGAAGAACTTGGTTTCAGTAGTTATCCTTGAGGATAAAGGATATGATCTCACCCTCAGCAGAGGTAAGGCATACCTCCTTTTGCCACTAAGCCACACCTTTTGGGGTTAAGGGCTTTTTCTCACTAACTTAGGAGTGTTAAGCATTTGCCACCTAGCACACACATCTAAGTTAGTGAAAAAAAGCCCTTAACCTCACAAAGTGTGGCTTGGTGGCAAAATTAAGAGATGGGGTTGTCACCTATTCCCAACTCTCTTTGTTAAAGCTCTCTCCTAGGTAAGCTAAGGGGGGTGGTCCCTAATGAAAAGTTAGATGAAAATGATATGAGTTTCTAGGAGATCCTAAAGTCAATTGGACTACTTCAAGATTATGAGCAAGTTCAACAAGTATGATGAGCAATACAAGATATGGAATGAAAGATATTCTCAATGATCATCAACACATTCAAAAGATAAACATGTAAAACCAATGCCTTAATAATTGCTTCAAAATAATAAACACTTGCTCAAATGAAATAAAACAAGTAATCCTGCAAAACAAATCAATGTTAGATAAAAATGATATCAATTTGCAAGATATATAAATGCTCTTTAAAGAATGCTTTAAGCAAAGACAGTATCATTCATGATTTAAAAACATGTAAAAATAGCAATTTAAATGACTTGCAAATTGAAATGAAATAAACCAAAGTTTTTCTTGCAAAAAAAAAAAGATATTGTACTTGCCTATGTTGCACAAACTTCTAGGAACCTGGTGTTTCAGGACATACCCGTACCCGAAAATCGACCGAAACTCGACCATCATGTAATCATCTATGAGAGTTAATATAGACTTGGTTTTCCTTATAAATTGTCATCTATGGCTCTTATTCCTTTTTTTCTTGCAAGATAACGTGTTATTCACTATATAAATATGTGTGTGTGTGACGTTTCAGCCGACATTTTGGCTAACGTTTCCATTTTTGAAAGGTGACGTTTCTAAACGTACTTGTTTCAAAAACTCTGAAACATTTCAGCGCTTCGTGCAACTTAAGTACTTGCTCAAAGAAAATACTTCAACAATGAAAATGATAACTTCAATAAATGTTCACCATAACATATACATGAGATAAACTTGCAAGTAAGAAAGCTTTAGAAATAAAATGAGTTAGGATGAGATGCACTTAACTAAAGTGAAATGCAATTATCTTGGTAAGTTTTAAACTAAATGCCTATTCTAAGTGAGAGATTCTCTTTTCAATAAACGTACCCATTTCAGAAACTCTGAAACGTTTCAGCGCTTCGTGCAACTTAGGTACTTGCTCAAAGAAAATACTTCAACAATGAAAATGATAACATCAATAGATGGTCACCATAACAAATACATGAGATAAACTTACAACTAAAAAAGCTTTAGAAATAAAATGAGTTAGGATGAGATGCACTTAACTAAAGTGAAATGCAATTATCTTGGTAAGTTTTAAACTAAATGCCTATTCTAAGTGAGAGATTATCTTTTCAACCTCTTACCAAAGGGTAAAGATTGTGGTCACTGCAAGGAAGAGGGGATGAGGACGCACTTGTCATCATTAACGATACCCTTCCCCTAATCCTTACAAGCCATGTGTGTCTTCGTTCCTACAAGGGAACAATGTCGCCTTCATAACTGCAGGGTCACACTTTACCTTACTCTGTACCAATTGGAATAAATTTCCAAGAAAATCTTAGTCCTAAGGTTTCCATTCAACCAAGCTTGTGCTTGGAGATGAATCTTAAGAAATGCAAATCATGCTAATCTGCCTAAATGAGATGCATGTAAGTTTTTTCCCAAAAAAAATGTTGATTGCAATGCTTCAAAATAAGAACAATGAGATAGTGTTCAACATAAAATTATTGCAAGTGAAATGTAATGCTCCAATAATTATCAAAATGTGTAGCATAAGCATATATCCAAATATTATTGAAACAATTAAACAAGTTGAGTGCAAATGGAAGTGCTTGCACATAAATGAAATTGCTCAGGAAGCAAGTTGTCACTGTTGAAACTTAGGCATGCGAGCAATTAGATATCAAAATCAGCAAATGAAATGTGAAGTGAAGTTGTGTTAATTCCCAATTAAGCATGCGAATGAAATTAAGTATGAACGCTAGGAAAATGAAATGCAAAGTCAATCCACCCACAAAGTCCTCCCTCTAAATGAAGAGGGATGCCATGGGTAAAATCCCAAGCTCCCACAAGCAAATTTTGATCTTTTATTAATTGTTACAATGAGTAGAAGGCCTTTTAGAGGGCTGCCCAAAAGATGAAGGAGAACTTTTACAAAATAGGAACTATAAGGACTAGAGTCTCCTTCCAAAAATTGGCAACCACAATGGCCAATGGAATCCTCTCAAAATCTGAAAATTACAAGGACTAAAATCAGCCCCAAAAGGCCATGGCCTAGCTAATTTGCAGTTGTCCTCTAATGCTCACGACCTCCTTGAAATTGGTCTTCAAATGTGTGGGAGGTCCTGCCAAAAAATAGTTAGAGGTTTCCAAGATTTTTCCTCAAGACTCTAGTTGCCAAAAGCTCCAACTATGGGCTGCAAAACAAAAGAGAGTATCATTGTAGAGAGAATGCAAAAAAAAAAACAAAATATAGTACATACTAACATACAAGAAACCATGGGAGTGAACCCCCATACTTGTTTAGCTTAAGAGAATTGCTCAAGTAGCTTATGTAATCTTGAAAGCTCTAGATCAAAGAAACATGTAATTTAAATAAATGAATGATTCAAGTAGATAATGAGAAAGGGAAACTCCCCTCTTGCTCCTCTTTGGATGAAAGACTTGGAGTGAAAATTGATGAGTCTTGAACCACTTTGAATCTGAGAGTGAGTTGATCTATGTGAGACTTCTCCCACGCCCAAATGAATTCTTACACACAAATTCAAATAGATTTCTCCCTACACACTTGAAACAAATATTAGCTTGCAAATGGATTAGAGCAACACAATGGATGAGATAGACCAAATATTCCTCCAAAAATAAATTGGCAAGCTCGCTCCTAAAATGTTACTCTAGAACAAAGATATGTGCAAGATAGCTTGCATATATCGATCCAAAATGTATGGCAAATATAAACTAACAACATTTAAATATGCAAGAAAATTGAAGCATAATAACAAGATTATGGAAGGATATCACCTCAAAATGCCAAGAGAACACCACCAAAATTGCCCCAAAGTCTTTTATTATATTAGCAAATTGCAAGTACAAAATGGCAGAGTTTCCTCAAGCCCAATAGCTCATAACATGAATACATAGTGAGAGCCCATTGCTCACTTAAATAGAAGCTTGGGAGCCAATCCCAAGGCAAATGGTGACAATCCCAAAGCAAATGGGTGACAATCCCAATGCTTCTCCATGCAAATTCGAATTTCCCAAGTGGCAACTCGATTTCTTCCTTAGAGGCCCATGCAATCCTTGATGAGGGAGACTTCATTGAGATGAGGGGACATGTGGGAGAGTGAAGTGGAGTGGTAGGAGACCACTCTCCACCTCACTCAAGTGAACTCCAACCCAATCTCAAGCCAACTCATGATATCTCCTTGAAGCTCGAGTTAACCTCCTCAAATCGTGGATCTTGTCACTTGAAACTCATTGTCTTTCTCCAAGAAATTTGATTTCCCTTTTTGTCACATGTTTCTCCTTGATTCTTGGTCCATGGTGGAGTCCACATCACTCTTTAACTCCTTGATGATTTTCCACCTCATTTCCACATCATTTAGCATGTGTGGATATTTATTTTCTCCAATTTATTTAATTGTTGGGCTAATTTATTCCCACATTTTCCACTAAACTTAGGAAAAGTGGGTTTTGAGGGTCTAGAACTTATTTTTTACCCCTCAAAGTGTGTCACAGTAGAAAATTGAAGATAAAAAGTGTAATTTTGAGCACAGATACCCCATACAACTTCTCTAGACATCACTCATTACATTTTACATTTAGATTTTATTCAAATTTCCTCCCTGCGGGAAATTTAAAAATTAAAAAACTGATCCCTAGACCTATTTAAATTTTACAAGTGATCTAGTATGGTAATATACAATGACTCTAGACACTATGACTCACCCAAGGCCTCGTCATCAAGGCACACTTTGGCTTTGGGGCTATGCTTTGAGGAAAAAAATAAATTAATTATTAAGTCCTCAAAAGCACCTAATAATTAACCAAGTAAAAAAAAAAAACCTCCCAAAGTAAACTCACTTGATGACAAAGTCTCAAGTTACCTAGGCCTATTACATGACCCAACTCATCACACTAGTTGCACTTTACATCATCCCTTCAAGGCTTGTGGAATATGAGTACAACATGAGAAGAAGATGAGAAGAAAAAAATAGACTTAAAAAACTCTGATGATATATGAACTTTGATGGTACATGAAGCCTCTCACATATCCTCGGGCATGGAGTCTTCAAAAAAACATTTCAGATGCAACTTCAATGGTCAACACTTCCAGCACTTGGCTTCTGGATGTAAGAAGCAAATAGGTGTGAGGGTGAAAATGTCTACAAGTTGCATGTAGAGACTAGTGCAACCTTGAGCAGCAAGGCAAGATGTGCAGATGGAGATGAACTTTGGCACAAACACATAGGACACTTGCATCATGGGGCGTTGAAGATTCTTTAGTGGATTGCATAAGATTACCAGCAAGAGGCCTTGACAAGAGTGTAGTGTGCAAGGGATGCACGCTTGGCAAGTATGCCAAGTCTTCCTTCCATGGTTAGTACAGCAAAGCCAAGGTATTTTGGAGTTGGTGCATTTAGATGTGTGTGGGCCCTTCTCTTCTACATCATTGATGAGGCACAAGTATTATGTTACTTTCATTGATGATTTTTCTCAAAAAACTTGGATTTATTTTATGAAAAACAAAGATGAGGTCTTAGACAGGTTCATGGAGTTTAAGGCCCTTGTAGAGAAGCAAACCGGGAAGAAAATCAAAGCAATGAGAAGTGACAATGGTGGAGAATATATCTCCAATGCCTTCAAGGAGTTTTGTGCAAAGGAAGGTATTAGGAGAGAGTTGATAGCACTTCATAACCCTCAAGGGGAAGAAGAACAGGAGTATCGTTGGAGTAGCTTGAGCTATGTTGCATGATCAAAATCTGCCTAGGTTCGTGTGGGCAAAAGCATGCAACACTGCAATATTTCCACAGAACAGGAGTCCACGCATGGTGCTTGGACAAGTCACACCAAAGGAGGCTTTCACAGGGAAGAAGCCTGATGTTTCACACTTCCGGATCTTTGGCACAAAGGAATACTATCATGTGTCCAAAGATAACAGGAAGAAGTTGGATGCCACAACAAAGAAGGGTATCTTTGTGGGGTATAATGAAACATCTCAAGCATACAGGGTGTATCTTCTAAGATCCATGAAAACAGTTCTCAAGAGAGATGTGAGATTCCAAAAGGACCAGGCTCTACGAAATCCTTTAGACCGTGAGAAGATTGCAGTACCTTAGGAGGAGCTACTTGCTCCCAAACAAGAGCCACAGCCAACACCTCAAATTCAGGCACAACCACAATCTAGTGGCAAGAGGGTAGGGCAACAGGATTTGCAGCAAGATGAGGAGGACAAGCCAGGCTGAGAGCAAATAGATTAGCCAGAGCCACCCACCATAGGGAGGAAGAAGGCCAAGTGGGCCAAGAGGTTGATCCAGGAGGCTCAAGAGCAGGTCAAGGCTCCTAGCACCATGTTTAGGCAAAGTAAACAGCCACAAAGGTACACAAGTTATATGGCACTGATGACAAAGTTGGTGGACACTGAGCCTTCTTCTTATGAGGAGGCAACTTCTCAACAGGTTTGGCAGGATGCCATGGTGGAGGAGTATTCCTCTATCATGAAGAATGATGTCTGGGAGGTTGTTCCATGACCTAAGGGGAAATCAGTAGTTGGATCTAGGTAGGTGTACAAGTTGAAGCATGGAGCATATGGGAGTGTGGAGAAGTTCAAGGCCAAGTTTGTGGCCAAGGGCTTCTCACCTATTGAGGGCATAGGCGATGAGGAGAATTTTGCCCCATTAACACAGTATTCATCCATCAAGACTATTCTGGAACTTGCAACACAGTTGGGGTGGAAGATCCACCAAATCGATATGAAGACAGGCTTCCTCAATGGAGTTGTTGAGGAGATCTATATGGAACAGCTAGAGGGATTTGAGCAATTCAATAGAGACACACATGAGTGCAGGTCGAAGAGAGCTCTTTATGGGCTCAAGATGGCTCCAAGATCATGGTACACTGGAATTGACAGCTACCTTCAAGGATTAAGCTTCACTAAGAGTGAGGTGAATGTCAACCTGTACTACATCATGGTTTGAGGGCTTCTGCTCTTTCTAGTTCTCTATGTTGACGATCTTATATTGACTAGAGATGAGAGCTTGATCCAAGATTGTAAGGAGGACCTTGCAAGGGAGTTTGAGATGAAGGATATGGGGATTATACACTATTTCCTTGGCTTAGAGGTTTGGCAAGGTGATGGTGAGATCTTCATGGGACAGGGCAACTACACAACAAAGATTCTCCAAAGATTTCATATACAAGATTACAAGCCAATGGCCACACCTCTAGTCACAAACTAGAAGAAGGTGGATGTTGGAAAAGGAGAGCGAGTGGATCCTATAGTATACAAGTAGCTCATTGGGTCGTTGATGTACTTGGTCAACACACGACCTGATATTTGTTTTGTAGTCAACCAAGTAAGTCAGTTCATGGTGGAACCGACCAAAGTGCATTCGGTTGTTGCAAAGCATGTGTTGAGATACCTTAGAGGCACAACGGACTATGGATTATGGTACAGACAAGTTGCAATGAGGCTTGAGGGCTTCACAAACGCAAATTGGGTAGGGAGCTCCACAAACAAGAAGAGTACTTTAGGTGGCATCTTCAACATTAAGTTAGCAATAGTTTCTTGATAAAGTAGGAAGCATAGATCAATTGCACTCAGTTCAAGAGAGGTTGAGTACATGGTTGCTAGTCAGGAAGCTTGCGAGGCTATTTGGATGAGGAAGTTACTTGTGGGACTTTTCAAATAGAAGATGGAACCTACCATGATACATTGTGATAATCAGAGTTGCATTAAGCTCTCTAAGAACCTAGTGTTTCATGAGTGCTTAAAGGCATCGACATGCAATATCACCATCTTAGAGATTGTGTGCAAAAGGGGTCGGTGAAGCTACAGTACATTCCAACAAAGGAGCAGACAACAGACATCTTGAGTTAGGCATTGGCAAGAAGCAGTTTTGTTTATCACAAAGATAAGTTGGGAGTTGTACAAAATCCCTTCCACTAAGAGGGAGTGTTGAAAAGTGGCAAAGAAATGGATGCCTTGATTTGTGCCTTAATTCAAGGAATCGATTTAGTGATCTTCTTAATCATTCATGAGTTCTAGTGATGTGGACAAGTTTAAGAAGTAGTTTGACTAGTGTGAATTTGTGGAGGACCGAGTTATCTTTCCTCTAGTGTGAGTTAAATTGGGAATTAAAAGAACAAGTGGAGTTAGACTCTTAAATTTTAAGAGTATCCAGTTAACTAAGTGTGCTGACTTTTGTTAACTAGAAAAGCTCCAGTTTAACTCCTAATTTAGTAAACTCACTAACAATAGCCAAATCGAATTGCTTATAAGGAGATCGAAGGCACGCTCATTATCATCATTCTTGAGCACTACTTTTGTGAGCAAGAGAACTTGTGGAGGAACAAGCCAAGAGTTTCTTGTGCGAGTTATTGTGGATAGCATTTCTTCTTGAAAGTGCGGATAGAAATAGTGGAAATCCCTATTTAATAGGAGCTCAACCAACGCTAGGAAATAGGGGCCTATTTCCTAAGGATTTGCGCTAGGAAATAGGAGCATCTAGTGTGCATAGCAAGAGGAGGAAGATCAGCATCTTGCATATTGTTTCAAGCCTAAACTAAGGCTGAGAGATCAGGTTGTATTCTCTATTGAAGCAGGGTTATTTCTAAAAGATCTATTGCTCAGTTTTTCCTCAATAAAATTCTAAAGTAAGCAAGGGTTTTCCCTATTGGGTTCCCTAGAAAAATTGTGTTGTTTTTGTGTGAAATTGTGCATTTTATTTTTGTTCTATTCCGTTGTTATTTTGTAGAGAAATTTCTATGTTATTTTTAGATTGTTCATCTAGCATATAAGAATTTCATGGAAAGTCTACACTTTGTTGTAGAACTAATGGTATTTTGGTTGTCAATGGTTGGAACGATCTTTTAGTGATGGCATTGTGCCAATGGTTGGTTGTTGGAAAGGTTCTATTAGTATGTTGAATGAACATGATATTCATTTCCAGGAGGGAAGAGCATCTCAAAGCGATTGCTAATAATTCAAGGTGTCTAGGTGTTAACAATGTTTATGTGATAAGGCTTAATGTATCCAAAGAGGAGCAAAGCCAAAAACAAGATTGCCAACAGGGTGCTTCAACTTTAACATCACAATAATAGATGGTAGGTAGATGAGATATTAAAAAGATCTTTAGTAGATTAATATTCTTTCAAAGACATGAAACCTAAATCTCCCATGTGATGCCTTTCATAAGTGCAATGCATGACAAGCACTAAGCACCATGCATACTCTCCTTTTTCCCCTTGAGAGAAAAAATTTCCATTATTAGGTAGAATACATTGATAATGAAATATGCATACACAATAAACACCATGTTGAATTCATGCCATACCTACACATTCCTTTTTGTTAATTTTAGGCAGCAATGGTATGTTCTATGCTTTAGAGCAATTTTACTTCGATTTCTTTACTAGCCCAAAATCAATATTCAAATTAGCAATCACATCAACGTGATAGTAAAATGCAGATAGAACATAAACATAAACAATATAAGACACACCAAGACAAGAGGACACAAGACGTGGCACCAGCCAAGGACAAACCCCAATGTGGGGAAACCCTTGATCAAATCCTTTTAGTCTTCAATAGTTCAGCAGAGAGAGATAGTACAATTTACAAATCTGATAATTTATAATAGCAGCAAAAGAGCCCTAACCAGAAAAGTCAATGTTGGTCAGCAAAGCAGATTTAACCCTTAGCAAATCGGTCAACTTCATTCAACTTCGACATCCAAACAGCAAGATAAAACAGCCCTCAAAACTGTCAAATTTAGCCCGGTCAAAGTCTGGTCAAACAACCCACCTACAGTCAACCCAAACAAAGATAGCCCTCACAAAAATGCAGCCAAAGGAGATCAACACATGTTGGTCAACGCTTGGTCAAACTGTCCAAAAATTCGCTCTCTTGAAATTTCGACCTCCTAAAATTTTGTTCTCCTAAAATTTTGCCCTCCTGAAATTTCGAACGTGTGGAGAGAGAGAGGCCCAGAAATTCGTACCCAATCAATGAGGAGAGAGAGAGAGAGAGTAGTGTAAAGATGAGTGTGTCCAAATGAGGCTAAGTCACCTTCTATTTATATGCAACGTTGAAAATGAATAGATGTGACTGTTGAGCTTTTGAGCCTACATAAGTTTGTTGGCCGACCTTGACAATTTGACCATAATCAAAATAAATTCATAACTTCATTTGTACATGTCAGAATTGGATGATCTTTAGATCAATCCTACACCTCTCGGAGAGAGGAATCCAAGAAAAATATCAATTGTCATAAATAAGATGACCCATGTGGAGTTTGGCCCTAGTGGTCAATTTTAACACTCCCTCTCAATTAGGGAGAACTCCATCTACTAATCCATTTGCCAATTTGTACTATCTATGCATCAATGCACTGCTTTGCACTGCTCTCCTCTGCTGAACTATGAAGAAGAAGAAGTGATCAAGAATGTATCATACCATTCTCTACTGACCGAAAGTCAGTCCTAATCAAAGGAGAATTTTTCATACCACTCTTACTGACCTAAAGTCAGTTCCAATCAAAAGAGAGTGTATCATACCACTCTCACTGACTCAAAGTCAGTTCTAATTGATCCCAAATCAATATCAATCATCCTAGCATAGTGAGTACAGTAGTACACAATGCGTCCATCAGTAATACTATGGTCCCTATCCTCATTTCCCTACTCATTGGCCAAACGAGAGGTACTTCCCATGAGTCCCAGATTGCAAGGGGCAAGATAAAAAAGAACCACTCATCCTGCCTACATGTCGCCAAGGGGTATCACAGGGGAAGGCTGAACCACTCACCCTGTACATAGCAAACCACTAGGGGAAGGTTGAACCACTCACCCTGTACACAACAAACCACTAGGGGAAGGTTGAACCACTCACCCTGTACACAGCAAACCACTAGGGGAAGGCTAAACCACTCACCCTATGGTTGCCCATCGCTCCAAGAAGTACCCCAAGTCCCCCAGAGCTCCTAGAGCTCAATGTGCATCTCATACAAGACCCTCATAAGAGGGTCTCTCCACGACTTCAAGTCATTCTCGAAAGGTCAAGAACTAGACCTTCCCTAGGGCTTTGTCAAAATATCAGCGACTTGCTCATCAATCCCAATGTGATTGAGCCTTATTGCTCCTCGTTGTACCATATCCCAGATAAAGTGGTACGTGATATCTATATGCTTGGAGCGATCATGAAACATGAGATTCTCTGATAATCGGATCCCACTCTCATTGTCGCAAAGGATCACGATGGTATCCAACACATGTCCAAACAACTCACTGAAGAGCTTCCTCAACCAGACAGCTTCACAAGAGGCCATACTAGCAGTTATCTATTTGACCTCCGCGATGCTCAAGGCAACTGATTTCTGCTTCCTACTCATCCAAGATATCGAATCAAAACCCAAAGAAAAACAGCATCCAAAAGTGCTCTTGCGATCCACCACACTACCAACCCAATCAACATCAGAATAACCATGCAGCCTCACATCTCCGACAGTGTACCTCAGTCCATGAGTGATTGTGCCCCAAAGATATCTCAGAAGATTCTTGGCACCAATCCAATGTATATGATGAGGCTCAACCATATATTGGCTCAATGTGTTAACTGCAAAACACATGTCCAGACATGAGTTCACCAAGAACATCAGTGCTCTTATGAGTTGATGATATTTAGAAGCATTTTCCAATTCAGGTCCAGCAACACTACCACATAGCTTCTTAAAGTTAAGTTCCATCGGAGTAGTCACAAGCTTGCAATCCACCATCCCAAATCTTTCCAATACCTTCACAACATATTTTCCTTGAGAGAGGAAAATTTCACCTGGATTTTGCCAGACCTCCAACCCTAGGAAATAGTGCATTGGTCCTAGGTCCTTATCTCAAATTCAGAAGCCAACTCCCTCTTACATTTGTGAATGAGAGGGGATCTGCACCTAGCAGAAAGAAGTCGTCCACATAATGTACCAAAATGAGAGGCTTATCATTTTCAACCTTAAAGTAAAGGTTCGGATCAGCTTCACTTCTAGTGAATCCCAACGTCAACAAATAGCTATCGATCCTCTCATACCAAGCCCGAGGTGCTTGCTTCAATCCATAGAGAGATTTCTTCAACCTACATACATGAGATTACCGAACATGAACCTCAAACCCCTCAGGTTGTTCCACAGACTTCCTCTTTGATTGAACCATGCAAGAAAGCAGTATTGACATTCATCTGATGTAGGTTCCATCCTTGCGAGACAACAAGGGCTATGATCGAGTGAATGGTGGTGTATCACGCAACAGGTGCAAATATATCATCGTAATCTACACCTTCCTTTGATCGTTGTTGTTGAAGCTGCCCCTAGAACGATTGTGATCATCATCATGCGATGTGTCCCTTCTATTTGGACACTCCCTTACATAGTGGCCAAACTTATTGCAAACAAAGCACCTAGCCTTCCTTCCTCCCTTAGATCCAGGCTTTCCATGGAAATGACCTTTAGACCCTCCATTATTTCTCCTTTTGGCACAAGCGGAGAATGCAGTGGGGTTGCTTCTATTAGAAGGCATTTCTTGCTCCACCATTCTTGTTTCTTCTTGAATGCATCTCGACATCAATTCTTCAAACCCTGGAATTCTATCATTGTTGAGGACGATGGTTCTAAATACATACCACTCAGGTGGGAGTCCTCCAAGGGTGGTGAGAGTAAGTTCCCTGTCAGGAATGACTTCTCCAATCGAGAGTAGATCATTCTTGATCTCAGTAATCCTCAAGAAATAGGATTGAATATCCTCATCCTTTCCCTTCTTAATATCCTTCAACTTATTCTTGAGAAATAGAATTTGATTAGTATTACTAACCTCGAACATGTTGACCAAACTATCGTAGATCTCCTTGGAGGTCTTCAATTCGGAGATGTAGGCCACCAGATACTTGTCAATGGAATCCCTAATAATCTTCTTTGCTTCGACTTCAGACCTATTGTACTTGGTCTTCACAACAGCCGACTCATTTGAAGGAGGTTCAAGGATTTTACCTTGCACATAGTCCATCACTTCTTTTTCTTCCAAGGTCAAATCAAGAGACATCTTCCATCCATGATAGTCGGATTTATCATGGAGCTTGTCTTCAGCCGGGAAGTAGGATGAGGAACCCATTGAACCTTTTGTCCTTGTCCAATTGTCTTTGGTGATTGCTCTTTCACTCTTGCTTGGGCTTTCTCTTCACCTTAGCTCTAATACCATGTCAATTTTAAGCAAAAATGGTATGCTCTATGCTTTAGAGCAATTTTACTTCAATTTCTTTAGTAGCCCAGAATCAATATTCAGATTAGCAATCACATCAACATGATAGTAAAATGCAGATAGAACATAAACATAAACATAAACAGTAGAAGACAAGCCAAGACAAGAGGACACAAGATGTGGCACCAGCGAAGGACAAACCCCAATGTGGGGAAACCCTTGATCAAATATTCTTTTAGTCTTCAATAGTTCAACAGAGAGAGATAGTACAATTTACAAATCTGATAATTTATAACAGCAACAAAAGAGCCCTAACCAAAAAAGTCAACACTGGTCAACAGACAGATTTGACCCTCGACAAATCGGTCAACTTTGGCCTCCAAATACCAAGATAAAATAGCCCTCAAAACAATCAAATTCAACCCAATCAAAGTTTGGTCAAACAGCCCACCTGCAGTCAGCCCAAACACAGATAGCCCTCACAAAAACACAGTCAAAGGAGGTCAACGCATGCTGGTCAACGCTTGGTCAAACTATCCAAAAATTCGATTCCTAAAATTTTGCTCTCCTGAAATTTCGGCCTCCTGAAATTTTGCTCTCCTAAAATTTTGGCCTCCTGAAATTGCGCTCTCTTGAAATTTCGGCCTCCTAAAATTTCGCTCTCCTGAACTTTCAGACATGTGGCAAGGGAGAGGCCCAGAAATCCGTACCCAATCAATGAAGAGAAAGAGAGAGAGAAGTGTGAAGATGCGTGTGTCCAAATGAGGCTAAGTCACCTTCCATTTATATGCAACATTGATGATGAATAGACATGACTGTTGGGCTTCTGAGCCTACATAAGTTTGTTGGCCGACCTTGACAATTTCACCATAATCAAAATAAATTCATAACTTCATTTTTACATGTCAGAATCGGATGATCTTTAAATCAATCCTACACCTCTCGGAGAGAGGAATCCAAGAAAAATATCAGTTGTCGTAAATAAGACGACCCATGTGGAGTTTGGCCCTAGTTGCCAATTTCAACACTTTTCCATCTCCATCATTGTATGGTTATATTATTTGAACATCATTCTTTTGTCATGATCATCATTTTATGGTTATATTATTTGAATTGGATTTGCACACCCAACAATTGGCAAAAGAATGATGTTCAAATAATATAACCATACAATAATGGAGATGGAAAAGTGTTAAAATTGGCAACTAGGGCCAAACTCCACATGGGTCGTCATATATATATATATATATATATATATATCCCTCTGATGTCTACCAAAATATTAATAGGATATTTACGCATATTTATATATCCTTGTGATGTATACCAAAATATTAATTGGATATTTACGCTAATATGCATATCGAGTATTGGTGATGGTGGAAGGGACAATGGAAGAGTGAGTAATGGTGGTTATGGAGTGTTAGTGATGCAAGCACCATTGAAGTGCATGCATCCAAAATTAATTTATGACAAATGCATAAATGACTTGAAAATATACTTTATTTATCACAGTCAAATTGTATTTCTAAGAGTTTCCCTAGCAATTAGTGCTATTTGCATTACACTTGCAATACCACTACCCCTAAGCTACACTAATGAAATATTATATTAAGTTGTGTGTGTTTGTTAGGTTTGACCAAAAAAAAATTATAAATCTCCTCCAAACCATTGGCTAGTTCAATCTAGCTTATAAATTGATTAAAATATATATATGATAGACATCTTTCAAAAAACATATAAAACTTTCTCCGTGATATGAAATGGGAAACCATTAGAAAGGATATACAAAGTTGTCAGATTGGGAAAAGTAATATACCATAAGTAATCAAAAACACACAACAATTAAAACAAGTTAACCAATACGCCTTGCAAGAATCTCTCGTGAGAAAAATTAATAATTTTGACATCATTTTTTTTATTATTTAGAATGAAAGCATGGAAACCCAGAGTATTTAGCGATATTTTATCGATGGTAAACTAAGTAAATTGTCAACCCTAATTACAGGGTCTCTCTCCAAGAAAATTGAAGAGAGTCGCACCCATGATTAGCAACAACTAGCAATAATATCAAAGAACTTCACATCTGACTCTAAACCACTTGAGCTAACTCTTGAGACTATTTTGACATAAATATTTATATAAACTTCTTGTAATTTAAGAAAAAAAGATAAACAAGATCTCCCTCGCTACATGGACTTGGAAATGCCAACCTCATCTATCTTGTAACTCTCTTTTAGCCCTGCTCGATGTATATCAATTTAAGTACCTTTGATGCGATTACAACAATTGAAAGGCTAATCTTTCAAATCTAAGTGGTGAGCAAGGAATTGAGGATGAATCCTCTGATGGAAAAGGAGAAGCATCTAACAATGAAAAAGATGATCAAGGAGATTTGACCATAAACTAATACATATATAAAGCAAACGAGGCTCCATCCTCTGAATCTTAATACTTTCGGATTTGATGTAAGAGATCGATAAAATGGTTGACTTGATCACTACCCCTATTTATATAAAGCAAATGAGGTACAATGATCAAAATTCATTATTATCCATGATCATTACTTACTACCCATGATCACTATTAGTCATTTGAGCATCAGCACATGCTTATTAGTTATTATTAGTTATTTGATCATGATGTTCATTTCTTTTTGTTGCTCATTGTTTTAGTTGTGAACTTTTGATTCTAGATATTGATGATTGAGTCCTTGACTCTTTTAGTATTTATAAATATTATTTAGTATTTTTTGAGAAATTAATTAGTATTTCATTGTTTTTTATGTTTACTTTTAGTTTAGTATTCTATGGCTATTTTAGACTTCGACATAATGTTATTGTCATTGTCATATGATGAATTTACATTTTATCATTTTCGATGTGCATTGTATAATTTCAATTCAGTGTTCCACGGGGATGCATCCCCCAAGGTTGGGTGCACGCACTCCTCGCACCCCACGCACTCGAGATAAGGGGGGCGTCTGGGGAAACGTTTCCCCACGTCCTCCTTTTGGGGAGATGTGGGGAGACGCAGGGGGGCATTTCCCTAGTGTGGAGATGCGACTCCCCAAAAGGGGGACGCTTGGGCGTACCCCTGCGAAATGGGCTATGCGTCCCCTCTTAAATTTGCTTGTAAACAATGATTTATGACAGGAGAAACCTAGTATTTGACCATATTGCCATACTAATGCTATGCAATTCATGGTAATGTTAAATTCTTAAACTAAAAGTGACATTCTCCTTTATCTTTCATTTTCATCCTTTTACTTAAATTTTTAACATTACCATGAAATGACTCAAGAAGTTTAAGAGTGGTTCCGACCTCATTGGATCTCATATGGAGAATTCTTTAGATCTCACTTAAAATACAACAAACTTAACAATTTTTCAGGAATTCAAGATGTGATGGATTGCAATGTTTCCACTGCATTTTGTCATGTACAAGGGGGTATGGAATTAGTATTTAATCAAGAGCACCAAGCCCTCTATGTATTTTAGAGTGAATTTTAGACTCATCACTCCACTGCTTTTGAGTTTTAGTTATATCAATTTACTATTCCAGTGTTCAGATTTCAGTATCTATTATAGTCTATTTTGCCTAGTACTAATTAGATTCTAGAATGATGAAAGATGAATTTTAATTTTAAATCAATTTAGAATCTAGAATGATGAATGATGAATTTAAGTTTTAAATCAATGTAGATTCTAAAATGGTGAATAATGAATGATGAATATGGATCAGAGTATTTCATCATTGAATCTCGTGGTCTATGGATGAATTATGTATGTATTAGTAAGGGTGATGAGTATGGATCAATGCATTTCATTATTTAATTCAATTATGTATGTATCATTGTATTTATGTTTTCATTATTGAATATGAATTTGATATATATATATATATATATATATATATATATATATTAAAAAAATATATATATATATATATATATATACCCCAACATCCCCCCTAAATTTCCTTAAAATTTGAAGGTACTCCCACACGTCCCCCTTGTGCTTCTCCCCCGTGTCTCCCCATCCTGAAGTCTTGATGGAACATTATTTCAATTGTCAAATGATGAAGTTAATTTAGATGTACCTTGCATCATGTCAAATGATGGATTCAATTTAGTAATTTATTTTTAAATTTACATTGCAGAAATATCAAATAATAATTCATAAATGATAATAGTCTAATATAAAATGATAATTATATTCAATCTTTATATGTACATTCTATAATTATTAAGGTTTTCTATTTAATTATTAACCTATTATTGGTATTTTATTTTTTATTTTTATATATTAAATTTTTACTAATTTATACTTTTAAAATTTTTATGACTCTAATATCTTTTGTTTCCCCGAAATTTCTTTAAATTTTGAAATTGTTTATATACATCCCCTTTTTGTGCATCCCCGTCCCAAAATCTCGGTTGTGAATTAGGACAAACCAATCTTATTCTTTCCTAATAACAATAATTTGTATGAGAATAATGTGTATCATAAAATTATAGTCAAATCTATTTTATACCAGATTCTTAAACGAAATAGCAAATGCAAAATTGATTTTGATCATAGCTGACCTATTTACACTCATGTTATTGGAATCTTGATGTTATATTGAATGTTTTTCTTAATCAACCGTGCACTAACAATATTTTTTGTGTAAATAAATACAATCTCACCATGCAGTGACAAGCCATAGTAACACAACAAACCGCATATAGATCGCGCCTCACTTACTGAATAAAGTCATTATGGCATCCTGGCGTATATGTCATGTATTGAAAACGAAATGCAGGATATTTAGCACCCAAGATATACTAAGCCTTTTCATATGCTACAAGATATACTAAGACTTTTCAACCTTTTCACAGGCCGCCACAAAATTACCAAGGCTTTCCCAGACAGTTAAGAAAATATTTTTTGTAAAACTTGAGGCAAAACTATGCACGGAAATACCATATCAAGTAATCGTGAGCGATCTTAAGGCCAATACTGAGGTAAAGAAATAGAGGAAGAGATCGCTCACTGAAAGTGGCATGGCCTGAAACAGAGGCGGTTTGAGAACCTGGAAGAACACCGCCGATCTTCAACATTATTTTAAATTTTTTTGATCTTTCTGAATCTTAACATGACCATTGTGACTCTGTAGTCTTTATCTTACGTACACGATAGTTAAATCTCATGAAATTCTTATTCACAATATAAACATTAGGCTGACCAGACGGATTATGCCGTACAGGTTGATTAAACATACAAATGACTCATTTGCTGCAAACATCCAAGCTGCACGCCGGAGATTGTAAGCAGCCGAGATTCGAGTCCTTTACTCGGCGCTGATCCAGGATGGTGTTTCTGAACACGCCTGGATATCCTTTAAATGAGTCCATGCTTTCTAGATTCTTCGACGTCAGAGAGGTCTCGCCTTCGCCGTCTGAGATTTGGCCGGGGGAGGAACCTAATGTGGATTCCCCTACGCGGCAGATCCTACTGGTGAATGCATTCCATTTTATTTCGCAAGCGCAGAGCCGCCTATAGGCCGACGCCTCAGTCCCAGGCATCTCGCCTGTTGGGTGGTTTAGGTAAAAATTCAGATGAGGCTAGCAATGACACGTGGTCAACGTTAATAGGTATCGTAACAGATGCGGTATTTATGTCGGGCACGGAGAATGTTCACGATGGTTACCCCGCCTCTCGCCAATTCTCTTGAGACATAAATTCCAGGTATTGCCCAAATATAAATAAATAAAATATATATATATATATAAAATATGAAAATGAATTAATGAATGTGCTCTGCTGGTAATAAGAATCACTGCAAAAACAAGCACAGATGGCATATTTTTTTATGTGTTGCGAACCAAGACAGATGGCATATTGGCGTATTGTTTAAGAAATAACTTTTTTGGTTAGGGAATTTTTTAGTTTAAGAAATAACCTGTCTGAATTTTGGATTTTTTTTGGTTATGGTAAATTTTTTTTAAATTTGTGCAAATAAGTTGGGGTGAAATTATAATTTATTATTGTTTAAAATGTATTTTTGAATATATAAATGGATTTTTTGTTATTTAAAATATGTTTTTGATATATAAATGGATTTAGTACTTTGAAGGTTGTAATTTATTGTCATTTAAAATGTGTTTCTACATATATAAATGAATTTAGTATTCTAAAAATGAAATTATAATTTTTTATTGTTTAAAATGTGTTTTTGAATATATAAATTTGTTTGGCACTTAAAAAACCAAGGTATTAAAATTCTAAATTACTCAAACTTCCAACTTTAAAAATATCTGCCTAATTTCAAACAAAATTGAGAGGAAAAATATCAAAACATATGTTACTTAAATTCCATTTAGTTTGATATGGTGAAATTCCATTTAATTGGGAATGTGAATCTATTAGGTTTACGCCATCCACAGGAACGAATTATCTGTTTTAGTTTCATGTCTTCTTTAAGCTGATAATTATATGTAGATGGTCTGCCATGATAAGAATTTTTTCTAGTTGTGGGTGGTCTGTAACATTATCAGTTTTTCCCGGATTGGGGGGTATTGAATTTTCTCTCAGCCTGGTAAAAATGTTAAAAGCTTTCATAAATAGGATAAAAGCATCCTTTTACGTATATAGTCCATGCCAAGACATTCGCTTCCGTGTCGGGAAATGGTGGTGTATCCTACAGATCTACTGCTGCTGTTTCGACTGTAACAATCTGTCAACACAGCAATTGTAGGTCTTTAGAAGGTTACAGGAGAGACTCGGCTTCGAATCCTACTAAGGCTCTCTGTTTTTCCGGTCAATGCACCCCGGAAATAGATTTCAATCTCTTTTTCCGGTGCTCCTGTGAGCCTTTAATGATCCATTTGAACGTTCTGAGTGTTTACCTGCCATCGTCTTATGCCTCCATAAATTCACTGAACCTTAGACCTCTCGGCATCTGCTCTTTTGGCGGCAGGCTCTCGTCATCTGATCCATCCAAGTACTATTCTAGAGTATTCCCCCCCCCTTTTTTCTTGGGATCCCATCCCCTCAATTGGTCTCTCTTTAATTCCATTTCCAGAGTGTGTCCTTTCTCCTGACAAGATCTTCTGAGAATGATCTAACCCTGTACCTTTTCTAGCTCTACTTCCGCAGAAGTCTTTATTCTCCAGGTATTTCTCTCCGTCGGTCTTCTCCTTTGGGATTCCCACAAAGTACTTGTGGTACGGGTGGATCCATCTTTCGGGATTTCTCCTTCTGGCAAGGATGGCAGATGACAGTGACTCTCCTGCCACGCGGGCCTTATTTGCTGCTGCCATCAAGGCTGAATCATCACGTGATTTCGCCTCCCGGAATCCTGGCTGGCATGCCACGGTGTCCGACATGCTCCCATCTGATTTAAGAGATCCCCCTCTTCAGGGGAGTCTTGTCTCACATTCTCAAAAGAAGGGCCCGCATCCTCCAAAGGAACACTTTGCCCATGGGCGGCACCGTTACAAGCAAAAGGCTCCTGTTAAAACGGTTCCTCCTCCAAAAGCCGTTTCGGTCTCTGGCTCTTCTTTGACAGATCGTATCGAAAGCCTTCAAAAGCATGCACTGGTGGGAAAATGGTATTTCCCCGAAATGAATGAGGAGAATATGAGAAAATGGATATCATCCTCCTGGTCCCCTCTCATTGGATACACTCCAATCATTTCCCGTCTTATGAAAGACTGGTTCTCTTTCCACTTTCAGAAGGAGTCGGATCTGGAGTTGGCTCTGAATAGACCTTGGGTCTCTGGCAGAAGTTTCCTTTCCCTGTCGAGATGGTATCTGGGCTTTGACCCTCTCAAAAACACTCCATCCCATAGTATGATTTGGGTCAAGCTCCCCAATTTGCCATTGGAGCTTTGGACGACAGAGATCCTCGCCTTGATTGGAAACGCAATTGGAAAGTTCATTTATGTTGATCCATGGGTCAGAGGCGAGAAGGATAAAAGAATCGCGTGGATTCTTATTGATAAACCATATAAGGGTGGCTATCCTGATCAGATTGAAATCTCCTGGGAAGGGTCAAAAATTTGCCAGCGCCTTGATTTTTGGGGAATCCCGTTTCGATGCTCCTCTTGTCATCGGACGGGTCACCTCATCAACAATCGCAGATTTCGTCGCCACAGGCCACACAATTTCCCTCCACGAAAGGAGCGGCAATCGGACTCTGATTCTCAATCTGCAGATGTCAGTCTCTCGAGGACTCATTTCTCTTTCAAATCTTCTGATGTCCGATGCTCACAGGTAAATACTCAAAATCGTCCAGGATCACCAAACATGGCGGATCTTAAGAGTCCACCCTCACCGAAGCTGTATAACGTATCTACAGCCCTCTCCCCACCGCTCATGAATATGTCAGACTTCATTAGTCCTCCCATCCTGGAGCAGCATGACGAGGCGGCAGTACCCTCCCCGCCGGCTATGAATAAAGCTGATTTCGTTGTGGGAACGCACCCAATTCAAATCACATCATCCTCCCCCTCCCCCACTAAGTCGCCCTCTGTCAATCCCAAAGGAAAAGAGCCTTTGATATCACCGACCCCTTTCAATTCTCCAACAAGCTCGCCGGTGAATAGACATGACAGCGACATCGACCATCTTCTACAGCGGCACCCATCGATTCTTGAACCCCTGACGATCCATAAGCCTTCCTTCCCCATTATCAGCCCCAACTCTGCCAAAAATATCACAGTAAGAAAAAAGCACAAAGGGGGGAGCCGCCACTTCAGAGGTCGAACGATTGCCTCTGATTTGGAGATCACAAACCTGCCTCTGGTTGATGTCCCGATTCTTGAATCTCCCATTCCACAGCCTCTTAGAGCATGCACGGCTGGTCAACCCTCAAAATGACCTTCTTAATCTCTTACAACATTAGGGGTCTTGGTGCCGCCCCTAAATTCCTGGCGCTGAAGGAGACCCTCGTTTCTGCTCATTCCCATATTATTTTTATACAGGAAACAATGCATTCCAGCTCTGTGTCCCTGGCTTTTTTCAGAAAAATGTTTCCAACATGGCATATGGCTGCCACAGATGCTGAGGGTTTGTCTGGTGGCCTGGTGGCTCTGTGGGATCCGCACAGGGTCAAAGCAAAGGCCTTCAAGTGCTGTGCTGGAATCCTCATCTCGGCCTCCATAAGAGGAAGACCACAGATTCTTAATATCTTAAACATTTATGCGCCCTACAGGAACAGAGCTCCTTTTTGGAATACTTTGTTTGATTCTGAAATTCTAGATATTGAATCCCTATTAATTGCAGGTGATCTAAATCTGACTCTCAACTCAGATGAATGCTGGGGACAGTGTAGGAAAAAGGACTGCATGGCTGACAAAATGAGACAGGAACTTCTAAAAAGGGACCTGGTCGACATCATTCCAGAGAAAATGACTCCAACCTGGGAAAATGGTAGGCTTGGCTCTGCTTTCATTGCAAAAAGAATCGATAGATTCATCTTAAATTCCAGCATCATCGAAAAGTGGGGAATGCCGATAGCAAAGACTGGAAGTGATCTTACATCGGATCATAAGCCCATCCTTTTGGAATGGAGGCATATGGAGCGAAGGATGGGCTATGCTTTTAAGTTCAACAGAATCTATCTGCAGGATGATTCCTTCAACGAGTTCATAAAAAAAATCTGGACAGATTTACATCAATCCGATGAGGCAATCTGGTTCACTTTTCGGGAAAAAATACAAATGCTGAGAGATGCTACAAAAGACTGGCAGATAAAAAAGAAGAAGAAAGATAAACAGGAACTTCATGATATAAACAAGGAAATATGCATGCTTTCCTCCTCTGTCCAATATAGCGGCCTATCTTTTGACAAAAAATCTCTTATCAGATCCCTGGAAAGAAAAAAGCAAGATCTGCTGCAAAAGGAGGAAGCATCTTGGAGGTTAAAAAGCAGAGCTACTTGGCTGAAGGAGGGTGACCGAAATACGAGGTTTTTTCACAACTTCGCCAACGCACGCAGAGCAAAGAACTCAATATGGAAGATAGAGGACGGCAATGGAGGTTTTCTCTACTCCCAACAGGAAATATCAGCTGAAGCCACAAGGTTCTTCAAAGAACAATATAAAAGACAAAGAAGTGAAGTTTCTGACATGCTGTGGGCTGTTAACCTATTACCGGTCATGTTTGATGATAATAAAAATGAGGAGTTTTTCAGGCCTATTACGGAGGAGGAGCTTTCTGACACTATCAAGAGCTTTAAAAAAGATAAAAGCCCAGGGCCAGATGGTTGGCCGATAGAATTCTTCTCTCATTTCTATGATCTCTTCAAAGATGGCTTGCTGGGCATGGTAGATGCCTCCCGCATCTCGGGCAACATAAATGGAGCTTTATCCGCCACCTTCATTGCCCTTATTCCCAAAAAAGCCAAATCAACATCTTTTGGGGATTTCAGGCCAATTGCCTTATGCAATACTCTCTACAAGATTATTTCTAAGATAATCGCGGAAAGAATGAAGAAAGTTCTAAATTCTTTCATTACCAAGGAACAGCATGCTTTCCTAAAGGACAGACTAATCCTGGATGCAGTAGCTATGGCTCAGGAATGTCTCTTCTCAATCTGCTCCAAAAATACTGATGCTGCTGCTCTCAAGATTGATCTAAAAAAGGCTTTCGACTGTGTGGATTGGGGCTTTCTCAGAATCCTTCTTGCAAGAATAGGTTTAAAGACACAAGGTATAAGTTGGATTATGGCGTGCGTTGAAAGTGTTAATTTCTCAGTCATCATAAATGGCGCCCCATCAACTTTCTTCAAAGCGGAGAGGGGGCTCCGCCAGGGATGCCCCCTTTCCCCTCTTCTTTTCATTCTGGTGATGAATTCCCTCAGTGCCCAGATTAATTTAGCTGTCTCTGAAGGAAGGTGTAGACCGATTAAGATGTGCAAGGACATTACTCTATCACATAATCTTTTTGTAGATGACATTTTAATTTTTGCAATGCTGTGCAAATCTACATGGGCCTGTTTATATGTGATTTTTCAGAAATTTCAATCGGCCACGGGCTTGACCATTAATAAAACGAAATCTGTGCTATTTCATAATGGAACTAATCTTGCAATAGCACAATGGATAGCTGATCGTTTTGGTATAAATCTCGCGCTGTTAAAGGATGGCTTCACTTATTTGGGGTTCCGCTTAAAAGCAAAAGGGTACTGCATTCGAGACTGGAACTGGCTCATCGACCGCTTCTACAACAAAATTTCATGCTGGGAAATGCGTTTTCTTTCTCTGGCAGGTAGATTTATATTGGTTCAGGCAGTGCTTTCCCAGCTCGTGGTTTATTGGAGTCACCTCTTTCTCCTGCCGGCAACCGTCTCCAAAAAAATGAAGTCCTTGGCTGCAAACTTCATGTGGGGCGGTCGCACATACCAATCCAAGATCCACCTTGTGAAGATGGACTCCATCACTAGACCGAGGAAGACTGGCGGTTGGGGCCTTCTGCACATGAAGTTTTTCGGTAAAGCGCTCCTTTGCAAATCTCTCCACAGAGGCATATTTGGCAACAATCCATGGAGCACCTTCATCAAACAGAAATATCTCAAAGGTCGGAATTTATCATACTGGTACAGGAGGTCTACTTTAGGCATCAGAACAGGCTCCACAATTTGGCTGAATTTCAGGAAGTTACAGTCTTTTTTCATGGAGAACTTAAGATGGTCTATCTTTTCTGGTGAGGGTGTTCTCATTGGTATCGACCCCACACAGCACAAGCTAGAATCCTTGATTCCCCCAGCTTTACTTACCTTCTTCCACTCAAAGGGCCTTTTCACCTGGAATAAACTTATAGATTCATGGTCCTCACAACAGCCAATCTGGAAGAATGAAATGCAATTAGCTTTACCTCCTCCCCTCTGCCCCCTATGGCTTTCTGCTACAAATGGTTTCTCAAACAAAGGAATCGTTCAATCTGGTACAAAGGACGAACTAATTTGGTCTTTTGAGAAACCCTCCCTACCTGTTACCGTCAGAAACCTCTACTCTCTCCTCTCAACCGACCTTCCGCTATCCTCCCCTACCTTTCCCACCAAGCTCTGGAAATCTCCCTGCCCTCTTAAATCCATCCTCTTCTCATGGCTACTATTCTCTAACAAGAACCTCACCTGGGAGGTTCTCCAAAAAAAAGGATGGCAGGGCCCTGGCAGGTGTCAACTGTGTTTAGCTGAAGCTGAATCAAACACTCATATGTTCTTCGAGTGTGCTGCTTCCTCTTCAATCTGGTACGAGCTTTCTCTGACTTATGGTTTTTCTCACCGGTTTTTTCCTTCTGTACAGGATGGTTTCTTCTGGTGGAGTGCCCAGCGCCCCTCCTGGCGCGCTCTTTTCATCCTCACTTGCTGGTACATCTGGAAATGGAGGAATGGACGTATCTTCCAGAATATCTGTCAGCCCCTTGATTCCATTTTGATCACTATTTCGGGGTCCATGCCTTCCTTCGACTAGCTCGATTCTTATCTGGCAGCTTTGTCTCACTGATAAGACCAATCTGATCATGAAGATCCATTGCATGTTTTGCGGCCCTCCTTGGTCCATCTCTTGTGATATTCTCAGTCTTATGTTATAGATCATCTTCAGTTACATCTGATCTCATTCTGCTTATTTGAGGAACTATGTGTTTTTTTCCTATCTATCTGAACTTTTTATCTTGACTGAGGTTCCTGTAACCTCCATGTATATTGATCATTATATCATCTTAATATAATCATATGTTGCTTTTTTCTCTGAAAAAAGAAATTCCATTTAATTTGATATGGTGTGAATAGACGAGGAAATGCTAATCCTTTAATAATAGCTTTGTTATAACAAATTGAGACAAACTTACCTATGTAAACTAATTTGTTTATATAGAGTTTTGTGTTTGTATAGAGAATTTTGTTTTCATGGACTTTCAGATTGAAACACTAAACAACCATTTAAAATTTTTTATTTAAGAAAAAATTCAAAAAAAATCAATCCAAGATATATATTTTTAATTTTTAATTTAAAAATAAATAAATAAAAATATCCCACAAAACTTCAAACCAACAAATTTTCCTGGCCAATTCTTTCTTCAAAGTACCTTCCCCATAACCGATATCAATAAGAACCGCACAACAAAGTCCCACGATCTATATAGTTGAAAAATGTAAAGGCAAAATTAAAAAGATCTACAGAATTAAGCCTGTGATCAAGTTGAAAAGAAAACGATCTATATGGGTGAAAAACGAAAAGGCAAAGCTAAAAAATCCACATCATTAAGCCTGTGATCAAGCTAAAAAGAAAACGATCTGTATAGTTTTATAGTTGGAAAATGAAAAGGCAAAATTAAAAAGATCCACATCATTAAGCCTGTGATCAAGCTGAAAAAACCAGAGGCAAAAGAGGATCAAGCTGAAAAGAAAACAGAGGAAAAAGAAAATTGAGGAATCTATGTATTGAAACACTAAATTGATTAAGTTATTTATTGAACCCGTAACTGATCTCGAAATAGACTAGAAGGCAAAAAAATTGATGAATTCGTCTGATTATATGCAAAACAACCTCATAAGTCTAAGAGCCCTGTCTCTATCCTATTACAACAAATAAGGGCCCTGTCTCTGTCCTATTACAACAAATATTACTTACTTTTTTCCAAGTCATGAATAAAAATTACAACATCCATTAAGCTTACTAAATATATCAAAAATAAAAATAAAAAGGAGAAACATGTGTCACCAAATTATTTTGAGTGAAATAACCGATAGTTATTTGACCTCGGGTTTGAATTAACTAATTTACAAATTTTAACTCAACTTTTGACCACATTTTAGAATTTCGTTGACGGTTTTTTACCATATTTTAGAATTTCGTTGATGGTAGTCTTATGCATGTGAAAGTGAAACGCTAGGCTGAACCACCAAGGTATAAGAAGCTCGAGAGCAAAACTTCACACTCAAGGAAAAGATACATGCCTTGTCAAACTTGCACACCATTGGCAACAGTTCTATGGAGACTCGATGTGGTTGGTTGCACCTCCAAATGGCTCCTTACTTCTAACCAAAGGGCTCATCATATCTCCCCATAACTGAAAGATGTAATTTAGAAGGGAAGATACAACTTTTATCTTGTCAGAGATAGTAGATCTAACTTCTTATAATGTTATTGCAAACCTGTTAAGCCTGGAGAACTGTTTAACCTTGAGCTTCAAGGAATCAAAAACCATTTTAATTTCATATACGCATCGTGCATGGATCTTGATCTTGTAAAACGCTATGCCCAGATTTAATATGTCTACACCCTTTCTCAAGTAAAACTAATGTGAAACGAAGTTACAGACAGCAGTAGTTATGGCAAGTCAATGTGGTTGGTTGCACCTCCAAATGGCTTCTTACTTCTAACTAAAGGGCTCATCATAACTCCCCATAACTGAAAATTGTAATTCCAAATGGATTATCCAACTTTTCTCTTATCAGAGATGGTAGATCTAACTTCTTATAATGTTAGTGCAAACCTGCTAAGCCAGAAGAACTGTTAAGCCTCGAGCTTCAAGGAATCAAAAACCATTTTAATTTCAAATACTCATCGTATTTGGATCTAGATCTGGTAATAAGCTATGCCCAGATTTAACATGGTTACAACCTTTTCTAAAGTTAAACTAATGTGAAACGAAGTTACAGATAGCATCATAGCAGTAATTATGGCAACTCAATGTGGTTGGTTCCACCTCCAAATGGCTTCTTACTTCTAACCAAAGGGTTCATCATAATTCCCCATAACAGAAAATTGTAATTTAGAAGGGATGATGCAACTTTTATCTTATCAGAGATGGTAAATGTGACTTCTTATAACGTAAGTGCAAACCTGCTAAGCCTGAGGAACTGTTATTTCTTGAGCTTCAAGGAATCAAAAACCGTTTTAATTTCAAACACACATCGTGTATGGATCTGGATCTTGTAATAAGCTATGCCCAGATTTAACATGGTTACACCTTTTCTTCAAGTAAAACTAATGTGAAACGAAGTTACAGATGGCAATAGTTATGGCAACTCAATTTGGTTGGTTGCACCTCCAAATGGCTGCTTAGTTCTAAGTTCTAACCAAAGATCTCATCATAACTCCCCATAACTGAAAATTGTAGTTTAGAAGGGAAGATGCAACTTTTCTCTTAACAGAGATGGTAGATCTAACTCCTTATAATGTTAGTGCAAACCTGCTAAGCCTGAAGAACTATTAAGCCTTGAGCTTCAAGGAATCAAAAACCATTTTAATTTCAAATATGCATTGTGTATGGATCTGGATCTTGCAATAAGCTATGACCAGATTTAACATGGTTACACCCTGTCTTCGAGTAAAACTAATGTGAAAGGAAGTTACAGACAGCAGTAGTTATAGCAACTCAATGTGGTTGGTTAAACCTCTAAATGGCTTCTTACTTCTAACCAAAGGGCTCATCATAACACCACATAACTGAAAATTGTAAATTTAGAAGGGATGATGCAACTTTTCTCTTATCAGATACGGTGGATCTAACTTCTTATCATGCTAGTGCAAACCAGCTAAGCCTGGAGCTGTTAAGCCTTGAGCTTCAAGGAATCAAAAACCATTTTAATTTCAAATACTCATCGTGTGTGGATCTGGATCTTGTAATAAGCTACGCCCAGATCTAACATGGCTACACCCTTTCTTCAAGTAAAACAAATGTGAAACGAAGTTACTGATAGCAGTAGTTATGGCAACTCAATGTGGTTGGTTGCATCTCCAAATGGCTTCTTACTTCTAACCAAAGGGCTCACCATAATTCCCCATAACTGAAAATTGTAATTTAGAAGGGAAGATGCAACTTTTCTCTTATAAGAGATAGTAGATCTGACTTCTTATAATGTTACTACAAACCTGCTAGGCCGGGAGAACTATTAAGCCTCGAGATTCAAGGAATCAAAAACCATTTTAATTTGAAATACGCATCGTGTATGGATCTGGATCTTGTAACAAGCTATTCCCAGATTTAACATGGTTACACCCTTTCTTCAAGTAAAACTAATGTGAAACGAAGTTACAGATAGCAGTAGCTATTACAACTCAATGTGGTTGGTTGCACGTCCAAATGGCTTCTTACTTCTAACCAAAGGGCCCATCATAACTCCCCATAACTGGAAATTGTAATTTAGAAGGGAGGATGCAACTTTTCTCTTATCAGGAATGGTAGATCTAACTTCTTATAATGTTAGTGCAAACCTGCTAAGCCTGGAGAAATGTTAATCAAAAACCACTTTAATTTCAAATACGCATCGTGTATGGATCTTGTAGCCCAGATTTAACATGACTACACCCCTTCTTCAAGTAAAACTAATGTGAAACTAAGTGACAGATAGCAGTAATTATGGTAAATTTGGCAAAAATGCTCATGTAGACCCCATGAAACGAATTGAAGGATATACAATACTTACCCTCCGTTTTCCTGAGACTGTCCAATGGGGTTTTCTTGGTCGGAACACTGAAAATATCGCTGCCCGCCTCATCTTCTTCGTCGCTACTGTTGAATCGCTTGTAAATGTTACAAAAAGAATGATAGGTAACGAATGTAGCCCAGATAAGCGCAACAGGCAGAAAAGCACCACCTAACATACATAAGCACAATTGCTTATGATGAAAATTCCATAAACTTAACATAGACAAATTCATAAAGAGAAAAACAATTAGGAAATAAAAATGGGTTTGAATAAATGGCAACCGCAAGTAAAACAAATGCATTTTCAGGACATTCAGGATGATTTAAATAAATGAAAACGCCAAATACCTTCAATTTCTTGATCGTTGCAGAGGACCATTGCCATTACTGTTTTACCATCAGCCCCCAATACTTGCATCCACAACACGGACACCGCTCTCCGGAGCAGAATTCTCTTCCAGTTAAAAATATTTTCCTCCGATCCAACTACAAAATCAGACTTACCCAAGCCATTGTAATTACAAGTAGTAGCTTCATCAAAAGCTCCATCAAACATACGATCTGGACCCATTTGTGGTATCACCATGTTGAGCTTGGGCACGATTGTTTCATTCACATTTTTTTCATCCATTGCCCCCAACTCGTACAGATGGTGAAGACTTCTGAGCTATAAGCAGATTTCAAAGAGATACCTTAATCAACAAGTCATTGTTTTACAAAGAGTCTTGTAATATATTACCCTAATCACATGTCATTACCATGATATCATCGCCTCCCTATTACCGCGTTTAACATCCAGCACTTCAGCATATTCTCACATGGGGGAGTTTTGTGGTTTTGGGTCAGTCAAGGTTTTTCTCGGTTGTCTTGGTAAAAAACCTCTAAATAAAGTTTTATATTCGAAACTCTTTAAAATCAAATTTACTCAAACAAAACATACTTTTGATTCTTTCATACAAAGCCCAATCAGATTTAAAACTAAATTTAATCAAACAAGACAATTTAAATGTTATTTATCTCAGACTCTTACCGAGAGAAATACCCTATGGTAGACCATGACTTGACTCCAGAACCCCACGCAGAAGTAGGAGCTGCGTGGAGGAAAGCTGGGAGGTGAATCGCCACTTTCCCGCCTATATTATGTGCTTTTCCAGGACACAGATGACTGGTCGTGCGAAGTTCCCGCCGACATTGTGTTTTTCGAGAACACATATTATTGGTCGGTCGGCGCAAGTTATGTTTGATGGTATAGCGTTGGGTACAATGAAAACCGAGCAATCACCATCTTGGCTGGAGATTCGGCATTAGCATCTTGACCCTTAGTATTCTTCCTCGCAAGTTCCTCCTTATAGGCCATTAGAGATAAAGGATGCTAGTTGGTCGGGCCACATTCAAATCGTGAAGGGTACTAGTTGGTTGGGCAACATTCAAATTTGCCATGGGTTGATTGATTGATTTTAATGACATTTAGGCTGAATAGTGTAAGGGATCGAGAGAATAATAGCTTGATTATAAAGTTAGTAATCTTATTGATCTTTTCTGGATCTTGACTAGAAAGCTAGTAATCTGATTGATCTTATATTCATCAAACAGATGGTACATGTTGTTGATCTTTAAATTGTTTTCATATTGAATGTGGATATCCTCATAGGTTGCACATTCGATGACAAAATGTCATTCCATCTCCACCACACCCTTATTGCAAAATATGCAAGTTCTCTCTTCCCAAACTTTCTTGAGTACCCTCCACCTACCTGTCTCACATCTAAGGTGGTGTGGTCATGTCCCCGTTGTGCAACTAACAACCTTGTTTTTCTTTTAATATTTGCCCCTAAATATGTTTTCTGACCATGGTCACAAGTTGGGCTAAACTCTTTGATGTAATATGCTTTTTTACTCCTAGTATGATTGGTCCTCATGGCTGTCCAAAAATTTTCAAACACAAAATTTGTTATTTCTTCAAGTTGGGCTAAACTCTTTGATGTAATATGCTTTTTTACTCCCAGTGTGATTGGTCCTCATGGCAGTCCAAAAAATTTCAAACACAAAATTTGTTATTTCTTCCTTGGTGTCAGGACATTCATGTAGTTAGATACTCCACTTACTCAACCACTTTTTGTTTTACTTCATCCATGTTTTCTTCGTACCATATAATTCCTCCTCCACCGCTATCTTGGGCCAGCATTGGTTATCCATGTTTTCAACCTTCTTTAAATAGCTTACCAACCTTATTATCATTGCCACCTCCATGCCAATGGAAAAGTACATGCTTTAGCTAAAAGAATATTGTGGCTTTAACTTTGAGAATGCTTGTAATTAGTTGCTTTTGGATTATTTCTAGTTGTCTCCAGCGGCAAGTTGACATGTTGCTTCCCCATGCTTCACAACCATAGAGAACAATCAAAGTAACCAGCAAACCAAAAAGAGTTTTTTGGGTTTTCCAACCCCAAAGTTCAACTTGTTTGCACTTGTTTTGAAGTAAGTATGAGGCTTTTTGTCCTCCATGTATCCTTTGTGCCCTACAAGTTTCCCAACTAAGCTTGTATTGGAAGTCAATCCCAAGATATTTGTATTCTTTTACTATCTCCAATGGGTTACCTTCGAAAAGAAAGGTGATTGGTTTATCTTTTCTATTTAAAGAGAAGATCATGAGTTTAGTCTTGGCAGGGTTCACTTGCATCCTGACCTCTTGACAAAAGTGCTTTAAGGCTTTCAAGTGCTCTCTTAATCCATGCTCTGTTTTTTAAATTAGAATAAGATCATCCACATATAAAAGTAGTTTCACCACATAGCTTGTTGAACGGACACCCTCTCCATTTGTTTTGCTTAACGAAGCTTCCAGCCTATCAATGTATAAACCAAACAAAGTGGTGGATAGAGGACATCCTTGTTTAACACCAATATCACTACCAAAACATCCAGGCATTCCTTCACTTGTTCTGATTTTAGCTTTAACCTTCTCATCAAATCGATGAATTGCCGCTCTATATCCTTCTGGGATACCCAACTATCCCATTCGGTTCCATAGTTTGTCTTTGGGTACTGTGTTAAAGGCTTTTTCAAAGTCCACAAAACAACAATAGGTTGTTTCACCTTGTTTGTCCTAAATTTTATCTATCAAATGTCTAAGAGTGACACAGTGATCAATGATAAAGTGCTTAGGTCTGAAACCCATATGCCCTTTTGCAATTGTTATTTCCCATTAAAACTTGGGTAAGATTTAAATCTATGTTATGAAATTTAAAATGGTATTAGTGTTTATTTATCAAATAATGTTACAATGTAAATAAATGAATGTTTTTTTAAGATAGAGAAACTATCATGATCACACAATCAATTAGTTGAACAAATATCTGAACAACATGACAATCTAGTAAAGCTAGTTAATTGGAGAATATATCTCAACCTAATTAGATTGAATAACCTCCTACAAGCTAGGAACAAACTCATTTACTTAGAAAGCATCACACCCAAGACAAGTAAGAGTTATAACTCTAACACTCATCCTTAACGATTATTTGTCTTAATCTTGATCAACAATGTTTATCTATGGTCCAATCTAGGGTTTACAAACATTCCCAAAATATTGATGTCCATATAAAGAAACAATTATCCACTAGAACGCATGGGTCACTAGCAACTGCAATTACCAATCTATTAGGATGTTCTTTGTTTACATGGTTCATTCAACCATCATATATTCATATATGTATCTTGTAACAAACCTTTTTCATTACCCCTGCATTTTGTATACACAGTTGTATGTTGTCAATGTAAGAGCCATGGTTGGTTGAGCTAGTTGAACTATAAATTGAAGAATTAAATGTAACCTTAAATGGTTGCCTGAGGAGAGGATGACACAAATCCATGAGTTTTAAGGGAAGAGGGAACTCGCTTGTTTGAATAGCCATGAAACTACTTTGGAGTTATGACGATAGTCGATTCTTACCTAATAGGGCTATCATTGCCTGACAAAAGTTATGAGACTAGACAGGGGCAGTGAAGGGCATAGGATGGTGCTCATCTCCCCTCGAAGATCGAGGAATGGCAGGGCATAGGATGACTCTTTAAGAAAAAGAGAGAATCGTCGAAGATGGTGCACAAACGTGGAAAAGGAGAGCAAGGTTTGCATTGAGAGCATGGAGCGGACTAAGAAGCGGAGGGAGACTACGCCTTTTCTAAAAATGAAGGGACGCAAAGGAAAATATATTACACATAGCAAAGAAGTATGTGAGATTCTTTTAGGACATTGAATTCCCCTTCTTATTTGATTGGTTATTGTTCTGAGAAGTGTCCAAGATTGGTGAAAATAAGGTGGGAGTTATGGAGCATGATAAGAGAAATCCAAGGCACATTTGGAGATAATTGTTGAGCCCTGTGCTCTATGAACCTTGGGTGTTAATCCCTGTGTTTATGTTTGAGGCCACTAGATTGTGTGTCTATGCTTGTGAGGTCAATGGGAGGCCTAGTGGATAACCAAATCTGTGGTGCTCGTTGTATAGTTGATAAACCACCTAGACATGTTGTGCTTGCTAGAGATTTATTAATCACCTAGATACTTGAGACAGTTGATAAACCACCTATACAGTGGATTCAATCTCCTGGACTGAACAATACCCCATCTCAACCCTCGGTGAAGCCCTATGAATGGACTCGGGAGAGTAAGTGAGTTATTGTGGTGCTTACTATTAGAGGACAATGGACAAACCACTTAGTTAGTAAACTCTATCTTCGGGTGCCTATTTAAATCATTGGTGTGAAGTCCCTTCAACAAGCATTCATTCAAACTATGGATCTGGCTTGTGGGTAGTCAACTGCAAGAAAGGTTGCAATGTAACTAACCTATGGTTTAGTGGAGAGTTGAAATCTATCTTTCAGTTGCCAATCATTTCAATATATTTAAATAAGTATAAAGTTGTGTATATTTGGATCACAAGATGATTGTGAATTTGATCTTGTATGTTCATGTGTGAATGCTTGGATATTTTTATTACACTTATTGCTAGCTACTTGGGATATTATGGTTTCAATGACTTGTAACACCATGGAGTTGCTACTATATTCATGATTTATAGACTATTTATATGCTTTGACTTAAGTGTATACATGATTATGTTGCCAGGTGCTTACCTTAAGAATGTTGTTGTAAGATGTGAGTTCTACAGACATTTTGTGATGCTTTTGTTTGGATTGAAATTCCATTTAATCACTCAGACATTCATAATGTTAAGAAATAAATGATAAACTGCTTAAGAGTGGGTTGTAGATTTGTGAGATATGTCGGAGGTTAAGGTTGAGCCTCAAGCTACGCCTTTCAGGAACTTTTGCTTATGGGTTATCGCCCCTTACCTCATAAAATTTTCCCTTTTTCCTTGCTTCTTTGTGTGTTGAAAGAATCTAAGAATTAGAAAATATAGGGTTGGTAGGAGTGATCACTTTGGGAGACAACACAAATCTCTTCACGGACATATTTCCCTTTTTGTTGCATAAGTATCAAGAGATCCATAATTCTAGGGAATTTGGCAAGGACGACACCCTTGCACGGGCCAAATTTTCCCTTAACCAGATTTCACTATATATTCAAGGATCGAGACATTCGAGGGTGGCAAAGGATGTCCATCTCACAAGAGCCCAGATGTCCAAAGGTCCAAATATGTATGTCTTTCATTTGTCAGATGGGGGGCACAACACATAAAGTTATGATAGGATCCACATTGCATTGTTGTGTTATATTAGTTGATTCCAGTATTGGGAGGTTTGGGAATCTGGGGGGTGACAAAAGATTACGCATTGGTGCAAGCTTGGATTTGGTTAGGGCCAAATACATTGGTGTCATGGTGGAATGCCAGCATGGTTGTGCCATGAGGGCAAAATCATGGCACACGTGGTTGCCACGTGGTAATGTATGGAGACATGGCAGAGTTTGAATGGCTAGACTTCTAAAGGCCATAACTTACAATTTCAAAGTCAAATTGTGATAAAATTTATATCATCAGAAAGCTCCTAACGAGATGAGTATGATGGTGAGGTCAAAATCTAATTCTGCAAAATCCAAAGAAGAAGCATTTTGTAACCCCATCTTCATGAGAGACCTTGGGGGTCAGGTTAAAGAAAGTAGGTAACACCTTCCACTACCCGAGATGAGATCAGGGGGTGTAAGTGTGGTTACATAGTTGTACATTTAACTCCCCCTACGTCACCATCATCATCATATTGAGTTTTCTCGACTCAAACATAATCATGCTCTAGGTTATGTCAACTTACCCTCAACCATGCTTTGGATTTTGTCATCTTACCCTCAATCATACTCTCGATGTCCTTGCGTCACACTCCTAAGGAACAACAATATTCTATAGGAATCCCCATCTCTCTCACAAACTTCATCACATCCTCATTTGATTTCTACTTACCACAAACAACACATCAAGTGTCTTCGAATAACCACAAACCTACACTTACAAAATGATTTTCATATTACCACAAATTACACAGGGGTACACATGCCTCATCAGGATTACATCACAATTTCCTTGAGTACATTCAATGGCAAACTCCACTCATAGAGATACAAGTACATCAAACATTTTAAGGACCATTACATGATTAAAGCATGGCATCATGGACTTGCTACAATTACAATGTATGACTCGCATAACAACATGGGCATGAGCCTGTTATTATTGAACACACCCCATAATATTGTCCATCATCGATTAATCTTTGCTACTACCACAACCATTATTCTTTATTGTCATAGTGTTTCCAAATGCACTATCTTTGCTACAAGTACTATCTCTTGATTTTCTTGGACAAATCTCCAATGAACTCTCCATTGTTAGCAAGACCTCTCTATCCTTCATGTTACAAACTCATCATTCTACTACAAAAATTCAACCTGCAACCAATCTTGGTTTCTCAAGTAGGAATAATGCAACTTTCTTACACCACAAAAGGTGTCCATGCTCCTCCCTTCACATGAAGAATTGTCATCATATACTAGTTGGAAATCAAACATACCACTGATCACTCAAATTAACTAAGAAGTTGTTACATTGTAGGGCCTAAGATCAATCTGACCATGAAGACCAATTAATTGACCAGCCTATGGACCTACTTCCATCTACCAAGATACATGGGTGTCATCCACTGTATTCGCCAGTTATCTAGGTAAGTGGTATGGATACAAAATATATCCATCTTAGTCTTACATTCTTTGCATTTTCCATTCTGGCATTACGATGTACCACTCGACAAACCATTACAAAGCTAAATACATAGCCATAACTCATTTATGACTACAACACTTCTTGCTTTGCAAACTCAAGAATGGCGTTCACATAACAAAATAATTGCAACACTTAAAAATAAACATATCAGTAAGAGATATATGATTGTCATCCTCCTCTGCAGTTGTTCACGTCATAGGTATCTTTGTCTTCACCATTAATATCTCGATTCAATGATTGTCTTGGACCTCCTTACTTTTCCTATCATTTGTTAGAGTAACTAATTCTACCAAAACAACTTTATCTTGATATTGATATTGAGGTCACTAGCCTCAATATCTTCATTAACTCCCAAACGTTTTCACCCTAAAATATACTAAACAAAAAAGCATGCATAATCAAATGATCTAAAAAAGTTACCCATTTTGATATTTATCCATACAAGTTGTGTTGTAGATCTAACCCATAAATATTATAGATCTGATATAAAAATACAAGACAATGGAAATAAACCTAGAATTAATATGATTGAAATAGATAGAAATGATTCTATTTATTGATCAAACCCTTAAGGTAGGGCAACACCATACATTCACTCCTTAAGGAAGGAGAACACTCCACAAGCCATATGTTTGTTCATACAATAATCCTTGACTCTCTCCCATGTGGAGTCTCTAGCCTCTATATAGGCCTCATACATACAATACCATGGATCATTACCATGGTTCCCTCATACCATCAAACTAATACCATGGGCCCATTACATTATTATTAACTACTTGTGGTCCCTTACATAACATGGGTTAACCACCTTATTTATTACTATGGCCCATCTCATTATTACATTATTACCTTGGGTACCTCCCTTGGTACTCCATATTATCCCCCCTAGGTATATAACATTCCACCCCCCTTTGCATGTTTCGTCCCCGAAACATGGGAATAACACAAATAATAAGATCTACTCAAAAGAGTAGTCCACTGGTACCATGCACGTGCATCTAGCCATCCAAGAGAAAGGTGAATCCTTGGTCTCGCTGGTGCCTCACTCGCTTGAGATGGAAGTTGACTGTGGTAGCTCTGCAGTGTTGATGTGTAGTAGGTGGATCTTCGCTCCTCTCTATCTGTCCTGCGGGGGTTGTTGTCCATGTGGCTAATTGGTTGCCATCTTGATGGTTGTCTTGCGGGGTGATGTGGGTGATGATATGTTGAAGTTTTAACCCACGATGACTTTTTCTTTAATTCACCCTGCTGTGGTGCCTGTTGTGGTGTCTTCTTTTCCAATATGACTTCAACCACTGAGCTCTCATCTGATGTACCTGTAACCTTTTCTGCTTCAGCCTCTGTTTGTGTTTGATTGTCGATCATCAAAGGCTCATCATCTGATATGTCATTCCCTGGAACATCTTCTGCTTCCGCCTCCATGTACTCTACCTGTTTATTGATGGAAATATCATGTAATGTAATTTTCTTCTTTTTATACCAGAGCTTCAGGAATTTCTTCTGCACATTAATATTGATAGTACCCGCAGATTCCATCCAAGGATATCCCAAAACAACATCCATATTATCCATCTCTGAAGTATAAAAATCACCATGCAACACATACTTATCCATAGAAATCTTCAAATCCTTATACACTTGAACATCCTCATCATCCACCTGTGCGTTTTCAATGTGTTTTGCAGGAACTTGCAATGTTTTTGCCAAATTAGCATTGATGAAATTATGCTTGCAACTAGGATTTATAGAAACAATGATCTTCTCTTTCTTAATCAATCCATGAACCTGCAATAAGAAAACATCAGTAGAAAATAACCCTTTAGGTTCCATGGTTTCCTTCTTTTCTGTAAAAATAAAATCTTTGCTAGGTAATGTGTCTGTCTGTGTGAGCTTATCAACAAGAATAGTTTTTCGGCCAAAGTGGTCCATAATAGCTTTTGTGAATATGTCCCAAGTCCAAAACCTTCTATTGGAACATTGATGCTCTTGCCACCATTGTCGTCTTTCATTGTCCAAGTACGTGCTTGCCACCATAAGCTGAGTCTCATTATCTAAGATGTTATTCAGATTGAAATACTGCTCCATTTGTGCTAGCCATCTAGCTGGATGAGAGCCATCAAATTTATACAAGTTCCTCAAATTCTGATTTGGGCCCGCCATCACAAAAAATTTAGCGAAAATTTGAAATGGTCACAATTCCGTCAATATTGCTCAGAATCCCTATTATAACCTGTTTTTGGAAATGGAACAACCATTCTGCATCTGCCCATGTGATAGAAATCCTGATTCAGACACTGGAATTTCAGATCTGCGCTACTACTCTCCCGCCGTCACCCAAAATTTCTGGAAAAAGAGCCGATTTTAAAGCAACGATATCTCCCTCATCTGGACTCCAATTCGATTGATTTTTTTTTATGAAATTGGGTATTTTTTCACAAAGAATCTAGATCTGCAATTAGATTTTTCAGATCTTTCACTAGGATGTCCAGATCTGCGCCGCAAACTCGCTGCCCTGAAAAATTGTCTACAACCCCACTGATTTTTAGATCAGCGATATCTCCTTCATCCGGACTCCGATTCAACCGATTTTTTTTTTGAAATCGGCTATTTTTTCACAAAGAATACAGATATGCAATTAGATTTTGCAGATCTTGCACCAAAACATACAGATCTGATCTGCAAACTCGCCGCCCCCGAAATCCTGTAAAATAAATAAATAAATAAATAAAAATTTCTCCACTTTTGTGCCCAAGAAAGTGCTCTGATACCACTTGTTGTAGATCTAACCCATAAATATTTTAGATTTGATATAAAAATATAAGACAATGAAAATAAACCTAAAATTAATATGATTGAAATAGATAGAAATGATTCTCTTTATTGATCAAACCCTTAAGGTAGGGCAACACCATACATTCACTCCTTAAGGAAGGAGAACACTCCACAAGCCATATGCTTGTTGATACAATAATCCTTGACTCTCTCCCATGTGGAGTCTCTAGCCTCTATATAGGCCTCATACATACAATATCATGGATCATTACCATGGTTCTCTCATACCATCAAACTAATACCATGGGCCCATTACATTATTATTAACTACTTGTGGTCCCTTACATGACATGGGTTAACCACCTTATTTATTACTATGGCCCATCCCATTATTACATCATTACCTTGGGTACCTCCCTTGGTACCCCATATTATCCCCCCTAGGTATATAACAAGTTGAGTACTTCCATGGTCACAACCACATGTCTCGAAGCATTTCTTTATTACATGCCTCACTTCAACTATGATCACCACACAACCCAAAGGCTAATCCATTTATTTCTCTTGCAACAATGCCATGCAGAGGTCCTTTTAAGTACATGTATCGGCTAGTTTTGAAGCCTTTCGTATGGCAAATCATCTTTCTGATACATCGGCCAATAAGGTAATCATGGACAAGTAATATCACAATGCACCTCTGATTTAACCTACTTTACATCCCAAACATTTCACATGTTTCAATGTTGAAATATGAAGTAATATTCTATAAATACTAGAATCACAATGGAAAATAATCCATGTTTTCAGGGTTCTTTTGCTTCAACGACTTCTAATCTAATTTCCAAAGCGACCCTGCTCATCAAGAAACATAGTGACAAGTAATATCACAATGCACCATCGATTTAGCCTAGTTTACATCCCAAACATTTCACATTTTTCAATGTTGAAGCATGAAGTGATACTCTATAAATACTAGAATCACAATGGAAAATAATTTCTGTTACACTGGAACCGCTCCCGAGAGGTGGGAAACCCGTTCCAATGGTTTCTGCGCTCCCGGGAGCTTTGGAACTGTATGGGAACGTTACATTTTCAGTAGGAGCTGCAACGTGAGCTCTAGAAAGTTCCGGGAGCTTTGAAAACTGCTTTTTTTGGAGTTCGACGTTTCTTGGGGTTGGGCAATACAAAGGCTATAGAGAATATGTTGAACTGCCCACAAAACATGAGCATATGTTGAAACCTTCACAGGAAGAAAGGCCAAAGGCATCCTTAACATCAATATCCTTAATTGAGGAATTGGAGCAATCCCTTGATGGGTTAAAGAAGTGCGTGGCACCTCGATGTAAGGGCGATATCTGTGATGTCATGCTGATGAGTATTTCTTTTGTTGTTTATGTTTATATATCAAAGAGGATTTTGTGTGCATATTGTATGTGGCAATCAATGCTTAAACATTAGAGTTGCTTTGCTTTTTCTCTTAAGAATAACTAGAGAAACATATGTAAAATTGTTCCTTTGTATTTTTGAGCCAACTTGTTTCAAACATTGATCATGTGTAGAGAACTGATAATGAACTTAACATTTTATATATATAAAAAGGAGAGACTTACAGAGAGACACCCAGAGAATATATTTATATATAAGACAAATTATATATTTATTATTTATATATTTAAATTGATTTTAATATTTTGATTTGATCTTAATTTTTATTATTATAGAAATTATATAATTTAAAATTTATTTTATATTTTTATTATATGATATTACCGCTCTCGATTAATCCTTTCCGGTAAATTTTAGGGGAAACCTCTAGCCGTTTCCGACACTCTTGTACCCAAATTCCCAAAATTCCTACGTCGTATTTTCAAAGTTATTTTACTTTAGTGACTTCTAATTTAATTTCCAACGGGACCCTACTTAGATATATGGAATTCATAGGTTGGTGGTGATATTTTTGGGGCCTTGGTTTGCTCTTCGTGTCGATTGGTCTCTGCAATTGGGTGTTGTGGTGCACCTTCTTGTATATTGGTTAATGTTTTTGGGTTCAATGTAGTTATCTATACCATCTTTTTCAGGTTGACAAAGCTTAAAATCATAGAATACACTTACAATTCTCTCTTTGGTTTGTTGGTTCACGACTATTTGCTACATGAAATCGCTCTCTCTTTTGTTTGGAATGATCGAAGTAGTGACTAACTAGTTGGTTCATGGCAACTTCTCTTGCTGGTGTTTTCAAGTGTGGCAACATGGTCCTCGAGATGGTTTTGGCATTGCAAAAATTATGCCTATTGACTACATCTCTCGTCAACAATGTAAACTTTGAAACGGGAACTATAAACTCAAAACGGGAACTCTGGCCCAAAAACCCCAAAAAAACATCAAAAATAGTGCTAAAAACGAAAAGTGTGTATACTGGAACGATGTTTTTATTTTTTAGGCGTAAATTTTGAACATGTTTTAAAAATGGCAGTGAATACGAAATTTACTATGAAATTTATGTGCAAATAATAGCTTCAAAATGAAAGTAATGATACTGGAACAATGATTTTTTTTTTTAGGGTCAATTTTCGAAATTTTTAAAAAATGCTAATAAAACCAAATTTTTATGTCTCAAACAAATTTATTTATGAGGAAAAAACACATTAATGTTTTTGGTAGAATATCATTTTTCTTTCCTAAGTATAAATTTAACATGTTTTCAACCATAACATGCTAGATACAAAAGAAATTGAAAATTTTTCAACTATAAAATTAAGAAACCATGACATTATGAAAAAATTACATCACTAAATGAATTCAAAAGTCTTTATTTGTATACTAAATAAAACATACATTATATCTCTAATTTGATATTGCATTGTAGATATTTAAACAATAAAATTTATCATACTTAAGACATATAATCCAACAACATAAAAATGATTCATAACTTCTCATTTAACACCATATGGAAAACATTAATTTTATTTGAAGATACGATGCATACATCAGTTATATAAACTGTCTTAAACAATTATTCAAAATCACTCATATTTTCTTGCACACCATCAGAATTCACATCTTCAGATGAGTGATTGGATGCTGACGAAGATGTTCCATATTCTTCTCTTTCATCAACTAGTGCCCCATCTGAGTCCACATGCATGCCGAACATTCCAGGTTTCAAATTTCTTCTAGATCTACGGCTGGTTTCAGCAGACTCCCGTGTCAACACTGTTCCTTTTGGTAACAACCTTTTCAGAATCTCTATCGTCTTGAAGCGAAGAGTTCCTCTCTTTGTTAAATTGAAGTCATAAACAAGTATGTCAACATCCTCCAATTGTAATATGTCTGTGCGGCGACGATTTATATTTGTACCCTTTCTTTTTCTTTTTCCACCATTTTTTTTGTCAGCTACCATCTCTGGCTTATACACACCATTGAATGGGTGTGTATTTGTGGCATACCAATGTACTTCAACACCTGTAACATCCTCATTTTCTGTAAAGACCTTTATAACTTTAGCAACCTAAAATGGATAGCCATTGGGATCTCCATCTGTTAGCACTGCAATCATGCAACCCTCCTTAATATCCTGTATTGAACCCCTGTAAAGGTCATCCGTGGCTTCACGTTGTGCACGAGATCTTCTAGAACCAATATACATCTCTCTTTCCATTGCCTGTGAAGAATTAATAATACCTTGACTTTGTTGTTGTTCAACAATGTTTACTTCCTCATGTTCATTCGACACATTTGGTGGCCAACTAAATGGATTTTTCAAAGGTATATCTTCATTTGTTGTTGTTGAAATGATATCACTTTGATTATTGAAAAATGATTCCCACCAAACTGAATCAACAATGTCAAAGTACTCATATGTATATCTAATACATTTTTTAATTTCTTCCAGGCAATCAGAATAATTTATATGTCTATTCTGTCTGCGTGCATTCTGAACTTCACCAACTGATTGTAATAACAATATTTTTGATGCAAATATTGGACGATCTGGAATGAACTTCAAAAATTGCAAACCTGATGACAGTGCCCATTCTGTAGTAGTTGAAAACTTCTTGCCCCATATTAGTATTTTCCCATCAATTTTTTTGATACGAAATTGATGTTGGAAGCTAATGTCATTAAGTTGTTCAATGCATTTCCCCTCACCATATGATCCCAGAATAAACCTTCGCATGTCAACAGTTTCTTCCAACACATCAAACGTAGGCTCTGGCATGTATGATTTCTTAATACATTCAATTAGTGATGGCAAGCTCCCAACTTCCTTCCTCCTCAATGTGACTGAAAAACGACTGAACATCTGATCAATATGGTCATGAGTGTGCCCAACAAGAAGGAAACCAACCTTTACCTTTTGAAAAATTCTCAATTCAACAAGCATGTTTAGATATCCAAAAACAACCTGATTTTTGTTTTCATGGCAAGTGTTGTCCAATTGTAGATACAAAACTTCAGGAAGATTACCAGACCAATGAGAAATCACATCATGAATTATGGTTATGGTCAGATTTGCATCATTATGAATATTTGGAGCTGTGAAGTACACCCTTGGCAACATTTTCCCATTGAAGACCATACAACCGACCAAGTGAAACTGAATAAAATTTTCCTCTTGTAAATTTTTGGGTGTGCGAACAAAATGTGGTAAAAGTGTTTTCTTCTGGTCCATACCATCAATTATCAAACCCAAATATTTATTCGGATTATCATAACACTTCTTTCGATGCTTGTACAACTTCTTCCTTTCATTTGTTTGTTGTTCGCGATGCTCCTGAAGTTCTTTGACAATTAAATCTACACAACATAAAAGAAATTCATTAAGAAATATGTTTTCATAGTTGATGACTATACAATTTTAAAAGTTAAAGTTATGAACGCTTACCTCTTTCTGAGCCTTCACATTTGTCCCTTTTTTATTTAAGAGAAGCACATGTACTGCAAATCCCCATCCTTGTCTTCTTAGGAATACGGACATTATTGAATTCTTTCTTCCATATCTTCACAAAATATTGATATGTAATAAATTGGCCATGTCCCTCAGCACCTTCTGCATATTCTTTGTATAAGTTGTAGATTTCTCGTCTTGAAAAATTATCTGGAATATGTATTATCTCTCTATTTGGCATACACTCTCCATGCTTTGAAAAGAAATCTTTCATCCATGACATTGCAGTGTTTGATAATGGCCCAAACTGTCTTTTATGACGTACTTCTGAATAAAATGTGGGATCCTTTTCCAAATTTTCTTGAATTCTCAAGAGACGAAAATTCCCAATCGAATGAAACATTTTGAAAGCTTTTCTACACAATAATAAATTCCTAATATGATAATCATAACCTGACAATGTAGATTGCATGCATCCAACTAAATATGAATTTTGCATGCTTTTATTCATTGACAAATAGCTCTTCCTGCTTTCTAATGCAAATGTGAAATCCATATGTTTCAAGCAATTTTTTTGGCAACATTCACTTGAAATGAGAGCACTGATAGAACTTCTTCTCGTCAGATATTCTACTCTACCCCTTGTATAACTAGAACAGCTTGCATTTATAAGAAAAGGTCTGCTCCTACTCCTCAATACAATATTTCTGGGCAACATCTCCATCATTGGATCATCATTTTTATAAGGATTTTCATCATCATTAAGAGGAATGTTATCCACACTATCATCAGCTCTGCTTTTCAGATATTGACTTAGAGGATACTCTTCATCTTCCCCTTCTTTAGTGCCACTGTCATAGTCTTTAGAATTCGGACTGAATGGAAAATTTGACTCAATGTTTAATGGATATTCTTCCTCATGTGCATTGTCGTGCTACTCTCATAGTCCATAGAATTAGGACTACGTTGAAAATGAGACTGTTTACTTATTGAAGATGCTACATCCTGTCCTTTGTCACTGCTACCTTTATAATCATTAGAATTAGGACTAACTGCATGATCCTGTCCTTCATCATTGCTGCTCTCATAGTCCTTAGAATTAGGACTAAGAGGACACTGTGACACTCCAATCTTTTGAAATTCATCATCCCGCGCTTCATCACTGCTGCTCTCATAGTCCTTCGAATTAGGACTAAGTGGACACTTTGACACTCCATACTTTTGAAATTCATCACCACGCTCTTCATCACTGCTGCTCTCATAGTCCTTAGAGTTAGGACTAAGTGGACACTTTGACACTCCATTCTTTTGAAATTCATCACCACGCTCTTCATCACTGCTGCTCTCATAGTCCTTAGAATTAGGACTAAGTGGACACTTTGACACTCCATTCTTTTGAAATTCATCACCACGCTCTTCATCACTGCTACTCTCATAGTCCTCAGAATTAGGACTAAGTGGACGCTTTGACACTCCATTCTTTTGAAATTCATCACCACGCTCTTCATCACTGCTGCTCTCATAGTCCTCAGAATTAGGACTAAGTGGACACTTTGACACTCCATTCTTTTGAAATTCATCACCACGCTCTTCATCACTGCTACTCTCATAGTCCTCAGAATTAGGACTAAGTGGACACCGTGACACTCCATTCTTTTGAAATTCGCCATCATGCACTTCAAAACTGTTGCTCTCATAGTCCTCAGAATTAGGACTAAGTGGACACCGTGACACTCCATCCTTTTGAACTTCATCATCATGCTTTTCAAAACTGCTACTCTCATAATCCTCAAAATTAGGACTAAGTGGACATCGTGACACTCCATTCATTTAAACTTCACCATCATGCTCTTCATCACCGTTGCTTTCATAGTCCTTAGAATTAGGACTAAGTGGAATCTGCGACTCTTTATTAATTTGAAATTCTCCATCCCTTCTTTCATCAGTGCTGCTCTCATAGTCTTTAGAATGGGGACTAAGTGGAAGAATTGACTTTCTATTCATAGTGGAAGAATTCCCGCTATACTCATCAATATGAATAGAATTGTTACGCGATGAAGATGTTGATGGTGTATAAATCGAAACTTCACTATCAGAACAATCCATCCCTTTGAAATAGGAGATGTTGAATGATACAAATGGAGTCTCCTAAGGATATTATATAGCTTAAAGAATGAAATATTCCCTCCAAAAAGTTTCGCGAAAATATTTCCCTCCAAAAAATTTCGCGAAATAATTTCCCTGCAAAAATTTGTTAGATTTATTTACCTTCATTAATTTATTCTACAATTTATTGAAAAATGCAAACTAATTTTTTTTATGAAATAAATCACTAAAATTAAAATTGTAAACTATAACCTGTACATTAATTATTGTAATAGTTAAAGTATATAATATTTACTAACAACTGAATTTTTTTTAATTTTTATAATATATTCTAAAACAAATTAATCCCACATTCAATCCGCTGTAAAACAATTCTACAATATTCGTTTTATAATATTTTAAAACAAATTATCCCACATTATTCGTACGGAAAAACATCTTTGTAATTTCACTTATATATTAAATTTCATTATCACTATTACTCACGTCACATCCAGGTTTTCTGAGGTTCGTTGAAAGACCCGTGAATCTGTGGAGCAGCTGCATTGTTATCAACAACATATTGAACAAATAATTCTCGCAATTGAAAGGTAAGTTCAATTTTTTTCCTTCAAAATTTTCATATTAAATTAATTTAATGAAGAAGATTTTTTTTTTTTTTTTTTTTTTTTTTTTTTTTTTTTTTTAATTAATAATTTTTTTGAGCATGGTGGACCCGATCAAACTCAATCGTCCAATAACCGTGGGTAGGCCGTCATCGTGCCCCCCATGTCCCACGCCACCCTCCCTCAACCCATGCTCCGTCCCCCCCACCTCTCAGCCTCCCCCCAACCCATTACCGACCTCTCCCCCTCACCCATGCCCTCTTCACCTTCTTACCCAACCCATGCGCCCCCCCTCCTCAACTCTCCTCCCTCACCTCCCCCACCCCCTAACTCCCACGCGCCCCGCCCAACCCAATCCCCGGCCCACGCCCCCCTAACACCCCATCCCCCCGCCTCGTGGTTCCATCCGCCTACCCCCCCAACGCCCCTCCCCCTCCCCCCTAACCTCCCCCCCCGTGGGTCCTCCCGCCCCCCTCACCTTACCCCCTAACCCCTACCCCGGGCCTGCACCCCGCCACCCCCTAAACCCCCCTAACCTAACTCCCTTACCCCGTGCCCCCCCTTAACCCCCCCCCCGCTAACCCCTATCCCCCCCACCCCCTAACCCCTACCCGTGCCCCCCCTAACCCCTATCCCCCCTCACCCCCTAACCCCTACCCATGCCCCCCTCCTCCCCTCCCCTTCCCCCCCCCCCCGGCCCACGCCCCCCCCCCCCACTCCCCGGCCCCCCCGCCTTCTCCCCGCCGCTCCCCATCTCCCTTGGCGCGGCCCTCCGCCCCGCCCGACCGGCGGGCGGTCGATTCCGGCCGCCGGTCGGGCGGGGCGGAGGGTCGCGCCGAGGGAGATGGGGAGCGGCGGGGAGAGGGCGGGGGGGCCGGGGAGTGGGGAGGGGGGGCCGTGGGTCGGGGGGGAGGGGAGGGGTAGGGGCGGGGGCACAGGTAGGGGTTAGGGGGTGGATGGGGGGGTAGGGGGGGCACGGGTAGGGGTTAGGGGGGTGGGGGGAGGGCACCGGGGGGGGGGGGGGTAGGGGTTGCACGGGGTAGGGGGTTTGGGGGGTTAAGGGGGTAGGGGTTGGGGGGTTGGGGGGGGGTTTAAGGGGGGGCACGAGGTAGGGGTTAGGGGGGTGGGTGGGGCGAGGGGTAGGGGAGTTAGGCTGGGGGGGGCACGGGGTAGCGGTGGGGGGGTGGGTTAAGGGGGGGCACGGGGTAGGGGTTAGAGGGGTGGGTAGGAGGGGGGGTTAAGGGGGGGCCGGGGGGTGTGTAGGGGAGTTAGGGGGGGCGCCAGGGGGGGAGGGGGGGGGAGTTGGGGGGTGTGTAGAGGAGTTGGGTGGGGGGGTCGGGGGAGGCGGGGAGTTAGGGGGGTTGTGGGGGGCGCATGGGTAGGGGGTAGGCGGCTTGCACGGGGTAGGGGTTAGGGGGGTGGGTGGGTGGGGGTAGGGGAGTTAGGCTGGGGGGGGCACGGGGTAGCGGTGGGTGGGTGGGTGAGTCGGGGGGCGGTAGGGGAGTTAGGCTGGGGGGGCACGGGGTAGCGGTGGGGGGGTGCGGGGGTGGGTTAAGGGGGGGCACGGGGTAGGGGTTAGAGGGGTGGGTGGGAGGGGGGGTTAAGGGGGGGCCGGGGGGTGTGTAGGGGAGTTAAGGGGGGGTAGGGGAGTTAGGGGGGGAGGGGGGGGGAGTTAGGGGGGGAGGGGGGGGGAGTTAGGTGGGGGGGTCGGGGGAGGCGGGGAGTTAGGGGGGTTGTGGGGGGCGCATGGGTAGGGGGTAGGCGGCTCGCCCTCACTTGCTCAGCAGTCCACTTAGCTTCGTCGTCCCTGACCCGAGCTCCTGCCCGCCCATCGACCCGCCCGCCCAACCGTTAGAGGTGGCTGGGCCATTTTGATTATACAAATAACAAATTTATGGTATATTTTCGTTGTTAATTTAAGTTGATATGCTTTTTTTTATTTACTAATTTATGTGTTTTTATTTTTTAGGAAAATGGCATCAAGGAAAATTTATGTGAATCTTTCTGGACCAAAGACTCTTAGAGGTGCATCTTCAAAAACATTGGTGAACGAACTCCACCTGAGCTCATGGCTACAAATCATTCAAGTGCCTTAAGTGATAAGACGATAATTTCAGACTGGAAAACTTCAAAAGAGCTTAAATTTTCATCAAGGGCCTAGTATGTGAAAGAAAGAGAGAGCACAAATGTGAATATATATCTATATATTGATACACCCCATAATAATGAAAATTTGGAGGTGATGGGAAGAGTCATAGATATGTGTTCGGTACCGAACACTGAAGTTGTTTACGTACTTGCAAAAGCTCCCAAGTCACATGAAAGGATTAAATACCGACTATCATATTCATTATATGACACGAGAGAGGTATCTACAAAGTTGTGTAAACAAATCGTAAACGAGATGACACAAAACATCGTAAGTATTGTTATTTTGCGTTCTTGAAAGTGTCTCGCTATATTTTTTTAATTTTGTTTTTATTGACATATGATATTTTGTTTGGCAGAATTTTGTTGAAAGTTGTTCAATTAGGTTGGGAGGCATTCATTTCATAGAGCATGATATCATGAAAGTTGTCAGCCATTTTTACTCAGTGTCAGAAGAAGATATGGAAAACATGGAAAATGTAGTAATTGATGATGCTACAAAACTACATCCAAAGAATCAGAAAACAAGGTCTCTGGTGGACAAATCTAGCAAGGGTAAACAAGTTACTTTTGAGGACGATGAAGTTGAAATTGACAGTGAAGCATATGTTGCCATTACTGAAGATGACATTGGAACTGAGAAAAGTCGTAAAAGACCAAAAGTAACAATGCCCAAGAATAAATTTGTTGAGAATGTTATGACGAAGAAAAGTAGAGTTGAAGATCTTGAAGTAGTCATTACTAGCAGTCAAGAACCTAGTGAAACTTCAAAAGAAAGTAGAGAAATCATTACACCAGGAGCTGATTTAGATGATGGCATTATCAAAACAAAACAAAATGCCATTCGACGGAACTTGACAAAAAGAAACTTAATTGATGGTGGTCGTACATTTTAGCTAAATGTCAGACAAACCTATAAGGCAAGTGAAGGACAATGCCAATATCAAGTCAGAAAGCCACATCATCTGCATGTTCACAACTTGAAGACATTGATGAGGTACAATCCATATGCTCATGTGGTTAGTTATGTGCTTCTTGTTGATCCACTTCAAGTTCCCAACAAAGAAGCATTTGATAAGTCAAAATGTTTTGAATATAATTATTATGTGCTTGGGGGGAACCGTTTTGTAGAAGCTCAAAGACAATTGATGGAGGAATATCCTAATAACCCACGTTTTGAAGCAATGAAATGTATCATTTATGCTGGTTTAAATGAAACAGAAGCAAAGTTAGTAGCATGGGACCATAATTCAGATAATGAATATAGGATGTCTATGACTTTCATCCAAAGGGTTAGATTTATTCATAGTGAATTTCAAGAAAAATGTGGTGGGGATAGGATACATGTTACTGCAGATTTCCGAAAGGAATGTTGTATGGAAATAGGCTATCAAATTGAAGAGAAAACCAATTCAAAAGGTGGAAAAGACAACAGACATAGTGATTTATTCAGAGGTGTTGATAACATTTTCCAATTGGCATTTAGAACCGGAGATGTTTGGAAGTTGATTGATGAGATTTTTACCATGTGGGAAGACATTGGCATTAAAAACCAGAGGGTCAAAAAATCTAAGCCATTGATATGTAGCAACAGTAAATCAGCTCCTGAACTGAAGCAACTTCCAGACGATATGACCATCACGCCTTGGAGGGCGATGCAAGGAGTGAAAGATGAAAAAATTGTCAAAACAATATTATCTCGTGTGAGGTCAGGGGAATTATCATTGGAAGAAATGTCTGAAGAATTTCAAAAGTAAGTTTGCTTAATTATTTTTATTTATTTCTAGGATTATAGTTATCTTTTAAATAAAACATGTTGTTCTTGGTACTATTTGTTATACATATCATTATATTAACTTTTTGTTACTTTATCTATGCAGTCACAAAGTTTACATGAAAATTCAGGAACAAATGGTTAGATTGTTGAATGAAGATAGTTGGGATGATGTTGTACGCAACTATCCAGATTCAAGTTCTACATCAACATTAAAAGATTTTTATCTTGCATTTAAAAAGGTATCTTGATTTATACATTCAGTTTTATTCATCTGTGTACTATTTTTAATTTAAACTTACACATATTTGTTTATTTGATAAAAGATGAGGAAGGAAGATAATGGAGCGCCAGACAGTTTCAAGACTTTTATTGAAAAAATAAAGATTGAAAGACTGAGGAAGCAACGTATTAAAAATGTTGAACTTGATCCAACCCTTAATCATTTCATTTGGAATGGGATAGACACTATTCAATATCAAGTAATACAAGGCGACTGTGAAGATATTGCTAAACTCATACCAAAAAGGGATTATGCCCTAGTTATTGCAGATATTCCCCATGGTTTCAATATTCCAAACATTTACTATGATAGTGACCCTTATACTTATCAAGCTTTTAATAAAGTGGTTGCGGGATTTGTAGAAGTGACGTCATCACCATTATGGAGATTTGTGACATTTCATTCAGACACACAATTGGCAATGATATTGTCAAGCTTCAAGGGGAAAACAAATTCAAGGATGCAGCTTACATGGTAAGACGTTTAATAGATATATTTGATTAATGTTGAAAAATTCATTTATGTACAAGTTAACTGAACTTTTACTATTTCATGTTACAGGCAAAAGTCAAATCTTCTTAACAATGGAGATCAACAATTTATAAATGACTGTGAGTTCATTCATATTGATAGTTGGGCAAAAGATGATAGCCATATGTCTATGATTTTTAATCGGGTGGACGGAAAGAGTCATAGCCAAATACTGACTTATGATGCTATTGTGAGAAAACTAACATATGAAGACAAAGAAACGAAAGGAGAAATAGTTAACATTTATCAAAAACTACAATTATTGATTAACTATCTTATAGACATATGTTCAAATGAAGGAGATTGGGTTCTGGATTTATTTTCTGGCTCAGGTAGGTTTTGCTATATGGAATTGAATTTCAATATGTTCTTTTTTTAATTAATATGTCACTGTACTAATTTACTTCATTATTTTTTTTGTGCTTGATAATTAGGTACAACACTAGCATGCTGCCTTCAAAAAGGAAGAAATTGCATTGCAATTGAGAAAGATCCATTACAATGCAATTTCATTCAGCAAAGAATTAATGCTCTTCAATTTCTTCCAGATGCAATGCAAGAAATTGGGTTGAAGAAAGGGGACTTTAGTGAATCACGTGTGGCAAAAAAGGCAAAGGAACCCCAACCACCATTACATGGTATGTTTGGAAAGACATATATTGGGAGATTCGCAGACATCAAAGACCCATTAGAAGAGGAAAATGCGCAAAATGAAGCAGAAAATATTATGGAAGAAGACAATGATGAAACTCTACAGGACGAAGAGTTTGGATTACGTGACATTGTTGATTAAATTTAAGTTATTCTTGGAAATCAAGTTTTGCGATGTTTTGACTCTGACATTTTATGAAAAGAATAATCAATCAATTAAAGTTGTTATGTGTTCAATATTTGTAATTTGTGATTTTCGCATTGATTTTTAAGTTAATTATTATTTTTTGAAAAAAAGTGATTATTGTTATTTTTTTGACATGAAATTCATTAAAAAAACTATTATTTGACCATTTTTAGTTAAAATTTTTGTATAAAAATTGTGATTTTGACATGTTACTTCTAGCAAAAAATTATCAAAACATGTAGTTTTTTTGTTATTTTTATGTCCATTGTTAAAAAATATTGTTTTTTAGAAACAATTATTTCACGTGGATTGAAAAATTAATTAAGAATGTATAAATTTGTAGATTATGTAAAATTCAAACTATCGACTTTTTAATTTAAAAATACAAAACAATAAAAACCCCACTACAAAAAAAATTAAAATTAAAATAGAAAACAAGAAAATATGAAGAAAACAACCACTTCAAAAACTATCAAATTTAGAAAATAATTATTTACAGTTCATACACTAGAAAATTTAAAGTCAAAAAATAAGTCTTTTAAAAAAAGGGTGTGATGCAGAATACTCACTTTTTTAAATCAGCATGAAAATCACTACCATTCTAAAATGTAATGCACATGAAAAAAAATAAAGTTCCAAAAACTATGCTCTAAAAAAAACATGTGTGTTCTGCATCACCCCTTTTCAAAATCAGGTCATTTTTTTGCTATCTCTACGAAATGGGTAACAGTATCAGTTCCTGTTTCAAAGTTTACATTGTTCGTCGTATTTTTTGACTTTGTTTATGGCTCTTGACTACATCTCTCGTCGTATTTTTTGACTTTAGCGAATGTTTGGCTTTTATTAGATATAACTTTGTCTCTTGGTTATGGAGGGCATAACTCACGTCACTTAACTTTTATGCTTGTGCTTGTTGTTAGTAGACTCTTTATTATTGATATATGTTGTAGCATTGAGGAGATGTCATTATTTTTTTGCAAACACGGAATATGTGATTACACAGTACACTTTTTTTTACACACGAAAATCTAATTGCACCGATTAAAAAAAAAAAAAATACCAGTGCCATCACTACTTTATTGGCTACCCCACACCAACTCCTCTAGGTACGGTCCTTCACAATTTTGTCTACCGGCACCATGTAGGTTTCTCCTATTACTTTGTGGGTTGTTGATTCCTTCACAGACCTACCAAGCTCCTTCTCGAGATTACACAAGACGAATTTTACAAACAACTTCTACTTTTACTATCAACATTTTTTCTTTTCCACACTGGTTGCAAGTAGGTTGCTTTGTGGCGTTTTACTTTTCCACACTGGGTGCAAGTAGGTTCCTTTGTGGCGTTTTATTTTCTTCGATCAACAATAGGTAGAGGATAAGAGATCTCAACCCTTGAATTCTTAGATGAAACTTTCATGCAACAAGGTAGCTCTCTTATACAATGACTGCTCTTATCTCCACGTTGCTAGAAAACAATTGTCTTTCTCATGTGCGTCTTAATGCTGAAACACTTTTATTTGGCCTTCTGGGGTTGTCTAACTATATGTTATGGAGTAATTGGTTGGAATATGGTAAATTTTGTCGTTTAAAATTAATATTTTGTTGTTTAAAATGTGTTTATAAATGTATATAAAGATTTAGTATTGGACATTTTTTTTTTTGGGAACATTTTGATTATAAAAAGTTCAAACATTATAATTCCAACACCAGTAAAACCTTCAAAATATATATAAAATTCAGGCAAAAATCTTCCAAATGTATAACCGATAGACTATGGCCTTTTAATTCAAATTCAGAATTTAACACAAGCACGCAGATACAATTCTCTTCATTGCATGCAAGCTCCTTCTTCAAGAGTATCACGCTCTCTGTTACACGGGGGAAATCGAAGATAACAATGGTAACATTGAAGCACATCGAAAGTGGCTCCTCGGCGTCTTACAATGTAGCTCGTCAACTTGACTAACTAGAATGACAACCTCCTCTCCAATCGCGTCTAACTCTTTGCAACACCTTTGCGAAGACTACTACTCATGTTAAACTCAAATGGTGACAATGGCTATTTAGAGAATTACTAACACTCAAATCTTTCACACAGATCAATTTCCTTTTGCTGGTAGATCGTTGTTAGAATCTAGTAACAACATCAGTGCATTAGCAACAAATGTGGTCAATGCTTAAATGATGGACAAAAAACTTACTCTACAACAAATATCTACTCTCCTGATGTCCTTGAGCCGGAGGGAGTCAATTTTAGGCGTGTTTTTATACTAATTTAAAATTGTATAGGTACACCTATATTAATTGAATAATGTTTTAATATGAATATTTTTTAAGATGGAGAAATTATCTTAATCGCAACTAGTGGAACACATTTCTCAATAATACACCAATTTAGGAAAATAGTTAATTGGAAAATATATCTTAATCTAAGTACATTTAACAACCCTCATACAAATTAGCAACAAGCTCCTTTATCCACTACATTTCTCAACAATACACCAATTTTTAGGAAAATAGTTAATTGGAGAATATATCTTAATCTAAGTACATTTAACAACCCTCATACAAACTAGCAACAAGCTCCTTTACTTAGAAAGTTAGTAGAAATTATAACTCTAACAATGATTCATTATTAATGAACATCCATGTAACTCCACATCTATCATGCACCTAGAAGATCAAATCTGTCTAGGTGCAAACCTTCTTTTTGGAGTGTAAAATTTGAGGAAAGGTTTGCACCTCGAGGGATTTGATCACTCTCGGTGCATGATAGATCTAGAGTTAGATGGATCTAGGTTGGCTCCAATCGAGGGCAACAATGTCACATTTCTAGATTATATTGTTGTGTATATGTTTGGGACAAGTTTACAGAGGCAAAGGAATTGCTCGGCTGGCCACTTTTGATCGGAATCCGAGTAAAAAAAAATCAACAAATCTTGCAGAAGCAGTGTTTAAATCATGTTTTTGAAGGTGACAATGGATTCAGCACCATCAAAAACCTCCAGGGCATCCAAAATCTTGAAATTTAACAACTTTAACGTGGATTTACAAAAATCCCTCCCGAATTTATCAAAATATTACTCGAACTTTCATGATTTTCAGGGAAAAACGCTAGTTAGACTACAGAATATGTTTACAAGATATGGTTGGATTCATTTCTTCTTTCTCGATGTGATCTTTCACTTCTTGAACCTTTTTCTTCTTGATATGTCCTTCTATCTTGAGAGTTTGAGTGGTAATTCTTGCCAATGCTTTACAAGATATGGTCAGATTCATTTCTTCTTTCTCTGGGGTTGGGTCCTGGCGTATATCCTCTTCTTTTGATGTTTCTTGATCCTTTTCTTCCTCCTCTTCATACTCTATGTAAAATAATTTCTTCTCAGCACACTTATGACCTTTAGTACATTTTCTATCACAATTGTAACAAAGCCCTTTTTCTCTTTTTTCTTCCAATTGTTGTGGTGTAAGCCTTGTAGGTTGTGGAAGGCTAGGAGAAGAAACACTTCCATAATTATAGTCATGAGTGGTGGGATTCCTTGTTTCCATAATTTCGCTTTCAATTTTTCTTGCCAACTCGAATGCCTCCTCCAATGAATCAGGTTCCCAAAAACGAACCTCATGTTGAACATTATCCTTTAAAGTCCCTGTGAAGACATCAATCCTTTGCTTCTTTGGAATATAATTTACCCTTCTATTCAATTTTTGAAAGTCCTCAATGTGCTCTTCCATTGAACCCTTTTGTTTGAGATTTATCAATTGTCTGAAGAAGGAGTTTCTCTTTGTATCCTCATAATGTGCTATCATTTCCTCCGTGAAAATTGACCACGTGACAAGTGGTTTACAAGAACAAAGCCCTTTATACCATAAAAATTGATTCGGTTCTAAATAATTAGATGCAATACATACCTTTTGTAACAGTGGTACACCATGTAGATCAAAATATTTCTCCATCTGTAGTATCCAATTTATCGGATCCTTGCCATCAAACTTCCTCATCTCGCTTTTTCTTGATTTTAGGAGCTCAATCTTGAAACAATTGTAACTTTGTAATTTCGGATCTTCCAGTTCTGAAATCACGACCTACAGTAGCCCTCTGTGTCCTCTTTCCAATGCCACCAGTCTGATCCAAATTGGATTCTCCAAGGAAGAGTTATGCCAAATCTCCCACGGTGACCTGATTATAGACTAGTTCAGTAGAGCAAACTTGTACGACGTGCCACGTGTCACTGTTTCGACCTTTGGATCTGAAAAATGTACACAAGAAACTAAATTCTGTCCTCTTTCTATAACTTCTGACGAAATTTCAATCTGATGCTCAGAGAGAAAGTTATGATGAGTTTCCCCAGGTCACCTGTTTGGAATGTAATTCAGGAGTCTGCAAAAAGACCAACTTCCTCAAATCATATCTCCACAAACATTACGCAAAAAGCTTTGAAATTAGGACTTGAGGTTCAGCGTGATTTCATCTCAAATGGGTTTTTTTTTTCGCTTCTAAAACATCGCAGAAAAAAAAGTTATAACAAAAATTCCACGATGACCTATTTGGAGCAGCGAAACCCTAGAATCCACAGCTCTGATACCAAATGTTATGAAACCAGCTCACTAAAAGATAGAAAAGATAGTTGAACGCCTTAGAATTCAGCCTCTTCGAGGGGTAACCTCCTTTACATTACACAAATGAACAATTCTTGGATGATACAAATGAAAAGACCTCCTTTCTATATATAGGAGTCTAAGGGGTCATAATATAATTAGAGCCGACATAACAATAATAATGTAAGGGCACAATAATAACAATAGTGGGCTTCTATGGGGCACAATAGTGACAATATGGGCACTACATGGGTAAATCAATATAATAAGGGGGTTGTACTAATAACAATAAGGGGTTACACTGGTAGTATAGGGGCCTAACACTATCATTATCATGAAATATTGAAATGTGAATTTAAGTTTGATTTGGAATTTAAAGTTTAAACTTTAAATTCCAAATCAGATTAAGAAACCTTCAAATTCAAGCTCTCACCTAGTATTTTCTTGTTGTGAAGTTGTTGATTGTAATGGAAAAATACAAGGTCATTTAAGCACTTTTGTGTCAATCGATTGCTCTTCTTAGAATGTATTTTCTCAAACATGCTCCAATTGCACTCACAACCTGAAGCACTGCATGCTTGGTTTAAGGTTCGAATGAAAAATCTCTTCAAACCTAGCGTATCACTACAAAAGTTTTGCCACCAAATACCTAGCAAGTAGCAAGGGTTCGTGAGTAGACGTACTAAATACTAAATAGTAAAAACTTAAAAAGAAAACAAAATTTAATAAAACATTTAACATACAAAATAAAGTTTAAACAAATTTAATGAACTAATAAAGCCTTCAAGCCTCAAAGGGTACCTGGCAACACCTTAGACCTTTCTCGTATAACACTGGTATAGGAAAATAATTTAGGTGGTGCTTTATAATCCTATAGTTGGGAAAAGACACGACTTTGAAATTTTGGATTAGGGAAGCACCTTTCCATGCATGTCATAAGTCCTCTATGAACCTCCCCATCCTCATTAAATTTGCTCTTATCATAAAAATACTATGGGTTTAAGAAGTACCTAGCAGCATGTAAGGGGGAATGCAATTTCCTATCCCAATGTGCATCAATAATGTCCCAAAGAGGCATATACTTTGCCTCCTCATCCCCATATCTTCTTTTGATGGCCTCCTTTGCGAGATCCATCGCCTCATAAATGTAACCCATAGCGGGTTTCTCACCATCAACCATCCTGAAAGTTCAATCTTTCAATTTTAAATTAATATGAAACATTGAAAATAAAAAGAAGCTTGAAATGAAATTTAAAACATGAAAAAGTTAAAAGACTTGAAGTACTTGAGAACTCTAACAAGGGACTCCATCACAACAATAATCTCTTTGACATCTTTTAAGAAACCGTCATTAAACACAAGTGCAACAACTTCAATGCCTTCAAGGGTCTTGTAACGTTTAGATTCCATCCACTCAGGTCCCAAGGACATCCTCTTCAGGTTTATCTTTTGCTCAACCACAAATTGCAAAGATATGAAATTTGTTGCAAATCTAGTCACTACAGGTCGAACAATTTCTTTACCTTCAGTGTATTTTCTCATGGTCTTTAAGACAATAATGTGGTTGTATAGGTATTTGATTATGGATTTTTCCTTCTTCACAACCTCATGTATTCAATGAAGCTTACCAATGTCCTCAAGCATTAAATCTATACAATGGGCAACACAATAGGTCCAAAAAGTAGTGGGGTTCCTAATCTCAAAAAGTCTACTAGCGGACATATAATTAGTTGCATTGTCGGTGACAATTTGTACAACATGTTCTTCTCCCACTTCTTGGACGACTTCCTCCATCATTTCACAAATAAGTTGTGCAGTCTTAACCTTGTCTGAGGCATCCATTGATTTGAGAAACATTGCACCTATTGGACAAGATACAAGGAGATTTATTAAAGTTCTATTCCTCTGATCTGTCCATCCATCACTCATGATCGTGCACCCTGTTTCTACCCATGATGAACAAAACTCAGATAACACAATCATGACATCTTCAACACTTTCTAATAGCAAATTTGTCCTAATTCTCTCTAATGAAGGAGCTTTGAACCTTGGACCTGCATCAATCATAGCTTACCAATAAAGACTTATGGCATAGTGGAAAGGTATGTCAGAATAGTACCAAAAGTTAGCAATGACCTTCCTTGCCTGCCTATGGATATTTTTTTTCCAACCAGTGGTATCCAAGGTAGGTTGGGAATCGGGTTTTGTGTGGGAAGAAAAAAAGGTGTTTATGTTTCCACCTCCAATGTTGAATGCAGGAGGATTCATTTGGCCTTGAGTTTGACTTGGACTTGGAGGCATGTGCGGGAAACATGGGAACTCTATTGAGGATTCACTAGAGGGAGATGACAATGGGGTAGTGGAAGAAAAATTGTCAACTCTAGGAGTTCCTATTTCTTTTTTTTGCTTTTCTTTCTTTGCATTGTGCTGATTCAACATATCAATGGCCAAGGTTTCTTGGTGTTTGACATTTTCGTCAACGTTTTTGCAAAGACCTATATCATGGCCGGGTATTTGTGCAAGGTGGTACTTGAATCTATAGATTCCTCCACTACATTTCGCTTTGCAAAATTTACAAAGGAACTTAGGGTCTCCAAGAATCTTGTCACAATAAGTCTAAGCAAAGTCCTTCTCCCTTGGCAATGTTGTTGTTTTGGACTTGTGTTTAAATTGTGGCTTCTGTTTAGATTTGGAGTTATGCCTTCTATTTAATTTGGCTCCTGTAAAATACAATAAAAAAATAAAATTAGAAATGCCATATATAACTTCGCAAAAAAGAGGGTTGGTTTTAAAGGATATGAGGTTTTGTTAAGCATCAAAGAGGACTTTGTCCAGCAACACAAGCACATTTCGACCTAATATATCATTATGACCTTGAAACACAATTAGGTATATATGAGGAAATGCTACCTAAAGTAAATATTATCAACATATATTTCATTGTAATCTTGAATTTGCAAGTTCATGCTAGACAACTAAACCAATACATCAATAACAGATTCTGGAAGAACAAAAATACCCAAAGTTGTGAATGCATGGTTAAAGCCTTTGAAGTCAGCAAGACATCGACCAAGGAAGGAATGCTTGATGACTTGGTCGATGGTTGGTATGAAACCATTTCTTAGTGCATTTTTAAAATCTATTTAAGCCCCATTTATAGGGTTGAAAAGTCATAACCAAAGGAATATGCCGAACATTCGATTGCTGAACAGTGAAACTTGAAACTTGCCATTGAAAACGACATTGAAACTTCAATATAGTAATATACCTATTATTTAAGCCAAGTGCCAATGTACCTCGATTGTTGAATAGTGAAGCGGCTAAGCCTAAAGGTAACACACGCTGAAGGTGACGCGCAACTGCCCAAGGGTTGATATGGAGTATGGATAGAGAACACATTGGCGACTGCCCAATATGGAGTCCGAACTTAGGTTCACATTGGCGGTTCCCCAATATTGAATCTGGATTGTGTAATAGTGAGTAGTGATTGATTACTGAAGGTCTCGACGTATGAGTTTTGGGCCTGAGAAATGAGAAATAAATTTTGGAATGACTGACGTTTAGTTTTTAGCAATGTGGCATACCTAAACTTGAAAAACTCGTGCTCATCGAGTCAAGGCTGAAAATCGAATAAATTGGAATCAATCGCAGGAATTTGCTTTAATTAGCAAGTCTCAAGTCAAACTTGCATTGACCATGAGTTAAATTTGGTCAACGTGAGTTTGACTCAGAAATATTTAGATCAAATCGTTTGGAGAGCGAGCAGATTCCGACTTGTGATTAATTGCGATTAATCAGCGAGTCCTATTTCATTGCCTATAACTGAAATCTGAACTGAAAATAGGAGATCTTACAATTGAAACTAATTGTGAATTTTCTAAACTGAAATTGGCCCATCAACATCGTTTCTATTTGCAGCTAGGCGTGTCAACGGAAGAGATTCATTTTAAATTAGGTTCATGGAGAAAATATTTTATGGAAGATGTTTCTTTTATGTCGAGGAAGACATAGTAATATTTTTTATTAAATTTGAATAACAATAGTATCTACTTGTATCTCTCGTATCTAATTATTTTTATCTCCTGTAACTCATACAGAAAGTGGGGTAATAGTGGACATGTAGCATCAAGCTCCACTCCTTTTAATCCAAAGTTCTGCATGCAAACCTTTGTGTCACTTGCACCGCAAAGCCTTCATTGTAGAGTGTGGAGTTAACACCTACCTCTGCATGACAAAATCTACACATACCTTTTGACTTGGTTTTTTCACCTTTTGTCCATTCTTTGTTTGGAGTCTGGGACAACAAGCTCCACATATTTTTTTTCCATACCTCTATGTGAGTGTAACTTTGCACATTTTCTTTGCTTCAACCAATATCAAAAGCATTTGTGAGCTTCTTTCAAGGCATGAATACATGCTTCAATCATGGAAATTGGCAAAGTTTTTAAAGCAAAAAGTAACCATGGAGTTATCCTTTTCCCTTTCAAATATGTTAGGATTCTATTAAGAGTTTTTTAGAGATAATTATTAACTAGCCCTCTACTTTTCCCTTTTCCTTAATATAAACTGCATCTCTTATTACATTTCTAATCAAGATATTTACTTCAAATACTGGATCAAAGGGCCAAGGAATTTTCATAAATGCTTCCTTTTCCAATAGAAGAATAAATGGTCAACATGTCAGCTTGGCTCAAATTTCTTTGGAATTAATAATTGTTTTGAAAAATGACTACTCTTGTTTGAATCTAGAACTATGTTTAAGCTTTGAAAATGGATTTTCCTCCAAATTGATCTTGGAAAGGTCCTTATTAAAGGCTTCTCTATATCTCCTACACTAGAATGAATGGCTTGTATGTTGAAAAGTATAGCAGAGATCTCTTCTGAAAAGCCTGATCATCCCATTGTCACCAAGAGCTCCTCCTTTTCCCCAAATTGGACCCAAAACAATATTGAGTACTTAATTATGATCCAACCTGAGAAATTTTGAATGACACTGCAACTCAATAGCTATTAAATTTAAAGTGCGCTAATATGATTCGTCATTCTTTCATTGAATAAGTATATTGTTTTTGAATTTATCATTTGTGCTTGTAATATGTGGTACTGGCCTTGTTTCATCTGAAAGGGTTTTTATTCTTGGACTATGACAATGCTAGTAAGATTTAGGCCTTTTGTAGTATTTGCACCCCATGATCATTTTTGCAAGATGTATGTCCTATGTGGAAAGAAATAAGCATTTAGTTATTACCTCCTAAACTAAAGCATTGTTTATCAGGTGCCATGTAATGTCCTCTACAAATTGAGGACGAATGGGATGTAATATCCTATCCATCCCCGTAGACTATAGTCCTCCATAAAGGGGAAAAACCCCCAAAATACCCATTGTTGGGCAAGTTTTGGGGAAACTAGGCTTAAAAAACCAAAATTTGGGGTTTGGAGTAAGTTTTACTCAATCACTTAAGAATATGAAACCCCTCTAGAAAATCTATAAATAAAGAAGGATTGCTTTCATTTTGGATCACCAAGTGCGGATTAATTCATTTGTGCTTGAGCATTAGGTCTGATAGTTTTTGACCCCTTCTATCTCTTGTCAATTTCGGTGGTGAAATATTCCACCCTAGTTGACATTCCCTTATTATCTCGTTGTTGAGCATAAGGGTCTCTGGCTGGTCAACGAATTCTGTTGGATATTAGTCTCTTGTCTTTTTCTGGGCACAAGATTTCTGTTAAAGGTGAATGAATTTGGAGGATAGTGCATGATAGCTTAGTTCTGTTTGGCATACACCTCTCTTGAAGGAAGCAACAAAGTTTTTGAGTCCTTAATATCTTGTTCTGGGCAAAGCACTTACCTTAGGCAGTGGATTCGTTTCTGGCACCTAGAGTAGTGAAACTCTTTGCTTTATTTAGTTTTTGCATGCACAATTAAAAGGAGAACTTCCCTAGTTATTAATTCTTAGCCTTAGCTAAGGAAGCATGTTTGCATATCTCATATCATATTCACTAGCGACAAACTTTAATTGTATTATCTATCCATGCAAGGAAGGTGCATTAGGATTAGGAGTTAAGAAAGTTGAGACATTGTTGTACATGTTTCCAGATTCATTGTACCTTCTAGGCTAAAGGAAAAGTGAATAGTAGTGTTTGAAATTTTTAGTTATTTCTTGTTTCAAAGAGTAATAAATAGTGATGTGATTTGAGTTTCAAATCTGTGTACTTGCTGTTACTTTCTTTAGTGGCATGTGCTTCCCTGTTTAGAACAAGGAGTTTTTCTGCAATATCTAGCCTCCAAAGCTTCTTCAATGCAAACTAAATATCAAATCATGCCCTCATACTCCAAATCATATAAGGCATCACCCTAGAGAAGTTCCAAAGTAGACCAATGAGCTTTGACAGGCCAACTCCAACCCCATGTCACTATACAAGTGTTGACATCACTACTACAAAAATTATTTTGAAGTGTTGCATCCTACACCAATTCCTAAGATGGATGCCCAAAGGGGTTCTAGAACGAGGCTCAACCTTCATTACCACATTTAAGACTTTTCAAAGGGATCGGTCCCTTTAAACCATACCAATTTTTACACTTTCACAATTTGGCCATGTTCCTATCAATTTATATTTTGTATTGAAAAGTCAGTCCTATTTTACATGTTTATTAAATTTAGGAACAATTATAGGTCAGCTCCAACAAAATGTCAACAAATTTGTGGGTTAGGTTGGCATTTCTCCAAATACTATCACACATGTATATATAATCACACATTTTCCTTTTTAGATCTTGATTGGTTGAACAAAAAGGTTCGTTGCCTGTGTAATTTTGTCCCATACCTCCACATCAGCACTCATAGATAACAATATTCTTAATTCTTCATCCGTGTGCACAATAACGTCCCTTTTGGTTGCTATTTTTGATGGAGCAACCTCTCACAGTACACCTTTTACCACATGGATGTTGTTTTTGGATAGAAATCTCCAAAGGAGTCTTACACTAGACATATAAATGACTATTGTATATCACAATAATAAGCATTAACATATGAAGTTGTTCAGAACCTAAACTATGTGCATTCAATCCATTACTTTTTCTTTCATGGCAGATTTTGTTCTGCATAGTAGATGTGTTGTGGCACTTGAGTGTGTTCGCATAAAAAATTCTAAGGCCAAACTCGGATTCTCATGTGTCATGGAAATTCAACATATGCCTTGTTCACCTAAGAACTACTTGTAACTCATCTTAGGGTACTCATGTACAATCTCACTCATCCCACTTAACAAGTTACCAAGACAAGGCTCATCACATCCAACCTTGGTCTAAAACAATTAAGCAACACAATTTACATCTTGACATGCCATAGCACCTGACATGTCTTAGAATGCCTTGGCACTATGTGGCATGCGTTAACATCCCCTACATTCCTTGGCATGCTTTGACACTCCCTAGCACACCGTGGCACTTCCTGACATGCCTTGGTATTTTATCATACCTTGGCATTGCCTAGCCTATAACCTTGTCACTCCCTTCTTAACACAACTAGAACTCATTGAAACTCCCTCTCACACACTCTTATTCGTTAATTTCCATGCATTTTGAACTAGTGCTTCCTTATGTTTCCTTAACACCCCCTAACACCCCCTATCTCACCCTAGCACCTGACACATCTTAGCCTACCACCTTAACACTCTAGCATTCCTTGGCACTACATAGTATACCTTGTCACTCTCTCCTTAGCACACCTAGACATCGTTGACACTCTTGGTCACAAACTCTTATTCATTCATTTCCATGCATTTTTACCTAGTTCTTCCTTGTGTTTCCCTAACACTCCTTATCACTCCTTGACATGTCTTGTTACACCCTAGCACCTATGACATCTTGGCATGTCGCCCTAGCCTCTAGCATGCCTTAACACTGCCTAGCATACCTTGTCAATTTGTCCTTAGCACACCTAGAACTCACTGAAACTTCTAATCACAAACTCTTATTTGTTCATTTCCATTCATTTTGACATAGTTCTCCCTTGTGTTTCCCTGGCACTCCCAGCTAACACTTCATTACACGTGTTGGAACATCTTGGCTGCATGTCGCCCTAAAACTCTAGCATTCCTTAGAATTGCCAAGCATGCCTTGTAACTCCTCCTTAACACACTTGGAACTCACTAACACTCCATGCCACACACTCTTATTCCTTCATTTCCATGCATTATGACCTAGTTCTCCCTTGTGTTTCCCTAACACTCCCTAACACTCCTTGGCACACATTGACACACCATGGCACTTGTCACATCTTAGTAGGATTTCCTAGCACTCTATCGTCTATTGGAACTGCTTATCATACATTGTCACTCCCTCCTTAGCACACCTATAACTTGTTAACACTCCCTATCACACACACACACATTCATTCATTTACATGTAATTGAAACGAGTCCTCCCTTGTGTTTCCTTGGCAATCCCTAGCATGTGTTGGTGCCACATCCTAGAACCTAGCACACATTGGCATGCCTTAGCACTTGGCATGTCTTGACATGCCTAACATTCCTTGGAACTTTATAACATGTGTTAGCACTTCCTGAAATTCCCTGCACACCTTGGCACTCCCTAGTTTTCATGCCCTCATAGATAACCTTACTTTTTTTGTGACTTGGGAACCCAACCAAGTCATTGAAAAAATAGTGTTGTGCCTAGACCAAAGTCTCCCTTTGTCTCAAACTGCTTTTTCCATCCTCTTATCACAATCGTAGGCTTTCCTCCTGTTGAAGCCCCGAAAATCGGGTCGACAACAAGGGGGATAACCACCCGGTCCGGACCTTGGTTGGCAGCTCCTTATCCGTTTGGTGTAGCGGGTCCGACTGGGGATAATGGGACCAGTTTCCCAATCTAAAGGTGTGTGTGTGTGCAGAGTTGGATGATGCTGATCTAAGAGTTCTAATCTAAGCTACTTTAATCTAATTCTATGCTATTGTAATCTAATGAAAACAACACATCTAATCTATGCTAACCCGGGATGTATTTCTTCTATTATGCGATCTAAAGAGATTTCAAATAATAACTCGTAATAAAGATCATTCAACTATCATAAGAATGGAAATCAATTAAGATGAACCACTTTGCATAAAAAGTTAGGCAAAACAGTTGTGAACAGCATATCGCATAATAAGTTATTCATATATCAAACATAAATAAATGGCTCCACCATACAAAAGTGCCAAATGGTAACTCAAACATTCATGCAATAACATATAAACAACTAAAAACTGTATATCACTTTATAAGCAGAAATGGCCAAGAGATAAAAGTACCATTTATGACTGGTCCTACTCATAAGCTTCAAGCAACAATGATTTATCTCTACTTGTTCTAATATCTACCAAGAGTACAGAAGTGCAACATCAGTAGCAGATATCAAATGCAAACATTAATAAACCTTGATCCATTCATTCATCAAAACCTCCTCTGAGGGTGCAGAAGTGCATGTTCTGAGGACAAGTTTTTGACAAATTTCTGGACCCTTCTCTAAATGCATGAGAAGGGTTTAAATACTACTTCCTAATTCTAATAATAGTTTATTTACAAAATTTAGGATGCGGTTTTCAAATGACCGTCCTTTTTCTAATCTAATTTTTTAAGTAAAAACAACATTCTAAATTAAGCTACTTCTGAATCTGATCTTTAAAGCTGCATGCATTCATCATTGGTTTAAGGAGAGTCGGCTGGCTGACTTCTGCTTTGAGCTGGGCTGAGAAAACGGAATCTATGAGAGCTGGCACCACTTTTTCGGCCGCATTTATGATACATTTCACAGTCATCCACTGACTATGCGGCTTCACCAAGTATGCCCAGTAACACTCCCAATTTAACCTGTTTAGTGCTTGGACCGCTTTTCCCTTTTCTTGCGCCTTCTGCTTCCATTCTGCTTGTTCTGCCTCCCTGATTTGATCGTCCCACTCGTTGAAGAGCAACGCTGAGCCCACTTCTTGTGCTACCTGTGTATTGCTCACAGGTGTTTTTGGGGCTTGTCCTTCAAGATTGATCAGTTCGTTGAAGGTTTCCCATTCCTTATCTAATTCTGTTGTGACGGGTGGTGCTTCAATGACGAGAGGGGGGACATCTCTTGGCGGGGAGGCGATAACCTGCTGTCGTGTAAATTCCATTGACTGAGCGGTGTCTTTTCTGGACCAATCTTTGGTGGTCTCTGATAGGTTTGGGTTCTCCGCCACAATTTTTTTAATGAATTGTGCATTGTAAGTCGCATGCGGTTCAGGAAGATGATACATGAGCTTTAAGTCTTTTGCAGCGAATGACCCGATGAGCCCATGTCCTTGAATCTTGAACTGTCTGTCGTTCATTTCTGCATTGTCAAGTATCCACTTGATCATATCCGTATATGGGAGAATTTTGGGCCTTGCTGCTATCCGATGAAGGAATGAGCACGCTAGTTCTTCTAAGGATGCTTCGGAAGAGCCCTGTGAGTCTGCGACAGCAGTAACCTTCATTATTCTGGGGTTTTCTTCTTCAAGCAGTCTGTACATGCTTTCCCACGTCGATATCCCTGCGTCTCTGCTACAAGTTGTGTCTGTATATAAAGGTGCCATTTCCTTCACCTCAGAGCCCTGAGCCTTATTTTTCTTTCCCATTTCTTCCTGCGTATGGCTTGGTATCGTCCTTCGTTCTTCGTTCCTGCAGCTCACAAGCGAAATGGAAATGACTGATCAAGAAAGGTGATGGGAGAGTCTTAAATGTAGCAGATATATCAAATATGCCACCTTACGTGAAGTAATTCTTTGCAAAAGCACGCGTCTACATTTAATAGATGACAACTAATTCCTTTATTATCATTAAAAGCGCATGATCTTGAGTCAGATTATGGTAAGTGGCTTTTCTTGAATAGCGTGCCCGAAAGATTCGTGATGGAGTGATTTTGCGATTTGGTTCGCAATCGTCGCAGATCGCGACATCGCATTATTGCACTATCGCGCTCTCGCACCGACTCACAAATATAACATCGCAGAGTTGATTTGGCTTAATATCGCAACCATCGCTTTATCGCGATATCGCAACATCGCAGATCGCAGAAGTTTTATGCTTGCCATATTTTGTTAGCCCATTCCCTGCGATATGCGATCTTGCGATCGGGGTTATCGCAAATCGGAAAATCTTGAAGTCTTTCTCATTAGCATTACCTTATTGCGATGCGATATATTGCTTAGTACGAGAATCTTGCACATACCGGGATTATACCCAAATGGAGGTGCTTATCTATTATTTTATGATGCAGCTTTTTAAAGATTTTTTTTTTTTTTTCTCATCATAAACTTAGGTTTTAAAGTATTCAAAAGATCTTCCTAAGCTTACGATGGTAACCTTATTTTGAAGAAAGGAAACTCTTGCTTTTCCTAAATTTTAACTAAGGGTCCCCATTCATTTAGTATTTTGGACAACACTTAAATGAAAAAGGGGGGTTGTTGCTGGTCACAACACCTCCTACAAGTCCTAATATGAAATTCTCCTAACACACTTCGTCCATGGGACACCTAGAATTCACTAACACTCCCTGGCATAATCTCTTATTCATTCATTTCCATGCACTTTGACCTAGTTCTCCCTTATGATTCCCTGACACTCCCAAACACTCCTTGACATGAATTGACACTATCGGCATATGTCAGAACGCCTTTTCATTCCTTGGCATGCCATGGCACTCCTTAATTATCAGTCCCTCATAACTACCCTTATTTTCTTTTAGACTTAGGAACCCAACCAAGTCTTGCCTCGACTACAACAACTTTACCAAGTTACATTTACTACGACTAGACTATGCCTTGTTTCCCTAATGGACTATAAATCATCTTAGGCTTCTCATGTCCAATATTAACTCATCCCATTTAACAAGTTACCAAGTCAAGGCTCACATCCAATAGTTCCCATAAAACAACTAAGCAACATAGTTTACATCTTCACATGCCATAACATCTGACGCGTATAACAATCCATTGGCACTACATGGCACACATTATCATCCCCTGCATTCCTTGGCATGATTTTCCACTCCCTAATAGACCCTACCACTCCCTAACATGCCTTGACACTCTACCATGCCTTGGCACTGCCTAGTATATACCCTTGTCACTCCCTCCTTAACACAATTGGAACTTGCTGACACTCCCTATCACACACTCTTATCTATTCATTTCCATGCAATTTGAACTAGTTCTCCCTTGTGTTCTCATGGCACTCCTTGACACACATTGGCACACCCTAGGACTTGGCACATCTTGGCATGTCGCCCTGGCACTCTAGAATTCCTTGGAACTACCTAGCATACCTTGTCACTCCCTCCTTAGCACACCTAGAATTCGCTGACAATCCCTGTCACGCACTCTTATTCATTCATTTCCATGCATTTGAAACTAGTTCTCCCTTGTTTTTCCCTGACACTCCATAACTCTCCTTGGCATGCATTGGCACACCTTAGCACCTAGCACATCTTGTCATGTTTCCCTGGCCTCTATAATGGCTTAGCACTGCCTAGCATACCTTGTCACTCCCTCCTTAGCACACCCTGAAATCACTAACACTTGTTGTCACAAACTCTTAATCATTCATTTGCATGCATTATTTTCACCTAGTGCTCCCTTGTGTTTCCCTAACACTCCCTAACACTTCCTAGCACTGTTTGGCACACCTTGGCACCTAGAACATATTGGTTGCATGTTGCTTTGGCACGCTAGAATGACATAGCGCTGCTTAGCATACCATGTCATTCCCCTCTTACCAAACCTGGAACTCATTGACACTCCCTGTCACACACTCTTATTCATTCATTTCCATGCATTTTGACCTAGTGCTCCCTTGTGTTTCCCTAGCACTCACTAACACTCACCACACATTGGCACACCTAACTACAATGAGTTTCACTAACAGTCAATCCAAAAACCCTTCCAGAGTCTAGCTAGTTACTTTTCTTCACTAAGATATTAAGGTTAAGTTTATTGCATAGTGTTCAGTGTGAAAATATTACTAGGTGTTTTTATTACATAGAGTAATTATGATCTTCCCCATGTACACAAGGATAACTGAGAAGTGTTTCCCATAATCATGCAAGTGGAACGTCAACATGTACATCAGGGTAACCACAAAATATTTATCATATTTACACAATGCAAGGTGATAGGAAAATATTTGCATTATATACATGAATGTACTAAGATCAGACAAGGGTCATTACAACCCCTTAAAAATAGCCATAAGGCCTTCCTCTTTTGTAGCTCCTTGACCACAAGGGTTTAATTGAAAAACACATAGTTCCTTTAAAGATTTGTAGGTTGAGGCAGCCATTTCAAGGGCCACTTCAGGCCCTTGAACTTAAAGATAATCAAATATTTTCAATTTGTTACAATAATAAGTCCATTATGCACACTCCCCATCTTAGAGTTGGGTAGAGAGGGAGAATACTTGATTGATGCCAACCTTGTAAATGAAAAACTTTGCCTACTCATTGGTTGGACACTCCACCACTAGTTGACACCACTAACACACAGCAAAAGTCCAAGATACCCATAATACGTGCTCTGCACCCAAGGGCTTAGACTACACCTCCATAAAATGTACCTTCAACTTTAGATGTCCCAAAACAATAATATCCCAACCCTAGCCTATTTTTTAGATTTTTGTAACTTTCTCCTTAACTAACATTTGTTTTTAACTATTTAATCCACTTACCATATACTCTCTCTTGTTTTCACCCACCTAGTATACAAGAACACTTATGTTTTTAATACAACCAAGTTAAGAGGGCATGTTTCTTTCTTACACTTAATGTTTTCAATACAACCAAGTTAAGAGCACGTGTTTCCTTTTCAAATTCCAAAAGTATAACATGTCTATCTCTATAAAATAACAACAAAATCATTGCATAAAAAGGTAAGCTTAAAATTAAATTAAAATTAGACTATTATTATTATGATAAATACACCAAATACGGAAAAATTGTTTTCAAACACAACCATAAAAAAAGTGTTAGTTTATCAAATACAACTACAAACTTATTAAGCCAACCTAGATCCATATTAACCCGGATCTATCAAGCGCCGAGAGGGATCTAATCTCTCTATGTGCAAACCTCTTTTTTGGCACTTGGTAGATCCAGGTTAATATGGATCTAGGCTGGTTATATAATACTATATAATATCTATATTTGTATGTATGTGTCTCTTTCTTATTCCCTCTCTCTATCTCACTCCACAAACATACACACTCTCTCTCCATATCTATCTCTCTCTCCCTCCCTCTTCCTCCCCACCTCTCTCTCTTCCCTCTATCTCTCCTCTCTCCACCACTCCCTTGTCACTCCCTCTCTCTCTCTACCTTTCTCCCTCTATGTCTTTCTTCTTCCTTCCCTCTCTCTCCCCCTCTAACTTCATATCTCTCTCCTCTCTCTTAGTCCTCTCTCTCCCTTTCTCTCTCACCTCCCTCTGTCCCCCCATCACTCTCTCTCTCTCTCACGCTCCATCTTTGTTCCTCCCTCTCTCTCTCTTTCCCTTCTCTTCCTATATTTATCCCCACCTATTCTCTCTCTCCCCTCCTCTCTTCTCTCCCTCTCTCTCTATCCATCTATCCCTTGTCACTCCCTCTCTCTCTCCACCTCTATCTCCCTATGCCTTAGTTCTTTCCTCCCTCTCTCTCTCCCCTCTCTCTTCCTACGTTTTCTCTGTCTCCCCCCATCACTCTCTCACTCTCTCTCTCTCTCTCTCTCCACCCTCCATCTTTGTCACCATCTCCCTCCCCCTCTCTTCCCTTCACTTTGCTTTCTATCATCACTTGGATCCTTAGTTAAGATAGATCTATGTTGGTTCTTACTAATATTTTTATTATATAAATTTCACATCTTTAAATACAAAAGTATTCTCATTTTTAATTTTATTAAAACCTTAATTTAATTTACATGGGAATAATTTTAATAGTCGTGAGGATAGAGGGTTTATATATATCTCAAAACTAATTACAACCCTTTTCCTATTAGCTTCAAACAAAAAATGTTATAAAATTAAATTAAATTAAAATATTTTTATTGTGAAATAAGTTATGGTTTTTGGGCATGTGGTATTGATAAGGCATGATATTGGCCCATGGTATAGTAACAAAGCCTATTTACAAGTTAATAATGTCCATGGTAAAGTGGGGGTGAATATCGATGGTTAAGAATCTTGTCATATTGTTATAAAATATTTAGATTGTGAAATAAGATATGATTTTTTGGCATGTGGTATTGATAAGCCATGGTATTAGCTCATGCTATTGTAACAAAGCCTATTCACAAGTTCATAATATCAATGACAAAGTGGGGGTGAATATCCATGATTAAGAATCCTATCATATTCTTATAAAACATTTTGATTTTGAAATAAGTTATGTTTTTTTGGGCATGTGATATTGATAAGCCATGGTATTGGCCCATGGTATTGTAACAAAGTCTATTTCCAAGTTAATAATATCCATGGTCAACTGAGAATGAATATCCATGGTTAAGAATATTTTCATATTGTTATAAAATATTTTGATTGTAAAATAAGTTATGTTTTTAGAGCATGTGGTATTGATAAGCCATAGTATTGGCCCATGGTATTATAACAAAACCAATTTTTTACAAGTTAATAATATCCCTTGTAAAGTGGGGGGTGAATCTCCATGGTTAAGAATCTTGTCATATTGCTATAAAATATTTTGGTTCTGAAATAAGTTATGGTTTTTGGGCTTGAGGTATTGATAAGCCATGGTATTGGCTCATGGTATTGTAACAAAACCTATTCACAAGTTAATAACAAAATCAAAATATAACAAATTGAATTTTATTATTTTTATTATTAATTGAGCCAACATCTAGATTTTTGCACTCATCCCCATACTTTTCACTTTTATTATTATTATTATTACTATTATTCTTTAACTAAGCCCATATTTAGAATTGTTTACATACTTACATTACACCTACACATATACTCTATACTCTATAAATATTTCATTTATTGTTTTTTAGGGAGGGAAATTTTAACATTTTTGAAAAAATTCAGCCTTAATTTTGATGTAACAAAGCCCTCCTAATTCCAATCTTCATTTACTTTCTAAAACAAGTAGTATATTTTCACTTTTCATAGGGCGGAGGGAAAAATAGTAGATATTTTCACTTTTCACGGGGCAGAGGGAAAACGAGATTGAAGAGAGTTGTGAATTAAATTTTCACTTTTCATAAGGCAGAGGGAGGGAAAAATAGTAGCATATTTTCACTTTTCATAGGGCGGGAGGGAAAACGAGATTGAAGAGAGTTGTGAATTAAGGTTTTACCAGTAGCAGATTGATATCAAACCCCACCATTAGATCTTCAATCCATTAATGGCGCCCAGGTATGTTTCATTTCTAACCTCGCTGCATTTACACCCCACTTTTAGTCTTCTTCCACACAGGGAGGAGTACACACACCTCAGATCTCTGGTTCAAAATTCACAATTTTTTTCGTCCTTGCTTTTAAGTTTACGAGTAGCATATTTTCACTTTTCACAAGGCTGGAGGGAAAACAAGATTGAAGAGAGTTGTGAATTAAGGTTTTACCAATAGCAGATTAATATCGAACCCCACCATTGGATCTTCAATCCATTAATGGCGCCCAGGTATGTTTCATTTCTAACCTAGCTACATTTCCACCCCACTTTTAGTCTTCTTCCACACAAGGAGGATTAGTTCAAAATTCACTATTTTTTTCATCCTTTATTTTAAGTTTAAGAGTAGCATATTTTCACTTTTCACAAGGTGGAAGGGAAAACGAGATTGAAGAGTGTTTTGAATTAAGGTTTTACCAGTAGAAGACTGATATCGAACCCCACCATTGGATCTTCAATCCATTAATGGCGCCCAAGTATGTTTCATTTCTAACCTCGTTGCATTTCCACCCCACTTTTAGTCTTATTCCACATAGGGAGGAGTACACAGAGCTCAGATCCCCCACTATTGGATCTTCAATTCATTAATGGCACCTAGGTATGTTTCATTTCTAACCTCGCTGCATTTACACCCCACTTTTAGTCTTCTTCCACACAGGGAGGAGTACACACACCTTAGATCTCTGGTTCAAAATTCATTATTTTTTTCATCCTTGCTTTTAAGTTTACGAGTAGCATATTTTCACTTTTCACAGGGCGGGAGGGAAAACGATATTGAAGGGTGTTGTGAGTTAAGGTTTTACCTCTTCAATCCATTAATGGCGCCTAGGTATGTTTCATTTCTAACCTCGCTGCATTTCCACCCCACTTTTAGTCTTCTTCCACACAAGGAGGACTGGTTCAAAATTCACTATTTTTTTCATCCTTTCTTTTAAGTTTAAGAGTAACATATTTTCACTTTTCATAGGGCGGGAGAGAAAACAAGGGAGCATAGGTAAAAGCATATGTATTTTTCCTTCTTTTATGGTTTGTCTCTATAGAGTTGATTTTACTGGGTGTACACTGTATGCATCTCAAAATTTCTCTTTAGGAAATCCTATTTTTATTCTTTCCAAGAAAAACTCTCTGGGGAATCCCAATGGATGTTTCCCCACATTCATGGATGGCATCCCTGGTAAACCCATTGGCATTGACTAGTGCACCTCACCCAAGGGATTTCAAACAGGGCACCTGCCAGCACAGAACTAGCCAAATACCTAGTAACATTAATGACATTCGGTTGGGCTAACCCCTTGGGCTCAATAAATCATAATCAACTACACTATTTTCCATATTAACATATTGATCCTATTTAACATTTTGTTAGAGTAACCATAACAATCCAAGCATGTTCCTATTTTTATTTTGGTTTTTAATTCCTTCTTTGGTGTGGTGACAACTTTATATGATTGTATAGATGTTTATTTTTGTCAGAGTATATGTTGAAAAGTAGATGCTCTCTTACATTCTACCTTGTCTATTATGTATTGATGGAGTTCAGTTTCATTAGTTGTGACCAAAGAAATGTGTCAGGCATGCATACAAGGATTTTTGTATCACTATTTATAAATTGAACATTGTCCTTAAACAAGCAAAGTAGATCCTTAATGCTAAATGTTTGTATCTCAAGGAACTTCCAATCCTAATAAATGAGGTGAAATTTAAGTGTTTCCAGAATCCAAATCTCAGGTTTTGTGAATTCACTCATATATGGTCCTGGAAAAGCGAAGTGAAATTTAATTATTTCCAAATCTTAAGTTTTGTGAATTCACTCATATTTGGTGCTAGAATCTTTTGAGCAAACAGGAAGAATTTCCTTTAGTTCCATTCAAATTTTCGAAAAATAATACTAAATTTCTCCCTTAGATGGCTTTGGGATTGAAAATTTTGTAAATATTTTTAGGGAAACAACCCAAAATACTTTTTTCCAGATTAGAGTTTTATAACAATAGGTACTAAAACAGTCTTCTATTTTCTGTTGGAAATGTTTGATAGAGTCTTCCCAGAAACTGATCAGAAAATTAGGTAGATGCGCTGGACGGACTAAATAATTTTTAATGAATAATCACTTAACATAAATGATATATTAGGTTGCATAAATATATAACTTAGAAGCATGAAATGAAGAATTAATGTCAACGAGATTGACATATTCTTAATTGAGTTGAATGAGGCCAGGAATAACTTTGACTAGAGGGCGTTGAAAATGCCATAATTTTGTTCTGGTTAGATAGGTTTAGAACTAAAAATCAGCAGTTTTCTTACTTGCATAACTTAGGAAGATTTTTGTATCTCAAGTCTCAACCTTATTGAATAGTATGATTTATGCCTTGCAATGTTGAGATATGTTGTGATACCACTTGCTAGTAACCTAAACACTTTGGATGAAAATTTAGTTGTGAATTTTACTTGCAAAAGATATAAGTGAAAATATAGATTAATTGTCCCTTGTGTAGAATTTCCTTGAAATTCTGCTTGAATGAATAAATCTGAAACTAATTGTTGCATGAAGACAAAAAATATCTCTACCAATTTGTAGTGGAATAGAACAAAAATAAAACACAGTCACACTATAGCAAAAAAAACAAAATTTTCTAGGGAACCCAACTGGGAAAACCCTCTGCTAGTTGTAGAAATTTAAAATACTATCCATATTAGACTTTGAGACACCTTCTTCAAGACCAGGTTCATCGATGCTTATTGCTTTCCATATTAATTTTTATATGTATTAGGGTTGTTGTCCGTCAAATCAGAGTAGCTAGAAAGTGTCTCTTTGATTTCAGAAAGTAGATCAGGATCAACTTCATCCAAGAATGCCCTAGAAGGCTCATCAATAGGAAGAAGAAAGGTCTTTTTTTTTTTTTTTCATCACATGCATCCATCATAATCACTGATTTGTCTTCATTTCTTTCACAATCATTTTCAATGTTAGATGCAAAAGGTAATTTAGTATGATATGATCCTTAGGTAACCAACCTCAAACATATTGTTGGTTAATTTATGTTGTTTGAAGTTCATTGAGTTTGAGTTTTATCATGAAACTACTAGAAGCGTACTAGAATGGGTGAGTTTATTATCTTGATAACAATGTTATGGTTTGATCTAGTCCTTGAAAGGAACTTAAAGTTGATGGTCAAAATTTCACATTCCTTTCATTTTTTTATCTTCACATATAACAAATATCTTTATGTTATAACCTCTAGCTAGATATATACAGTAACTGCCACTCAGAAGTTGGATGCCATCATTTTGGAGCTTGAGCTTACTCAACTTACCTTTGTTTGAGTTGAAAATGTCATTAGATCTCATTATATCGTCTATTGCAGAGCATGAATTCAATTTACCTTTGTTTCAGTTAAAAATGTAATTAGATCTTGCTATATCATCTTTTGTAGAGAATGAATCCAATTTATCATAGTCCATTTGCTTGAGGTATAAAAAAGCTACTTTAATTCATTAAACTTACTTTTCATATTCTATTTGCTGATTGTGATTTTGCAGGCCACATCTGCATTGGAAAAGGGGCATATTTAATGAAATGTGGAAGGAGAGGGAAGCTTCAGTTATGTCCTTTCAAACTTTCTAAGGTATGTAATAATTTTTTTTAAAAATGCTCCATAGAATTTTGTGCTTTAACTTTTTCATTTGATAATGGATTATTTATGTGATCTCCCCTCTCTTACACACAACCAGAGTCCAGACATACATGGTTTTTTGGGATATGTGGACAATGGACAGATTTACGCTAACTATTTATCTAGAAATTTACACTGTAGAGGATCAAGCATTTACAGTTGAATATTTCCTTGCCACTAAATTAGAGTTGAAGAGTCGGAATCCTATTTTCCAGGCATATACCTCACTTTTAAATCAATTTATTGTTGACTCTATATAGACCTTCCATGGGAGGGAAAATAGTGATCACTACCATTGCTTAATCTTTCTGCAGACCAAGTAAAGATTCCAAATGTGTATAAATTAGTGGCTCCTTGGAGAATCCCAAGAGTGGCACTATTGTAGCAACAAGAAATTCGTTTATTTTGAGTTCTTCATTAGTGCATTGATAGTATATTATTTATTCCATACAATACCTCAATAGTGTATGATCAAATTACAGTTAAGCCTGTCATAATATTTTGACTTACCCTCTTTTTAGAGGGAAAATAGAGTGCGTGTCAAGCTTGCACATCACAATTGTATCATGCAAAGTTTACTTGGGACAAGTTTTTTGGAGCTAAGCAGCAAGATACCTGTTGGAATTCAAGAGGCAACAATACTACAAAGTGGGAAAGAGGTTTCACAGTTAACCTGGATTTCACATTATGGTTGGAGTCGGTTTGTTGGAAAGATGTTGGATACCCCAAATTCCTTTTTATGACTAAGTGCAAGATTGAATCCTTTGACATATTCCTCGCTCAATTGTCATTAAGTGATGGGTTTTCTCAGAAGTGTTGCACACCTATAAACTTTACTAGAGTTGTTATTGAGTCTTCAGAGGTGGTTAGCTTTTCAAAGCACACACGTACAAGAAGAGGATAAATAATATGCCTGACTAATTTGAAGTTATCTACCTGTGAATAGGGTGTTCCCATTCATAAACCTAATGACTCGTTCTACTTCTTTCTAGTGAACAACTTTGGGACTTGCCATGAATCGTGAGACAATTCCAACCCCATAACTATAAATTTCTTATTTAAATCTATACCCAATAGATTAGAATTTGCACAAGGAGAACTCCATTCTTGTTTTGAAAGAACCTGCAATCGACTCGTACCATGCTATTTAATCTTTTATATATTTATTCACATCCTTGGTCTGTGACATAAAGATGTAACGGACTACCTTGCATTTTCTATACTAAAACTCCTAAAAAATAATAAAGTATGCCCAAATCTGTCATTTCAAATGATATATGCATCTCACCTTTTGGTTTTTCAATTATCGAAGTTGTTACCTATATTGATGAGATCATCGACAACCGAGGCCACAGTGACAATATCTGTTAGAGTTTTATCCATGTTGCACTAAAGGTGTTTTTCCTTCAGCAGCACTACAATACATTGTAGTTTCCATTCAGCGAAGAAGTGTACCCAGTAGCATCCTTGGTCTGTGTGCAAATGGGTTGAATTCACAATAGAATTTATCTATTGTTTTGAAGGTTTTTCTCCTTCAATAGTACTTCATCTCAGCAGATCCTTTCAATCTACACCTTCAGCAAATGCATATAGACTTGGGGTACATGATATAGATTCTAGTTTTGTTGTGAGTGTATAGCAATGATGAAAGAATCACATCGATTTTAGGCATCTTATTATTGTTGTATGAAAGCATGCTTGTCTAGTGTTTCCCAAACTTATATAGAGCCATATTTATTATACTTTTATAGTTTGACTTAGATGCTCACTTTTCTTAATTTAGGTGTTTTTCTTAGTACTATTTTATGCACAGATTTATCTTTAAGAAAAGTGCACAGTAGAGAAGGGTTCTATATTTTGAGCAGGGGACACTCTTCTAGGTAGGAGGTACTCTATTCTAGGGAGCTTCTATCATGCATGTTAGGTGCTTTATCCTAGACAGAGTTCCAAGTCCTTGCCTCCTTGACAAAGTCACCGCTAGACAAGACACCAGTGGATAGAGTTCCAAGTCCCTAAATTTTCCAAAAACCCACCTGACCCTAGCTATCTAGTCTAAAATCCTTTACTTTCCAGTCATCTCTTGGCTTTGATTTCATAGAGAGAGTCCTCCCTGGTTTGGTAGGGCTAGCTACCAAACTAAAAGCTTGGTCTGTGGTTACCTCCGTCGATCTCTTCATCATCCTGGGACATTATGGAGGATAACAGAGGCATGACAACTAGGGAGTGCCAAGGTGTTCTAGTGAATGTAAGGTTGCCAAGTCATGGAAAAATGCAATGCTAGTTGTGAGGTCATGACTGCCAAGGTGTGTTAGGGAATGCTAGGGCATGCTAAGATGTGATAGACAGTACGAAGACATGTCAAACAAGCTAATATGTGCCAAGTGCTAAGGCATGCCAAGATGTACAAGGGTTCCAAGTCCCTACCTCCTCTTCTTCCATATGATATCCACTTATGACATTCCTTTGCAATATTTGGTGCATTTGATAGTTATAGGTCATTTATAGGTTATAAATGTCTTTAGAGTTTCACTTCTAATTGAGTATGCAACTGAACATATTGATTCTCTTATACATAACTATTTTTCCCTCCACCCAATTTTTATAACTTCAATAACCATTAGGTAGGGACCTACATCTTCAATGTTGCTTTGCTTGTTTAGTAGAATATTGTTGAGACTTTAATTTATTGAAAGTTGTAGAATTTACAATTTATGAATTTTCAAGGTCTAATTTTAAAAAATATAATTCTTTAAAGGGTGCTAGCTCAATGGAAGAGCACCTGCTTTACAAGCAGGAGGTTGGTGGTTCGATTCCATCGTGCCCTGACATCCATATGGAATGGCGACGATCAATTTTTGGTGACGGAGGCTCTTTTGACCATCACCAATGAGCTTTGGTGACATTTTTCGACCCTCACCAAAAATATGAAATGGTGACGGTCAATGAACGCCACCATATATATGCATCAATAGTGACGACCCTCAAAGGTCCGTAACCATAAATCGTTGTTGTTGATATGAAATGGTGACGATCGTTGTCTGTCATTATAGTCATTATTTGTGATGGACATTGAATGTCACCACAACACCTATACTTCTAGCAATGCGGCTTTTGGTGACGGTCAATGAACGTCACCATATATATGCACCAATAGTGACGGCCATTAAAGATCCATCACAATAAATCATTATTGTTCATATGAAATGGTGACAGTCACTATCCGTCATTATAATCAATATTCGTGATGGACCTTGAATGTCACCATAACACCTATACTTTTGGCAACGCCACCTTTGGTGACGTTCAATTTTTGGTGACCGAGGCTATGGTCCATCACCATTTCTCATATGCAATGGTGACGGTTGTTATCTATCATTATAAATCATTATTGGTGACTAAATTTGAATGTCACTACAACACCTATACTTTTTGCGACGCCACCTTTGGTGACGTTCAGTTTTTGGTGACAGAGGCTATGGTCCATCACCATTGCTCATATGAAATGGTGACGGTTGTTATCCGTCATTATAAATCATTATTGGTGACAAACTTTGTATGTCACTACAACACCTATACTTTTGGTGACGTTCAATTTTTGGCGACGAATGCTCTTTTGACAGTCACCAATGAGCTTATGGTGACATTTTTCGCCCCTCACCAATGCCCTTTTTTCTTGTAGTGGGAAGAGACGATCACTCTCCTCTGGATATTCAGGCTCAATTTTCTTGACCTTGGTGGTGGCAATGGAGACACTAGTTTCTACATCAATAATATGCTTCCCCTTGTCAGTTTCTAGCTCAAAGTCGGAACATGCATCTAACTCTGTAGCTCTTCGCTCATCCATCATTGTCTTCTTGGCACGACACTCATTTATGTTGTGGGTGGGGCTCCTATGGAACTCACACCACTTTTCGATGTCCTTCTTTGCCTTCATGGTGCTATTATTTTCTTGTGGCTTCGATGGGTTGTCCTGAGCTGCTCCACCTTGGCTTTGTCCTTTATTCTGCAGTTTGGAGGTGCCTTTTCCCTACTTTGGACTCATAGATTCAAAGTCCCACTTCTTCTGTTTAAAATTTTGCTTGATCCTCACAGCACATCAGTACATTTCTCCAAGCGAGGATATGTCCAGGGACTCCATTTCTTCTTCGATGTATTTGTGCAGATATCCATGACACTTAAGTATCAGACATTGCTTAGAATCCTTAATACCCAACTTCGTGTGTAGGGTATGGAAAATGTTCTGAGCTCTGACACATCTTGGTGAGCCAAACTTATGCAAGAACAAAACATAATACATATATAAACAAAAACATAGAGATGCAATAGAAATAAATCTTCATTTCATTAATATCAAATAACTGAAATATGCTTATATACAAAATGGAAATAAACTAGTTCGGGCGATGGTAGCTTATCTTTGAGAAGAGATGTGGAAACTACATGCCTCTGAATTGTGTTACAATGAGGCTTAAGGGAATTTTTATTATTGAAAAACAAAGGTAAACCCTAAATAACCAAAATCCTAACCCTAGGAGAGGAACGCCAAGAGTTTGTGGGCCTATTGGGGTTAGTTGGGCAGCCAACTTCCTGAGGTCGTAACTTGGTCATATGATATTTGTTTGGCATGTATGATACCTCGTTAGAAAGGTCTCTTTGAGTACTACAATGTTTGTTATAAGCTTGTGCTTATGGCTACAATCCTGTTGCAGACCTCAAAAAAATGTCGTTTAGGGGGTCAAAACAGCTCCAGAGGTTCAAGACCTGAAAAACTACTAAAAGTATTAAATTATGTTATAATCAAGAAAACTAATGAAACCCACTCGAGGTCCAGGTGGAATAGGTGGGTGTCGACCAATATCCACCTAGATCATTCCTCTCCCCTTAGGAAGCAATGGTCCGCATTGCATGTAGATTCTCCATGAAGTGAGGAAATTCTTGTTGAACCTGCTCCCTAGTGAACCACTTTCCCTGGTAACTGAGTTTGCCAGCTTTGACAAGTCGATATAGATGAATCCTCTACTGGAGAGTGTTCTTGATATAGGTTTCCATGATCCTATCAGTTGTGGCATGTTTGATACAACTTGGTTTGAGCTCTATAGGTATTAGCTGGTCAGCAACATCAGATGTGTCCAACAATGGGGAAAATTATGGTTGCAACCAGTCCACATTGAATATTGGGTGTAGGCCTAGGAACGATGGAATGTTGAGCTTGACAACATTTTACCCTACAACCTTAGTGATGGTGTAAGGCCCATATCAGAGTAGGGGAAGCTTGTGGTGGGCCCCAACGAGGCACTTCTTCCTCCAATGTAACCAAACTTTGTCACCCACCTGAAACTTGTGTGGCACACGGTGCTAGTCATGACATTGTTTGTACTTAGAATTTGCTCTGCCTAATATGTCATGGACTTGCTGGCTGATGTGATGAATTTTCTCAATGAATTGGTTAGCTATGTCAGCTTCGCACTAGACATGAGATGAATCTGTTTGAGGAGTTGCAAGTGGTGTGGCAACATCATTGGAATATAATGGTTGGAATCCCAATCCCACCTGAAAGGGGTTATGGCCAGTTGAGCTATGGAGAGCTCTATTGTAGTTTTGCTAGACATAGGGGAGGATTTCATCCCACGTGCATGGATGCTTCAAGTTATACATGCATAGGATGTGAACGATCATCCTATTGAGGACCTCTGTCTGGCCAACAGTTTGGGGGTGGAAGGCCATGGACTTGGTGAGCTTGGTATTCAACAACAACCAGATGCTTTACCAAAATGTACTTAAGAACCTACTGTCCTTATCTGAGATAATGGAATGTGGGATCCCAAAGTGTACCCACATTCGTTCAAAGAAGAGTTTGACAATGGATTCTATTGTGATGCTCTTCTTGCAGGCTGCCAGAATGACCATCTCAGAGAAACTATCAACAACCATGAAAACACAGTCGTTGCCATGCTTGGTAGAAGGAAGGTCCAAGGAGTATAAAAACCTTTCTTCTTGATTGTAGGTTTGGAAATGGCACAAGATCTGATGTACTTCCCAACATCCTGTCGAAGGCTTGGCCAATAAAATACTTTTGAAACACTGCCACTATATTTTCTACCCCAAAGTGTCCAGCAACCCAACTGTACAGTGCCTCCCAAATCATCTTGGCACGCTTGCTTGAAGGAACACAAAGGTTTCCTAGGAGACATAACAGTGCGTCCTAGGGGTGAAAGTATGGAACTTTCTTACCTATGGTATGTGGTGTCAAATTTTGGATCACTTTTGTAAAGATGCGGTTATCCCGAAGTTTCGTGTCCACGAGAGTCTAGCACAGTGGTAACCACCATAACCGGTGGTCGGCTGAGGCAGTCTGCAACATTATTGTTGTTTCCCTTATTGTACTTAATGTTCAAATGGGATTGTTGTAGATATGTGGACCATTACCGATGGTGATCATTCTGTAACTTTCCTTGTGTCTGTATGAATATAAGGGGTTGGTGGTTTGTGTGGATGACCGTTTCCTTCCCTGGGATGTAATGTTGCCATTGTCAAGACTTGGCAGGACTACACAATGGAGTACATCTTGTTAGTGCCTAGATTTACCTCAGGCTGAAAAGGTAGGATCCAAGACCAACATCAAACCACGCTTAGCCTCGTAGCTAGCCATACGAGGACAGGAGAGGGCTCTCTCCGGGTCAATCTCAGCAAATGATGATCTATGGGGCTTGAGATGACTGAAATATCTTCTAATGTTAGGCTAGGTATGAAGTGCAAGGATTTGATTTGATTTTTTTGGGGGTTTTTGTTGGAAAAAGGGAAAGGCAAATTTGGGTCCGGGGATGAGGCCAAATTTTTGCAGAATTCTGGTTGGGGCAAGGTAGGCAGTAGTTTTGAGGCTTTAGATTAAATGAATGGATAGAAAATACCACTAAGGAGCTGAAGAGGGCAAGAGGCTGCAAGAATCCTCTCCAAACAGATGAAAACATGTAAAACTAAACAAAGTTTAAGGCGGAGCACAACAAACTCATGAATTCTACTTTTGTCACTCAATTTGTTTAATTTCAGAAGCAAAGAGAAGGGAAATGGCATACATAAAACATCAATGAACTTACAATTACATGAAGAAAAACACCATCGAAACACAAAGCCACAAGGATTCCAACAAGTGCTGCAAAACCCTGGTCTTTCCTTTGCCAAAAATGCAGAAATCAGATGTACAATGGAGTGCCAAGCAATCCCAAGTGTCCAACCCTGAAAATGACTGAGAAATTACATGATATAGGCAAGCTTAACTCATTCCCATGCCTCTAGGGGTCGAGCTCATCATTCTAGGAGCTGTTTCAACCATATCTAAACAAGGAACTGAAAAATAGGCAATGAAACAACTTGCCTCTATATGTTAGGAAACTGATTCATTCAGTTGTTTTTCACTTTTTAATGAATGAATCTACTAAAACAAGTAAATATGTGCCAAAATTACATCATGTTTATGAAATTACATCAAGGTAGATCAAGAGTTACATGAAAAAGTGAAACTAGTCAAAACTGGGCGAAATTCTGAGCTGCTGAGTGAAAAATAGGCCAAAATTCTCTATGCGTCGTGCCCAAAATCTGTATGCGTAACACAACTTTGAGGATGATTTTGAGGGCCTTCCCAAAGTCCAAATTGAGCTCATGATAGCTCGTTGGAAATCCCTGCTTGTTTACTTTCCAACCCAAGTAGAATTTCTGGATTTGGTGTCCATTTACCCCTCCAAAAATCCAATCTCCCAACACTGCTTCCTGTGGGTGCGAAAGGTGGAAGAAAGGTCATTTTTTGGTTGTTTTTGACCCTTTAGGCAACCCAGAACTTGATGAAATCCTTAGGTAATCCATGAGCATGCATAACTTTTGATGAAAAATCCAAAAACGTAAAGTTTTTTTCCAAAATATCTCCCAATTATAAGCGCGCGCCAAGTGAAGCTACGGGTTGGGCGGAAAAACCTGTTTTGAAGCCCAAAAATTCAAAATTGACAAAAGTTTCTCCAAATTTGCTGAAATTTGGACTGAAGGTCTATCATTGAGTATCATGCTCAGCCAAAGAAGCTTCGGCCAAGATTTGGAGCCTATCATGCCTTTTGCGTCGTTTTAGTGCCCTCCTTAGTCTTGCCTTCAGGATTTTGATCCTTGCGTTGCAAACATGAGTTCGTGCCCAATAACGGGTTTTCATGTGCCTGAGCATGTCCTTGTCCTTGTTTGCCTTCGCCAACAGCTTCTCAATATAAATGTTGACTCTCTCGATCAACCTCAATCTCCTGCTCCAATGGAGTGAACTCTATCCTCCTCCTTTGGGCAGCTTGCTGGTCTTCATGGATGTTTTGTAACTCCATGACTGTATGCTGATCCTCCAACTGTTTGTTTCGCTACTCCAAATAGTTTATGACCCATTGAGCTCTCTGCAACTTGTCGGTCAAAGCATCTATCTCGGCCTTCTGCTCCTGAATAATCTCCCTCAGCTTTGAGCTAGGAGAGCTCACATCATCATCAATGAGGATGAAATCAGTGTCTTGGCCTGCTAAAGGGCCCTCATCTAGCATAGGCTTCTTGCCTCTATCCTGTACCTGTACATGTGCTGTTGATGATGGCAACCAGACCCCTTCCACCCCAAGTGGAGATAATACTCGTCGGACTGCTACAAACAATCCTCTTATGCCTCTCTGATAGGTGACATATGTCGACACACTAGTAGTCTCTGCCTCCCGACCTCCATGTTGATGTGAAGGTTCACCTGCATGATGGACAACCTCCTGATGAGTTGCTGAAGCTGTGAAGAACTCACGGGAAATGAAGTCTTCCCATGTGATACCCTGCAAACCAAGTTGATGCACAACAATGATCTTGATGAGCGCATAGTGATAAATGTTGTTGTATTGTTGTTCAGGAGTCTTCTTCTGCACAAGAGTAGTCATCCTCTCAATGTTTCGGCACATGAAATATGGAATGTTCATCATCTTCACTCTCGTGAAATGCATCAATAATCTGATATGATATGCATAGAGGCGTGAGAAGCGGCCTTCACAACTAAAATATCTGATAATGAGTCTCATCAACGGCGCATAGGATTCCTTCAAAAACCGGAATGGGAACACCCTGCTGAGCTGTCTCACATAGCTAGGCCTGATATATGGTTCATAATGTACTTTTTCCACCTGCATTCTTTTGTTCCACTCCTCACCTACATTCGGTATTCCTGTTGCTTGAGAAATGGTCTCTGGTGTCAAGGTGAAATTTACACCAGCAAGAGTTACCTGACCATCATGCAAATGCAAAACAAATAACCGAGCCAACTCCTGATGATGTTGAATCTGAGCAATCATTTCACAATACTGAAAGCATGACTATTGTTGAAAACATGTCATGGCAAGTGGGCAGGCTTGCAGTTCAGTCAAAGAGGTGGGCTCTTCTCTAACATGTCTGCCACCCTTACGAGGCCTCCTCGGTGCATGAAGCTCTGTGGTAGAATCATTGTCTTGTTCATATGATGAATCAGTGTCTGTCATGGTGCTGCAAAGGTGTATGTCAAGTATGTGTTTGGTTTGGTTTGAAAATGAGAAATAGGTGTTTTGTTTTCAATGCCAAATGTGCCAAAGGGAAATGAGGGACTGTGATAAATAGGGACAGCAGGAAAAGTGGATGGTGGAGTTTATCAAGTGAAATTTGAAATGTGCTAACAGTCACTTGACAGTGTTTAGGGATGTGGAGTTTGGGAATTTGCTACAAATGATATGGGAGAGGGAAAATGAGAAGCAGGGATATGAGTAGTTTGGGAGGTTAGGGCATAGGGATTGACTATAATGATAAAATTATGAAAGGGAAAGGATCACAGGTGGGAAAGGAGACTTGGCACCAAAATCACAATTTCAAAACACCAATTTCAAAACCCAAAGGAGCAGATTTTGATACAAATATAGGGTTTATATTTTCAAACTTTAAACTTTCAAATCTTCCCTCCAAATCACAACAAACACTGTTTAATAACAATGGCAAAGGCTCACACACTTACTTGGATCATAAAAGATTGAGTTGTTTGGAAAATTTCGAAAGCAGTGATGAAATTTCACTTGTCGGCCTTGTGCGCCGCGCGCACAACCCAGTGCGCCGTGCAGGCTGTATGCGCCGCGCCCGTTCAAATTAACACAGTGAACAGTGGCTCTATGCATCGCGACTTCCTGGTGCGCCGCGACTGCCTCCCAATGCGCCGCGCAGCATTCCAACGCACAATCCCAGCTTTCAACACAAATTTCGCTCCTCCAAAACTTAAGTCAACTTCAATCGACTTCTTGGCATACCAATGGGTGTTTCAAACAATGAAAATATCTTATACAATGATGGGTTTGATTTTTGTTTCTCAAAAACCCACTATCTTATGTTTTAGCTTTGGCACTTTTTCATTTTAATACCACTTTGTTCTTTTTGTTTCCTCTTTGATTTTTGGCTGAAATGATGAAACTTTTGTCAATTTTTGGAGGGATGATGGCATTGAGTTTCGGAAAAGGATGACCAGGGCTGCATCTGAAATATCCAAGAACTAAAAATTTTGAAATTTACATGGCAATTTATTACAAAATACGAAATGTCGAATTTTCTTCAAAACAGAGTTTTGAAGAAAAGTCATAGTCCATCAATATGACGATGAAATTTTTGAAATAAAAACTTATTTAGAACCTCCCTCTGGCCTACTGGCATTATTGGACACTTTGAAGACTGAATTCACTAAATCCTATACCTAACACCTAGTGACCAAATTTTTCTTGAAGACTCACTGAAATGACAAAGTTTGACCTTGACACCTTAAAATCACTTTGTAAGAGCATGTTTGATCACTGGAGGAAGGCTGCAAAGACTGACACTAACATTGGCTCCAATGGGGATGGTAGCTCCTTGGAGGTGCCAAGAACTACAGATCTTTGGAAAGCAGACAGTGCCTTCATCCATTGGGCAATGTAGTCAAAAACTTCAAAACACCCAAAAACCAATTACTACGAAACTTTGACTCAAGTCTCATAGTTGAACTGACTAATGCAAAACTGAAACAAGACTCTGAAAAGCTAAAACTGGACACTCAGCTGAAACTATCTTTAAACTGACTGAAACAAAAAATGACTCAAGACTGACTTAACTGAAACAAGTACTTACAAAGCTTTTAAATGGCAGCAGACCATCGAGATTTGAGAATTTCAAATCCTGATGACAACCACCTGCCTACTGATGAAATATGTACAATCATGTGTAATGAGCCTTCCAATGTAACCAATCCAACAAATGGCTACTCAATGAAATTCTGTTCTCACTTTCCCCGAGTAGACAGAACGATGTACATGTAGGAAACTCACAATAACCACTGAAACCAAGGCTTATGATGACGAACCACGCAACATTTATCTTCTCTAACGCTTGCAAAAGAATGCCAAAGGGATCTTGATAATCTTGAAGCACTATTTTGTCTTGAGATCTAGCAACAAAAATATAAGTACTCCCTTCATTCTAATATGAAAGAACAGTGGGTTGCTGATTGATAGTAACTGACTTGAATTCTGGCTTACTGTGTCTCTCAGACTCACATTCCTCAATTTCATGGTCAAGGTCATTCTTAAACAGAAAACAATCTTCAAGATTATCAAACATGACAACCTTATCATCTTCATGAAAAAAAATATTATCTGTTTGCTGATCAATAAAGCTAATTACAAGACTGTCATCATTCTCAAAAGAGGAAGAAGTTCCACCATCACCTTCTTGACCATGTGCACACTGCAGATCTGCGTTAGCTTGGGCTGTAACATGACCTTTCAGGAGCTGATCTATCTCATCTTCAGACAGAGGAGATAATACTTTTTGTTTTGTTTTGCTCAAGCGATTACTATCTTCTTGAAATAACATTTCAAAACATGACAAACCTGAATGACAATCCTGATCTTCTAAAATTTGGGAACATTGTTGATCATCTTCATATGACATGGCAATCAAATTATCCAAATTAGCATTTACCACTGAGTTATCAAAAGAAGATTTTTCACTTACTTGAACAAAGGTTTCATCTTGTTTTTCATCAAATGACTGGATTACCTCCTCATGAAGGCTTTGTTCAATAACTCTATCTTCTTCATTCCAGATGATCTCAACAGCAGAGCTCTCCTTCATGGGATTCAAAACAAGGTTGTCTTCATCATCGCGATCTAAATCTAGATCTGAAATAGCCGACTTGACTTGATCACATTCTGAAATTGAAACTTGACTTTCCTACATGTAGTCTTCTTCTATGGATAGATCTAAAATAAAACCTTCTCTTTCATCATCTTCCACCATGCTAAGATCTTGATCCTGCTGCAAATTTTCCTGAGCATCTTGATGGTATCCTCTAAGCTCTCTTTATGTTGTTGAAATGGATTTTCATACAGCGCTTCCATGATCTCATCATCCATGAAGTCATCATCTTCATAAACTTTCTCAATATTTTCAAAAAAAAACTATAAGCATGTTTGCAACAGTTCTAAACTAGATTTAATGATGGGTAAGATTCTTTATACCTTTCAAAGAACATGGCATGAAAATCCTTTAAACAGTAAATACAAGCAGGTGGAAAACTTTCATACCAATATCGGGCTTCACCTTCCAGAGTGGCCATGAATATCTTCATCAAGCAATCTTCAGGAAGATCAACCTTCAACTTGTGAATATGTATGTGAAATCTAACCACATGTAAAGCATCATCCTTCATATTATCATCTTTAAACATAGGCAAATTCCTTTGCCAATTTACCTTCGGAATTTTATTTGGAAAACCTGGAATGTGATCTCGGCTCATGGGAGCATACCGTCGAGCAAGCAAATCCATTTTGATAACAATGAATTGACCAAGAAATTTTTCAGGGTATTGATTCTTGAAGGGTAGAGTCGCCATAAAAATTCTGAACCTTGGGATTCTTCGACACTGGAGTTGCCAGGTGAATGATTTCAGCATTGTTGTGTCTGATCGTTGTCCACCATCAACAATCAAATCTGAACATGATACATGTTACTGGGGAAATTTGCAAGTTAGCTGTTCCGTTTATAAGACTAGACCGAAGATTGACTGAAGCGGCTTTTATCTACTTGCGCTAATGCAAAGCAAAAGCGTTTCGAAGGCTACCTGGCTAACTTCAGGCTCTGTATGTAGTCTATAAAACAAAGAACACTAAAAAACAAATAAACTTTTCTCCCCAGTATGGTCGCCACTATGTTAGTGCCTAGATTTACCTCAGGCTGAAAAGGTAGGATCCAGGACCAACATCAAACCATGCTCAGCCTCGTAGCTAGCCCTACGAGGACAGGAGAGGGCTCTCTCCGGGTCAATCTCAGCAAATGATGATCTATGGGGCTTGAGATGACTGAAATATCTTCTAATGTTAGGCTAGGTATGAAGTGCAAGGATTTGATTTGATTTTTTCGGGGCTTTTTGTTGGAAAAAGGGAAAGGCAAATTTGGGTCTGGGGATGAGGCCAAATTTTTGCAGAATTCCGGTTGGGGCAAGGTAGGAAGTAGTTTTGAGGCTTTAGATTAAATGAATGGATAGAAAAGACCGTTGAGGAGCTGAAGAGGGCAAGATGCTGCAAGAATCCTCTCAAAACAGATGAAAACATGTAAAACTAAACAAAGTTTAAGCCGAAGCACAACAAACTCATGAATTCTACCTTTGTCACTCAATTTGTTTAATTTCAGAAGCAAAGAGAAGGGAAATGACATACATAAAACATCAATGAACTTACAATTACATGAAGAAAAACACCATCAAAACACAGAGCCACAAGGATCCCAACAAGTGCTGCAAAACCCTGGTCTTTCCTTTGCCAAAAATGCAGAAATCAGATGTACAATGGAGTGCCAAGTAATCCCAAGTGTCCAACCCTGAAAATGACTGAGAAATTACATGATATAGGCAAGATTAACTCATTCACATGCCTCTAGGGGTAGAGCTCATCATTCTAGGAGTTGTTTCAACCATATCTAAACAAGGAACTGAAAAATAGGCAATGAAACAACTTGCCTCTATATGTTAGGAAACTGATACATTTAGTTGTTTTTCACTTTTTAATGAATGAATCTACTAAAACAAGTAAATATGTTCCAAAATTACATCATGTTTATGAAATTACATCAAGGTAGATCAAGAGTTACATGAAAAAGTGAAACTAGTCAAAACTGGGCGAAATTCTGAGCTGCTGAGTGAAAAATAGGCCAAAATTCTCTATGCATCGCGCCCAAAATCTGTATGCGTAGCACAACTTTGAGGCTGATTTTGAGGGCCTTCCCAAAGTCCAAATTGAGATCATGATAGCTCGTTTGAAAGCCCTACCTGTCTACTTTCCAACCCAAGTGGAATTTCTAGATTTGGTGTCCACTTCCCCCCCCCCCCCCCAAAAAAAAAAATCCAATCTCCCAACACTGTTTCCTGTGGGTGCGAAAGGTGGCAGAAAGGTCATTTTTTGGGTGTTTTTGACCCTTTAGGCAACCCAGAACTTGATGAAATCCTTAGGTAATCCATGAGCATGCATAACTTTTGATGAAAAATCCAAAAATGTAAAGTTTTCCTCCAGAAGATCTCCCAATTATAAGCGCGCACCAAGTGGCGCTACGCGTTGGGCGGAAAAACATGTTTTGAAGCCCAAAAATTCAAAATTGACAAAATTTTCTCCAAATTTGCTGAAATTTGTACTAAATGTCTATCGTTGAGTATCATGCTCAGCCAAAGAAGCTTCGGCTAATATTTGGAGCCTATCGTGCCTTTTGCATCGTTTTAGTGCCCTCCTTAGCCTTGCCTTCAGGATTTTGATCCTTGCATTGCAAACATGAGTTCGTGCCCAATAATGAGTTTTCATGTGCCTGAGCATGTCCTTGTCCTTGTTTGCCTTCGCCAACAGCTTCTCAAGATGAATGTTGACCCTCTCGAGCCAAGTCTCTCGATCAGCCTCAATCTCCTGCTCCAATGGAGTGAACTCTATCCTCCTCCTTTGGGCAGCTTGCCGGTCTTCACGGATGTTTTGTAACTCCATGACTGTATGCTGATCCTCCAACTGTTTGTTTCGCTGCTCCAAATAGTTTATGACCCATTGAGCTCTCTGCAACTTGTCGGTCAAAGCATCTATCTTGGCCTTCTGCTCCTGAATAATCTCCCTCAGCTTTGAGCTAGGAGAGCTCACATCATCATCAATGAGGATGAAATCAGTGTCTTGGCCTCCTGAAGGGCCCTCATCCTGCATAGGCTTCTTGCCTCTGTCCTATACCTGTACATGTGCTGCTGATGACGGCAACGAGACCCCTTCCACCCCAGGTGGAGATAATACTCGTCGGGTTGCTGCAAACAATCCTCTTATGCCTCTCTGATAGGTGACATATGTCGGCACACTAGTAGTCTTTGCCTCCCGACCTCCATGCTGATGTGAAGGTTCACTTGCATGATGGACAACCTCCTGATGAGCTGTTGAAGCTGTGAAGAACTCACGGGAAATGAAGTCTTCCCATGTGATACCCTGCAAACCAAGCTAATGCACAACAATGATCTTGATGAGCGCATAGTGATAAATGTTGTTGTACTGTTGTTCAGGAGTCTTCTTCTGCACAAGAGTAGTCATCCTCTCGATGTTTCGGCACATGAAATATGGAATGTTCATCATCTTCACTCTCATGAAATGCATCAATAATATGATATGATATGCATAGAGGCGTGAGAAGCGGCCTTCACAACTGAAATATCTGATAATGAGTCTCATCAACGGCGCATAGGATTCTTTCAAAAACCGGAATGGGAACACCCTGCTGAGCTGTCTCACATAGCTAGGCCTGATATATGGTTCATAATGTACTTTTTCCACCTGAATTATTTTGTTCCACTCCTCACCTACATTCGGTATTCCGATTGCTTGAGAAATGGTCTCTGGTGTCAAGGTGAAATTTACACCAGCAAGAGTTACTTGACCATCATGCAAATGCAAAACAAATAACCGAGCCAACTCCTGATGATGCTGAATCTGAGCAATCATTTCACAATACTGAAAGCATGACTGTTGTTGAAAACATGTCATGGCAAGTGGGCAGGCTTGTATTTCAGTCAAAGAGGTGGGCTCTTCTCTAACATGTTTGCCACCCTTACGAGGCCTCCTCGATGCATGAAGCTCTGTGGTAGAATCACTGTCTTGTTCATATGATGAATCAGTGTCTGTCATGGCGCTGCAAAGGTGTATGTCAAGCATGTGTTTGGTTTGGTTTGAAAATGAGAAATAGGTGTTTTGTTTTTAATGCCAAATGTGCCAAAGGGAAATGAGGGACTGTGATAAATAGGGACAGCGGGAAAAGTGGATGGTGGAGTTTATCAAGTGAAATTTGAAATGTGCTAACAGTCACTTGACTGTGTTTAGGGATGTGGAGTTTAGGAATTTGCTACAAATGATATGGGAGAGGGAAAATGAGAAGCAGGGATATGAGTAGTTTGGGAGGTTAGGGCATAGGGATTGACTATAATGATAAAATTATGAAAGGGAAAGGATCACAGGTGGGAAAGGAGACTTGGCACCAAAATCACAATTTCAAAACACCAATTTCAAAACCCAAAGGAGCAGATTTTGATACAAATATAGGGTTTATATTTTCAAACTTTAAACTTTCAAATCTTCCCTCCAAATCACAACAAACACCGTTTAATAACAATGGCAAAGGCTCACGCACTTACTTGGATCATAAAAGATTGAGTTGTTTGGAAAAATTCGGAAGCAGTGATGAAATTTCACTTGTCGGCCCTGTGCGCCAGTGCGCCGTGCCTGTTCAAATTAACACAGCGAATAGCGGCTCTATACGCTGCGACTTCCCGGTGCGCCGCGACAGCCTCCCAATGCGCCGCGCAGCATTCCAACGCATAGTCCCAACTTTCAACACAAATTTCGCTCCTCCAAAACTTAAGTCGACTTCTTGGCATACCAATCGGTGTTTCAAACAATGAAAATATCTTATACAGTGATGGGTTTGATTTTTGTTTCTCAAAAACCCACTTTCTTATGTTTTAGCTTTGGCACTTTTTCATTTTAATACCACTCTGTTCTTTTTGTTTCCTCTTTGATTTTTGGCTGAAATGATGAAACTTTTGTCATTTTTTGCAGGGATGATGGCATTGAGTTTCGGCAAAGGATGACTAGGGCTACATCTGAAATATCCAAGAACTGAAAATTTTGAAATTTACATGGCAATTTATTACAAAAGACGAAATGTCGAATTTTCTTCAAAACAAAGTTTTGAAGAAAAGTCATAGTCCATCATTATGACGATGAAATTTTTGAAATAAAAACTTGTTTAGAAACTCCCTCTGGCCTGTTGGCATTCTTGGACACTTTGAAGACTGAATTCGCTAAATCCTATACCTAACACCTAGTGACCAAATTTTGCTTGAAGACTCACTGAAATGACAAAATTTGACCTTGACACCTTAAAATCACTTTGTAAGAGCATGTTTGATCATTGGAGGAAGGCTGCAAAGACTGACACTAACACATCTCTTTGTCATAAGTGGGATACTTTCAGGTTGCATATGAAAGTGTCTCATTTTGATATGCCACTAGATTCCCCTGTTGGGTAAGAACTGCACTAATAACATAGTTGGAGGCATCTATCTCAATTTCAAATGGTTGTTGCATGTCTATTAATGTGAGCATTGTTGCAGAGTAGAGGCAATGATTTAACTCAATAAACGCCTTATGTTGGGATTTGGAACAAAATAACTTTTCTTTCACTCTTCCCTTGGTTACTTGACTCAAAGGTGAAGTGATATGAGATAATCCCAACATGAACCTGCGATAGAAATTGGCAAGACCCAGAAAGATGTGGAGCTTTGTTAGAGTGGTTTGGGATGACCAATCCCAAATAACTTGTATCTTGGTTGGGTCCACATGCACACCCCTCTCATTAATTATGTACCCCAGATATTGAACCTGGGGCATACCAAAAGTGCATTTCTCCAAATTGGCACACAATTTGTGTTATGACAGGGCTTGGAGGACCTGTCAAATATGGTGTATGTGTTATTCCCAACTCTAACTAAAGATCAGGATGTCTTCTAGATATACTACCATGAATGAGTTGGTGTAGGGCAGCAAGATTTCGTCCATCAGTCGTATGAAGGTTCCAAGGGAATTCATCAATCCAAAAGGCATGACCAACGATTCGAAAAGACCCTCCTTAGATTTGAAGCCGATCTTCCACACATCAGAGGGTTCGATTAATACCTGGTGATAACCCAACTTCAAGTCAATCTTGCTGAAATATTTGGCCCATTTGAGCTGGTTCATAAGGTCACCAATCCTTGGAAATTGACACCTATTGTGGACAGTGATCTTATTCAACACCTGATAGTCAATACAGAGCCTCCAAGTTTTGTCCTTCTTCTGTACCAACATGATCGGGCTCCCATAGGGTGATGAACTGGCTTGATGTGCCATTTATGCAACAACTCCCAAATCTACCTCTTGATTTCATATTTCTCCATAATAGAGTGTCAGTAGATTGGTTGATTGGGTAGCGGTGCTCCGAGGGTCAGATCGATGGAGTGCTTGACCTGACAATTTAGGGGTACCCCTGTGGGTGAGGTGAAGATGTCCCTGTACTCCTCCATGACCTTGTCCATCTATTGTTTTCGAGCGAAGGAGCACTCTCTGGAGGTTGTGGATGTGGACACAATATTCCTCTTGCTTTGAGGGTGAATCATAAGGAAGACAAATTTCCTGGTCTGGGAAATGATCTTACTGCATTGTTTAGCAGAGATCAAAGAAAAGGCAGTAGGTAATTCTACCTTTGGTATCCTGTACAATTTTTGATCCAAAGTAATAATAACAAAACGAGGTATAGATTCATATACAACATGACGCTTCCATAGGTATCAATGACCTAATAAAACATCACAAACTTCCAGAGGGGCAACATCACACAATACCTCATCTGCAAAGGGTTTGATGCTATAAGGCAAGAAATGTTGTTGGCTGACATTGAGATCTCTCCCTTGGTGGATCCACTCCATGGTGTATGGTTGTGGGTGTGGCGTCATTGGCAACTTCAATCTCTTAACGACCTTGGCTGAGATCAAGTTCTTTTGGCTCCTGCTTTCAACGCTGAACTGCACCAGTGAACCCTTTACCCACATATGTGAGTGGAAGAGGCACTCCCCCTACTTTGGATCCTCAGGTTCCGCCTTTTGGAGCTTGGTGGTGGTTACCATCATAGTGGGTTCGATGTCAATGATCTTATTTCCCTTGTCAGTTCCCTTGTAGGGTTCTGGCTCAGAATCAAAGCATGCATTTGTCTTTGAGTCTTTGAGCTTAACCATCAGTGCCTGCTTCGCGCGACACTCGTTCGTGTTGTGAGTGAGAGTTTTATGGAACTCACACCACTTGTCAGTGTCTTTCTTCCCCTTCCCATTATTATTGGCTTGCAAATTCAAGGAGTTGTCATGGGTGATCGCGGTTGGACTTAGCCCTTTGCTCTATGCCTTGGGGGTGCCTTTTCTCTACTTTGGGTTTGCAGATCTAAAGTCTCGCTTCTTCTGCTTGAATTTCTGCTCAATCTCGGCAACATATCAATATGTTGTACCAAGTGAGGAGATGTACAAGAACTCCATTTCCTCATGAATGTATTTGTGCAAACAACTGTGGTACTTGAGCACCAGATGCTTCTTAGAATCTTTGATACCCAACTTTGTTCACAAAGTATGGAAAATATTTGTCAACTCATGCACATCTTGATCCCTTTGCTTGTGCAACGTATTCCATTATACATACTTGTCCTCATAGCTCCTCACGGGGTAATATTGTTCCTTGATGGTATATCAGAAAGAATTCCAAGTGGTTGCGACTAAAAAAGTGAGGATTCCCTCTCGTCCCTTTATTCATAGTAGGTTTCCCACCAATACTTGACATTGGGGGCGACTTTGAGGAGTGTAAAAGTAATATTTTCCCTATTGGAAAAATCATGAATTGAAAAATATCCCTCCAACAAATTTAACCATCTATCTACGACATTTACATCTATCTGGCCTTCAAATATGGGAATGTCAAATTTGACTTGTACCATGAACAGAGTGGTGCTTCTAGAGTGGTTGTCGAATGAATATGTGTTGCCTGTGGGCATTCACCGAAGGATTTGGGATTTTTTTTTTTTTATCATCGTGTTCCTTTGTCACTTGAGGGCTTCTTCGAGCAATATTTTGAAATGATCTCTTGCTCCCTCGTCTTTCATTTCTTTCACAATGGGAGGTTGTCGGGGTTTGTGATGCCATTCTTGCGAAGGTTCAACAAGTTCGAGCCTTAACTCCTTATACCCCGACTTCATTGGGGACACACAAAGAAAAAAGTGCATACCTACTCTGATACCATTGATTCGAACTTATGCAGGAATAAAACAGAATACAGATATAAACATAAACACATAGATGAAAATAAATCTTCATTTAATTAATATCAAAGAACTTAAATATGCTTACATACAGAATGGAAATAAATTATCTCGGACGATGGTAGCTTATCTTAGAGAAGAGATGTGGCAGCTACATCCCTCTGAACTATGTTTCAATGAGGCTCAAGGGCATTTTTTTTATTGATCAATAAAGGCAAACCCTAAACAACCAAAACCCTAACCCTAGGAGATGGAACACCAAGATTTTGTGGGCCCCATTCGGGTTAGTTGGGAAACCAACTTCTCGGGGTCGTAACTTGGTCATATGATCTTTGTTTGGTGCATATGATACCTCATTAAAAAATGTCTCTCCGAGTACTACAAGATAATGAGCTTGTTGCAGACCTGAAAAATGTTGTTTATGGGGTCAAAACAACTCGAGAAGTTCAGGACCCGAAAAATTGCTTAAAATAGTAAATTGTGCTATAATCAAGGAAACTGATGAAACCGACTAGAGGTCCAGGTGGAATAGGCAGGTGGCCACCAATATCCACCTGGATCACTTCGTCCCTTCCCTATTGTAGTGAGATCCACTTTTTGTACTTATCATCATAGCTTCCGACAAGGTAATATTGTTCCTTGATGGCATCTTGGAAAGAGTTCCAAAAGGGTGGAGCTAAAAATAATGTGGGTCTCTCCTCGTCCCTCTACTCACATTAATTTTCCCATTAGTCCTTGACATGGGGGGTGACTTTGAGGAGGGAAAAAGTTATCTTTTCCCTATTGGAAAAATTATGGGCCGAAAAATATCCCTCCAACAAATTTAACCATCTATTCAAGGCATCTTCATCTATTTGGCCTTCAAATATATGGATGTCAAATTTAACTTGTACCTTAAAGGGGGTGTCACCTCCGAAGTGACTCCTAATGAAGATTCTTCACCCGCTAATACCCGTCAAAGCATTTGGGAAAAAATGTCCATCATCTCGTTCCTTTTCTGCTCAAGGGTCTCTTCGAGCAATATTTTGAAAGGATCTCCTGCTTCCTTGTCTTTCTTATGGGAGTTTGTCAGTGTTGACAAGGCTAGCCTTGCAAGGGTTCAACCAATTCATGTACCAAATCCTTATACCTTGACCTCGTTGGGGACATGCACAAAAAAATTGAAAAAGAGCAAACCACTCTGATACCATTGATTCAAATTTATGTAGGAACAAAATGAAATACAGATTCAAACCAAAACATAGAGATACACGGAAACACAATTTCAATTAATAAAATAAAACTACTGAAAATTGTTTATATACATTAGAGAAACAAACTAGCTTGAGTGATGGTAACTTACTTCTGAAAAGAGATGTGAAGGCTACATGCCTATTGAACTATGTTACAATGAGGCTCAAAGGCCTTTTTATTATTGAGAAAAAATGGAAAACCCTAAACATCCAAAACCTAACCCTAGGAGATGAAGCACCAAAAGTTTGTGGGCCCTATTGGGGTTAGTTGGTACATCAACTTCTGGTCAAGGTCGTAACTTTGGAATACAATCTCTATTTAGCGCATACGATACCTCATTAGAAATATCTATCCGAGGACAATAACTTTCGACTGAAAACCTTATTATAAGTAATGGGTTTTCTCGTTTTCCAAAAAAAAACATCGTTTAGGGCCTCAAAATGGCTCTAGAAGTTCAGGACCCAAAAAATTGCCAAAAATAGTAACTATGTTAGAAATTAGGAAATTGAAAGGAAATAATGTTGGGGGTCCAAGTGGAAGAGGCGGGTGGCCACCAATATCCACCTAGATCGGTGCATGAATAAGTGGCAATGGATGTTTGGGGGGGGTGGCCACCACCCTACTGCATCCCTCGCCATTTAATAAGGCGGGCATGGCATGTCTGCCCCATGCAAAAGCAAGTGACATTAACTCCCTTCTTCATTCGATAGACCACATTTATCCTTCCACTCATCCTCCATATCAAACAGATGTTGATTGGAATCTATATTGGATTGGGTTGCCCTCGCCGCTGCAAGTGGGAATATTGTCTTGGCAACTCTTTAAAGATAGACTAGTGATATGAGGAAGATTAGATTTAGAATGGTGTAACCTTTGGCCTTATTTTGTTCTTAGGTATCTTGTCTTTAACTTCGGGGTGGCAGAGGCCTAGGAATTCATGCACCTCATTCTCACCCTTGTGTTTAGAAGGAATTGCAGCTTGAATGTGAAAGTGTTAGTTGGGTTTGTGACAGAATTGGGTTATATCATGCATCAACGTGATGATTTGTTGTGGGTTATGTTGTAGCCTTTTTTGGTTTTGATTAGATAGAATATTTCAAAAAATGTTAAGTTAGGATATGGACATAACAATAGTGAATAAAATGTTAGTTTAAAAGAATATTTCGATGATGATGTCCATATCAAAGAAAATGTTAGGGTAGCTGCTCTAAAAAATAAAGGCAAAAAGAAAATGTTAGGTAGAAATAAAACAAATAAACTCTGAAAGTGAGCAAGTCCAAATGCCACTACTTTTTCTGCAAAATAATAGTTGTGTGCAACTTGTTTTAAATGCCACAACCCATGATAGTCAAACTATTTAATCTTGACTGCTTCATGCTTTAAATTTGATGTTATAGATAGAGAATAAAGATCTGGCCAAATTGTTTAATCTTGGCAGATCACTAGTTAGGTAGAGAATAATAAGGTGCTCATCAGTTTAATCTAAGCCCTTGGAAGTTATAAGGGTAGATTTAGATAGTTTGTTTTTGTTAAATAAAAAGAAAGGATAAGGGTTTGCTAGCTTAAATGCACCCATTAAAGTGAAAAAAAAATGATAGGATAAGCAAAGGGTAAGTAGAGAAAGGTTGCAGAAGTTTAATGGTTGATTGGACAAAATGTACAGTTATCATGTTTCTAAGTCCATGAGGCAGTTACACGAGGCAAATGAAGGACTACAAATCAATTTATTAACCTCCCTCATCCTTATTCATTCATATATTTACTAATTTCCCCTTCCTACCTTCATATATCCATATTCATTCATTTTCTATTAAAAACCCCTTTTCCTATGGTAAAAACCCTTTTTACCTAGGAAAAGTAAAAATTCCATCTAAAATCCCCTTTTACCCAAAAAACCCACAAAATAGTTTTACCCTAAGTATTGATGAAATATGAAAATCAAATAGAAACATTAATACTTAGTCATTTTCCCTTTCCGCTCATATTCATATTAATACTAACATAATGTATTAAATCCATAATATTTTCCCCTTTTCCCATATATAATAGCTCAAATTATTTAAAATACCTCGAAAACCCTTATGTTTCATTAGAAACTACATTATACACAAATATCGCAAATCAATGGACTGAGGGCCTTTTAAAATATGCATATATAATAGTTTTGCAATAAAACTATGTATTATATGAAATATCACATCGGCGGGTTGAAAGTCCTTTATATAAATAACCCTCCCCGCATTACAAATACCAATTTCGATATGCGATGGTAAGCCTGTACCCGACCAATGTTATGTTATATTCCATAACATATCACATCCGCCTCATCGCAGCCTCCCGCTATACCATAAACCTTTTCCCATTGCGATCTCTGATTATGATGGGCTCGGACCCAACCACATATATACCATAATACATTACCCATATCGCATCCATCGCAAAGTCCCGGTCCAAATGCATACAAGCCTCCGCCTCTTGCAATTCCCGACAACGATAAGGATACAGACCCGACGCTGCATATATTATAACCTATCGCCATATCGCATCCGCCCTTCCATCGCATCCCGCTCAAAGCACTAACCCTTAGCGCATTCTGATCCCCGACTGCGATATCAAAGCCCAGACCCGACATAGTTATATGTCATATATTATTTCATGTCACGTCCACTCACTATCGCATCACTTTGTAATAAGCCTTCCCTTGCCATACTCTGATTGCGATAGCCGATATCACTCGGACCCGATATCATTATCCGCTCGGGTCCATAATTTTTCAAGTCCGCCATATGCGATTTTGTAACGTTTTCTGTGTAAAATCGATTTTTCGATTTAAACATGGAAATGACCCGAAAGCTCCATTTCACCACTAATCACTATTTTAAACAAGATTAAGCCATTCCCGCCTTAATTAATCCTCCGTACTCTTTCCGCCACTGTTCATTTTTTTCGCCCGATAGCTAAAAGTAAGACTTTTTCTCCATTAAACGCATTTTTACACCATTTGCTCTGTTTGCCTGTTTTAACACAGCGCAACCCAATAATGCCTCTGCGGCCCATTTAAGCCATCATTTAGCCTCTGATATGCCCCAGACTTCTTCTGATAACCTTTCAAGCCTCAGCAGAGCCATTAAAGACCCTCAGCCACCATGTTTTTCTTAACAAGTTATGTGTTTTGCAGGTAAGAAGACTATTGTTCCAGGTTTATAAACACAGGCCTGCGAAACAGTTTGAAGATGAATATGAAGGATTTACTGTTGAAAAAACAGTAAAAACTGAAATGCACAGTAAAGGGTTAAAAGGAGCACAGTCAAAAGGTCACTCAACCAGATCAAAAGACAATTACAGAGTTTAAAGCAGCATCAGATAAAAAGGTTAAAGAAGCAATCGGCCAACGTGAAGGATTCAAACAATTGCTCAGCTAAAGGGGCAAAATATCATACAACTGAAGCCAACACAGCCTGAATAAAGGGAACAGCAAGAAGCAGTTCAATAGCTGCCCCTATCTTCTTGCCATGAAGATCTTTTCCTTTCCCGAAATAAATCTTAATCATTTTTAGGATATTTCCCAAGTTTTATTGTTGTATAAATAACTCCTTTTCTGAGTTGTAAATGGTTCAGAGTTCAAGATTCACAGTCTATTGCTTGTAAAGTTGTAACTGTTTGTACTACTTTGAACCTGGAAGCCACCTTTGAAAGAAGCTTTTGCAAACTCTTGATGTAATCGGTCTTTCTGGAACCTTAATACAAAGCAAAGGATTCTGAATATGGTCTTGCACAGTTTGTGTTATCCTGTAAGTTTTTCCAGTTTTTCAATCATTTTGTATTTCTTCATATGCTTGTGACTTGCAGAGATATCTAGGTAGGAACAATTAGAGTTTCAATTGATTCCTATAAGCTCCTGAAGTGATCATCTATTAAGAGATTGGATTAATGCAACTGTTTGTGTAGCTAATCCCCTCTAATCAATAAATCATCAGCATCTTGTGTAAGCATTAAGTATACTGCCTTGAACCTTTGGAATGTAGTTTAGAAGGTTTTCCAACTTGTGATTGTTCTGTTTTACAGTCTGGAAACTGTGATAATCATATTTTTGTTGTCTTCTACTCACCACTATTTTGATCTATATCACTGTGTAATGCTTTATAGCAGCCCTTTGCTGAAGTGTTAATATACCCCAAAGGATTAATTACTTCAATTCTACATCTGTCTTCATTCATTGGTCTTCCATAAACTTAAACCAAAAACCCCCAAAACAATTATTTTAGATGCTCTAGCATTGGTAGCCTGACCTACTACTATCTCAGAGGTACAACAGGTTACTCTGGGATAAGGCTATTTTTCGCTAGTGGTGCCTCCTTGCATGCTGTGTCATAAATTGAGTTAGCTTTGGTTAAGAGGTACAATGGTTTCAAGTTCTAGACTTACCCTTTTGGTCATGATGTCTATTATTTTGGTTTTAAGTCTTGTAGGTTCATCTTGGAGTATTTTTCTTAGTACTTATTTGGGTTCTATAAGATTGGTTCTTTGGCATCTACCGACATGAGGGGGTTTCTGCTTGGTGGTGGTATGTAGTGTATCCACTACAGGGGGATTTTCTTTTCTGTAAGCCTAGGTTGTCTTATTTCCGTTGCTACTCTACGCGTCTCTTCGACCCCGTGTTGGTTCATTTCCTTTCTCTTCGACCAAACTTGGTATTTGAATTTGATCTTGTCATGTGCTTTTCCTTTAGAGGCATTATGCCTTGACAATGTATGCATAGGCGAAGGGGCAGTTGGGAAAGATGCCAACGGGGCCGACCAAGGGCCCAAGCTCATGCTCAGGAAGCCACAATTGTTTTCACTTTTCCACCCCTCCGAACCTCCATGATAAACTTCACCAGCTAGAATCTTACGCTATCAATGACCACTAGGCATATTCTGATTCCGAGATCATGGAGGAAGTAGCTAACATGGAGGAAGTAGTTACCTGGATTCCTAACCCTAGGCATACCATGGGAAGAAGGAACCAGTATTTGAACTCATACACCATACGTTGGTAGCTAAAAAATCTTTTAGACAATGTCCTCAAAAAGAAACACGAAGATCAAAATGACATTATAACTTCCTTGAATGAGATTTAAAGGGTGTAGTGTCATCAATGCTCTCATTTAGCTAGTCTGGATGCTTGTTTGGCTCGTGTGGAGAGCCACCTCCAATATGAACTCAAGCATTCTACTCCTCCTAGTACTAGTGCAAAGGATCCTACTCTAGTGGCCTCATAAGATTCTTAAGCTCTTGTCATGATCTGTTTTAGTTTTATGTTTCTTTATAGTTCTATGTCATTATCATATTTAGTTTATCACTACTATAGACTCTATATTTTGACTCTTGCTAATACATCATCGTTCAACAAATATAATTTCCTTTATAATAAATTAAAACTAATAATAATTTGAACTATTTTACTCTATGTAAAATAATATATAAAAATATTATACATATATATAAACCAAACTAAAATCATTATTTACAAATACATATCCATATTTATCTCCCACACACATATATTCATTATTCATTCTTTAGTAAAATAATATATACAATTTTTATATTATAATTCGTTATTTTTTTTATATTTTCGTTTAACCTATGTCTAAATTGAAAAGTAAACATGTTCATTATTGTTTCTATATTTCTTTCGTACCTCACTCATTAAAAAAAATATACTACACTACCACCCATTGAGATATATATTTAAAAAATCAATATTTTTTTAATAAATTTATATTATAATAACTTTATTACTTTAGGGAAAATATGTAGACATATTGTTTTGGAAATTTTATGTGCACATTCCATTTCTATCCCTTACATTTGACAAATTTCACTTGGATTCTAAAATGTTGCACAAACGCAAATATTTATATTAATTTATTTTTACATAGTCGTACCAAATTATCATAAATGAAAGTTACTTATTTTAAAAGTTAATTGAATATTTTACACATCATCTTCTTATATTGTATTTACTTTTTGTCATAAAAATATTTCAAATCATCCTTGAAAAAAGATTAATTTTGAAAGGGTTTTTTTAGATTTTTTTTGTCTTATTATGAAAAACTGTCAACAACATCAAAGTACAAATCATTATCCTTTTAATATAAAATGCATCAAAGTACAAATCATTATCCTTTTAATATAAAATGAGATACTAATTAAAATTGAAAAAATAATAAATTTTAATACAAAAAATACGAGTAAAATCTTGATGAATTTGAAAGTTGTGGATGTAATCTATTTGGAGAGTGAAAGTGTCCCCACCAAAGGATTTATTATTATTTTCAATTTTATTTTGAGCAATTGTTTTCATTGTTATGATAATTAGTATTTTTTTTAAATAAAATATATTATATAAATTTTTAAATTTTATAGCGAATAATATAGAATATATTAATTTTATTATTATTGATAATGATGATTGATGTTTATTGAGATCAATAAAGTTTATTAAATCATAAGAAATGAGATTAATTGAGATTTTTAAAAATTTTATTTTTATGATGAAATAGAAGGGGGAGAAATGTCTTTCTCTATAATTGATGTTGTGTAAATTTTAAACCTTATTCAATAATATAATATATACATAATTTTGTAATAAATGAAAAAGTAAAATATTGACAATTACATAGAGATTTATTTTGGAAATACAAATAAAGAGAATCAACTAATTGTTTAAAGCTAAATCTCTAACTTTTATCATCAATCAGCTTCATTGTTTACAATACAATATATATGATACAACAATATCCAAAGCCCCTAATTCATTAATAAAGATCATTATAAAATCATGGGCTAAACCACTATGTGCCATAAAAATTCTAAAAGTGAAAATAGTGCCAAAAACCATAAAAACAAATGCAAAAAACCACCAAATTTCCTTTTCAAGTACTACGACTCCTTCGACACGAGTGGGGGAGTTCTAGATATCCGTATGAACCCTTGCTAGTAAAAAAATATAACACAAACCCAACAATATTTTCATAAGTTTTGCACTATATATCCAATCAACTTATAATCATTATTTTAAATCTACTTGCTAACAATTTTAATTAAAATTTCTCACATTAAAGTCTTTTCTTCATTATTATTATTTTTTTTCTATGCGGTTCACGATCCCGGAAGATCAATGACTACTACATCCATGGAATATTATACACAATCACTAAAGTCGACCAAAAATCACTAAACTCAACCAAAAATGTTGAGAGAATTTAACTCGTAACCTTTCAATAATAAAAATGATTTAACAAGAAAAATCTACCAACTAAATTAACCTTTAAAAACTAAATTTATGCTTTATTGTAATTTTTTTTTAATAAAACACAATTGGTATCATAAATTGGTAATGTGATATGTGCACTTGTTCTTAATTAAAACGTCATTACATTGAGTAATTCTATTTGAGGGAAAAAATCATGATGAAACAATTTGTACTAAGAGAGAGAAGATTAAGATGCGTTTGTGTCATATTTTGCTTATTTTTTCAATGCATGGAAGAAAAAATAATAAGGTTTCGAGGAGGTCTTCAACAATGTTTTTCTTTCAACCATGTGTCTTCATGGGGGCTTTTTCATGATTTATCAAACCATTTTGAATTTAATATTTTTGATGAGTATTTTTTAATTAATATTAATTTTAAAGAACAATATTAATTAGTTCATATCTTATTAGTTTTAAATGGTTAGTTATAAAATATTTAATAATATTTTAAAACAATTATCTGATTTTTTATTTATTTTTTTAATTTAAGTTAATTTATTTTATAAAATTTAAATAAATAATGAAAAACATAAATATTTTGAAAAATTTTATTATATAATTTATAAAATTTATGTATTTTTATCATGATTTACTGTAAATTTTAATTAAAAATTTGGTAAATGATGTGATTCTAGATCCATCGCTTCTATTTGACGGTGCATAGGGGTAGAGGGCATATCTAAGACGCTGAAGAAGAATTGACAAGATTTTTAAAGGATTGTGCAAAGGAAAAAAGTCTGGGTCCAGATGGTTGGGGTTGAACTATTCATACATTTTTTGGAATTGATGTTGCCCGACCTATTGGTAGTGGCAGAAGAATCTAGGATCAAGGGACACATTTCGGGGGCCATACACACCACTTTCATTGCTCTGATAGCCAAGAAGGAATCTCCTTCTTCCTTTGCTGATTACAAACCCATTTCACTTTGCAACTCGGTATATAAGATGATCTCTAAATTGATTGCATCAAGGATAAAAAGGTCCCTTTCTAAACACATCACACCAGAACAATTTGGTTTCTTGGAAGGGAGGAATATTCAAGATGCCATTGCAATTGCCCAAGAATGTCTGCACACTATTAAAACTCGAAGGAGTGAAGCATGTATGCTAAAGGTAGATCTGGTAAAAGCATATGATTGTGTAGACTAGGAATTTATGAGGTTGGTGTTACACAAGGTTGGCATTGCCCCTTTCAACGTTAAATGGATAATGGCATGTATCACCACCACAAACTATGCAGTCCTCATAAATGGCTCCCCTACAAATTTCTTCAGGGCTTTTAGGGGCTTGAGACAAGGTTGTTCATCATCTCCGCTTCTCTTTCTTCTTATCATGGACAGTCAAAGTTTTTGGATTCGACTCGAGAGGGATTCTCGTTTTCTACCGGGTGTACAGGTATCTAGGCACATCAGCATCACCCATCTGATGTTTGCAGATGACTTGTTATTCAGGGGAAATGCAAAAAGACAAGAATGGGAGATCATTTATCAGATTTTGTCGAAATTTGGGGAGGCCACGGGACTGATTATGAGCTAGTCAAAATCAATTATGGTTTCAGCAGGCCTGAAGGGTAGAGCATGTAGGGAGATTTGCGAACTTTTTGGAATATCTACCACACATATTGATGAAGGACTCACATACTTGGGTTTCCGACTTAAACCAAATAAGTATAAGGTAAAGGAATGGGACTAGCTTATTGAAAGATTCGAAAATAATTTTTCAGGGTGGACTCTAAAATGGCTGATAGTGGGAGGGCCCCTGACTCTCATTAGGTGTGTATTACAAAACATATCCATATACTGGATGCATTTGTTCATGTTACCTAAATTTATTGTGCAGAAGGTGGATTCTAACATGGCTATATTTTTATGGTTGGGCCTCTACTAAGAGAAAACGGTTCATTTGGTAAGATGGGAATACATAACAAGGCTTGTGGATCAGGGAGGATGGGACATAGTGGACACTCATTATTTTAATAGGGCTCTAATCATTAAAAACATGTGGAGGGCGATGTCGAATGAAAACATATGGTCTAGGATTATAAGAGGAAAATATATGAGTGGACAACATTTTACCATATGGATCAGGGGAGGAGCCAAGGGGTAGAAGGAATCTTCGTATATCTGGAACAACATGTTAAATAATTGCAAATGGCTTATTGGATTCCTAAAAAGGGAAGTAGGGAATAGTCAATTGATTAAGATTGGTTTGGATGCAATAAAGGGAATTACGGGGAATCACACTTTATCGGTAGAAATCATCTATTCCCTCCATAACAGGGAAATCAAATATAATTCTCATATCAAGAAGGACCACAATCAATTATCATTTTTACAAAACTAGTATAGGGCGACATATTTGGGTTTCACTGGAAATCAAGCGATGGAATGGGATTCATATACCAACAAATTACAAGCAGTAGGCATAAGCATTATAAAGAGTGAGGATAGGATGATATGGGATGGCATGCTTAAGAACAAACAACCAATGGTAAAATAAATATATCAGAGTTTCACAAGAGAAAACAGAAGAATCACTATTTGCAAATGGCTCAATGTAGCTTGGAAGCAGGGAATACCACAAAAACGCAAGTGTTTCTATTGGCTAGCCATACATGGTCAAATTCTCACATGGGATCAACTTCAACATCGGGGTTTCAATGGTCCCAATATATGCCTCATGTGCAGAAAATAAGTTGAGGATGAAAATCATCTGCTGTTGAGATGCCCCTTTGCTAGGGCGGTATGAGATGGAACGTTGGACGCTCTAAACATTGGCCTCCTGAAGGTGCATATATCACTGGAAACTTGTATGGACCATTGGTTCAAAAACCAGACTTCACATCGTTTCCTTCCTTTCTTCATTATCTAGACAATATGGCGGTTCAGGAACACTAATATTTTTGAGATGAAAGAGTCAGTGGTCAGGGTAGCCACACTACAAAATGTGGCATACTATGAAGAAATCAGAATTAGGAATAAGAGCTCTAAGAAAAGGGAGCTGAAATTCAAGAATATTAGGAGGATTTTCCCCATTTGTTTTTTTTATGGGGCCTGCCAATAGAGGAAGTGTGGTTGTGGAGCATACATCATCATAAAAACTGGACACTACTATCACTTCTAATGGGAAGGGGTACAGGGACCAATAGCAGGGTCGAGATCATTGCACTATGGGGTGTCCTTTTATTGGAAAAATGGTTGGATCTGGAGCACCTGCAAGTATATGGGGATGCAAAGAGCATCATATATTCGGTAAAGGATTACACAGATTTCAACCCTCCAATATTGTCAAATTTGAGGACACACATTAGGTCACTGGTAAGCTCTTTCCTGGACATATCTTTCCAGCACATATATAGAGAAAAAAACCTGGTCGCATACAACCTATCAAAAAGAGGCATCACTAAGGCTCCAGGCAAGTTTTTTTATGTTATTTATGAACATGATATCCTCGCCAATGTTGCCAACATAGGCTATTTTTAGAAGGCAAAACAATGATCACTGCTACAATCAAAATGATGTTAAATCTGTTATGTTTTGGTAACTTTCTGAAATGTAAATCACACTCCTATAAAGGATTTTTGTTGGACATACAAAACTATGTAAAAAGGAGAAAACTGAGGGGTAAAGAGCATGATAGTATTATAGATGTAAGAACATGAAAGTTTAGTTGATGCAAAATCATGAAAGATGTACTCACTTTTTTTTCATAATAAAAAGTAAGTGTTCTTTTCCTCTCAAAAAAAAATATATGATTTCGTTTTTAAGAAAGATAAATTCATGTCAATTTTTTAATGTTGAAAATGTCATTTTAAAATATTTAATTTTTTTTAGTCATGGTGAATTGGTAATTTGTTGGACTAATTTGGGCAAGGCCCAGATTATCTCCTCTACTTGGTTTCAAATCCCATGGGACACCTTTGGCCCATTATGATCTCGTCTCAAGGAGTAGGCTCCCCTTATCTGTGAGTCTCGACCCTTGCTAAATCACAAGTTTCTGGTATATCTAGCTTGTGGGTTGGTGTTATAGTGGAAGTCGCGAGGTTTGATCATGGGCTTCGTCATATTAGTCTGAAAAATTTCTTTGAAAATGCTATTTTAAAAGTATTTATTTTTTTTAGCCAAGGTGAAACATTAATTCATTGGATTAATTTGGGCGAGGCTTGGGACCAAACCTTGCGACTGCCACTATAGTAACAACCCACAAACCAGATATACCAAAAACTTATGATTTAGGAAAAACAGAGACTCACAAATAAAGAGAGCCTACTCCTTAAGCTGAGATCATAATAGGCCAAAAATATCCCCGGAAATTTGAAACCAAATAAAAAAATAACATCCCAATAAAAAAACCACCTATCTATAAAAATGAAAACAAAATATTTAATTTTATTTTTTATATTTGAAAAATCTACCCTATTTTAAGTTACTAATTATAAAGTTGTTAACCTATTATTAGGGAAAAGCCAAACTAGCCCAATCCAACAATTGTCCTTTAAAAAAAGACGTAACTATTAAAGGAGACAAAGAGCTCATAGGTAGGAACTATCTGAAATTCTGTTGAAATATCCACGTCCAAAAAACAATTAAGACAGAAAATGTATTTAAAACACGAGAGAGTTCCTTAGAGAGAAAATCCACATATGGCCGAAGCCTACAAATATTTTTTTACAATCAATATGGCCAAAGCCAGCAGAATTTACGGCCGAAGCCAGCAGAATACAGCATAACCGATAGAAATCGCCCAGAAGGGGCTGCCGCAGGACTCGATCAGGACGAGAGAGTTACTTCACAACAAAATCACAAAATCTTTGATGGACAAAACTTTTACATTTGTGGGATATAAACATGAGTCGTTGAGTGCAAGGTTTGTGTCACAGGGAAGTGACCTTAACGAGCGGACGGAAAGAGATGGACGATACATAATGGCGGTATATTCAATGAAAAAGTTGATTTTTTTTAAGGTGTAAAAAATATGTTGTTATAAAATTAAAAGGCTAATAAATTTTATTTCTGAAATTGATTAAATAAATTAAGAATGTGATGATAAATGGAGGAACTAAGAATGTGGTGATAAATGGAGGAAATTTTAAGAGAGTAACTTTGAGTTAATATAAAAGTTCGTCGATTAAAAAAAAAAACTAACTTTGAGTGTGATATTCTATTAAAAAAAATGGTATCTATATTATATTAGAAAGATTTTATTAAGCTTGTGTGTGGCATATTGATTAATAAGATTTTATTATAGATGTATCATGAAATTGTGTTATGTGTCTATATGTCTTTAAAGTTTTTGAGGGGTATGTTGCACATGAAAATAAACTCTTTCTGATTCTGACATTTTGCATGGCTACAAACTTTGTCTAAAAGTAACATCACATTACATAAAAGTTTCATTGCATGCAACATATCACATCACATATATGTTTCTTTTATGTGACATCATAACATATTGCATCATGTCAAACTATTTTTTTCCAACACATTGCACTTTTTCAAACTTTCCTTTATTATGACAAAGGAAAATTTTCCTTTGTCTTTTTTTTGCCTACAAAAAAGAGACAAAAGAAATTTTTCTAAAAGAACTCTAATATATCACATCTCAAACTTTATATCTCTACAACGCAACACATTACATCAAAGTTTTGTATCGTATGATACATGAGGGACATAACATTTTTTAAAGGTCGTGTATAAAGTCAAGTGTGCATAGTGCACCTAAAATTCTTTTGGTTGCAACATATTTGCATCAATCCAAATTTTTCTTTCTTATGACATATCATAAAGTATTAAGTTTCTTCCTTTACACTATAATGCATCTCGTCAAACTTTCTATCTTTGTGTTGTAGTTCACCACACCTTATTATATTGCTTAAAAATTGCAACCAAAAGGATATTTTGCATTTCATTTGGGATAGATCTTCTCAAGCCAAAAATCTATTTTTGCATCTTCCAAAAAGTTGTTGACACCATATCAAATGTAAAATTCATTTGATTGTGACAAATCACATTGTTCCAAAATTTTGCTTTGTGGCAACATATTGCATCACATCAAAGTTTATTTCCATGAGACACATCGCACTTTCTCAAAACTTCCATCAGTGCAACATAATGCATATCACACTTAAAATACCCTTGGTCATGAAAATAAGATTCATTATGCATGATATAGAAGACATCAATGTTAAAATGGATGTTCCTCTCACAAATTCCGTCAAGGCACTATATGCCACTTATTCTCATTATCTTGAGTCATTACAAGCTAGTGGAAAACTTAAGGAGATTTCCTTTGACTCTCTTGTGGAGAAGTTTGCTGAAAGAGAAATATTTTGGGAAGAAGAAGATAGTTGCTCAGTATTATGAAGAAGTTGTGTGAAAATGAGAAGAATTAAGCACATGATTCTTTTAGAGGAAGAGGTGGTCAAAGAGGACGTGGAAGGAAGAATAATAGAGGCTTGTGGGGAAGACATTACCAAGGAGGAAGACTTTATCTTCATTATGTATGGTGCAACATAAATGGACATGATGCTTCCACATGAAATCTCTATTGGGACAGGATTAGACAAGAAAGGGATGAAGAGAAAGGAAAATCATCAGATCAAGGGAAAGGTAAAGCACTTGAATCCGCTCACTATATCATGCACATTGCAATATTGGAGTAACTAAAGACTTGTTTAGTGCTTCACTTGCTTTGTGGAAAGATGAATAGTTTCTCTATTTAGGAGCAACTTGCCACATGACTTTATAATATATTTCTTTGAAGAAGTTAGTGACAATGTTGATGGAGCAGTCTACTTTGCAAATAATTCAAAGCTCAAGCCATCAGGGCTTGGCACCATTAGGCTCAAACTACCTCGTCACCCAGATTTTCTTCTACATGATGTTCTCTACCTCGAAGTGTTGCGGAGAAATTTTCTATCCTTAGTTCACATATGCCAGCAAGGACACTCCATTAACATGTTTGATGGCAAGGTTGAGGTCAGAAAAGCATCAAACACTCACTTGTCATGACTAGGACAAAATAAGAAAGACTCTTGAAGTTGCAAGGAACCTCTGCTTGTGCACAAAATTTTGCATATAGTTCTTAATTTGATGAAGGTACAAACCATCCAATCTCTTATGGCATGATTTATTAGACAAATGAACTATGAAAATCTTTGCTATTGAAGAGAAATAATATTATTGGTTTTCCCACCATTCCTAGGAAACTTAAGCAATGTGATGCTTGTACCTTAGGAAATCACAACAAACAACCTTTTCATCAGTCTCATTCTAGAACACATAGAAAGATTGAATTGATTCCTTTTGACTTGTGTGGCCCTATGCTTGTTCCTTTTGCAAATGGTAATAAATACAAGATGAGTTTTATTGATGACTACACCAGAATATGTTGGGTATATCTATTGAAGAACAAATATGAAGCTTTTGAAACTTTCAAAAACTTTCATGCATGCATTGAAAATGATACATAATCACATATTAGCTCTATTTGTATCGATAACAGAAAATAATATAATTCAAATGAATTTGAAAACTATCTTTGCCAGCATTGGATCAAACATCAAACAATTGTGCCTTATAATCCTCAACATAATGGTGTAGCTGAAAGAATGAGCAAGACAATCTTAAATATGATATGTTTAATGATGTTTTTCAAAAATGTAAAGTTGATGTTTTGGGCTAATGCAATTCTATGTGTTGTTTATATTAAGAATAGGTTTCCATCTCATGCTCTAAAAAAAAATACTCCTATGAAATGTGGTATGTCCACATTCCTTCAGTGAGGCATCTTAGGGTTTTGTTGTACTATGAAACAACCCGCCTCATTTATATATAGCAATAACTAAGGTTAGAAATATAAATGGGGACCCTTTTTAATTTTTTTAGTCTTCGAATAATAAAGCCTAACTCTAAGAAATTGCCTTAAACAACTCTTAGAACAACACAAGTTTAGGATCCCCATCGTAAATCGCAAATCGCATTTTTCCATGTGATGATCATAAACACCTTAAAGAAATTGTGATAGGCAATCAAACCTCTCGATGTGACATACTGATCAAAAACCCTTAAGAAATCGCAATCGCATTTCACAGGAGTCGCAAGTTAATAAACCATGCCACTATGACATTCATTGACGATTTGCGAAATGCGATGTTGTGATGATCACAATCGCATTTCTCCTTATAAGCATGCAAAATTATATTACATCACCGCGATGTGTGAATAAAACAGTAAGTGTGGGAAATAATTATGTTTTAATATAATAATGAATGGTTTGATAGGGTAATTAATGCTTAGCAACCCAAGGAGAGGTAATGATTTTCCAAGTTATGGGTAGTTAATGCTAAATATCTCATTTGAACCTTTCCCACGGTTCAAAGTCATTTCAAAAGAGCTTTTAGCCTTAATTGTCCGATATCGTCTGCGCTGATATATCTCATCCATTTCAGGCAAGCTACAAAAGACATGTCATTGTGGAAGGTGATGCAGAAACAGAAGAAGCAGAGCATTATAGAGTCCGAGATTACAGAAATGGCTCCTATATTCTCTGATACGGTTTGCAGCGCTGATGGGAGAGCAACATCTTGGGAGGTCATATACAATAGGCCTGAGGATGAACGTCCCAATATTACTATCACAAGAGCAACAACTAACTCAATAAGACCTTCAGGACTCCAATTCAAGGATGTCGCCTGTTCTTTCCTTCATAGGATAGGATCGAGAGCTAAAATCCTCCCATACACTGATATGATCAGGTGGGTGGTGGAAAAGCTCACCATTAAAGATAGGCAATTCAGGAATTCGAGAATGGAACTCATGGGGTCATTCAGGGCAGAGTACCTGAAGCAAATATACCATATACCTGACCCTCAGGATATATATGATAAGACATATGTGGCCAACTTCTCAAAGAAAAACGAAGAACCCCTCAAGATTATTTAGGGCTGGAGAGTATTGGAGAACAAATTCAAATTTGATAAATCGGATATATATACTATAGCCTCTTTGGAAAACCCCTACAACTATGCAGCTGCTATGTTATGTAGACTATATGGGTTACCCAATAATACTAAGCTTTCCATACAATGAACTCCTCTTATTGATGCTTGTGTTAATTCCCACATTATGAATTAGGCCACCATCCTATCTCATAACCTAGCCACCATCACCACCGAATATCGATAGAAGAGATCCTCCTCTCCAACGAACCTTCCTCCATTCTATTTTAGTGCCTACATTATGAACCATCTGTTTCTGCACTAAATTTCTAATCATGGGTTGCAAATGGACCTTTCAGGACCCCTACCCTATCCATCTCATCCATAAGCAAATTTGGGAATCCAATTATATAACCCATTTCTATAAAATATGTCATGTTGTTATTTTGTCACTACATCAATTAATTTTCAATAAGAAAGCCTCCAACTTTTCTCAAGAAGCCGCTACAGACTTTCTGGCTGTTGGCAAATATTTTTTGAAGAATGGTTCACCTACATTAGGTTTTTGGTAGCACAACAGACCCACATGTCCTCCCTTTGCATGTTTATGATAAATTGTTAGCAAGAGAAATAGCCCACCAGACCATGGGAAAAGGCATGACCAAAGTTCTCAAAGAAAGAAAGAAGTTATTATGGCCATATTTTCCTATCAAGTGCGGTTCTTTTTCTTTAGCAAATTTTAATCATGCGATAAAGGAGTCAGTAAGCCTAGAAGGTCTCAGGCTCCATACTTTGCCTAAAAGGAAATTTGATCTAGACAAGATAGCATATAACATCACCACTTCGGTAAAGATTAAGCCTTATAACCATGAGGCTAATAATTTTGAAGACCTTTTAGAGTCAGCTCAATCCTTTGAATGGGAAAGGACAAATCTGAGTCCTAGAGATTTTGAGAGCTTTCAGGTGTTCAGGAACAAAAGGCTCGAGGTAATCCCACTATATTTGTTGAAAATTGAGGACAAGCCTACTCCAATGTGACTGTCAACAGCGAGGCACCTGATTCTCGCATAGAGTCTCATGCAGATACATGGAAAGCACTTAACACAGAGAAGGCCCAAGACATCGAGACTATTATAGAATCCAATAGGAAATCAGCCGTGAGTACACCACCCAAAGATATTGTTTCGGAGATCAAAAGCAGTAGTCTATAACAGGAGTGGGATCAATTCAATAAGAAACAGCAAGACACTCCCAAGACAATAGATTCCTAGGAAACTATGGAGTATCAAACTCCTCTACATGTTCAAAAGAATACAGACTCTGAACCGATGGATGAGCAAGCAACGACATCTTAGCAGACTTAAATCATCCCCGCTCTACCCACATCAGAAATTGTCTTGAAGGTGACTGAAATCCCTCCTCTTAACGTGTTGTATAGCCAGCTACACATGGTTGTAGTAAGGAGATAGAGGAAAAGGAGAATGATTGAAACACCTAAACTCCCACCTGGGAATGAGAAAATGGACATAGTTTGGAAGGACGTCCCTTCCAACCCAGCTGAAAACTTGACTATATTGTCACAGTTTACAGGAGCATACGCAACTGCTACCATGGACAAGGCTACTGAAATATCTCTTTTGTTGAAAGAAAAATAAGAAAAAATTGCATAGCTCGAGCAGCAGCTCGAAACAGAAAGGGCAAGTGTGAACAGGCAGGCCATTGAGAAGCTGGCCCAATTGCAACAGAGCATGGAGGTGTTGAAAATAAGCCACGAAGCAGACATATCAGCCAAAAATATGCAACTCCAAGACTTGCAACAAGCTATGGAAAAATATAAGGATGTTCCTACTATCGAGGAATTTATCAAAGAGGCGTTAGAGCTTAATTCTCTCTTATTGAAGCAGCAAGAACAATTTTTCCAAAAGATGTCACATATCGCTCCTTATCTGATCACTAGTGACCAGCTAACAGATAAAGTGATTGACCAGAGAACTAATTTTACTGATCTGAACACCAGAATCTCAGAGTTCATCAAATGGCAAGAAATAGAAGAGGGGAGGAAAGCCAATATTCCTAATATTGAGGAGACACACAAGGGCATTCTTTTCACAGATTGGGACGCAAGGATCAAACAAGTTGAACTAGTAGTGGCAAGAGTGGCTGGGGTGTCAAAGAATATAGTAAAGGCGGTAAACCATACTTTGTTTGCCACCAACTTGGTGAAAGAAGGCAACCCGAAAGAACTGCCTGATTTGAATGAATTGCATAACAGATGGAAGGAAAGGGAAGAAACTCAAAGGGAAGCAATCACAAAGTTGGAAAAGACCGATTGGGAGTCATATTGGCAATACCTCGTCAAGCCACACAGTCAAATCATGACCCTTAACTTCTCTCTCCATTCAACTCAGCGGATGCTGCCACCTCTCACAGATGCAATTTTCACAGGACAAGTCAGAACACATTTTGGGGCACCTCCTCAAGTCAAACCAATGGTCGATATATGCGATTTGAAGGACAAGCTGGCAAACAACAAATCATCATCATAGCCTCTGCTCATCAAGCCACTGTTTATTTTTAGAGTTAGTTAACTAGTTAGGAGGAAGGTTGTTTGAAACCTCCTCAAATTTTTGTATAATCTATTTTTGAAAATTAGTTAGAATAGTATTTATACCCTTCTCATGCATTTAGAGAAGGGTCCAGAATTTTATCAAAAACATTTTCAAAGAATGCACTATTGTAAGTTTGTGAATGCTTTGGTGAAATTATGGAACATGATCGTTTCTTTTAAATATCAGACTACTTTCCTTTGTTGATGCACTTTTGTATACTTGGAAGATAATTTGATCTGAAGAAAGGAGTTGATCTATGTCATTAGTCAAATGAGCAGAACTTCACATATATGGTACTTCTATCTTATATGATTAGCCCTATTTCTGTTTAATTAGTGACAACACTTTATTTTCATGAATTGTATATGAGATATGTTTTTTCTGTTTAAGCATTAATTGCACTATTGTATGATGCCTAGCTGAGATTATATATATATATATATATATATATATATATATATATATATATATATATATATATATATATATATATATATATATATATATATATCATCACATATGTGATATAGTTTATACATTTCTTTGACTAACTATTTAGTCAAAGAAATTATCTTTACACGTTATCATCTATGTTTTATTCATGATTAATCTTTATTATCACATGTCAAGTAGATATCTTTGTAGATCGCATATTATATAGAAATACACAGGTTTATATTAAATTAAGTTAGCTAGATATTTGCATGATAGAATAGGTCATTCGAGTTATCATTATTCTATTGCAATCACTCATAAACCACCCACTCTCATTTTAAAACCCATACTGGGAAACTGGTCCCATTATCCAAAGTCGAAGCCACCACTTTAAACAGAAAAGGAGTTGTCTTAAGGTCTGGACCGGGTCGTTATCCCCCATGTTGGAGTAGCAGAAATCTAAGGCTTCAACATTTTGGAACTAGAAGGAGGGCCATTCGACTATGAATGACATATAAACCTAAAGATCAATTGAAAAACATTCATAAGGGTCAAAACCCTTCCACAACTTCTACACCTTCTAGATCTCGTTCAAAATCTCCTGATCACAAATCTAAAGTTGTAGAAACATCTCGTTTGTCTCCTGAAGTAGTAAGACAACCACCTCCAGAATACACTCTCGAGTCTCCCGAAGTCCATTCTTTGATACGGAAATTGGAACAAAATTCCATTTTTGCGGAGAAACCAGAGAGGCTCGAAGCTTCTGAAGAAAGTGTTACTTCCTTATTACGATAAACTGGTGTATTAACTAGATTGCAAAGTGAAAATCTTGGAGTAACTCCTTTTGAGTTTCCCATCCCCCCACGACGTAAGAAAGTTATTACATCAAGATCTGAATCAGATACTAGCCAAATCACATCACCCTTCCATCCATTCACTTCTCCATCCATTTCTACTCAATCCACTTCTTCTCAACTATCCACTTCTCTAACTAGTACTGCTACTAGTAGTACTAACCCAGTAGTAAGTTCTTCGCCATCTATACCTACTTCTGGACCGACCTTCCCATATTCTCAGTCTCTGACTCAAGTTATGGCCAATCAACCTGCTCAACCTTGGACAAATCCTGGTGTTGTTCTAGTTGCTAATCCAAATGCTCTCCCAACAAACCCAGAAAAATGGTTACCTAAGTACAATCCTGATGATGGTCTTCCAGCTGAAGAACATCTAAATAACTTTATGTTAGCCATGAATCTTAATGGAGTTGCACATGAAGATGTTGTGATCATATTGTTTCCTTATACTTTCCAAGGATCTGTTGGATCTTGGTATTTTTCCCTTCCAGCAGGTTCAATAAGAGACTGGGATACTTTTCAAGAAGTATTTCTTGGAAAATTTGGTGATGACAGGACCATTGCATCCTTAATCAATGACCTTTCTAGCTTAAAAGCTAATTCAGATGAAAGGATCAAAGACTTCAACTCCAGATTTAACAAGTTACTAAATAAAATCCTAGCTACCTCCAAACCTGTAGTAGATGTACAAATTGAATGGTACATATCCTCTCTTCCTTCTAATATTGCAATTTTTGTAGATAGAGCCAATAAGGCTACCCTTGTAGAAAACATGAAAGAATCCCTGTCTATAGAAAGAAGGATTATTGCTTTAGAAAAGAGATCACAAACAAACGAAAGGAAGTCAAAGAAAGTAACATTTAAGGATGATTCCAAAAAGAAAAATTCAAAGGACCCTTTCGATCTTGAAGGCCTTCAGAAAGTATTAAAAACCATGTCCAATGAAATGGTCGAAATCAAGAAGTAGGTTGCAGAATCCTCTGCTCCCAAGAAACCTTTTTGCTCATTTAAATGAAACCCTTCTTCTGCATCGCAACCACAGAATATTATTTCAAATGATGAATCTAATCCAAACACAGAAGAAGACCCACCAACTGAAGAGGAAGCTCAAACGGAAGAAGAATTTGAATTAAATGGAATGTGGGATTCCATTCTTCCAACTGAATAAGAAGCACAATATATGCCAGTAACTACAAGAAGTAAAAACTCTCCTGATATGTCTATCACATATCAGAAACAAAAAATTGCTACTCCTTTAAAGGAGAAAATAGTAAGTAAGAAGCCTAAGATTAGTCAAACTCACCTTATTCCATTAGATCCTCCAAATGCTTCCAAAACATTGGTAATCTTAGATACAGTGGAATACAACATAGTTGAAGATATGAAAAAGACAAGAGCAAACATTTATTTGCACGAACTCACTAAACTCAAGCAACAACAGAAAATTATATTAAGAGAATTAAAGGCAATTCCTGTATCCCCTCTGCCATCTGCTGTAGTCACTCAAGATTCTTACAATATGGGAAAACCCCCCTCATCTTCAAACAAAGTAAATTCGATAGATTTTGTCCTGATAGGTGATAGGTCTATCTTTCACACTCCTCCATTTCTTCTTACTTATGAGATTTTCAACAAAAATGTCCATAATTGCCTTGTTGATTCAGGCGCCTCCTCAAATATTATGCCAAGGACCGTGTGCACCAAATTGAATATTACACCTCAAAAATCTGCAGTACACATAGTTCAATTGGAAAGGAAAAAAGTAGAGGTACTTGGAGAAATAGCATCAGTTTCAATTAGGCTTTCCTCTAATCCAAAAGTTTCGCAAATAATTGATATTCTAGTGGCTGATATCCCAGAATTATATGGTTTGATTCTAAGTAGGGATTGGTCTAAAAAGTTGCATGGTTACTTTGCAACTGATTGGTCTCACATGTGGTTGCCACATAATGGTAAACCAAACCAAATCAAGGTAGACTGAGAAAAGTTCATGAAATACACAGTCACTGATCTCGAGGGAAGTAATGAACCTGTTTCCTTCACCAATAACATCATTTGAAATTACTCAGCCGAATCATTCTTGGGATCCTTTAATGCTCAAAGGTCTCCCTTTCCAGATAATGTCGTAGTGTCTCAAATAGAAAAAATTTCACAAACAGATGTTCCAAGTGTGTAAATTTAGTAGATAAATTTTTAAATAATTATTTGTTCTGGACTCTCTATTTTGATGGTTCCAAATCTGAATACGTTGCATGCGTAGGATGCATTTTGATCAACCCGTAAGGAGAGAAAAACATGTTAGCCTACAGACTTGAATTTCAGTGCACTAATAATATCGTGGAATATGAAGCATTGATCCAAGGACTGTATAAAGCCATTGGCCTTAATGTCAATTATTTGCGAGTCTATGGAGATTCTGAAATAATCGTTAAGTAGGTAAGAAATACAATTCATTGTGTGTCTGGGCACCTTAAACATTATCAATCGTTAGCCCAGAACCTTACTTCTCATTTCACTGCTTTTTAACATTTATTCAGTTCCTAAGTTGCAAAACGCAAGTGATGACTTACTTGCTAATGTGGCATCCAAGCCTATACCCTCAGAAGATTTTAGTCAAGATAGATTTTCAATAGAGTTAATATTTAGGCCATCTATTCTCGATAATGTAACAAATTCGAGAGTGTTTAATAATGATGCAGATATAGTTAATTTCCTTACATCAGAAGGGTTGTATGAGGAACAGATCATAGATGAACATGAGCATGATCTGCAAATTAAAAATAATCAAGATCAAAACCCAATCCCGAAGTTTATGGTTAAGATGGAAGATCTCTATGATTTAAAGGATAGATTCAAGAAAGTTACCAACTCCAAAACTCAAAGTTCCACTTTGAGATTTGAAGTAGTAAACCTAGGGTCAACTTAAAAACCTCAAAATGTCAACCTAGGTCTTGGCCTCTCATATGAAGAAAGAATATCATTTATTAAGTTGTTGAAAACATACAAAGGTATCCTTTCCTGGGATTATGTAGATCTCAAGACCTATGATACCTCTGTAATTCAACATACCATACCTATGACTTCAAATGAAAAGCCAGTTCAACCGAAGGTTCGGAAAATTCACCCAAACCTTGAGAGTCAAATCAAATCTGAATTGAACAAGCTCCTGAAAACCAAAATAATCTTCCCTGTTAGACACTCAAAGTGGGTATCAAATATGGTCCCCGTAAGGAAAGAGAAGGGTGACATTAGGATTTGTATTGATTTTAGAAACTTGAATAAAGCTTGTCAAAAGGATAACCTCCCTTTGCCTACCATGGAGCAGATATTGCAATCAGTTGAAGGTTTCGAATTAATGTCTTTTCTAGATGGATTTTCAGGATATAATAAAATTCTTGCGCATCCAGATGACAGATTAAATACAACGTTTGGGACCAAGTGGGGAACATATGCCAATCAGAAGATGCCTTTTAGACTCATTAATGCAGGTGCTACATTTCAACATGCTACAGATATTTATTTTAAAGGTCTGATTAATAAATCAGTTGTTATTTACTTAGATGACATCACAGTCTATTCTAAGGATAGAAACAATCATTTAAATGACCTAAAGCAAATTTTTGAAAGATGCAAGAAATATGGCATTTCCTTAAAGCCCAAAAAATCTTATTTTCTTTACCAGAAGGCAAACTCCTTGGCCAAATTAATTTTGTAAAAAGATTTGTTCCAGATCATCCTACCCCTTAAGGAAATGATAGAAAAACGCAGTTTTCAAATGGGGAAAAGATGAAAGAGAGTCACTTGAGTTGATTAAAAAAGCCATTATTAATGCTCCTTCTTTAACAACTCCTGACTTTCTCAAACCCTTTGTATAATATACTTTCTCATCCGATACATCATATGTAGCAGTTTTAACACAGTTGAATGATAAAAATATTGAGGCACCCATCTCTTTTTTTAGTTCCAACTTGCAAGGTGCCGAGTTAAATTATTCAGCTATTGAGAAACAAGCATTTGTTGTTTTTAGAACCTTGAAACATTTCAGACTTCTCAAAACCCATACAAAGATAGTAGTACCTTACCCCGTAGTAAGGTAATTATTGATCCAAAGAGAAGCAGGGGAGAAAAGAGCCAATTGGGTTACTGCGCTTCAAGAGTATGATGTAGAAATCCAGCCAGCTAAAATTGTTAGGGGCCAAGGTTTTTGAAGGATGTTAACTGGAGCGTCCCACTTATCAGCAAAAGAAGATCAAGGTAATTAAGTACAAATATCAGAGGTAATCCTAAATGATACATAATCACAATACGCTGATTTGAAATTTTATTTGAAAAATGGGTATGCTCCTATGCATCTTAATTATAAAACAAAGCGTGCTTTAAGGTTGAAATCAAATTAGTATGAATTAGTCAATGATGTATTGTTTAGGAAAAATTATGATTCAGTATTATTAAGATGCATGGAAAAACTTGAAGATGAAAAGGTCATGCACGAATTACATGATGGACTAGCTGGAGGACATTTCAGAGGAAATACCACAGCTCACAAAATCCTGCATGCAGGATATTATTGGCCAACAATATTTAAGGATGCACATGAATATGCAAGAAAGTGTAAAACTTGTCAAACTACAGCCGAAGAGAAAGGAAGCCAGCATTCCCTTTGCAACCAGTAAACATCCAACAACCATTCGAACAATGGGGATTAGACATAATTGGTGAGATTGTTCCTAACTCTTCCAAACAACATAGATACATCCTTACAGCTACTGATTATTTTACAAAATGGGTAGAATCTATCCCACTAAAGATAGCTAATACAGAAAGCATTACGGACTTCATTGATCAGTACATAATTACTAGGTTTGGCTTACCCTCAGCTTTAATGTTTGACAATGCATCTTATTTTTCTGGAAATACAATGGTAGAATTTGCTTTAAAGCGAGGTTTTAAGTTAAAATATTTAGCCAACTATTATCCACAAGGTAATGGATTAGCAGAATCAACAAACAAAAACCTCATCAGAATTATCAAAAGGACTATTGACCAAAATCATAGGAATTGGCACAAAGCATTGACATTTTCTCTTTGGGCAGACATAATTACACAGAAGGCCTCCATTGGTTCTTCTCCTTTTGCTTTAGTTTATGGAAAAGAAGTTGTTCTTCCCACAAACATAGTGATCCCATATCTTTCCCTAGTGCAATTCATCGATGAAAACCCTTCCTCTTCTCTCCAGGCCAGAGAGTTTCAGATTCTTAAGCTTGAAAAAGAACGAGAAAAGGCTAAAGCAAACCACTTTCATCATCAAAAATTAGTCAAGGCCTCTATTGATACAACCTCTGCTAGTCATAAAACTTTTGAAGTAGGTGAGTTGGTTTTGAAATGGGACAAATCACACGAGGAAAAAGGTAAACATACCAAATTCCAAAGACTATGGCTTGGCCCTTTTCAGATCATTGAGAAAATTGGTAAATCAACATTTCTTTTATAAGAATTGTCAGGTAAGATGGATTCCTTGCCCGTTAATGGGCAAATTTTGAAAAAATGCTTTTCTTAGAATTTTGTATCATATCACTTTAAGATTCTTAGGAAAATAAAGGATAAGTAGTATTTACTTTTGGCTTTTAAAAATAAAATCTTTGATAATATTTCTGATTTTTCGCTTCTATAAGTAGGTAAAAGTTAAAGAAATAATTAGGGAATTTGAGTACCAAAAGTAAACCTGATTTCTTTGAAAAAACTTGATCTTGCTTAAAACATTTATTCTATGAACAAACTCTTATCTTTATAAAGTATGAATGTTTTGTTATCAGTCAAGAAAAGAATCTTTAACCTAGTAAGGACTTTCTACAGATAAGTATCTTAAAACTCTTTCATTATCATCCAAAACTCTCAAAAGAGCCAATGATTCACCCCATCTAATAAAATTTTCCTTTTTCAAAGTGTAATTCTAAAATATGTAAAACTTAGAAGATAAAAAGTCTCATTACGAGCTTGTTTACCATGATCATAGGGAAATAATTAAACTGATATTACCAAAACTGCATATCAAAACAAGGTAATAGCCAATGATCTCACCAATCAGAGGACAAGGGGTCTCATCAAGAGCCAGCTTGTTCAGTTTAGTTACAACCAGTGAATGACATTGTCATTATTAGGTCACCAAACCTAGACAATGACTTTTAAGAAACCTAAAAGAAAAGATTATATTAAAAAGGGAAAAGGACAAGATTCGAGTGAGATTCAAAGCAAGTGAATATCGTTTTGAAAATTGAAAATTGCTTCAGATGGGACAATGAATCATTGTTGGTTAAAATATAACCCTGTCGAGGCTATGAACGCCTGTTGGCAGCAGAGGCTCTATCTGTGATAAACAAGTAAACACCAAAAAACTAATCTGTAGAAGGCACCTACTATATCACTTTAAATCTTATTATTGACTGATGCAAATATTTGTATTTTTATCACTACAAGAGTAAAGTAGTTAAGTAAATGGATTGAGTAAGTGATTATAATTCTAGAGAAATGTTGTTTACTTTATAACACATTTAATTATTATTCCCATAACTCTACTTACTTTGAAAGTTTTAGAAATTTCAGAAAACTAATCAGAGATAACTGGTTCTCCCAAGTGAATCGCCAATTGTTGTACTATGAAACAACCCCCCCCCCCTCTATTTGTATATAGAAATAACGAAGGTTAGACATATAAATGGGGACCCTTTTTAAATTTTTTAGTCTTAGAATAATAAAACCTAACTCTAAGAAATTGCCTTAAAAAACTCTTAAAACAACCCAAGTTTAGGATCCTCATCGCAAATCGCAAATCACATTTTTCCATGTGATGATCATAAACACCTTAAAGAAATTGCAATAGGAGATCAAACCTCTCACTATGACATACCGATCAAAACCCCTTAAGAAATCACAGTCGCATTTCACAGGAATCGCAAGTTAATAAACCATGCCACTATGACATCCATTGACGATTTGTGAAATGCGATGTTGTGATGATCACAATCAAATTTCACCTTATAATCATGCAACATTATATTACATCACCACGATGCGTGAATAAAGCAATAAGCATGGGAAATAACTATGTTTTAATATAATAATGAATTGTTTTACAGGGTAATTAATGTTTAGCAGCCCGAGCAGAGGTAATGATTTTCCAAGCTATGGGTAGTTAACACTGAATATCCCATTTGAACCTTTCCCACGATTCAAAGTCATTTCAAAAAAGATTTCAGTCTTAATTGCCCGATACCGTCAGCACTGATATATCTCATCCATTTCAGGCAAGCTACAAAAGACATGTCATTGCGGAAGGTGATGTAGAAACAGAAGAAGCAGAGCATTGCAGAGTCCAAGGTTACATAAATGGATCCTATATTCTCTAATATGGTCTGCAACGCTAACTAGAGAGCAACAACTTGGGAGGTCATATACAATAGGCTTGAGGACGAACGTCCCAAGATTAATGTCACAAGAGCAACAACTAACTTAATAAGACCTTCGGGACTCCAATTCAAGGATGTCGCTTGTTCTTTCCATCATAGGATAGGAGCGAGAGGTAAAATCCTCCCATACACTAATATGATTAGGTGGGTGGTGGAAAACCTCACCATTGAAGATAGGCAATTCAGGAATTTGAGAATGGAACTCATGGGGTCATTCAAAACAAAGGACCTGAAGCAAATATACCATATACCTGACCCTCATGATATATATGATAAGACATATGTGGCCAACTTCGCAAAGAAGAATGAAGAACCCCTCAAGATGATTCAGGGTTGGAGAGTATTGGAGAACAAATTCAAATTTGATAAATCAGGTATGTATCCTATAGCCTCTTTGGCAAACCCCTACAACTATGCAGCTTCTATGTTATGTAGACTATACGGGTTACCCAATAATACTAAGTTTTCCATAGAATGGATTCCTCTAATTGATGCCTGTGTTAATTCCCACATTATGAATTGGGCCACCATCCTATCTGATAACCTAGCCACCATCATCACCGAATATCGACAGAAGAGATCCTCCTCTCCAGAGAACCTTCCTCCATTCTATTTTAGTGCCTACATTATGGACGCCATCTGTTTCTGCACTAAATTTCCAATCATGGGTTGGAAATGGACCTTGCAGGACCCCTACCCTATCCATCTCAGCCATAAGAAAATTTGGGAATCCCATTATATACCCCATTTCTATAAAATATGTCATGTTGTTATTTTGTCACTGCATCAATTAATTTTCAATAAGAAAGCCCCCAGGTTTTCCCAAGAAGCCGCTACAGACCTTCTGGCTGTCGGCAAATATTTTGTTGAAGAATGGTTCACCTACATTAGGGTTTTTGGTAGCACAACAGACCCACATGTCCTCCCTTTGTATGTTTCTGATAAATTGTTAGCAAGAGAAATAGCCCACCAGACCGTGGGAAAAGGCCTGACCAAAGTTCTCAAAGAAAGCAAGAAGTTATTATGGCCATCTTTTCCTATCAGGTGCAGTTCTTTTTCTTTAGCAAATTTTAATCATGCGATAAAGGAGTCAGTAAGCCTGGAAGGTCTCAGGCTCCATACTTTGCCTAAAAGGAAATTTGATCCAGACAAGATAGCATATAACATCACCACTTCGGTAAAGATCAAGCCTTATAACCATGAGGCTAATAATTTTGAAGACCTTTTATAGTCGGCTCAATCCTTCGAACAATCATTCGAATGGGCAAGGACAAATCTGAGTCCTGGAGATTTTGAGAGCTTTCAGGAGTTCAGGAACAAAAGGCTCAAGGTAATCCCACTACATTTGTTGAAAATCGAGGACAAGCCTACTCCCAATGTGACTGTCAATAGTGAGGCACCTGATTCTCGCATAGAGTCTCATGCAGATATAGGGAAATCACTGAATAGAGAGAAGGACCAAGACATTGAGACCACTGCAGAATCCAGCAAGAAATCAGTTGAAAAACAGGGTATGAGTACCCCACCCAAAGATATTGTTTTGGAGATCAAAAGCAGTAGTCTGGAGCAGGAGTGGGATCAATTCAATAAGAAACTACAAGACACTCCCAAGAAAATAGATGCCCAAGAAACTACGAAGTATCAAACTCCTCTACATGTTCAGAAGAATATAGACTCTGAACCAATGGATGAGCAAGCAACAACGTCTTAGCAGACTGAAATCATCTTCACTCTGCCCACATTAGAAATTGTCTTGAAGGTGACTGAAATCCCTCCTCTTGACATGTTCTATAGCCCGCTACACAAGACTCTAGTAAGGAGACAGATGAAAAGGAGAAGGATTGAAACACCTAAACTCCCACCTGGGAATGAACAAATGGACATAGTTTGGAAGGACATCCCTTCCAACCCAGCTGAAAACTTGACTAGAATGTCACAGTTTACAGGAGCATACGCAACTTATACCATGGACAAGGCTACCGAAATATCTCTTTTATTGAAAGAAAAAAGAAGAAAAATTTGCACAGCTTCAGCAGCAGCTCAAAATAGAAAGGGAAAGTGTGAACAGGCAGGCCACTGAGCATTTGGCCCAATTGCAACAGAGCGTGGAGGTGTTGAAAATAAGCCATGAAGCAGATATATCAGCCAAAAATATGCAAATCCAAGACTTGCAGCAAGCTATGGAATAATATAAGGATGTTCCTATTGTCGAGGAATTTATAAAAGAGGCGTTAGAGCTTAATTATCTCTTATTGAAGCAGCAAGAACAATTTTTCCAAAAGATATCACATATCGTTCCTTATCTGATCACTAGTGACCAGCTAACAAATAAATCGATTGACCAGAGAACTAAGTTTACTGATATGAACACCAGAATATCAGAGTTCATCGAATGGCAAGAAATAGAAGAGGGGAGGAAAGCCAATCTACCTGAGATTGAGGAGACACAAAAGGACATTCTTTTCACAGATTGGGACACAAGGATCGAACAAGATGAACTAGCAGTGGCAAGAGAGGCTGGAGTGTCAAAGGATATAGTAAAGGCGGTAAACCATAATTTGTTTGCCACCAACTTGGTGAAAGAAGGCAACCCGAAAGAACTGCCTGATTTGAATGAATTGCATAACATATGGAAGAAAATGGAAGCAATCACAAAGTTGGCAAAGACCGTCTGGGAGTTGTATTGGCAATACCTTGTCAAGCCGCACAGTCAAATCATGACCCTTAACTTCTCTCTCCATTCAACTCAGTGGATGTTGCCACCTCTCACAGATGCGATTTTTGTAGGACATGTCAGAACACATTTTGGGGCACCTCCTCAAGTCAAACTGATGGACGATATATGTGATTTGAAGGACAAGCTGGCAGACAACAAATCATCATCATAGCCTCTACTCATCAAGCCACTGTTTATTTTTAGAGTTAGTTAACTAGTTAGGAGGAAAGTTGTTTGAAACCTCCTCAAATTTTTGTATAATTTATTTTTGAACATTAGTTAGAATAGTATTTATACCCTTCTCATGCATTTAGAGAAGGGTCGAGAATTTTATCAAAAAACATTTGCAAAGAATGCACTATTGTAAGTTTGTGAATGCTTTGGTGAAATTATGGAACATGATCGTTTCTTTTAAATATCAGACTACTTTCCTTTGTTGATGCACTTTTGTATACTTGGAAGATAATTTGATCTGAAGAAAGGATTTGATCTATGTCATTAGTCAAATGAGCATAAATTCACATATATGGTACTTCTATCTTATATGATTAGCCCTGTTTCTGTTTAATTAGTGACAACACTCTATTTTCATGAATTGTATATGAGATATGTTTTTTTTGTTTAAGCATTAATTGCACTATTGTATGATGCCTAGATGAGATTATTTATTTTCATATATATATATATATATATATATATATATATATATATATATATATATATATATATATATATTTATATATATACATACATACATACATACATACATACATATGCAATATAGTTTATACATTTCTTTGACTAACTATTTAGTCAAAGAAATTATCTTTACACGTTATCATTTATGTTTTATGCGTCATTAATATTTATTATCACATGTCAAGTAGATATCTTTGTAGATCGCATATTATATAGAAATACCCAGGTTTATATCAGATTAAGTTAGCTAGAGATTTACATGATAGAATAGGTAATTCGAGTTATCATTATTCTATTGCAATCACTCGTAAACCACCCACTCTCATTTTAAAACCCATTCTGGGAAAATGGTCCCATTATCTCCAGTCGGAGCCACCACTTTAAATGAAAAATAAGTTGTCTTAATGTCCAGACCGGGTGGTTATCCCCCATGTTGGAGCAGCAAAAATATGAGGCTTCAACTGGTTTTTGGTTCCATCTATTATGCCTTGATACTTAAGGAACAAAGAAACAAACTTGGTTCAAAGAGTCAGAAATGTATCTTCTTGGGGTACTCGAAAACCTCCAAAGCATATCATTTTTATGATGAAGCAAATAAGAAGTTTATATTATCTGGAGATGTAATATTTCTTGAATCTTCCAACATTTACAATGTCATTGAGCGGTAGATTTATCGCTTGGACATATTTAGGCATGCAAAATATTTTTAAGAATTTGGTAATGAGATACCACATCTTGAAGGGGGGATCACTATCTTGGATCAGATTGTGAGATCTCCTTGTAAATCACTCTCTCCCCCTCATGAATCTCAATCCATTGATCAAGAAGACACTTTGAGTGATGTGATTGAGAAAATTGGAAGGCTAAGTCTTGATTCAGCCCCATATCAGTCAACTGAACAGCTTGTGCCATCTCAGAAAGGTCCTCGAAAGTGGCTCAAAAAGACACTTGAAAGTGTTCATCCTAATGAGGTTGGAAAGACATGAACAAGAAGCTCTACTAGACAGAATAGAGGTGATGTAGATGATTCTGATTCAACTATTGATATGGATTTTTTTTATGATTGTGAATTAAATCTGGCTACATATTTCGAACCAATTTCCTTCAAAGAAATTGATTTTCATGATGAATGGAAAGAAGCAATGCGGAAAGAGTATGATACTTTGATAAAGAATGCCACCCGGAAGTTGGTGGATCCTCCATTGGAAACCAAAACAATTGGTTGCAAGTGGGTCTTCAAGAACAAGTATAAAGTTGATGGTTCACTTGAAAGTCATAAAGCTAGGCTCGTGGAAAAAGGTTTTACGCATAAGAAAGGGGTATATTATGAGGATAATTTTTCCCCACATCAAAATGGGCTACCTTCTAGACTCTCTTTTCCTTGTCATCTCAGAATGGTTGGAAATTACATCAAATGGATGTAAAAATTTCTTTCTTGAATGGAGATCTGAAAGTTAATGTTTTTATGTCCCAACCAGAAGGATTTGTTATGAAGGGATAGGAGCACAAAGTATGTAATCTAGTCAAATCCTTGTATGGTCTCAAACAAGAACCACAAGCCTGGTATGAAAATTTGACTTAGCATCTTTTGAAATTAAATTTCAAACACTATGATCTTGATGATGCAACTTTGTTTGTCAAGAAAGTTGGCTAAACAATTGTATATATTGTGGTGTATTTAGATGATCTTTTGATGACAAGGAACAACAAAAATTACATTTTATCCATAAAGAAAGAATTGAGAAAAGGTTTTGAAATGACATATTTGGGATATGTTCACTACTATCTTGGTATTAAAGTAACCCAACATTCGAAGTTTATATTCCTCTCTCAAAAGAAGTACATTGGAGATTTGTTGAACAAATTTGGCATGGTTGAGTGCAATCCTTTGACCACTCTAATGGAACAAAATGTAAATCTCACATCCACATAAGGAAATGAATTGACGATGCAACAAAGTACAAATAACTCGTAGGAAGTCTTAACTACCTAACTACTACCAGACTGGAAATTTCATTTGTTGTTGGAATCCTCTCTAGGTTTATGCAAAAACCTTGTGAGGGTCATTGGTCTACTACAAAAAGAGTTCTAAGGTACTTGAAGGGAACTCAAGACTTTGGACTCAAGTATACACAGGTGGATGACTTCAGCTTGATTGGATACTTTGATTCAGATTTTGATGGAGATAAATAAAATGGAGTATCTACTTCAGGTTATGTTATGAGTCTTGTATCAAGAGTTATCTCCTTGAGGTCACACAAACAATCAGTTCCAACAGATTCCACAACAAAGGAAGAATATGTGGCATTTGGAGAAGAAAAAAAAGAAAATTGTGTGGCTCAGGAAAATTCTTGAAGATTTGTAGGAGAAACAAATGCATTTTATTCCTCTTTTGATTGACAATACTTTTGCAATAAAGTTGGCCAATAACCCAAAGTTCCATGATCGAACCAAGCATATCAGTACAAAGTATCATCCAATTCGACATCATGTTGAGGGCAAGAATATTCACCTATGCCATTGCTCCACAAGTGAGCAGATTATACACATCTTCACCACAGTGCTTGGAAGAGAAAAGTTTGAAAATTTTAGAATGATGTTTGGACTCACAAACATCGCTTCAAATTAAGGGGGGGATGTTGACACCTAATATTTGGGATTAGGAAATTATTATAAATAATGTAAATAGAAAAATAAAGAAAGCTGAGAGACATTGGAATACAAATTCCAATAGTGATATTGCTTAAGTTTTTGTTTTATTATTTTATTTGTAAAACTGATTTACACTAAAAAAAAAATTAAGGAAAAATAAGTTAAAAATGACAAAAAAATATCTTCTTGTTAAAAAAAAAAAAAAAACTAACAAACATATTAAAAAGGTAAAAACACTTCTTTTCTCCAACAACAAAAAAATTGAAATCCAATATTCTTGGGGTTTGAGCATTGCAACCAATAACCAGGTTGAATTCCTAGCTCTCTCGAAAGGCTTAGAACTAACAATTGAAAAGAAAATGTTGAAAATCATGGTATTTGGAGATTCATTGATTGTAATCTAGTGAGTATGGGAAGCAAAAGGATTACATAACAATAGTATCTCCCCCTAATTGTAAAGTATTGTTATTCATCTTCAACAATTCAAACAAATTAAATTCTTCCATGTTCTAAGGCATCTACACCCTATAGCGGATGCATTGGCTAACAAAGGGACAAGATTGGACCAAGGGTCCTTAGAATTAAATAATAGATATTTAATAAACTCCTCATTTCCATCAATACCCATCCACATGGAAAATAAGTATTAATTAAAGGAACTAAATTTCATTCAAGTGAGTTGGATCATGAGGAAATAAATGTTTGGGTGATCTATGGAATGTGAAGGCCTCAACATGTCTTTTGATGGAGTCTTTCATGGAACGATGACAAAAATTACTCTCTAGCCTTGGATATCACCACTTCAATACACTTGTCCAAATCACACCCACAGATGGCATACATTTCTTTCCTAGAACATGCACAGATGTTCAAATCCCTATTTGGTTTACATTATAAAATGGATTTTTAAAGAGCCGAGAATAATGAATCTTGTTGAAAAATAGAGTGCGAAAGATACAAGCACTATTTCTGAATCATTGATAATTACTTGTGAATATATTAGTAATATTTTAGCGTTCAATCTTATTCATCAAGCAATTATACTTTAGAAATTCAACTAATAACAATGAAAGGAAAGTAGAGATCACAATGCATAAGAACAAGAGACAAAGTTTAACCTGGGAAAACCTACTAGGGGTAAAAACCCAACAATCCTTTTCTTAGAATAAACTTTCAACAAGACATCAAGTTCATAGACAAACTGACTAGAAAGATGACCATTCACAAGTGCCAAGCCAACCCTTCAATGTCCCAAGATAAGATGCCTTAATTATGTTTACAAACAAGTCTATAATGATGTCCATTTCAGGTCTCTAAGAGAGTTGAAGTTGTGCTTCATCTCAACCTCTTAGTTCATATACAACTTCACATTACCATCACACAATGTCTCATTGTATGAGCCACATAACTTTGCATTATCTTAAAGGTGTATTATCCACAAAAATTTCATTGTCTTAGAGATGTATTAGCCATAGAATTATGCATTGTCTTTGAGATGTATTAGCCACAGAATTATGCATTGTCTTAGATATGTATTAGCCACATAACTTTGCATTAGCATCATAGAAAAATTGTCTTCAACTCATCCTTCCTTGATCATTTGAGCAAGGTGAGAAAATGAATTATCAGCCTCTGTTTATGATTTCCTTGACTTGTTAACTTCTTCGTATAGAACATATATGAGAGGTGATTCAATGCACATTATAGGGAAGATCAAATGGGTTATACATATAGCCTTTCTCTAATCCGAATGGGTGTTTCTTTGTATCCTTTCTGAATAGGTGTCTCTTTGTATCCTTTCGAATGGGTGTCTCTTCGTATCATTTCTATACTTTTATTTTGACAAATAAATAGGATGAAGAATATGCTTAAACAAGTAAAAATTATTTTCTTTTGTGTTCTCACATTATATTAAAAATACATCAAGGATTATGAAGACCACCATAGCTACTTTCTTTAACACTCCCTCTTAGCTAGGGAGGTATTTATAATGTCTAACAAGATGTAAACAATTTGAAAAGTTTTCCAAGGAAGGAACAATACTATATTAGCATCATTATCAAATCAATATCAACACTACAAGCATCATCAAACAACTAGTACCTCACAATAATGGACTCATATACATAGTCTGCCAAGGAGACATTAATCAAACAAGCTCTCTCTAGAAAGATATTTAAGCATGATGTTGGGAGGCTACAAATTAACCTGTCGAACCATTTTCCTAATTTTGTTCAATGTACTTAACACAAGGACAACATCCCTAATTCTAGTCACATTACATGACATAGGAAATTGTCTATCCGTTGGACAATTCTTCGTAACTCTAGTCAATGTGCTTGACACAGGGATAAGTTCCCTAATTTAGGTCACAACACAGTACACATGAGGAATCTTTGTCCATAAACCATTCTTCTTAATTATCGTCAAATTGACACATGGATAATATCCCTATTTCTGGTCAAGTGACATAGGAAGAATAAAGATGATGTCTAATTTTTCAAACCGTTCTTCCTAATTCTGGTCAACTTGACACAGGATAATATCCCCAATTTTTGTCAAGTGACACAAGAAGAACATCATGTCTTCAACCATTCTTCCTACTTCTGGTCAACTTGACATGGGGATGGTATCCCTAATTCTAGTCAAGTAACGCATGAATAATATCATGATGCAGGAAAAATCATTGCTCCCTCTCAGCCAGAGAGGCGTGCTCCACAACTCCCAGCTTATCTCTGAAAAACACAAATCTCCCTCTAAAAAGAGGTGTAGTCAGGACATCAATTTCCTTCTCATTAGTGGAGATGTATTGAAGCTTTCATGCTCCCTTCTACACCATGTCATGAATGTAGTGGTACTTGATACCAATTTTCCTCAACCTGTCGTGCATCTTTGACTATCATAAAATTTCATGGTCAATTCCAACACCTACTCAAACATTTCAACAAGCAATTTCTGAATCCAAACTGCTTCATAACAATTTGCATAAACTGACATATATTCATCTTCAATAGTACTAATTGCCATGATATACTTTCTCCTACTCATACAAGAAACCATTGTTGAGCCTAATAAAAAACATATGCCAGATGTACTCTTTCCATTGACAAAACTTTTAGTCGAATCAAAGTCAGAGTATCCTAGCAACCTAAGCTCATTTCCTGCCACATATTTCAACCAATAATTTGCATTAATAGAAGAATACCATGTGATCATACTTTGGCTCATCTGATTTAATGTATTCACTGCAAAGCAAATATTCATACCAAGTTGTTTAAAGAACCAATCAGTTGCCTATCATCATCAAAATTTTGCAAAGAATATTTCATCAGGCTTCATCAATTCAAGATCACATTCAATAGCCAACTCCCTCTTAATCTAAGACATATTCTATTTTGATCATTTTGAGCTCCCTTTGAAGCTAACATAAGTTTTTCTATCTGCCCCTTCTTTCGTACAACATATCATAGTTGCTCCACATGATTTAGGGATTTCTTAAGTTATGAGAATTCTTCAAAGTCTTGAGAACTTGAGAAAAAAAATGATCTCCCTCTTACTCATAGAATCTTCTATTCTCTCATCTCTAGGCATAGACAAGCATATTTCAAATTTTCTTATATTCCCGCTTCCTCTCAAGCTCAAATCTTAAATTCTCGATTCTAGGATAGATCATTTTGTCACAAGCTTTACTTCGTTCTTCCACTTCCTCTCCCTCTATTTCCATATCCATTGGCAGCATAACCTTCAATACGTACCTAAAATCCTCACTAGGAGACCATGGAAGAACAACTTTTGAGAAGAATGTTAGCTCCCTCTTGATATTGCCCTTCATTTCAATGTTCAAAGAATAACTTCATCATTCTTAAATAGTAGATGGAAGATATCTTTCCTTGCATCGATACTTTCTCCGTAATAAAACCTTCAATGTCTTTAGTCATTTGTGTCCTTGACCTATAATAGTGTAGGGTTTGTAAACGAATTTATCAATAAATCATTAAAAATTCTAAGATTGAAGAGGGGCCCAACCTTTCCTTCTGAACTCAATATATTTGAGCGAACTAAGTGACCTTAAAAGAACCATCTTTAGATTCTATAGGGTTTAATTTCCAGGTTTCTTCAATTCAACAATTTGATATTTTGGGCTCAGGTAATCTTATGATAACTTCCCCTTTTGTTTCCAAATATATCATCACGATTCTTAAGAGATAGTTCAACATATTTTTCATTGTAAGTAGGCTTTCAATTAGGGGAATTTTGAGGTCTAAAATGGGCCTCCTAAGAAAAATGTACAACCAAAATAAACTTTATAAGAACTAATAGGATTCAAGATAATGATTTCAACCATGGGGGATGATTCACCATTTTTTGAGTAAAAAATTAAAAAGTTTAAAAAATAATAAAATAATAAAACTACTTTTTCAACTTATCTCCCTAAGGTTTTACTCAAATTTTGAGCGAGAGTACTCATTGGATGCAAAATTTGATTCCTCATCCAAGGAGTACCCATGTTGCATACTTTCAATGGACCCTACTACACGAAAAATGAGAAATACATGAAAAAACGAGATTGCAAACACATTTTTTCATCTATTTCTCATTTTTCATGTAGTATGGTCTATCGAAAGTATGCAACATGGGTACTCCTTGGATGAGTAATCAAATTCTGCATCCAACAAGTGTTTATGACATGGTAACATTTCTCAAAGAAAGCATATGTTCAATACTTCAATCTGAGCAAAGGTCACAAACTTTCCTTATGTGGTTGTGATCTAATCCACAACTTGCATAATAAAGGTGTCATTACTCTAAAGCATTAGCTTTACAGCTCTTCTTGTAGATCTGAATTCCCATGACTAATTCAACATTGTGTAGCATCAATTCTTCCTTTAGACATGTACTGGTCATGAGGTTCATAAGGATACTTCATGCTAATATATCAGTCCAAACTGAGACATTTTCTTAATGCCTTCTAGAACTTCACAAAGGATGAATTTGCTAGCATTTTCAGAGTGACATCATTTTGAATCCTTGTGAGATTAAGGGACTCGATTCTAGACCTTTAAAGATCATTGTTGTAGATGGATTTTTACAGTGGAATGATATAAATACAATCACAAGATTGTGCTAGGACTGTTTCTTGTAGAAAAGGTATGTTATGCATGGAACCTCTATCAATCTTAAGTTCATTGCAAATTCATATAGGTTTTGAGTACAAGAAAGTGTCCAGGAATCTCCAAGACCTTTATAGATAGCTTCAATGATATTGAAGATTCTTCCATGTTATGTCTCCTCATGGTCACTTTATAGTCAATATCCTCGGCCTTGGACAGAGCAATCATTATGCTCAAGACTAAGAACAATATACTCCAATGGCTCTGCCTTTCAACATCTATAGTAGGTCTTTAGACTTCAAACTTTTATTATTGTTGTAGTGTGCTCACAAACACTTCCAAATTTTCCATAATTCTGAGATCGAAGAAAATATTGCTTGTTGATAAAGATTTCTTCTTCTTAGGGTTTCTCTTTCAAAAGATACTAGGTCGATTGGACTGTCATATGCACAATCTACAGATTGATATCTAATGATACATGAAATATCCAAGAGATAAAGGATTCTAAACTTCCTGATGATAGACCTTTCAGCTTCCTAAAATTGCTTGACACTTTCTAAGGCTTTTGGTCCTCTGAGATAGATTTGAGGTCTTAGAAGAAATTTGATTTGACATTAGAGATGCACAAATATTTGGTATCATTCCTAAGGTTTCTTGAACTCTAGCAGAGATTGATTTAGGGGATTGACCTTGATCTATCTTCTTTGATCTTGAAGCCAACAATTCAAATTAGGGCTTTCTACAGAGTTGCTTACTCATACATTTCACAACTATCGATCATAGAGACGTCTTTAATGCATTGATAAATGTCCTTCCTTCCTATGAACTCGTGCCCTAGACATATAATTTGTTGGCCCCTTATTATCACCATTCTAGATTTTGAGGTCATAATTTTTTGGAGAAAAAAATAACTTGATATGCTAAATCTGAGCCCTAATATAAAGTTCTTTTATCTTTAGATTTGCTAGTAGATAGATATCAGCTTAGTTCCTTGAATAGGCTTATATGTGATCTAAAACTTCCTTGCTTCACCAAAGCTCTGATACCATGTTGAAAAATAGACAGTGAAAGGTACAAGCACTATTTCTGAATCATTAATAATTAAATGTGAATATTTCAATATTCGTTTAGCATTCAATATTATTCATCAAGTGAGAAAGAGCCCTGCTCTTCCCAAAAACCAAGGCCTATCCAACATTCATTTGTAATAATCTTCCTAGGAACAAAACTATAATATGAAAATTCCTTTGGGACAAAAAAAATATCAGAATTTTTTTGTCTAGGTTGTAAAGATTCATTGATTAATGCTTATGACTTTGGCTAGAATCCATTGAATTTGCAAACAATATCCCTAGCTTGTAGGAATGTGAAGAGATGCCTTACCTTTGTGTTGTTTATTTCCAAAGAAGCCATTTCCTCCATATTCTCTACAATGTACAGTCTTGGAATAGCTTGATACTTGACCATTGAGATGGGCTATTTTCCATGCACAACATCCTTGTATGGGGTTGAAGTAGAGGTCCATTTGAAACCCATTACTTCCCCACATAGTTTCAATACTTAAAACAAAAACACATTCCTCGAGATGTTGTATGCACTCAACTAGCAAGAGTCCAACAATTTATTTCCCTCATAAACAAGGCATTGAATGACTACAATAATTCCAAGACGTTGTTCGAAGATCTGTTTTAAATCCTTCACCTTGGCTTTCGCATGAATCCAAAATGGTATAGATTTTCCACTGAGGGTTTTAAAAAAAAATTGAAACCCTTGCATGGATTTCGAGCTTTATGTGTTTTCCATTACCCCCATGCAAGGGGGATTTGGAGGGATCTTCTGCATATCTGCTTCTTGCCGAGTGGATCTGCATATACTAAAGAGGTGTGAATCTGTAAGAAAAATAAAATCTCATAGATATGTACATATGAGCTTGAAAATCTAGAGAAAGGGAGTTGGGCCCTAAAAACCCCAACGAAAGACTTGAAAAAAAAGAGAAGGCATGTTTTTTCACAAAAACCCTAAAAATCACCCAAATTTGACTTGATCTTATAATGGGTCTTTTACATAGAAAGGATTGGTTGCCCTCCTCACCTCTAGCAAGAATCAAAATGAGAAAATGATGACTTGAGGGGGTTGTATGCCATAACCATGCAGAACTCAAACCATCTTGACAAATCCCTTCAAAGAGAAATAAATTTTCCGCATAACCAAATGCCAACTCAAGATGATCAAGGGGCTCATGCCTAAGACTCAGATCTCTCTAACGAAACCTTGCATCTAGGGAAAAATCGTTGCAGAGCATCTCCACAATAACCCTAGCTCTGTTTGTTTACATCCTTTCCCTCCTCATATTAGGAATCTCTTTGCTATATATATATATATATATATATATATATATATATAGTCACCCTCCTCGCCTCTAGCAGGAATAAAACTGAGAAAATGAGGTCTTGAAGGGGGTGGATCCTGTTAATTCAAAATTCAGACCACCCTGACAGATCCCTTCAAAGAGAAATAATTTTTTCACATAACCAAATACCAACCCAAGACGATGAAGGGACACATGCCTTGATGGGGTAAGTTCAAACATCAACTTCATGGTGTCATAACTTTGGCATGTAATCTTTGTTTGGCACACATGATGGCTCATTGGAAAAGTATATCTAAGAAGTATTTTTTTGACTATTTATAATAGTCATTTCCTAAAAAAAATGCAATTTAGGGCCCAAAAATGGATATAGAAGTTTATGACCTAAAAACTGTAGAAAAAGATGCCAAAATATAATAGTGGAATAGGTGGGTGGCCACCAATATCCACATGGATCAGTCCTCCCTCATTAGGAAGCAATGATCTCTATTGCATCGAGTGCCTCCATGAGATAGGGAAACTTTTGTTGAACTTAGTCCCTGGTGAGCCACTTGTCTTGGTGCAAGAGTTGGCCCGCTTTGACAACCCAATACAGTTGGATCCTCTGTTGGAAAGTGCTCTTAATTTGTGTGTCCACAATCGGATCAATTGTGGTTAGTTCAATGCAATCTAAGTTGAGAATTTTCGGAGTTATCTTCTTTGTGATTTCAAATGTGTCGAACAATCGTGGAAAGTATGGTTGAAGGTGGTTCACATTGAAAACTTGGTGCATACCAAGGAAGGGGGATACTTAGCTCAAAAGAATTGTCACCCACAACCTTAGTGATAGTGTAAGGTGCATAGCGGAGTGGTTGAAGCTTCTAATGGGGCGCTACAAGGAATTCCTTCTGCAAATTCAACCAAACCTGGTCTCCCACTTGAAACTTGTGTGGCACCTGGTGCTGATCATGGCATTGCTTATACTCAGTATTGGATTTTTGAAAGATATCATGAACCTGTTGGTGGATGTGTTGAATTCATTTAATAATATTAATAGCTTTCTCGGCTTCAAATTGAACATGGTCAGATTCTTCTTGTGCAGTTGCAAGGGGTAATGCAACATCCATGGGACCTAATAGTTGAAGTCCCATTCCCACCTAAAAGGGGTTATGGCCAATGGAGCTATGGAGAGATATATTGTAGTTTTTTTAAACACAGGGGAGACTCTCATCCCATATGCATGGATTTTTGGAGTTGTACATGCATACAATGTGCACAATTATCCTGTTGACGACCTATGTATGCCCATCTATATGGGGGTGGAAGGCAGTTGATTTGGCGAGCTTACTGTCTAACAATGACTAGAGGTTCGACTAGAAATTACTTAGGAACCTGGTATCCTAAACTGATATGATAATCTATGGGATCCAAAAATGTACTCACACCCATTCAAAGAAGATATTATATGTGGATTTTGTTACGATACTCTTCTTACAAGCATACAAAATGTCCATCTTTGAAAATATATCAATGACCACAAATGCATAGTCATTACCATGCTTAGTTGAAGTAAGGCTAGGAAGATAGTCCATCGAGATGAATTCCAAAGGCCTGTTAGGAGTGGGAAGGGGGTGTACAAGCCTTGTTTCTTAATGGTTGGTTTGGAAATGGTGTAGGCGGTGCAAGATCTAATATACTTGCCAACATCCTGTTGAAGTTTTAGCTAATAAAAATACTTAGCAGTGCTACCATTATCTTCTCCACACCAAAGTGCCCTGCTACCTAACTGTAATGTGCCTCTAAATCATCTTGGCACACTCACATGAAGGAACACAAAGGTGTCTCAGGGATCACAATAGTGCATCTTGGAGGTGGAATTCTGGCACTTTCTTACCTATCATGAACATCTGGTATGTGGCAATGAATTTTGAGCCATTGTTGTATAGTTGTGTCCATCCAGAGGTTTCATGCCCACAATATTTGAGAAATGTTGTCAATGCCACAACCAAAGGCTGACTGAGATAGCCTACGACATGATTGGTGCTACCTTTCTTGTATATTATTTTCAAATGGAATTGTCACATGTGTGTGGAACATTCCTAATGGTCGTCATTATGTAACTTTCCTTGTGTCTTCATAAGTTGAAGAGGCTTGTGGTCTATGTGGATGATCTTCTCCTTCCCAAGGATATATGATTTCCATTGCTAACAGGACTGCAATATGGAATACATCTCCTTATCATAGGTCGGGTGTCTCTAGACATTATCAGAGAGTGTTTCATTGTGATAGGCCACTATATGTCCTTCCTGACATTAGAGAAATTTTGAGGTAAAAAGTGGAATTCAAAACAAAAGTGTACAACAAAAATAACTTTATAAGAACCAATTGGATTCAATATTGTAACAACCCTGGGTTAAATTTTCATATAATAAATGATATTAAAGGAAAAATAAGACCAAGGTCATGGGACACATATTCTAAGCTGAAAGTTGGGCAAAAACTATAGTGCACATCACTTTTGGTTTATTTATGGCTATGGAAATTGGCAATAATTGGCATTTAATTATGAAAATAAAGGAAAATAAGAGAAAAGGAAGGTGAAGAGATAGATTTGCATGCTAAGGAAAATAGAGGAAAAAGGAAGGAAAATTATCGAGGGGATAAAAAAATATCCTCAAAAATCAAGTGCTCAAATTCTCCCAAAACTAGTGCCAAATTGTAAATCTCTTCATTCTAATTCCAACAACACTTGAATCGCCTCAATTTGACAATGTATGAGGAAGTTATCACGTTCTGAATTTTTTTGCAAACAATAAAAAAAGTCAACTTGCAAGGTTGACTGGGTAGAGTACAGATGCCACATGGTCATTCATACACTGACGTGGTGCTAAGGTCACCTGGGTGACTGTGCAGCATGGAGCCAATCAGAACTATAGACGTGGCATGACCATATAGGCACAGTTGGCGTGTTTTTATTGGTTTACAAGTTTTAGTTTTGGCTAATCGGAGGGCACCATGTCGCCCTCAATATTTGTGCAAAATTTTGGTTTATGGACTGACTGACCGACTTGCGGTTCGACCACGTGACCTCTAGTAACACAACTGAATTCCCCACCATCGCACCACAAGCATTTCTTATTAATAACATGGCAAGTGGTTATATTTAAAGACTATCGGTTGGTGCGTTTGTTGGGGGGGGTGTTGTGGTTGAGCAGGCAGGCTCGCTCGACTAGCCCAGCCCCAAGTCACATTGTTATCGGATGACCAAGGGTTAAGAAAAGAGGGTGGGGCGTGAGGCACCTAGCCCATGCCCCAACCCAAGGTCTTATCACTATACCATAACCACCACAAAAGGCATGAGGGGTGGGGCACATGATCCTTGCTGTGGGTTCCAATGTATTCAAGTAACCATAGGTGGATGAATCAGAGGGGTGGACATGTGGCACCCTGCCCGCACCCAGACCGTAGTATTTTTAACTACAATGTGACCAAGTTTAGGGGTCGGCAGGGCCACGTGCCTCACAGTCATAGTTATTACCACGTGAACGAAAGCAGAGGAATAGGTGGCGCAACCATATTGGAGCACCTAACAGTATGATAATTTTCACTATAATCGAAGGAATTATGGATGAACCCATGTGAATTTGTCACCTTTCATATCCGCCAAAGACATAATTCATTGTCAGTTTTGACAGAAGTTCAATTTTCGAGAATAATTAGGGGGAAATGAAGGAGACCTAACTTGGCCATTTTCAGCCTTTTTTAGCCCAAGAAGAACCTACACAAGTGTTTTTGGGTGTTTTGCACACAATGGCAGTGTTATTTTTGCAATTTTAGCATTGTATGTTGATGTAATTTGACATTTGAGCATATTAGTTAAAGGGCCAACAATGGAAGCTAGACCCGAAGACATAGCTCGGGAGGGGTGAAATCCGTCATCAAATTGTTGTTTTGTGATGTTGCTTTTTTTCTATTTTTCACTATTAAAATATGTAAAATTTAACTTAGTTTATGTGCTTTTGCAATTTTGATCCATTACCCATAAGACATCAACTAGCTTGCAAAATTTTGCAAGAAACCTTCAGTTTTAATTTCAGATTAGTTTTGGTATCATAGCATGGTTGTTGTGAAGGTTTGAAATTTTCTGCAAGTGTTTTCCTGAATGATTACAAGGTCTAAATTGAGAAGAGGAGAATGATTGCTTGAAGAACCAAACCCTCAAATTGGTTCAAGGAGGTCACAAACTCAATCAACCATGACACATGAGGAAGGACAAGAGTTGATGTTTGAGGATGAGAGAGCTTTTAGAAAGGATTTCTATTATATTTCTTATATGGCAAAAGTTTTGTATAATGAGAGGATAACAAGGTTGCAAGGAGAAAGTTATAATCACCCAAAAGGTAATGGTAGTGATGGGAGAAATCCTACACCTCCACCTCCTCCTTCATCTCTATCTACACCTCCATATTCACCTCCTTCTTCACCTCCTTCATCTCATAGACCTACTCCTCCTCCATCTCCAAAAGGACATGCTAGGTCTCCTTTGATTAAGTTTGATGTCAAGTTTGAATTGCCTATGTACAATGGGGAAGTAAATGTTGACAAGTTGGATAATTGGGTTTGTCAAAATGAAGTCTATTGTAGGGTTCAAAATATTGATGGTGATGTTACAAAGATCCAACTTGCTTCTCTTCATTTGGAAAGTGCAACCCTCATCTGGTGGGAGGCCAGAATTCAAGAAGATCAGAAGGAAAGTGGTGAAATTATCTCTTCTTGGAATGATTTTATAGCTGAATTAAGAAGGGAATTTTATCCTTTAGCTTACATGCAAAAGGAAATTATGGATTGGAAAAATTTTAGAGAAGCTAAAGGTTAGAGTGTGAAAAGTTACACACAAGAATTTAGAAGAATAACTTTAATCTTGGGTGTTTATTTGTCTTCATAAGATACTCTCCTTAAATACATAAGTGGATTACATAGTTATTTGAGACATACTATACTTATGTTTATCCCACCAATCTAGATGAAGTATGTGTTTAGGAAACTCATTTAGAATCAAGAGGCAAGAATGTTCCTTAAGAGACTAGTAAGAAACCTTCTGAATATGGAGACAAAGGAAAGGGGGAGTTTAAAGGCAAAGGAAAAATAATGCTATAGTCAAGAAAGAGGGAGAGAAACTTACATGTAAACATTGTTCAAAAGAAGGCCATGATGAAGACCATTGTTGGAAATTACATCCAGAAATGAGACCAAAGAAGTTCAATAACAAGTGGAAACAAAAGATTGTTGCTACAACTCAACAAGATCTAGGGTTTGATTCAGGTAATGAAACAGAATCACAACCATGGGAATGAAAGGTATAGCTTCTAATGCAAGTACTAGTTCCTCTAGAAATCCTATATAATCTCAAAATGTTAAAGAAAGAAGTGAGATTTTCCTTATCAAGGTCATTACAAAACATACAAAAGTTGATACATTGTTTGATAGTGGATCCCATGTCAATCTCATCTCTGAAGCAATTGTCAAGAAACTTAATCTAGAGACTACACCTCATACTAAGCCTTACCCTTTGGGTTGGGTATGTGATGACTCCTAATTACAAGTGACAAGAAAATGTAAACTCAAATTTTCGATCACTATTAACTTTATAGATGAGGTAGAGCTTGATTTTGTACCACTTGATATTTGCGGAATTTTTTTATGGAGTCCATACTTGTATGACTGAAAAAACCATATTTTATCGTCATGAGAAAAAATGTCACATTTTTAAAGATGTAGTTGAGTATATTGTTAGAACACATCGCAAGAAGATGAACTTATCTCTTGTTAGTGTTGTTCATATGAAAAAGCTTGTAAATGCTAGTAAGAATTTTTTGTTGTTGATGATTAAAGCTTAAGATATTGTTGAATCTGAAGCTTTCATAGGATGTGATTTTAAACTCAATCATGAATTGGTTGAAGTTGTTAACACTTAATACAATATGTTTCAGGAACCTGAAGGTTTCTTCCTAAAATAGGAATCAAACATGAGATTCACTTGTAGCAAGATGCACCACTTCCAAATATTGGCATGTATAGATGTCAGTTTTGGAGAATGCAAAGATCAAGAAGAAAATTCAAGAGTTGCTTGACTAAGTGGTCATCAGACCTGGAACATTTCCTTTTGGGTCTCATATCGTTTAGGTTCCAAAGAAAGATGGTACATGGCACATGTGTGTGGATTTTCGAGCTTTGAAGAAGATCATAGTAAAGAATCACTATCCTCTTCCTCGCATTGATGATTTGGTAGATTATTTAAAGGAAGTTGTTTACTTTACTAAGTTAGATTTGAGAAGTGATTATCATTAGATAAGGATTGTTGAAGATTATATTTGAAAAATTGCTTTCAATACAAAACAAGGTTTGTTTGAATGGTTGGTTATGTCGTTTGGCCTTTGCAATGCACCTGCAACATTCATGAGAGTTATGAATGATGTGTTGTGACCATTCCTTGATGATTTTGTCATAGTGTACATAGATGATATTTTGATTTTCAGTAAGACTTGTGAAGAGCATGCCAATCATGTGAAACAAGTTTTAGATGTCTTGAAAAGGGAAAATTTGTACTTGAAGATGTCTAGGTGTGAATTTGGGAAAACCTATTTGGTTTATTTGGGTCATATTATAGGAGGGGGTGAATTGAAGATTGATCCCTCAAAATTTGATGTTATTGTGAATTGACCTAAACCCAACAATGTGACAGAAGTTAGGAGTTTTTTTGGAGTAACCCAATATTGGAGAAAAATTATCGCTAACTTCTCATTCATTGCAGCACCATTACATGCTTTGGCAAGTGTGAAACAATTCTTTCAGTGGGAGGCCAGCAACAGAAAGCCTTCGAAACTGTGAAAGAGAAAATCGGTGCAATAATAGTTCTAGCACTTCTAGATCTTAAGCAGCCATTTGAAATTCAAAACGATGCAAGCGAATATGTTATGGGAGTAGTTTTAATGCAACGTGGTAAGCCAATATGTTATCATTATGAAACCTTTACCAATGCATTAATTAACTATACAACTTATGATAAATATTTGTATGTTTTAGTATAGAGCATGAAGAAATGGAAGCATTATTTGATTGGTAAAGAAACGATTATTCATATGGACCATCAACCTTTGCAATACTTACAATCACAAACCAAGCTACAACAAGCTAGACATTTGAGGTGGATGGCATTCCTACAACAATTTCATTTGGTAATCAAGTTAAGAAAAGTATATACAACAAAGTTATAGATATGTTATCAAGGCCTATTGTCAATGCAACTGTCATAACTAAATCATGCATGAAAGTTATATTGAACAGTATGCTCAAGCTGGATATTTTAAAGATGTTTATGCAACTTTGAGTCAAGGCAATCATGTTGAAGAGTTGGATTATCATGTTCTTAAGAGGTTGTTGTATCATATGGCAAGTTATGTGTTCCATAGGATGAAAGAGTCAATGTCATAAGGGAATCCCACACTTCTCTTATTGTTGGTCACTTTGGTGTAGGCAAAACAATTGCTCAAATTCAGAGGTTTTTTTGTTAGCCTCGCATGAATGAAATTGTTTCAATATATATAAAAGGATGTTCCATGTGTGCTACTAGAAAACCAAGAAATATGAAATTGGGTTTGTACACTACAATTCTTATTCCTTCTTGCCCTTGGGAAAGTATTTCTATGGATCTTTTTGGGGAACTACCAATGTATAGGAAAGGTCATGATTATCTATATGTTGTGTTGGATTGTTTCATCAAAATGTGTTTGTTGATGCCATGTAAGAAACAAGTTACAGTTGAACATACCGCAAAGATTTTCTTCCAAAATGTATGGGTTAACTTTGGGTTACCCACTTCTATTATTTCTTATCAAGATTCTCGATTTGTCGGGAATTTTTTGTCAAGTTTATGGGAAATCATGGACATAAGTTGAATAAGAGCCCCACATTTCATTCACAACTGACGGCCATACAAAAGTAGTGAACAAAACAATAGTGCATCTCCTTCGAGTATATTGTGGTAAGCATCGTAAACTTTGGGATGAACATTTGCATTACATCCAGCATGCCTACAATTGTGCAAAGCATTCATCTACAGAAGCATCTCCATTTGAAGTTTGTTTGGTTTATTTCCAAAGCCTCCTTTGGATTTCATATTTGGTAAATATATTGTAGTAGATGTACATAGTGATGTGGGCGAAGCCAAGCACTTCATTGAAAAAATTCAGCTTTTGCATCAAAGAGTACAAGAAAAACTAGAGAAAAGAAAATCAAAGTACAAAGCAAGACATGACAAACATTGGGTTGATCATTATTTCCAAGTGGGAGATCAAGTTTGGTTGTACATCAGCAAGGAAAGACTTCAAGGTGAAGGTAAAAATCTCAAGCCAATCAGATATGGTCCTTTCAAAATCTTGGAGAAGATTGGTAACAATGCTTTCCGATTAGATTTTCCACCTTATATGCAAATTTATTCTGAAGTGAATGTGGAAAACTTGAGATTTTATGAGCCTCAAATGATTGATGATCATGAAGAGAATGTTCAAGTCCCATCTATAGAATATGTTGCTTCTAAATATTTAAATTAGTTGCAGGCAGACTCAATTCTTAATAGGAGGATCAAGACCTCATGCAGAAGCAATGTGGAGTATCTTCAGGTGGGGCTCAAAGGTACCAATCCAAGTAAAGAAAGATGGAATAAGATCATCAAAGTAAGGGAGTTGTAACCTCACTTGCATGTTGAGTAAAAACAAAATTTTGGTGATCCAAAAGCTTCCAGTGGGAAGGAATGATCCAGGGGATAAAAATATGCTCAAAAATTAAAGTGCTCAAATTATCCTGAACTTGCGTCAAATCGTAGATCTTTTCGTTTTGATTCTAACGATGCTTGAATCGCCTCAATATGACACCGTATGAGGAATTTATCGTGTTAGAGTTTTTGGCAAAAAATAAAAAATTTCAACTTGCAGGGTTGATTGGGAAGTGTATGAATGCCACGTGGAAATCTGTATGCTGACATCAGTAGGGTGATGTGCAGCATGGAGCCAATCAGAACTAGACATGTGGCATGGTCGTATAGGGGAATTTGGAATGATTTTATTGGTTGACAAGTTTTGGTTTTGGTCAATCAGAGGGCACCATGTGGCCCTCAATATTTGTGCAAAATTTTGGTTTCCAGGCCAACCGACCTCCCTGGGGTTTGACCCTGTGACCTTTGGAAAAAATGAACACCCTACCATTGTGCCACAAACAATTATTATAAATATAATGGCAAGTGGTTATATTTAAAGACTATCAGTTGGCGCGTTTTGGGGGGGTATGGCCGACGAGCTCGCCTGACCAGCCTAGCCCCAAGCCAAATTGTTGTCAAATTATCAAGGGTTAAGCGGAGAGGACGGGACGCGAGGGACCTTGCCCATGCCCTGAACCAAGGTCTTATCATTATACCATAACCACTGGTGAAAGGCGTGAGGGGTGGGGCGCATGGCCCTAGCCCCAGGTTCCAATGTATTCACATAATCATGGGAAAATGAATTATATGGGTGGGTGTGTGGCGCCATGTCCACTCCCAGCTTGTTATCTTTTTAACCATAATGTGACCAAGAGCAGGGGTCGGCGGGGCGCATGGCCTCTGGCCTGCACCCCACGGTCATATTCATTGCCATGTGACCGAGGGTAGAGGAATAAGGGTGTGGCCCTATTAGCAAATTTCCATCAATTTGCACCATAATCGAAAAAGTTGTGGTCGAGCTCATGTGAAGTTTCTTCCTTGCATATCCACCAAAGACATGATTCATTGCCAATTTTGACAGAAGGTCAATTTTGTAGAACAGTTAGGGGAAAATGAAGAAGGAGGATGAACTTGGTCATTTTTCAGCTTTTTTAGCCCAAGAAGAGCCTACACAGGGTTTTTGGCTGTTTTGGACACAATGGCAGTGTTATTTTTGTAATTTGAGCAATGTATGTTGATGTAATTTAACATTTGAGCATATAATTTAAAGGGTCAACATTAGAAGCTGGACCAGAGATGTAGCCCAGGAGGGGTGAACTCCATCATCAAATGTTGTTTTGTGATGTTTCTTGTTGTCTATTTTTCATTGTAAAAATCTGTAAAATTTAACTTAGTTTATGTGCTTTTTGCAATTCCGATCCATTTCCCATAAGACATAAATTAGCTTGCAAAATTTTACAAGAAACCTTCAATTTTAATTTTAGATCAGAAAATCAAGAAAATAGAAGCATCAATAATAAAAAGGCATCAGAGGAACAATTCACATCTTTTGTCAGTTCAGTTTGGCTCTCTCCTTTCACTCTCTCTCATATACTCTTGCACACTTAGAGTATGTTTGGAGCATTTTGGCATTCACTTGGATTTGGAGAAAGAAAAGGAAAGTAAGGCAAAGAAAAGTGAAGGAAAGCAAGGAGAAGGGTAGATCGACAACTTTGGCAAGAGGATTTTGTAGGTAATAGGTTGCATGTGTGATTTCCTGGCTGAGGTGTGAATGCATGGTACATGCATTTGTTTATTTGGATTTGTTTTCATTGACATGGGTTTTTCCTGGTTTGATAGTGGTTTCAAACTTTCCTTGCCATTTCCTGGATAACCATGGTGTGATGGGATTCATTCCCAATTGAGATTTGGATTGTCGGAAGGGTTTGGAACTTAGTGAGGTGGTCTCATGAAAATTCCCAAGGGTTGGGGGTGGATATGGTTTTCTCCAAGAAGCCCTTGACAGGTGGATGGAGATAGGAAAATTCCTTAAGGTATTGTGAATAAATTCTGAGGCCTCCAAACGTGATTTGGTTATGTGATCTCGGGACTGATTTAGGTGAGATAACAGTAGCTTGAGGGTGGAGGTGGTTTAACCTCTAGAGTCCCTGGTTGATTATGTCTTGGATTATCCCATGAGATCCCACATTCATGCTTGGAATATGGCACGGGGTGATTAGCTTAAAGAAATTTGGTTCAACCAATCTATGATCGGGTGGTACTTAGAAGTCCCTAACTTGGTTGGAATTTTCACAAGTTAATAAGAGCTATTTTCCTATTCTGATCTATGAGCACTTGTACTTGTTATTATGTGGATTTATGGTTGATTTTTCATGGTTAATTTTCTAGCTATATGCTGGTTAAAAGTTCTATGATGCGCTCTAGTTATGGCTCTTGCTCATGATTTGATAAGTATTTGGATGGTTGATGAATGCATGGGATAATAAGTGTTATTGCAACTACTTGAGAGGGAATTAGACCTTCTTGGTGACTCTCAGATGAAGTTTAGATATTTATGATCAAATATGCATTCATGACTTGTAGCTTACATGTTTACCATATGTTTGATGAAATATCTATCATGTTCTAGGAAGTCTAGGTCAATTTCTTTCTTCAAGTTTGAATGTTTGGCATTGTTATGTTAATTTGTCAGTTGAGTGACAAATTCCAACCATGGGATGAAATTCCTATTTTCTAGAGGACCAGTTTTGACTATTGAAGCGCTCAATTTGGACAAAGGAAAGTGTAGTTTTGAATTAAAATCCCTCATGTGCACATTTGGTCAAGTCGACCCTAAAGCAAATTGGACACCCTTGGAAGGCTATAAATACAAGTGACCTCAACTTCATTTGGACAATCATCTTGGATCATTTTCTCTTTCTTATTTTTGGCTCACATAGGTCTAAGGTAGGTCTATAGAGGAATGGGTTTGCATGAAGGTGAAATTTTAGTGTTTGAAGCTCACATTTTTGTTTTAGGGTTTTGGGCCTCAGTTGCAAGTATGTCACAGAGAGATCTCATCTGCTCTCGATCGTTGGTTGGCTCATTTGTGTGACTGAAGCCTTTTAGTCACACGCACAATATGTCCTCCATGCGACTAGAAACTAGGGTTTAATATTTCAATTGTTTGAAGTTTTCACTCGTTGACCACAATGTTTGGCAATTGACCACACATAGTGACAATTCATTACAGGCTTATGAATCATGGTTTTGAGTATGAGCATGGTTGGGTTCATCTCATGGATGTTGTTTAGTTAATTTTTGCTGGATAGGTTTATGGTTGAAGATATTGATCATTGTGCTCTCTCTTTGATGAATCATTCAATGACAATCTAATAAGAAGAAGAATTTGAAAGGGCTTTCCCCACAGTGGGTTTTTCCCTTGTCTCTGATCAATCCTAGTGTCTCTATGTGTGAATGTTTCTCTTATATTGCTCCTTTCTGTTCCATTGCATTGATGATGATATTTTTATTTCTACATAGTTGAATATGTAGTTGAATAATTATGTAAATCTAAATAATGTTAAGATGTTATGGGGTGAATTTAATGTGTAAATGAAGAAATTCAATTATCAAAGAAAAGAACAAAATAACCCTAAGGAAAAATTAACACGGTATTAGAGTTGGGATGAATCAAATTCATTGAAGATCAACCCTATGAATACACCTTTAAAGGATGCAAGAGAATATGGAGGATACCTAAAATAATTCTAGGGTTTAAAGGAAACCCAAGGCAATTTGGTTATTAGGGTTTGATGAATATACTATGAGGTTAGGGTTTGGATGAAACCCTGGTTTATGGAAAAGTTTTGAGATATGCAATTTAGAAACCCTATCATGAATAGTGTGAAGATGTTCAAGCACTTGAGATGGGATAGTCTCTATTAGGCTTGGTTGTGGATAAGTTGGTTGAAATATTGAAGGCAACATTGTCATATGGACAATCGATAGTGATGGCTCTTGAAGGTTAGTTCAAGAGGGAGATGATCACCTCTCATTAAAGATAAGTATCTTTAAATTTATGGTGCTCCTTTATGTCTTTACTTTTGAATTATGGATTTGATTATTGTATTACTTATACTTCTTGCATGTATCTTTGAGTATTTGATTCTTCTAACCTCCTGATGAGATGTGATAACTGGATCCTTCTTGAGGATTATCTAAGATGTAGGAAAATATGACTGCGAGGTATGTATGATGTATTGTTCAATGTTATGTCTCAACTACAATATTGGATGGCATGGTAAGCCCTAAGATATTATGAGTATATCACCTTCACAAATGGCTCATGTATGCATATGAAAGTAAGTTTGATTCATGGTACTTATGATGAGATGGTGCACTTGGTATTGGACAAGTATCTTACATTCTATTAAGTCATGGTAAAGCTACTTAGAAACATTGATTTTTGATATATTGGTATACTTGACATTTGGCAAAGCATCTCACATCTTAGACATGATGGATTTCAAAAGAAGGCTAGCTCATTTTTTTTGTCATATGGTAGCTTGATTCGATTATTATTGAATGTGATCAACATGGTAGCCATGGTAGAAGTGTAACAATGAGATTGATATTCATGATCTTCTTGTTGATCGTGGTTAGGTTTTGATGAGCTTAGTAATTATGACATATGGTAAAATTGAATGACCTGACTTAATGAAAGTACTATTGTGTTCATGATCTTTGAAGTATGATGTTAAACATGTCTTCTACCCTAATCATAAGACTCTAACTCTTGATTAAAGTTTGATGCCATGTTCATATATGATGATGAAGTAGATGATGTTCACATGTTATGACCATGATGGATATATGTTTTAGAACCTTATATAATTTGATTCTATGATATAATAGTTATGTTGACGCATGATAGATAGGTTGATGACATGAATAATAATGGATAAAGGGGTTTCTCATTCAGAGGGAGAATATATCCATAAGATCCCTACACCTATTATCATTTATATAGAATATTATTTATTGTTAAAGTAAGATTTATGGACATGAATAAGACAAATATACGATATTGTTGGTCTGCAACAAAGTTCTCGTATGAGAAGAGAGAGATTTTTGTACTCTAAACCTCAACCGCACGGAAGTAATCTTAAGAGTGCAATTGAAGCCTCTCAATGCATCGAAGAAGGCCTATGGGTGGATTTATGCATGTAGGACACAAAAGTGAATCTTTGTGCATGAAATCAGAAGTTAACCTAAAGGGTGACAGTCCTACAGACATGGAGCAGACACCAGAAAGTTCTATGAGTAGGGAAGTTTGAATATTTGACTTACTATAAAGAATGTGAATGTGTTGACTAAAATTGTGTTTTCAGGGGAACATAATATGCATATCAATATGTCATTATGATATAACCATTGAAGCTAGTGTACAACAATATTTGATAACATTTGCAAGGGTTTGACTAGATTTGAATGATATAGATAAGTAGTGTATGGAGTTTTGACATGATGCTTGATAATGATTTAGAACTTTGACTTGATGTCGATATATGTTTTGGGCTATAGATATCATTGTGATAGAAGATTTGGATTTTTACCTGGTGACCAATGTTTTGACTAAATATCTAATGATTTTCCTTGATGAAAGTGCGATGTAAGCATAGTAATTTCCAGTGACTAATATTAGTATTCAATAATGTTTTTGTATTGGCCTCATTAGATTTGACACATTGGTTGAAGTATAAACAATTGTGACTCAATATGAAACAATCTCACAATGAATGGATAAAACTTGTATGACTCATTCTTGGTATATGCATGAAACTTATATGATTTGTCCCTGATGTATCCATTCATATTTAGTATTAGAAATGATTCATGGTGTGATTATGAGGATGGCTTGATAAAGTTTGATTGGATAGTGCTTGGTAAATAAAAGGTTGTTATAACTTGATATTTAGATGTGAGCTCCACCTGTCACCTAGTCTATAGAATTTTTTATCGTGATATTGATGAGTTTTGATATTATTTTTGATCTAGCATCTAAGGCTTGATGAGCTCACTTAGTTGATTTGATTACACAGTGTTGATTTGTGTAAGGCTAAGCATATTTGTTTGGTCAAGCGTTATGTTTGCATAAAGCATTGTATGAAGCAAGCTCCCTGAGCCTAATATGTTTGCAATGGCAGTTACCTGGTGAAGCCAGGATGATGTGTTGATCCAAAACTCTACTTCAAAAGTGGTCCAAGGTATAACTTTGATTTTGGAATTATATGTTGATGGCCTATTCTTCACAGGTAATGAGCCTCTAATGATAAAAGTAAGAGGGAGAAGGTTTATAAAGTTACAAATGAAGAATCATGGCATGACGAATTATTTTATGAAGTTTGGAAAAGAAAATCTACGTTGTGAATCTATTGAGTTGGTACCAGGAGCAACACCAGCATCAAAGGCACCTTACAGGATGATCACTCCAAAGTTAGTGGAATTTAAGGTGCACCAGTATTGTTTGTAAAGAAAAAGCATGGTACTCTCAGGTTGTGCATTGATTATAGGAAGTTGAACAAGGTAACCATCAAGAACATGTATCCATTGTCGAGGATCAATGACTTGTTTAATCAGTTGAAGGGAGTAGCAATGTTCTCAAATATTGACTTGAGATCAAGATATCATCACGTGTGCATCAAGGAAGAAGACATTTACAAGACCACATTCTGTACCAGGTATGGGTATTATGAGTTTGTTGTGGTTCCTTTTGGTATTACTAATTATCCAGCTACTTTCAGTTGTTTGATGAATAGTGTGTTGCATCCTTATCTGGACAAGTTTGCAATAATCTTCATTGATGATATATTGATATATTTTAAGAATGGGGAAGAGAATGTAGAGCACCTAGCAGCAGTGTTAAAATCATTAGGAGAGCGTTAATTGCATGCCAAGCTTAGCAAGTGCAGTTTCTTTCGGACTGGAGTTCACTACTTGGGACATGTTTCTAAGGAAGGTATAGAAGTGGACCCAAAAAAGGTTAGAGTCACCATGCAGTGTCCAACTCCTAGGAATGTGGATGAGGTCAAATCATTCATGGGACTAGCAGGTTATTACAAGAGGTTCATCAGGAACTTCTCAAGGATTTCCTATCATATTACATCATTGCAAAGAAAAGGAAAGAAGTTTGAATGGACTGAGTGTGTGGCTAGTTTTGAGCATTTGAAGCATTTGCTTACAAATGCTTTGTTCTTGAAGAGTGTAGATCCAGATAAATAATTTGTAGTCTATATAGATACTTGCAAGAAAAGACTTGGTGGGGTCCTGATGCGAGAGGGATAGGTGGTATGCTATGAGTCAAGGAAGTTGAATGAGCACGAGAAGAACTATGCGACTCATGATCTCAAGTTGGCAGTTATTATTCATGCCTTGAAGATGTGGAGGCATTATCTTCTTAGCAAGGGGTTCATCTTGATGAGTGATCATAGCGGATTAAGGTATTTATTTGACCAACCCAATCTGAATGCTGGGAAAGCTAGTTGGTTGGCTACTCTCAATGGGTTTGACTTTGAGATCGTATACATTAAGGGAAAGGAGAATAAGGTTGTAGATGCTTTCAATAGGAGAGTGCAGTTAAATCATATTGCAGTTGTGAGTTCTTATGGGATAGACTTGAAGGAGAAGATATTGCAGGAAGGGAAGCATGATAACAAGTACTAACAGTTGAAGCATAGGTTACAATAGTGGGGTGAAGGAAATAGGAATAGGAGTATCACCTCACAAAAGATATCTTGGTCAGATTCAGGAACAAGATTTATGTGTCAGAAGACAGTGAGCTCAAGAAGCTTATATTGAGGTAGTTTCATGTTAATTCGTATTCAAGTCACCCGGGATATCAGAAGACATTGACAATAGTTAATAAATTATATGATTGGATGAAATTGAAGAAAGAGTTGGTTGGGGTTGTTGCGAGGTGGTTGGACTATTAGCAAGTAAAAGTAGAGTGTAAGCATCCAGCTAGTTTACTACAGTCGATTATTATTCCAAAGTGTAAATGGGAGGTAATTTCCATGGACTTCATTATAGGTTTTTCGAGGAAATTGAAATAGCAAGATTCCATCATGGTTGTGGTTGACAGGTTGAGTAAGGCAGCTCTCTTCATTGCAGTGAAGTCTACTAATTCAACTAGTGAGATAGCTCATATCTTCATCATGGAGTTAGTGAGGTTGAATGGTATTCCTAAGAAGATTATATCAGATAGAGATGCCAAGTTCACTTCTAGGTTTTGGAATGAGGTGTTTTCAGGCTTGGGGACAGATTTGGCTTTTATTACAGCTTATCATCCATAGACAGATGGACAGACAGAGTTGGTTAACAGGATTATTTACGACATGTTGAGGATGTATGCCATGCATCAACAGATGAAGTGAGAAGAGTATATTCCACTAGTAGAATTCACATATAACAATGTGTATTAGGATTCCTTGAATATGAGTCCATTTAAGGCTCTTTATAGGTGGATTTGTAATACACCTATTAGTTGGAGCGATCCAGTGAATAGGGTGTTGATTAAATTGTACATGTTGGCATAGATGGAATAGGAAATGCAGGTTATTAAGAGGAATTTGAAAGCGACACGAGAAAGGAAGAAGAGTTATGCAGATCAGCATAGGGCATTCAAATAGTTTCATTTTGGGGAGAATGTGTACTTGCGCATCAATCCTAAGAGGAGATCCTTGAGGATTGGTTCATGTGCCAAGTTGACACCTTGGTATTGTGGGCCTTTTGAGATCTTTGAGAGGATTGGACCAGTGGCATCCAGTCTTGCACTACCTTCGACAGTGAAAGCCCACAATGTTTTCCATGTTTCATTGCTTAAGAAATGTGTGCAGGATGTTGATCATGTGATTGACTGGTCTGTGTTGCAGGTGGAACCTGACGGAGAATTCCAACAAGAACCACAATGCATATTGCAGTAGAAATAGTTCATGTTCTAGAATCGAGAAATAGAGCAAGTTAAAGTGAAATGGAAGCACTTTGGGTGCAATGAAGCTACATGGGACATGATTGATCAGATGTAGACTTTGTATCCTTGATTGTTTGTTGGTTCATGAAAATGAGTTTTTGGTATATGTATATATGTATATGGTTGTAAGTATCACAATGATTTGTGTTATAAATCTCCAATAAGTAGTATGTTTGTTCGTTTTAGCATGATGCCATTGTAAATATTGTATCGAACTGTGTTATAAATTTCCACAGGTAGGATGCTTTGTTTTCAGTTGTTTCTTGGTCATAGGTGTCATAGAACACTGAGGACGGTGTTCCCCTAAGGGGGAGGGATTTGTAATAGCCCCGGGTTTAATTTTCATGTAATAAAGGATAATAAAGGCAAAATAAGACCAAGGTGTAGAAATTTTGAATAATATAACACTTATTCGCAAAGATTATCCTGATTATACACTATTTGCGGAATGCATGCATAATACATAACCTCCTCTACGTTGATCATCAATTTTGCGGAATTAAAAACAATGAAACATCAATCACATGCGCACATTAACACAGTATGTAACCGGGGAAAGCATACAACTGAAAACCCCCAACTATCTGTATATTATAATGATAGAGAACATGTAACAATACATAGTACAATACTCCTCACAAGTACTCAGTACTATCTCCACCTGTTACACACAAACTAGCTCAGATCTGAATCAAGTCACAGGTTCAAATCTCCTCCGCTGTCTGCCTGCCTCTATTGCACAATCCAAAGCAAGAATAGGAATGATCCAAGCTCGTTTTCCTTGGCTTGTACTGCACAATCCTCATTGGCAATCTCCATCATTGATTGTGCAAATCTCATGCACAGCTATAGTCACAACTGATAGCAGTCTCACTCTTTCACCCACCTCTAACACTTGTCTCCACTGAACTGTCCATGCACTGAGTTAACTGATGTATTCTTTAGTTGCTTTATGAGTTAATAATTAGTGAATTAATTAATAATTAATTCACATCACTCATCACTAGTGTATTCTGCAGTTAGACTAAATACAACTAGTTCAACTAAGTCAAACTGAACACAACTCCATCAACTCCTCAATCAACTCCACCAAACTCAATCACTCGAGGTCTAACTGAAGTCCATCATGCAATAGCTCAACTGACCCATAAGAAAAGCGTATTTCCTTCTGGCAGTTGCATGTGCCACATCCGTAGCTCGAATTGAAGTGCTCCAAGAGGATAAGATAATGTTTATAGTCCAAATATTATTAAGAGCTAATAATATTTGACTGTTCTATTTTTAGCCTGGCAGTCTAAAAATAGACTCCGCCCATATGTCTAAAAATAGAAGTCCATCTATTTTTACCAACATGACCAATCATCCACAAATAGCATCCTGAAACTCATAGACCATGATCCATATGTCTAAAAATAGACATAGTCTAAAAATAGACTTTGCACCAAAAATAGCCTGCAGGCCCACTTAGTGAAGGCGACTCCTTTCCACTAAGCTCCATCATCTTGTTGCATTTTCAACACAAGGTCATGGGATATGTATTCCAAGTTGAATATTGGGCAAAACACTATAGTGGGCATCACTTGATGTTTATTTATGACTATGGAAATTGGAAAAGGAAAAGAGGCAATAATTGACATTTATTTATGAAAATAAGGAAACTATGAGAAAATGAGGGTGAAGAGACACATATTCACATGCTAAGGAAATTAGAGGAAAAATAAAGGAAAATGAAGAAAAAAGAGACATGAATGATAAAAAGGCATCAGACAACCAGTTCACAACTTTTGTCAGCTTTTGCTTCGATCAAGTGAGAAAGAGAGAGAGAGGGCTCCAAGATGAGGAAGCAAGCAAGCCAGTAAAGCAAAGCAAAGTAAGGAAAAGGTTGGATATGTGCTTCGCCAGGAAGATTTTGTAGGTAACAGGTTGCATATGTGATTTCCTAGCTAAGGTGTGAATGCATGGTACATGCATTTGTTATTTGGTTCATCTATTGTCATTGGCATAGATTTTTTGTGGTTTGAAAATGGTTTCAACTTTTCCTTGTCATTTCTTGGATAGCCATGGTGTGATGGGATTCATTTCTGGTTGAGCTTTGGATTACCATAAGGTTTTGGAACTTGTTGAGGCAATCTCAAGAAAATTCCCAAGGGTTGGGGGTGGATATGGTTTTCTGCGGAAATCCCTTGACATGTGGGTAGAGAAAGGAAAATTCCTTAAGGTATGGTGAAGAAATTCTGAGGCATCCAAGCTTGGTTTGGTTTTGTGATTTTGAAACTAGTTTAGGTGAGATCACGGTAGTTTAAGGGTGGAGGTGGTTTAACTAATAGATTCCCTTTGTTGTTTATGTCTTGGTTTATCTCATGCTATGGCTCGACCGGGACTAAAAAGGTATGATAAATAAAGGAGGAGCGATAATGTGGGATTCCTAAATTTGGTCCAACCCAATAAGAAGCTTGGATGGGGAATATGGGAAAATGATACTGAGACTAAGCCGCCTTCATATCGAAAAAAGTACATCTATGTGAAAACCCTTAATAAAAGGCCCGGAATATTGAACCTACTAGTAGCTCACACCAACCTAACGAAGAAACGACACGAGCGCATTCATTCTTGGAATATGGCACGAGGGTGATTAGATGAAAGAAATCTTTGGTTTAGCCCAATATATGGTCGGGTGGTACGTTGAAGTCCCTAACTTGGTTGGCTTTTTCATATGCTAATAAGAGTTATTTTCCCATTGTAATCTATGAGAACTTGTACTTGTTATTATGTTGATTTGATGGTTGTTCTGTCATGGTTAATATTTTGGTTATATGTTGGTTATAAGCATGGTTCTATAATATGTTCTAGTTATGGCTCTTGTTCATGAATTGATATGTTAATGAATGGTTGATGAATGCATGGGCTAACAAGTGTTATTGCAGCTATTATGAGAGGGAATTAGACCTTCTTGGTGATTCTAAGATGAAGTTCAAACTCATAAGATCACATATGGGTTCATGACCTGTAGCTTCCATTTTTGTCATGTGTTTGACAAAATGTTTCTCATGGTTAGGGATGGTTAGGTCAATTTCTTGTTCAAGTTCTAAATGATTAGCATTGTTAGCATCTTATTTATGCTTCTAGAAATATATAGGAATGTTTGGGGAATTGTCTAGAGACCGTAGGCATAGAATTGGAGTGTTTGGGCCATAATCGCATGGAGGCAAGTTTGTGAGTGTGATTATAGCCTGATAACCACATGGATGCAGTTTCAAGGGGGCATTTATGGGTCTAGGTCAGTGAAAAATGGGTCCAACTCAGGGATTGACCACCTGGGGTGGTTTGTAGCCTTTTGAGTGGTTTGTGGTCTCTGAGGAGTGTCTATAAAGTTGTCGCTTTGTCGGCCTCACATCCATAACTAGAACTTGGAGGTCGGGTCATGTCACAACAACACTTTGCTTCACAACTACCCAAAGGGCTTGTAAAAGCGGGTAAATGTGGGGAGGGGCAGTTACACACCCCCTCTTAATTTGTCACCTACTTCATGTATCTCATAACTCTTCCCCCCCAATGCCTTATCCTTAAATAAATTTGAGGAGACAACTTGTTAGGATGAGGAGAATAAATAATAAATAATAAAATAATAATAATTAATCTTGTTAGTAAATCTTAGTGATTCACAAGAATCTATTCAATTTAATATTAATAATCATATTTAAATATAACTTAATAATTATAAGCCAAGATTTTAAGGTTAATTAATCACTAATTAATATTATCTATTGATCAATCTTAATTCTAACCATATGTTTGATCATTAATCAAGCTTAACCATTTATTTAATCATCTAACGTATTAATCTTTAGAATACTAGCATATTCGTGTGAGGAGTGGGTATGTAGATAGCATACACATACCTTGTACTTATAGTACTAATAATACTTATTGGAATCCAACACAAAATTCAATCGCTCAATAGGTAGGCTAATAAAATAATGTAAGATACTAGGATTAGGTAAGTGATATACAATAAATCCTTTAGTCCTCATCTCCTTAAATAGTCAAGTGATGTGAATGGAGGAGTTGACATTGTACCTCTTGAAATCAGCCCAAATTAATGCCACATGCTCTAAATTTTCATGAGGATGAGAAATTTCCTCCACATCATCAGAATCCCATTTATTTCCTTCACATCATCAAAATCCCAATTCTTCCCTCCTGCGATCACCTTAGGCATTGACTTCTCCCACGCCTGTAGTTACAGGTCCTCTCTCTCTCTCTCTATCTCAAGCTAATGCCCAACTAAAATAAATAATGCAGACATACCCTTTCCCACCTTATCGAATGATAACCCAACATCCTTGTGTCCTCCAGTGAGTATAGACCCATGATCTCACCTGTCTGAAGGATGAAGCCAAACCAGAGGAAGATGCACAAAGAGACTCTCCCCATTGAAATTTATGATGGTCAGGTGTCTTTTCGGCCTACATAATGGCGCCACTCAAATCCGAGTGTCTTGTCATAGCCAAGCCCTTTCCATGATTAGTAGCACTCATGCCCCACCTTAGGTTTAAATACCATACTATCATCTATTAATTTACTAAGGTAGGGGGTCATGAATCCTTTCCCCTAGACAATTTTTTCTCCCTTCCTTAGACTTACCCTTGGTTGGAAAAGAAGACAGCCTTGGAATTGCTTCCCCTTTGAATATGGAAGCATTGAAACCTTGGGATAGATTGATACTGGAAACAGATTCATTTTAATATTTTCCTAAACTTCAATGCTAAGTCTCTAATGACTATTACTTCTCTCACTCCAATGTCGACTATTTGCTTTAGCCCATAATAGAAGGCATAAGCATCAGCTACATTTTTGGAAATGAGACCTAAACCCCAAGCATAACATAGTTCTCGATGATTATCAAGGTAAAAAACCACCACCCACCACTTTTACCACCCCATATTGTAAAATATAATATAAGAATAAGAATAAATTTTAATCTAACCATTTTCATTTTAAAACATTATCTTAAATTTAGGTTTAGATGTGGATTTAGTTATATATCATTGGGAATGGATGAATAGAGATGATATGCGGAAGCCTCGATTATGTCGTAATTTATACTTGCTTTTTTGTGGCCTTTAGGCCTATAACAACTAAACCCAAAAAACATCAGCAGCCCCTACAACTACATGGCTCTTTAGCATTGTCCCCAATTGTCTTAACCCAAATGTTTCATCTTTTCGACGACCTCCTCAATTACTTCTCATATGATTAACCCTCTTGGTGAATGATGTGGAAACCTCATTCAATATATAGTACCCCAATGCGGAGGAGCTTGTTGATTTTTCTAATAGTCCTCCTATATCCCTTATCTTTCATTCACAGACATATTACTTCACCCATCAAATCATTAGACAAGGGAAAACACCTAGAATCCCTCCTGTTCGAATGCATATCATCTACAATTACTCTTGAGCTACCCAAGATTATGGCCCCTCAAATTCCACACCCCCACTACCCTACCACAACTACCCCCATATAGATCAGGGTGAAAACATTCCCTCATTCCACACACTATCCCCGAATTTCTGCGCAAATCCTCTGCACCACCCCCTAGTGGAATAAACCCATCAATACCAAACCCTCACCTATCACCATGGTTGTAGGTCGAGATTTCCCTATGATGAAATCCTAAATGTGATGGGAAAAATCCTTGTGGTATTTTTTGACAAAAAATCCCACCATCTCGATGCTAAAGGAATAGATCTCCTCTCATGGACCCCCTTGTTGGGTTATTCACAAAATTGTTTTCTTCTTGCCTACGCTTGGATTGCTTTCGTTTTTCACACTTCAGAGAATTGTTCCTCAATATCTTCTTAAGATTGGTCACGGTGGCCCTCATGAATAAAAGTGCATAATATACCACCAAGGCTTCCCCTAGTATACTCATTAGAACATATTATGGTTTCCATCAAGGGAAAAATTGGACAACTTCTTCAGATTGAAGAGAAATTGGAAATAAAAGAGGATAGACAGTGGCTCTAGCTACAGGAGGAAGTGAATGTGTGGGAGGGTCTCCTAGGGTAAATTCATATAATACATGATAATCTATCCTAGAAATAGAGGATAGATTATTGAAAACTTCCCTTCAAGTGTTTAAGATGTCATGCAACTGGACACCTCAGGCACCAATATCAAGGTTTTGTTCCACCTGCGAAGAGAAATAAATGAATCTAGGTAAAAAAACTTGGAAAGATTTCAAAATACCGTGGTGAGTATGCATTGGGCTAGACAAGTTTGTAGATATGCAAGGATACAAGTGTCCAGGAGGAGCTACCAGCTCACATCTCCTCAAAACATGGTAAGCATACATCTCCTCCCCCCTTTCCTACATAAGCTTTATTTCAATGTTTGTAGCAAATTTTTAGACATGTGGGCTAAATTCTTTGATCCTCTCCCCCCTGGTCCCGTGTTTATAGTCTACCCTCTTCTATAGTCATGGTTTTCACCACTTCCACTACCTTCATCTCTCACCCTGGCTCTATGCCTTCCCCCCTCCCCTACTCTTATGCCTTTTGATCCTCATAATGACCAAGATCTCTTAGAGTCGAGCATTGATCCCTCAATTGTCCCCTCTGACCCTATTCCCCATTAACCCCTCTCCTCCCATCCCCCATACGAACTCCAACCTCTCTCTAGACCCCCAGATACTATATCCTCTCAAGGGGGTTTATCTCTGGATCCCCTTCTCCCCAACCTTATCAACTGAAAATCCAACCTCTTAAATGCACAACATAAATCCATTCTAGATATCAATAAGGAAATATAGATGACTATCTCTAGGGTCATTAGAGAAGAAAAGGACCTCAACCTCATCCCTTAATTATTATGCTCTCTTACAATGCCAGAGGGTTGGGAGAGGTCTAAAAAACCTTTCCCTCCATTGCCTCATCAAAAATCACAATCCCAACGTCATACTATTCCAGGAGACCATGGTCGATGGTGCCAAAGCCAGGATGGTCGTATAATTTAGACTAAAGCACTAGTCTTATGCGGCCCTAGATGCAAAAGGACACTAAAGGGTTTTACTAATAGGATGGAGTCCAAACATCAAGGCCTTGGCTTCCACCTATTACAAATCCACCATGACAATCATACTAGAATCCTTGGAGCTTGGAACATCATAATGATCACATTTCCTTCTATAATGATATCATAGATTCTAGTGTTTTCTTTGCCCCTCTTACCATTCTTGGAAAATATATTAATGTCATCCTATCCTTGAGGGAGATCTAGGGCACCAACCCCAGAGCATACCCCCTCAGTGGATTCTTCTCCAATTTGTTCACTCATCTTCACCTCATTGACATTGAACCCATAAAATTCCCCCTACCTATCAAAATTTCTACACAAATGAGGATGTCATATCCAAAAGGATTGACAAGTTTGATTTTCTTAACCCCTAGACTATCTCACAATCATGGATGTCCTCTGATTGATTGTTTGATCATCTCCCCATTTTTCTCAGATTGTCCACCAATTCAAATATATGTCCACACATGCTTTGTCTTTACCACTCTTGGTGTTCTAAAGAGGATTTTAAAATGTCAATCAAGCACACATGGTCACACTTACATCCCTCATGCCCAAACTCCTATATGTCTCTATTTGTAAAAAACATTGCCAAACTAAAACATGTTGTGAAAGGATGGTGCCAATGCCATAAAGAAAATCAACAAGTATTTTTAAAAATGGAATAGAACATAAACTCTCGATAGCTTAATTCCAATGGGGTCTTCTCAGAGGATGTAATGACCACTCTTAGAGAACTAGAACATAAGGGTGATCCAGGTGTATGTTGGTGGCCACCCACCTATCCCACTTGGACCCCCGCAATTGTCTCTTTCAGCTTTTCGGTTTCCTTATTTGCAGCATAATTTACTATTTTTAGCAGTTTTTCGGGTCCTGAACTTCCAGAGCCATTTTGAGGCCCTAAACGACGTTTTTTAGGAAATCTGGGACTGTAGGCATAACATTTACCCATGGACCCATGTTGCCTTTCCCAAAGTTGTAGTGCTCGGATAGGTCTTTCCAACAAGCTATTGTATGCGTCAAACAAAGATCGTATGCCAAAGTTACGACCCCAGGAAATTGATGTACCAATTTACCCAAACGGGGCCCACAATTTGGCGTTTCATCTTCTAGGGTTAGGTTTTGGGATATGAAGGTTTTTCCATTGTTTCTCAACAATAAATAGTCCTTCGAGCCTCATTGTAACACAGTTCAAAGGCATGTAGCTACCACATCTCTTCTCAGAGATAAGCTACCATCGCCCTAGCTGTTTATTTTCATTTTCTATTTGTAAGCATATCTCAGTATTTTACATTAATGAAATGAAGTATTATTTCCGTTGCATCTGTGTTTATGGTTATCTCTGTAATTTGTTTCGTTCCTGTTTAAATCAGGATCAGTGGTATCAGAGCGGTCTGCTTTTTTCTCTGTTTTTCTTTGCATGTCCCCAACGAGGTCAGGATATAAGGAGTTAGGGCTTGAACTAGTCAAACCTTTGCAGGACCAGCCTCGCAAATCCCGACGGCCTCCCATGGCGGATGAGAAGAAAGACGAGGGGGCAGGAGATCCTATCAAAATATTGCTCGAAGAAGCCCTCGAGCAACAAAGGAACGCGATGATGGACAACTTTGCACAGATCCTTCAGCGGCTACCCAGAGGTGACGCATCGGCTTCCAACAACTACTCTGGAAACACCACACCCTTTAAGGTACAAGTTAATTTTGAAATCCCCATCTTCGAGGGTCAAATAGACGCAAATGTCGTAGATAAATGGTTAAATATGCTAGAGGGTTATTTTTCTGTTTATGTATTTTCAAGTCGGGAAAAGACTGTTTTCGCTCTTCTCAAAGCAGCCCCCCACGTCAAGGACTGGTGGGAAACCTACTGTGAGCAAAAGAATGAAAGCAAAGGCTCACTATTTTCAGCCGCACCCACTTGGGATTCATTCCAGGATGCTGTCAAGGAGCAGTACTACCCTGTCAAAAGCTATGAGGACAAATACATAAAGTGGACCACGTTGCGGTAGGGAAGGGACCAAGATGTGCCAGAGTTCACAAACATTTTTCATACCCTTCACACACAGTTGGGTATCAAGGACTCTGAGCTACATTTGGTACTCAAATACTGCGGCTGCCTACACAGATACATCCAGGAAGAGATGGAGTTCCTGAACATCTCCTCGCTCGGCACGGCGTACCGATACGCTGTCAAAATCAAGCAAAAGTTCAAACAGAAGAAGCGAGACTTTGGATCTGCAAATCCAAAGCCCAAAGGACAAAGCCAAGGTGGGGTGACCCAAGACAACCTGTCGAAGCCGCAAGAAAAGAACAACACCACGAAGCCGAAGAAGGACACAAGAAAGTGGTGTGAGTTCCACAAGAGTCCCACTCATAACACAAGTGAGTGTCGGACCAAGTAGTCACTGGTGGCCAAGTTGAAGGCTTCCGAATCATATGCATGTTCTGACCCTGAGCCAGAACCTGACAATGGGAATGGCAAAGGGAAGTAGATCATTGATGCGGATCCCAGCGCCACTGTTACCACTGCCAAGATCTAGAAGAATGAACCCGAAGATCTAGAGGAGGGGGAACGTCTTTTCCACTCACAGATGTGGGTGAAAGGTTCACCGCTACAATTCATTGTTGACAGTGGCAGCCAAAAGAACCTCATTTCAGCAGAGGTCGTGAAGCGGTTGGGCCTACCGACTACACCACACCCGCAGCCGTACAGTATTGGGTGGCTTCATGAAGGATGAGATCTCAAAGTTCGCTAGCAGTGCTGCCTTCCCTACAGCATCAAGCCCTTCACAGATGAGGTGTTGTGTGATGTTACACCTCTGTACGTTTGTGATGTATTATTAGGCAAACCATACTTGTGGAGGCGACATGTTGTGTATGAGTCAAGGCCTCGCGCTGTTATTATTTCTATGGATGATTCATTATACAAGATACCGGAGGTAGCCCCACCTACCGCCGCCCCTTTGTTATCGCAATATACATATATGGCATGTAATAAAGTATTTTGTTATAACCAACCATACCATACTTGGCGTGTTATATTTATATAACCATACCATAACCATAATGTATTGATGCTCCAATTAATACATAATAGACCATATTATAAACAAACCTTGGTTATATTGTTATGACCATATAACTCTTGGTTCGCGTGCATCATCGACAACATTAATATTATAACCATTGGTTTGTTAACCACGTGCGCTCCATACCATAAATATAACATAATGTTTGGTGATCACGTGATTTGTTAGCGTTGTTGGCAGAGTTTTCTGGTTGATGGGGAGGTCGTGGTGTCAAACCCACAACCTTCCTCTCTTTTTTTGGCAATCAGTTCTAAAAAACATTAAATATATGATATGTGACAGTTACACAAGCAATCTTGTGGCTCATTGTTAGAGCACTCACCTTGTAACCTGGAGATCATGTGTATGAACCCCCTTTGGTGTTGGTCCATTAAACCAAACTTTTAACAAAGTGGTGGCATGTTTCCTGAGGTACCACATGGCGCCCATTTATTGGGACACATGGCATCATCTCATTGGACAGACTTTCCCAGTCACCGTCCACATGCTTCCAACTCAACTCCCATGTGTCTTCATGTGTCCACACCATACCCTGCCACGTCATCTACCATATGGTTGCCACGTCAACTTCTACCTTGCAACATGTCACATGTTAGTGTTGCCACATCATTGTCTCATCTTCCCACGTTAGCTTTGTAAAGTGCCATATGGAACCTTCTAGTGCTACCATGTGGAAGCCATGCAGACTCATTTTGTTATTAGGCCCAAACTTCAAACTATCATAACTTTTTCATATAAACGCCATTCGATGTGATTCAAGTTACGTTGGAATTGTCTCGTAAAGCTCTTCGACATGGTGTTATTTCCATAAGCTTTTGGGAACTTGAATTTTATGTGTTTTTGGATTCTCCCAGATCAATCCTCCCCACTGAGAGGATTTTGGACCTCCATAAGGTTATTAATCATACTCCAAGTGAGGAAAACACCTCCCCACCTATCCAGTATCTTTCTACCCTATTTTGTGCACTTGCTTCATCATAAAATGATGTACAACAATTATGACAATTGAAACCATATTGCTACCCATTTGCATTTTCCCACATCTTTCTGCCTCTTTTACCCCAGTTACTACCCATGTACAACACATTAGCAACATTAAAAAATATAATAATGTTAATTAAAATGAGCTAACAATACTTTCCTACAATAAATTCCCATGTTGCAGTGTCGATGTTTCTTGAAACACATGATAGTTAGTCTTACATCCAACTACTTCATTTCCATGCTTCATATCACCTACTTTTTCCACCTTTACATGCATTAGCCAATATGTCTTCCACACATACATGAGCCTCTTCAATTTCCATGTGTTTACCAGTGAGGAATCAACTTTAATCTTCTTTCCCTTCTTCGGACGAAGCTATGGACGGAGTTTCCAAGATTTTTCTTCCTGATTTCCACCTTTATTACAATAAGTGCAAAGGCTTTTCAACATCCATCCTTTATTTCCCTTCTCTTTCTTCCAATGTGGATATGGGTCTTTATTTCATGTCCCCTTCCTGGTCGACATAACTTTCCTGTACAAAGCCATTCTCTTCCAACACTTGGAAACACTATGGTTATTCAACCCACAAAATGTGCATGGTTTCCTATACCCCAAAACTTTCAACATTGTCAATCTTCTTATAATCAAAGGAGCATTGGAATAATTAGGCTTATTATACCTTTGATGATTATCTTTGGTGCAAGCATTTCGAGTAAATATATCTTTGTTCTTCTCTTGGACATCTTGCATGCCTTACCACTACCTAAAAGTGGCATGCCTTTGCTTCTCATAGGTTGTTATTGTATTGGTTCTTCCTTTGGAGAATTTATTGCCTCCATTACCTTGGAGAATTACCCTTCACCATACCCCAATCCTATATAGTGAAGTCTTGCTTCCACCTTTAAATTTTCAATCATACCTTGGCCACAAATTCCAATTCCCTTTCCCTCATAACCTTGCATTATGGTTAACAACCTCAATCCAACACCTTGAGACTATTTCTCAAAGTCACCAAGAGAATGAGGAGGAGAGTGAGAAGAATGAGGAGCAATTTTCGAGTCTTTATCTTCGACTGTAACACACCCCCTTACATCACCAAGGGTGGTCGCCATGTTACCCGAGACTTCAACATGGGGTTAAGAGAATGATTCACTTATTTATCATTTCTTATTCTTTTCTTTTCTTTTTTCTAGTGATATCGTAGCCTTGTATTTATTGTCATCCTACTCTTAGAAAAATCCCACCAGGTATGGGATGGCACCAAGTGCTTCAACTGTGCTCAGATAGGTTTACTCCAAGATTCTTAATTTAATTTCCATATCATCCATTCCTTCCTCTATGACAACTCTAACTTTACCTTGTTTCCCATGACAATGACTCAAATGTTGTCCTTGATATAATTCTGCTCAGTCAACCTAAAATGATCACAATTCAGCCTAAGCATTAGCCTATCTACATTTCCCGCAATTCCACCTGTAAACTTATTACATGTTGGCCCATTATACTCGTTATACATTAAGGATATTTTCTTGTTGCACCTCATCTCTAATTTATTTTTGTTGGCCAGACCTATTTTCTTTCTCAATACCAACCCTATCTTCTAGCATTGATCAGGTTTCCACAAATATTTCCTTAGGTTGGCCTTACTTGCTTCTACAAGTCCATTTTACTTGTAAAATAAAAGCCTTGTTAAATTATTACCTAATGAGTTCATACATCGAAGAAATTGAACAAGTTATCAAGGAACCCCATTTTACCATCTAACTTCTTGCATGAAAATTGTGTGACCAAGGTGAGTAAACATGGTTGATCCATGCAAAACTTACACATGATGTGATGATGCTCCAAGAAGTGATGGGGACAACAACAATATCTAATCATTGATATCCATTACCATTAAACAACACAATTTTTAGGTTGACAATTTGATTTGGATTCCTAACATTGCCAGGATGCTTAATAGAGAGAAATTACACGTGTGGAGTTTATCCTAGAAGCCTAATTTCTAATACAACAAATCTAACAACAATCAATGGCATGGAGTTAATACTGCAATGTTTTATTTCTAGGTTACAGTGAAGAGTGTCAAGCAAATCACAAGCAAGAGGAACCAGATCTTAACAGGGCACACTTGCAACAACTTACTAGGGAAATATTTGATGTGGATTCTAAGTGTTATGATATGCCTCACCCTAGGTTTGATGCTAACTTTAATGTTGTAGTTGCGAGGCTGATAATTTGTTTTTCTTGAATAGAAATTCACATATTATATGGAAAACAAAATCAGTTTATATTCAGAAGGAACTAAAATCTGAAGTTTGGCCTCGTATCTATTTAATTTGGGTCAGTGATCCAATTACACCATCTCATGTCAATTCCCTTTGATTGAAATTTATGCATTAATTTGGCTATTCATGTTGTGTAATTCCTTATTACATCTTGTCTACCTATCGAAGAGGCAGTAGTTTTGTAGCAACTTTAAGTTAATGTTATGTGTGGTTCATTACAATCCTACTCAGCTCAAGACTTGTTATGTCCATGTTCCACAGCAACGTTAAAGCATGACAACACATACATAACACTAAAAATTCCTTGAGGAATAAGTAGTTTCTAAAGCATTGATCATTTAAAGCATTTAAAATCAGGTTAATAGAATTTTCATATGAATCTACCCTTATGAATTAGAAACTAATATTGGAACAGATTTATAATAACTTCATAGCCCTTCACTTACCATCATACATCTGTGGGCTTAAATAAGTTAGGGAAAACCATGTTAGTGTTGGTACTTTTCCATTTCAAGGTGAGGGAAGAAGTTATATGAGTAGCAGTGGTGAGTCTTCCTACGTCCACATGGTATTTCACTTGGTGGACAGTTTGAGCCCACTGTGAGAGATTAGGTGGCAATACTCTCAACCTATTGTTCCCTGCAAATTTGGGCCAAACCTCTATCCATTTTAGGCACTCGTGCCCACGCTCCCACGTTCCAAAATTGGTGCAACATAGAGTATTACTGCAAGGTCTTCATGTTCCAAGCTACTTTTGTTCCATAATGGATTCTTTGGCCTTAGATTCTAGGATTGCTTCCTCTCCTAGAATCTAACATTTTAGGGGGGGGGGGGATACTTTGATACCCTCAAGCATCACCTCACAAGTTTCTATCCATCCAACTATAATCCATGTAACATTCTTAGGGACCTATCTAGAGACCATTTGTAAGTCATTGATGCAGACTCTATTGTTGTTGTTGAGGTGTACTAGACAGGAGTCTCATCTTTCCTTTTTGGACATTGTATACATTAAAGGACTAGTTATGATTTGTACTTGACTATATGTTTATTTATATTTTAGGTTTTACTCTCTTAAGATTTCCTTTATTGGCTACCTATCCTGTTTAGTTTTACTTTAACATGAGTTTATGCTAGCAATCCTAATGATGTATGTTCTTACTTCTCTTATACTTTGGTCCCATCAATCTATTTTGCTAATCTTTAAGCATCAATGTAATTCTTTTCTTCCTTCATTCCACAAGAAAACTTGAAGGGTTATTTCAGTCGAACTTCTTTTGACAGCACAAGATCTAAAGGAAAGCTTGCTTAAATAGCAAATAATGCCTCATATTGTGTATCTTAACTTTTAAGATGTACCTAACAAGGAGCCAGGAATTCAGGAATTCTTACACAAGATGCCACATGTTTTTATGTCAATAAAACAATATTGATAGTTTATCTAGATTATCTTGATTCAAACAACTAAATAGAAAGTGTGTTTTAAAGTGAAGACATTGCAAGTTTGCAACGACATTGGAAATCTTTGTGTTTCTTAATGAGTCCATTTTAAACATATATCAGGTTCTCAAGATTCATGGAGATAAGGAACATATCCTTCTTGCATCAAACTTGAATCTGCTATTTGCATATGCAATATTTTTATAGAGCATTGGTCCTAATTCTCAATTGCTTGTCAGAAACTAGAGTAACATGTATCTTGGTATTGGAATTACATGCTACCAGCCAGGGGAAGTGGAAAGTGATTAAGTTGTACTATTCAAATGTAATGGTGTGGATCCTTTGAAATACAAAATTTAGGCTATCAATACACTGATTTGTTTGCTAACCAAGAAGATAAGTGAAATATGTATTGCATTCAAGCATGCGTTGAATACTTGTGCATTTCCTAAAAGAAATATTTTTCAGTTTGTATCACTTCCCTTCAGAGATATTTCTTACTTTAACAGAAATGTATACATTGCTCTTCATGAAGAGTGATTTCTCTTCATGAAAAGTGAGAGACATGAAGAAAGAATTCCAACTCATCTTCAATTTAGCACGTCTTGGCGGTGTTTCACATACCGGGTTGAGTGTTCACTTTATGACCAGTTCCTCACAAGGATTCCTTTACACAAAACATTATCTAGACATTACAAAAGCATAATACCAACAACCATATCATGCCTCATACATCACATTGATTCAACTCAAATAGAATAGACATGAAATTCATTACACAAGTCAAATCTGAAAATTGCTTATCTCAATTTGGATTGGGAAACTGATGTGAAGACTACAACTCTCCACCCAACCATAGATTGGGATACACAGAGCCTTTCTTGCAGCCCAATCACCCATCAGTCCGATTCCAAAGCACGCGAGTGACCTGCTTATGGATTTCTTGGTTTCAAGACAACATGTAATAACACTTGCTTATACTGAAAATTCATCAGAGTGGAGGAAGAAACGACATCTGGATCAATTCTTGGTTTCAAGACAACATGTAATAACACTTGCTTATACTGAAAATTCATCAGAGTGGAGGAAGAAACGACATCTGGATCAAAACTCCTCTAGTTTATCCTCCAACGAAATGTCAATGGATTTATACCCTTTTTCCATCTTACAGAATCCATTGATGAGCATATCAGAGGTGATAAATTTACATTACAACCAAGTTACTTTGTCCAACATCTTGACAAAATACCAATGCACCTTGCTCTACTTTAGTGCTCCTCAAATTTGTCAAGAGGATCTCTCGCTTCTTTCCAGTAAAATTGGTCAGCACAATTTTTGGTAGCACGTAGAGAACATCCCCTGGATATTGGAATATAAATAGTTCCCCATATATCACAATAGTTACTATGCCATCTCTGTTACAATTGCAAACTCTGTTTATTGAAATTTGCCAACTAGACTAGCACACATTGTACTTAATATGCATAGCAACAAAATAAATGGGGTTGCAAGCACATATGCACCATTTGTTCCACACATCTGGAAAAGGGCTTATGAAGATCCAACTCAGCTGTGAATTTACCAGTCCATATACCACCTATTTCACACCAATAAACCACTCTTACTCATATACGCATGTAAATCCATGTGACATGCATATCGCCCCAACAAATCCCAGTACTTGAGGTTGAAGTTTGAGTTTTTGTGTTGTATTTGCAAATAATAGGATGACGTTTCATATAGTAATGTTCAAAAACCATAAGTATATCATAAACTGCACGCACTCAGAGCTACAACCCCATCACCATATCAACAGCATGAGTATTCACAACACTAGTTCCTCTCACAACTAGCAGCGAATCGATCTTCTAGGTCTCGATGCACTTGAATATGTCTGAATTTGACCACTAAACTCAATTTCTATGTTGTTCAAAAGTTTTACTGATTCGGAGAGTAAAAACTTTTGAAATCAAAAAATTCTGGCATTTTTAAAAGTGAAATACGCGTTTTGCGAAATACGCGTTATGATGTATCCAAAGTGGTTGAGAATGGTCCGAAACACCATTGAAACTTTTTTATCGAAATTGCCTCCAATATTGACTTGTGGCACAAAAGGAAAACTGCCAATTAAAAAGAAAGAGCCTATATTTAAGTATCTAACCTAGCCATGGAATGCTTGCGTAAAACTCTTCAAAGGCTTTTTCCTCTTTGTCATGCAAAGAAATTGCAATCTCCCCTCTTTTGAAAGCTCCTTCTAAGTATCCACGGGTTGTAGAGTGAAATTTCTGCCTGAACCAGACGATTGGTTGAGAATATATGTATCCCTTCTTTTTTTCGTAAGCTCAACAGCATCTCTTCCATAGTCCTCGATATTTTTTGTGGTAGTGATAATCTTCCCAAGATCCCAGCCTGGCCAAGCTTTTTTTAGCCCATGAAATCCTCCCAGCTGCCTCCCATATTTTTTATTTAAATTTTGGTTTTTCTTTGTCATCCATAGTCTATTTGTGTCTCCCTGTCGGAATCTTGTAGGGCAATCTTAATGGTGCCACTTAATCCTCTATCCCTGATATTTTTTTAACATGTCTTTGTGCATACATGTCAGCCTCCATGGTTGCCACCAAGCAAGTCCACGTCCCAATTAGTCTTCCCTCTCTACTCAGCTCTAGAATTCTTGTCCCCAACTCAACCCAGTGATTTATTTAATTTACAATAAAATGAAAAAGGGTAATTGGGGCAATCACATCTACTTTCTTGTTGAGTTGTGTTATATTCTTTCCACGACTAGCCCACGTAGTTAACCGGGGGGTTAGAAGGGGGGCGGAGCCCCCACTTCGTTGCGTCGATTGCGTAGTGAGGGGAGTCACAGGGGGTTTCAGTGGTGCAGGTAACCCCACTCTATGGGGTCCGGGGCAGCGCCCCAGAAAATTTTGTTTTTGCACCCTATGTTAGGTTGGGCGGACCTACCTATGGTTTTGTGCATGATTTTCACACATGGTTTTGGATGTGATGGTTTTCGGTCCATGGTTTTGGACACGATGGTTTTCGGTCCATGGTATTGGATGCTTCGGCATGTATAAATATTTATTGTAACATTGAAAGGAACATAATGGAAAATCAAGCTATTAATCTCGGTTTTGGGATCTAGGGGAAAATCTCTATGTATATGTGTTTTATGTGTTATGCGTTTGCATTGTTTATTTTCTATGTTTTAGAATTCGTATGCAGGTAATTTCTGTACGGGGTTAAAACCTACATTTCGTATCAGAGTTGTTTTGGCTTCAAAGGGACGTCTTTGTTGTTGAGAGGTTTCGCTCGGGCCTATGGTAGACTCTGTTCAGTGGGAGATTTGCGAGATCGATTCTGGTGGTGAAAGAAGATGGTAAGCAGTGGAAAGATAGAGATCGAAAAATTTAATGGTCAGAGTTTTGAGTTGTGGAAACTCAAGATGGAGGATCTATTGGTGGATAAAGATCAGTGGATCGCGGTAGATCTAGGTACTAAACCAATGGAAGTGTCCGATGAAGTATGGAAGAAGTTGGATCAAAAGGCTAAGAGCGCAATACGATTGTGTGTCTCAAATTTAGAATTGCTGAATGTATCAGGGGAAGCTACGATGAAGGCTTTGTGGGACAAGTTAGAGACTTTGTACCAATCTAAGTCTCTAGTAAATAAATTGTTCCTACGGAAAAAGTTATATAACTTGAGGATGAAATATGGAGACTCGGTGACAGAGCATCTGAACGCATTTAATACAGTGGTAAGTTAGTTATTATCTGTTGATATTAAAATTTCAGATGAAGATAAGTGCATCAGTTTGTTGTGTTCTCTACCAGATTCGTGGGATAGTCTAGTTATTGCAATAGATAGCAATGCAATTCCCTTGCAGTTTGATGAAATAGTCTCATCCTTGTTAACGGAGGAGATGAGACAAAAAAATATGAAGAGCCAAAATGGTGATGCCTTTTATGTACGAGGATGGTCCCAGAACAGAAACAAAAATAAGTCATCGAGTGGGAGATCTAAATCTCCAGGAAAACCTGTAAAGGTTGTGCGCTGGAAATGCAGAAAGGAAGGGCACTACAAAAGGGACTGTAAATCTAAAGCTCCTGACAAAGGAAAGGAATCTGATGATGCTTCTTCTGCAAAGGCAAAAACCACCTCAGATGAAGGTGGGGATGTGTACTTGGCTTATTCAAATACACATGTAGATCATGAGGCATAGTTGATTGACTCAGGTGCATCCTTTCACTTCACTCCCCATAGAGAGTGGTTCTGCGAGTATGATAAATACGATGGTGGTGATGTCTTCTTAGGGGATGATAGGAAGGCTAGAATCGTTGGTCGCGAAAAAGTAAAGTTGAAGTTACAAGGTGGAAGGGTTAGAACACTTCCAGATGTTCTGCATATTCCTGCATTAGCCAGAAACCTGATTTCTGTAAACACGCTGGATGATGCAGGTGTAAAAAGAGAGTTCGACAAGGATACCTGCAAGATGGTTCAAGGAGCACTGGTATTGATGTGGGCAGTTCGGACTGGAACTTTGTACAAGCTGCAAGGTAACACTATTGTTGATGGGTGCAACAGTTCTGTGGTCCCTGAAAGTGGAGCAGAAAATCTAGTGGTCTCTAGAGAGAAGATCATGTTGTGGCATCAAAGGCTTGGACATATTGGAGAGAAGGGCCTTCGAATACTTCATGGTAAAGGTATGGTAGAAAGTATGAGTAATAGCTCTCTGCATTTTGATTTCTGTAAAAATTGTGTATATGGGAAGCAGAATTGGGTGAGTTTCCTCTCTGATGGTAAGAGGGCGAAACAGATATTAGAGCTTGTGCACAGTGATGTGTTTGGACCTGTGAAGGTTCCATCACTGGGTAAGTCTGTGTACTATGTATCATTTATAGATGACTTCTCAAAGAATACATGGATATATTTCATTAAGAAGAAATTTGAAGTCCTTGATAGGTTTAAAGAATTTAAGGCTCTGATAGAAAACCAGACAGAGAAAAAGATAAAGGTGCTGAGGGTAGATAATGGTGGAGAATTTTCCAATAAAGAATTTAAAGAATTCTGTAAGAAGTGTGGTAAAGCACGACAGAAGACTACTCCATATACACCTCAGCAAAATGGAGTTGCAGAAAGAATGAACAAGACGTTGATGGAAAGGGCAATAAGCATGCTCAGTGGTGTCAGGTTAGGACAAGAATTCTCGGCAGAGGCCTTGGAGTTAGCATGTTGCCTGGTCAACGGATCACCTTCATCGGCATTGGAGGATAAGACTCCATAGATGGTATGGACTAGTAAAAAACCCTCTCTTTCAGATCTGAGGGTATTTGGATGTGATGCATATGTACATGTTCCAAAAGAGAAAAAACCAAGTTGGATAGTAAATCTGAAAAGTGCATATTTATTAGTTATAAGGATGGTTTAAAGGGTTATAAGCTTTGGAACCCAGCAACAAGGAAGGTTCTGTACAGCCAAGATGTGGTATTCAGAGAGGTGAAAGATGTTATTAAACATGAAGTCCAACCAAAGGAACCTGAGAAGATAGAGTTTGAGCTAAAGGAGGAAGAATCAGACTCTACAACAAAGGAGGAATTAGAAGATGAAGAGCCACAAACTCTCAGTGTAAGAAGATTAGTTAGAGAAAGAAGGCAGCCAGAAAGGTATAGTCCATCTGCTTTCTATTCAAATTTTTCTTTATCTATTAATGATGATGATCCTAGAACTGTGAAGGAAGTAGTAGATTGAGAGGATGGAAAACTCTGAAAAGAGGCCATGGTTGTTGAAATGACATCTTTGCACAAAAATGAGGCTTGGGATCTGGTGGAGTTGCCGGCTGGAAGGAAATCCATTGGTAGCAAATGGGTGTTCAAGAAGAAGATAAATGCAGAAGGAAAGGTGGAGAAATACAAAGCTCGGTTGGTAGCAAAAGGTTATTCCCAGGTGCCAGGAATTGATTTTGGTGATATTTTTTGCCCTGTTTCCAAGGTAGCTTCTATTAGATTACTTTTATCTGTTGTTGCTTTTGATTTTGAGGTAGAACATATGGATGTGAAGACATCATTTCTTCATGGGGATCTGGAAGAGGAGATCTACATGAAGCAACCTGAAGACTTTGCGGTGAAGGGTAAGAGTGAACTGGTATGCAAGTTAAAGAAGTCTTTGTATGGGTTAAAACAGTCACCAATGATGTGATATCAAAAATTTGATACATTTATACAGGGACTTGGCTTCACCAAAAGTAAAGCAGATCACTGTGTGTATTTTAAATTAATTGATAACCGTGTCATTTATCTGGTCTTGTATGTGGATGATATGTTGCTGGTTGGAAATGACAAAGAAATATCCAGGATTTGAAGACCCAATTGTCCTCCAAATTCGACATGAAAGATCTTGGTACTGCAAACTATATTTTGGGCATGGAAATTAAAGAGATCGGGCAAAGAGAGAGCTCTGGTTAAACCAGAGGAAGTATGTTGAGACAATATTACAAAGGTTTAATATGCAGGATAGTAAATCGGTGAAGGTTCTTATTCCTGTAGGTGTAAAGTTATCTACTGAGCAGTGTCCCAAGACACAAGAAGAGGAAGAGGATATGTCCTGTGTTCCATATGCAAGTGCAGTTGGTAGCCTGATGTATGCGATGGTCTATACTATACCAAACATTTCACATGCATTGGGAGTATTGAACAGGTTTATGTCAAAATAAAGGAAGGAGCATTAGACAGTAGTGAAGTGGGTTTTCAGGTATTTGCGTGGCACTAGTGATTATGGTTTGTGCTACCAAGGAAGACCAGGATTGGACAGAGTGTTGGATATTCGTGGCTTTGTTGATGCAAACTGAGCTGGAGATCTGGATCAGAGAAGATCTACAAGTGGGTATGTGTTTAACCTATTTGGAGGTGCAGTCAGTTGGAAGAGTAAAAAACAATCTGTAGTGGCACTATCAACTACAGAGGCAGAATACATGGCAGCCACTCATGCAAGCAAGGAAGCAGTTTGGTTGCAGAGATTGTGTTCAAGTATGGGGTTAGTACAAGGAGCTATAAAGATACACTGTGACAGCCAAAGTGCAATTTTCTTGGTAAAGAACCCTGCTTACCATTCAAAGACAAAGCACATTGATGTTCAGTATTACTTTGTGAGGGATATGATAGAAGACAAAAAGGTGTTTCTGGTAAAGGTGGACACTTTGAAGAATACTGCAGATGCATTGAAAAAATCTGTGAGCTCTCAGAAGTTCTCTTGGTGTAGAGAAACAATGGGCATTGCAGGGCTGGATAAATGAATAAGGTATCTTGTGGCCCCCTGTGGAAAGAAAACAACAAGTGGGAGAATGTTGGGTTGTGTTATATTCTTTCCACGACTAGCCCATGTAGTTAACCAGGGGGTTAGAAGGGGGACAGAGGCCCCCCTTCGTTACATCGATTGCGTAGTGGGGGGAGTCACAGGTGGTTTGAGGGGTACAGTTAACCCCACTCTATGGGGTCTGGGGCAGTGCCCCGGAAAATTTTGGTTTTGGACCCTATGTTAGGTTCGGCAAACCTACCTATGGTTTTGTGCATGATTTTCGCACATGGTTTTGGACGTGATGGTTTTTGGTCCATGGTTTTGGACGAAATGGTTTTTGGTCCATGGTATTGGATGTTTCGGCATGTTTAAATATGTATTGTAAAATTGAAAGGAACATAATGGAAAATCAAGCTGGTAGTCCCGGTTTTGGGATTGAGGGGAAAATCTTTGTGTATATATGTTTTATGTGTTATGCTCTCGCATTGTTTATTTTCTGTGTTTTAGAATTCGTATGCAGGTAATTTTTGTACGGGGTTAAAACCTACATTTCTTCGATGAGCTTCCTTTTCTAGGCACGAAATTTTTTCATGGAACCAAAAGGATTATCTTCTCCCTCGTGTGATGGCATCTCTCTTCTTCGAGTGAAGCTTCTCGATCCAATTTTCATATTTCCTTCAACAATTATTCTGTCACCTTGCTTGAATTTTCACCTGGTTATCATGCACACTCACAAACCACCTAAACTTGCTCTGATACCACTTGGTCTAGGATGTTTTAAAGTGACTTGGCTTGTAAAAATGTTCAAGCGTGTATGATTAAAATAAACTGACTTAAAGTGTGCAATTAATAAATTGAAATCAAACACAAAGGAATTAATGAAGTTGCAACTTAAAATAAAATGTAGAAGATCAAGACAAGTGTTGGATGTGGAGCTTGGTTATCTTCTTGATTCATAGGTTTTGTTTCAGTAACATTTGGGTCCCAATTCTTGATGGGGTGGTGTTGAGGGGGGATTTCCCCCCCACTATTGCTTCCTGGGGGTCCAGGGGGGGCATCTACATGTTTGGAGCCCCTCCTGGCTAGGGTTTGGGGACAACACCCCCGAAGCTAAAATAGATGAAAATTTTCCTTGTAAAATATTGTAATTTCGTAGTCAATCTGGGTCGTTGATTAGGTTTATGATCTAACGGTAGAAGTTATGTTAATTTAGGGTTTTTTTCCCTAGAAGGAAACCATCGATTTATATGAGGGAATTGTATTACAATTGTGTATTATTATTCTAAGCGAGAAAGAGAGAGGAGATTGTGTAAGAGCGAAGAGGAAATTACAGCGGATATGTTGTAGGTTATATCTCTTCATTTTGATGGATAATATAAAAGGAAGGACTGGTTGTTTCTTCGTGGACGTAGCCAAAATTGGGTGAACCATGTATATCTGTCTCTCTTGTTCTATGCATTTTTGTATTTGTGTTTCTGCAATATTTTGTGTATTTCATTGCTCTATTAATTAATTCTAACAACAAGAAGAAAATAAGAACAAAACTAATTGGTAACAGAGTTCGTCTAGTATGGACTATGTCTCTGGGTCATGCCTCCAAGAGAGTGGCCTCTTTTATTATTCAGATGCTAGGCTTCAAAATGGTTTATTACATCACAAAATCCTCCCAAAGCCTGCTACAAAGTGAGCTATCTACTACCAAGAAGTGGCCTCCAAAATTCCACCAAAAACCTCCTTTGATTGCGACATAATCAAGCTCCAAACACTCCACTTATTACAAAATACACAAGCCAGAATAAGGCTTAAACACTCTTGACACCATAAGATTTACAACTTCAAAGAATGTGTCCTATTGGGCATCCTTTTGGTTTATAAAGGCATAGGGGTCCACAGCATTGAGGTCGAGCCTGCGAAGGTTGTGTACCTTTGTTATAACAATATACATATATGGCATGTAATAAGGTATTTTTATAGCCAACCATACCATACTCGGTGTGTTATATTAATATAATCATACCATAATAATAATATATAGGTGCTCCAATTAATACATAATGAACCAAATTATAAACAAACCTTGATTATATTATTATGACCATATAACTCTTGGTCCACGTGCGTCATTGGCAGTGTTAGTATTATAACCATTGGTTTGTTAAACATGTGTGCTTCATATGTCCATAATATATACTATAAATATAACATAATGTTTGATGATCACATGACTTTTCAGCACTATCGGTAGAGTTTTTATGGTAGATGGGGAGGTCCTCAAGTCAAACTTGTGGTCTTCCTCCTTTTTTTTAGAAATCAGTTGTAACAAAATTTAAATATAGATATGCTCCAATTACACAACAAGCAATATCGCGACTCATTGGTAGAGTGCCTTCCTTGTAAACTAGAGGTCACATGTTTGAATCCCCTCCAATGTTGGTCTGTTAAGCCAAACTTTTAATCGAATGGTGGCACATTTCTCATGGTACCCATTTACTAGTTCATGTGCCATCATCTAATTGGAAAGACTTTCCCAATCACCTGCCACATGTTTCCAACTCAGTGCCCCATGTCGCCATGTGTCCACATTGTACCCTTCCACATCATCTATCATATGGTCACCATGTCAGCTTCTACCTTGCCACATGTTACATGTTGGTGTTTCCATGCCAGCGCCTATAGTGCGACATGGCATCTTCTAGTGCTTCCACGTGGCATACCTACATACTCATTTAGTCATTAGGCCTGAACTTCAAACTGTCATAATTTTCGCATACAGACTTCGTTCGGCGTGATTCAAGTTGAGTTGAAATTGTCTCATCGAACTCTTCGACATGGCATTGTTTCCATTAGATTTTCAAAACTTTGAATTTTATGCCTTTTTGGATCCTCCCAGATCAATACGAAAAACATAAACCATATCTAAGATATCTAAAGGAGCAACAACACCCTACCATGCTCCTTCTAGAAAAAATCTCTTGAGGTGTTAACCATTTCCAAAGCTTTTCAAGGAACCAGGAGGCTTTTTTATTCAAAATATCCTCAATGTAGTTATTCTAAGTTCAGCTCAACAATCACAAAGGAAATGAACTTGACCTTGGGTGAAGAAGTAACCAAGAACGAAAACAAGACTATCGTTCTCTCAGTGCAAAAAGGAAGGAGCCAAGGCCTCCCAGTTGAGTTTTATATTGACTTTTTCGACTTCCTAAAAGGTGAAATTCTTAAATTCGTCCAAGGATCTCATAGAACTGGAAAGGTTCTAGGCTCTCTAAACTCCACATTCCTAGTGCTTATCCCTAAAAAATAGGGCAAGGCATCCTTCAACAACATCAGTTCAATATCTTGTTGAAATGTAGTCTACAACATTATCTCGAAGGTCATAGCTCAGCACATCAAGCCTATCCTCATAGAGACCATATCTGACGATGAGTTTAGTTTTCTATAAGGGCATATAGATACATTATTTAGTATCCCTTGCCTAGGAGGCTCTACTTTCCATCAAGACAAAAAGCAAAGAACTTTGGGACTCAAAATAGACCTCTCTAAAGCTTTTAATCTAGTCAATTGGACCTTCTATTAGAAATACTGAGAGGGGGGTGAATCAATATTTCTTTAAATTGTTATATTATGTCAGTTAAGATTTTATCACAAATTAAACCATAACATAGTAAGTAAAGCAAGAAAATGATTTTATAAATGAAGATGGCGAGGATGCCAATCCTCTTTTACAAAAAATCCAAGCTTTAACAATGATCTTAAGACCCTTCAAATTGAGTTATATTAACCTCAATAATAGTTACTAATCAAGTCGAAACAGTGGTAATGGTCTGACCCCATATAGGGCGGAGATTGTGGAAGAGGTTTGACTTTCCACAAGGGTCAAAGTTTTTCACTCCACATGGCTGAAATTTCCACTCCACAAAGCCAAGGTTTATCTCTCCATAGGGCGGAAGTTTTGTCTTTTACAAGGGCGAGTTATATCACAGAGAGACCGAATTCTAATTCTCAAAAAGAGTTTAATTATGTGCCTCAAGAAGGGCTGAATTCTAGACACCATATTTTCTCCAACAATATCTCAGAACCTACATAGTAAATTCAACAAAAATAACCTTAACCCAGAACTGAAATAATAATAATAAAAATATCCTTCAAACTGCTCCTATATTCATTAGATATGAACCTCTTCACTCTTGCCTCAAGTTCATATGCTTCATGTTCTCTACTCAGACGAGTTCCTTACCTAAATGGATGAGGCATAACTTTTATTTATATGAGTTTGATCCCACACTTGAACTGACATATCTTTTGGAAGGGAGGTCAACTTATCTTGAGAGGTAAAATATGGCTTTTCTAAATTTAAAACTTAAATTCTCTTCAACGAGGAGGAATTAGGAGGCAATTAAATACTCATTGGAAAGGGCTTGAAGTTCTCTACAAGCCTGTGTAATTATATTCTTGCATTAGTATTCCATTTGACATCAATAACAAATATTTTTCCAACAATATCCCCTTTTGTTATTGATGGCAACAATTTCCTCATTGTGATACTCCCCCTGTCATTGTGCGGCTCCCCCTATCATTATGCTACTCCCCCTATCATTGTGTGGCTCCCCCTATCATTATTCTACTCCCCCTATCATTGTGCTACTCTCCGTGTCATGACGTTTCTCTCCATATCATATTCTCCCCCTTTGACATCAATATCAACTTAGGAATGCTCTAATGGGACGCAAGAGAGATTTTTGAAAAGTGTAATTAGGTTCGTTCTTCATAATAACATGTGTAATTGTGATTTATGTAATTGATGAAAAGAAGAAAAATAAAATTATTATTGTAATTCTTGTCTCATGGGTTTCATGAGCAAGGAATTTTATTTTAGTGATGGCTCCCATTGTGAGCCTTTAGGATTTGTCATCTAGTCATAAAAGTCAATTTGATTCTATGTCATGTATGAAGGACCCTTCTTGGGCATGTTACATTTTGTATGATTCATTAGATAAGTATAAATAGCCCTCCAAGACAAGCACAAGCATCTCCCTTCAATTCGGCTTCGAAAGGAATAATAATCTCTCCTAAGGACATGTTGACTCACCCTCTCTCAAGTCGGCTTATTATGAGGCTACAACAACTATAAATAAGGCAGCACGTCCACATTTTAGAGCAGAAAATTCGGTCAAGTTCTAAAGTCAGTAAGTAGTGTGAAGATCATCAAAAGGGAGTCTTATGGTCAGCGAAAAGAAGGGAAGAAATATCGAAGTACCTAGTATTGTTTTGAGTATGTTTTGAGGGATGAAGTTATCCATACATGCAAGGAATATATATTGTCCAAACTACAGAAAGAAGTCGAAGTTTAACAGTCAGATTTGAGGACAAATCAAGAGAACACAAGGGTGCATCTCTAGCCAAGTTACCAAGGTAAGGAACTCCCTCTCAAGCGAAGGGAATCAAGTCATAAAGGGAAGTTCATATGAATGAATTAGGGTCAATGGTTGCAGACCTAATTCAAGGAGGTCAAAAGTCTAAAGTAGAAGGAAGTTGAACCTAAGAGGAGCCAAGAGGAAGGAAGCAGAAGAAGGTTGACTATTGTTGACTAAGGATTTCATCAAGGGAAATTGTGTTTTGGTCTTTGAGTGGAAAATAGGTCAAGGGTCTTGGTCTTGGTATTTGTCAATTGGAATCTCTATAAGAATAAGAATGTGTTTGGGTTTTCCTCTCAAGAAGGAGAGGTTTTGGCCCTAGTTGATAGCCTATATTCTGTGTCTCTTGTCTCTTTATGGTTTATGCATTGGTAGTTGTTTGATGAAAAAAACACTAATAATCTAAGTAAAGGAAGATCCTAATCTAAGAAAGTAAAAAGAATTCACAAGCAGTTACTAATCAAAGAGAAATTACTTAATCTCTATGCCCTAGATTTCTCAACATGGTATCAGAGCTAAGGTGACTAAGTCAAGGAAGGGCATCTTATCAAGGGACACTCAAGGATCAAATCTCAAGGAAGGCATCAAAGCAAAGATCATCTTGAAGTCAAAGGAAGCATCATAACCCTAGATCAAATAAGTCTACAAAGAAGTATTGGGATCATCATCACAAAAAGAAGGCCAAATCCTACATCTACTCAAGTTTAAGAAATATAAAAATCAATTTAAAGTTTTTTTAATACTATTCATCCAAAGGAATCTAGATCAAAAGGCGGTGTCATTTCACTCTCTGTGGGATCAAGGATCATTCTTGAATAAAACTACCTTCATCAAGGAGAAGTTTTCTATCCTGTATATCATCATCAAGAAGAAGGAGCATCCTATAAAATAAGTATATTTATGTCCACATCTGAATATTTCAAAATGTCTTTTTGCAAGGAAAACAACAAATTGGTTGGGGCTTCAAACTATCTTGCATGGAAGAAAAGTATAGATCTGAATCTCATTGAAAATGAGGTTATGGAACATGTCAAAGGATATATCACTAAACCAAGAAAGGAATATGCTCAATATCTTGCAAAGTATATGAAAGGGGAACTTAGGTCTCAAAGGATTCTCATATAATCCATCAAGGATCCCCTCATCCCATATGTATCCAAACTCGAAACTTCAAAAGAAATCTATAACAAACTGATAGAGTTGTATTTCGTAAGAAATTTTGGAAAATTCATCTCATTAAGGAAAGAACTCTAAAAGTTGAAGATGTAAAGGTAAGATGGAATAGCCTCATATTTTATGAGGATATATGAAATATAGGGTCAACTACAAGATCTGGGAGAAGTCATGTCTGATAGAGAAATGAATACAGTTGTACTAAATGCACTACGAGAGGAGTGGGGTAATTTTACTTCAAGCATGTATGGGAAGAAAGAAGCTAATCAATTCCAAGATATATGGTCATTGTGCAATATTGAAGAATCTAGACTAAAGGCCAAATCTGATGTGGGAGAAGGTGAGCAAAGTCAAGCTTATGCTTCAATGACAAGAAGAAAGGGAAATTTTGGAAAGTTTGGTTCTCGAAAAAAGAAAAGGGACATGTATAAAATTCAATACTATGGATGTCAATAATATGGACACTACAAAAGATATTGTCCTAAGATCAAAAAGTACAATAACAAAAGAGGAAGAGAAGAAGCTCATATCACCGAAGAAGTGGAGGAAGTTGAAAAGAAGAAGTCCAAGATAGAGGAAGTAAGAGATCTCTACTATGACTGAGATATTCTTCCTCACCTAAGTTATTTTCAAGTTCCTAAGTCTTATGTTGTAAGATATGGCCATCATGATTCACTAATAAAAATGACAGGATGCATCAAGGCATCATAGAAGCATTAAAAGCAAGAGCTCGGGACATCATCATAGAGAAGCATGAAAGATGGTTAGAATCTATGGAAGTCAAGGATATAGCTCTTGGGAATCTCATTGGAAACATAAATGGCAAGGTCATCTAGTACAAGGTTATTCATACATTTGTCAAAAGGAAACATATGTTGATGGGGATACTTTGGATCATCAATATTCTCTGGTCGAATCTTCATTGAAAGGTTCACCGGTCATAAGGGGAAGCAAGTGTATCATCAAGAATTCCAAACTTTTGGAATTCATGGGATGATGGTATGATGACATAAAAGAGGTAGAGCAATGGTTTAAATATTTTTCAATCAAGAGAGTCATTATAGGAAGTTGGGATGACCCAAAGGAAAATGAGGTATGTATGCTTATATTCAATATTAAAGAGTTGTGTCATATGGTTGCAGGTAACATGTATCAATGCTCTACATTGAGAGTATAATAAAAAAGAAGGAACTCCTCCCTCTAAGGAATGCAGGAATGCATGGTCACACATTCAATAGATGAAATCAACATAATATGTCCTCATATGAAGTATGAGATGGTTGACATTAATTGGAGGAACTCTAATTAGAAGTTCCTGAGAATGAAATGTGTGAAGAAAGGAATGAAGAGATCATGGATAAAAAAGACAATCAACATCCATAGATAAAGAATATTTGACCAGTATATCTCCATGAAAGGTATGAAGATTATAATGGAATATGGAAAAAGAAAGAGACCCTTGACAATATATATATATATATATATATATATATATATATATATAGTTGGGAGATGGGTCGATATGTATGTAGGGCGCTGATACAAACTAGAATATTTCATGATGAAATACCATCACAAAGGTAATTTTGATTTTAATGTTCATTCCTTTATTTCTGAACAAATATCTGGGTGGGTTTATGCAAGGTTTCCAAGGGAATATTTATGGATATCTTCCACCACCAATGCCCTTGTAGTAGGATGAAATATCCTTCAAGAAACGTGGCATGAAAGAAGGCAACATGGCATGAAGGAGGGCCAGATATCAACATATGGATCACTTTTCGATGATGACATGACTAGCTCATGGATGAAAGTGATGGATGGTCTGTGCCCTATGAATAAGTCCCAAAACATGAAGACTCCTAAATAACGAAGAAAAAAATAATGACACCGTGAGGAGGAGTTCTTCAAGCAGCTGATTGTCCCATCATCTTTATTTGAGGAGTTTTTGTAGGTACCTAATTAAGAGGGAGCCTGGAAAAAAGTTTTCTTACTTGGAAGAAACTTGGAAGCAAAAATTCCTAAGCTAAGAGGGAGCTTAGGTACATTCTTTCCATAGGAATGAGTACATTCATTTATTGGAATAGATAGGTCCTCCCTGATTAAGAGGGAGAGATAGACACATCATTCTTGTCTTCACTTGGAAAAACATAATGGAGGATTGCGTAAACATCTAGAATTTGATGTTCTTTGAGGATGAGTTAGGGCATCCCAGATAAGAGTAGCCATAGAGGACGGATATTCTTTGAGGACTGGGAATCCAATATAAGAATAGTCCTGGTGGAACACACCCGAAGAACTCGGTGGGGTATGTTCCGAGAGAGACAATGATGAGGGTGTCTATACATCATTGGTCTCGCCAGCATTTTGCTTAGATCTCATGGAGAGATAGAGTTGTTAGTCAAGGCCTTGCTATGTGCTAATGTTGGTTGATATGATGTTATACAAATGGGTTAGTAATCTGACTCTTCTTATGAAAAATTCTTGAGATTGAGAATGACCAAGTACCATTATGAATACCTCCCTAGTTAAGAGGGACACTACAACAAAACCATGTGATTAGCATCCCTTTTTGCATCTAGAGCCCATTTTTGGTGCTATTTGCATCCATTTATCAAATATGGTGCAAAATTTCCACCAGTTTTTGCACCAAGTCTAGCACCATGTTGCACCATGGTTTGGACGAGGTTTTGCACCAGGTTTTGTGTCAAGCTTTGCATCAATTTTGGCCCTAATTTTTGTTTCACCTACTTTTGCATCCTCTATTACATCCACCTTTTTGCGCCTACATGTGCATCAACTTTTGCATAATTTTTTGCATTCTATTTTGCATTGTTTTTTCATCCATTTTTGCATCCTCTTTTGCATTCCTTTTTGCACCAAGTTTTGCGTCAAGGTTTTTACCTAGTCTTGAATCTACTTTTGTTTCATCTAATTTTGCATCTTGTTTTGCGTCCAAATTTGCATCCTCTTTTGCATCCATTATTGTGTCCAGTATTGCATCCACGTTTCTTGTGCCACAATTTGTGCCTAGTTTGGCAGCTACCTTTGCACCCACTTTTTCTTCTAACTTTGCATCCTCATTTGCATCTATATTTGCATCTATTTTTTTATCCACCTTTGCGTCAATTTTTACATTGGGTTTTAAGTTTCATTTTGCATCTACTTTTGCATCAACTTTTGTTGCATCCACATTTTTACCCACTGATGCACCCATGTTTACGTCCACTTTCATATCCCTTTTTGCATTTTATTTTGCATCAAAGTTTGCTTCTTTTTTTACATCTATCATTGCATCCACTTTTGTTGTGCCACAATTATGCGATGTTTTATACCTATTGTTGAACCCATGTTTTCTTCCACTTTTTCATCTAATTTTTCATCCTCTTTTGCATCCAAATTTGCATCAAATATTGCATCTTTTTGCATCCACTTTTATGTAGGGATTATGCATCGATTTTTGTATTTTGTTTTGTATCCACTTTTGCATCTACTTCTGTTGCATCCAATTTTGTTTCCGCTGTTGCTCCCACATTTGCATCCCTTTTTTCATCCAAGTTTGCATATTCTTTTGTTTCTTTTGTTGTATCCACTTTTGCATCCACATTTGTTGAGCCGCAATTTGTGCCATGTTTTGCATTTACCATTGCACCCGCATTTGCCTCCACTTTTGCATCCACATTTGTATCCTCTTTTGTGTCCAATTTTTCATCGAATATTGTGTATGTTTGTGTCCCCTTTTTCATCTCCAACACAAGAAAGACTTCCAACACAATATTCAATACTAGCCTCATTGTGATGTAATATTGTGTATGGAAAGTTGTAACTCATACAACACAAGGAATACTTCCTCATTGGCCTCATTGTGATGTAATATTGTGGATGGAAAGTTGTAACTCATACAACACAAGGAATACTTGCTCCTTGGCCTCATTGTGATCCAACAATACACTACCCAATAGAATTTTCAAATGCCAGTAGATATTAACAATATACATGTATTAGTTGTATATTCCTCTGGTGTGTTTTGTGTTAAGCACCCAATATGCTACCTCTCCAGCCACTTTGATATCTATCAAACATCTATGATTTCATATGATGTCATGTTTCACTACCATTATTTTATCATGAATATTCAATGAGTGTGGATCCAATACAAAGGTGTTTAAGCTTTCTATTGTGCTCAAAAGCCTCCTTGTTTTATGTACTGGGACACTCCTTGTCAACTTTGAATGCATCGAAGATGCATGGTAATATTGAATGAATGATAACACAAACTTCCTAAAATATGAATGTTTTCTCAAGATATGGAAGTGAAGGGTAGTGGAAGCCAAGGAGGAGAGGAACTTGGGAGATGAGGGATTTTCTCAAGGATGGATTCATAGATGAACTAAAAGGAGAAATATTATTCTTGGCTTGAAAAATATATCCAAAGAGAAGGAGAAACCCAACCAAACCCAACTATAACAATCTAAGTGATGGGTTGAGAGTCAACGCGACAAAAAAGAAAAGAGAAAACAATGTAACCAATGCTTGGGGGATGCACTAGGAGAGAACACCAGAAATAAAGGAAACAACAAAGAGTAGAAAATTATCCACTATACAGAGTTAAAGTAGTATCCCTAAAGGAAACATCTTATGGAATTATTATAGTTGAATAATAATAGCCCATGAATGGTAATAATTGACCACATTACAAGGCCCTGTAGCTTGAATTAACATTTGCCTCGTGCAAATTATGACTAGTTCTTAGAGAAATGGCCACACCTACAAATTACGAGTGTTCTACAGAGGCATGAAGGCTAATAATGAAACCAATTATGGCTCTATAAATACATACCTCAATATCATAGCTACTATTAATTTCAACTTAGTTGCAACCATTAAACCAATTCTAGTTCCAGAGAGATTTGACATCAAATTGGAGAGATGTCAAATGTTCCTCCATGCAACTTCATGATGACTTGTTAATGACATTGGGGAGAGTGCATGGCCACATCCTCATTTGTGAGTGCTTGATGGGATGATGGCCATGCACTCCCTAACCTAGCCTGTCATAGTCATTCCATCGAGGGGAGATTCATATTTGTAAGTATGACATTTCAAAAATTTATATTTAAATTTAGTTAATAAACAAAACTCTTTTTCTAAGCATTTTCATACTCCCTCTCTATATATACTCTATGATATGCATATTACATTAAAAAAAATTAAATAAAAATAATAACACAACATGTCTAAGTCAAGTCCCACTAACACAACTGGTTGAGGATGGGCCTCGCCAACAAGGCGACCCAGGATCAAACCTCACGGGGGGTGGTTGTTCCCTTTACTAGGGGAAGAGACATGCTAAAAAATCCAGTCAACTAAGGGATGGTGTGGCCCAGCCCAAGTGCGATCCCCGGGTGACTTTGACGGCTTAGATGCGCCTAGGTTGCGGCTCCTCAAGCGACAGGTCAAGCTTGGAAGATCACATACAACTTGACCAAAAAAAAAAAGAACATGTCTAAAAAAATCCCTTTACTTGTATGTAGTTATATGTATTATGAGGATTATAATAATATTGTTTATAGATAGAGATGTGAAATTTATATATAATGTAAATAACATTATAAATAACAAGCATATGTCCATCTTAATTACGAATCTATTAAGTGTCAAGAGGAATCACATTTTTTTACATTTTCTCAATTTTTTCACTCAAAGTGAGTTTGCATCTTGAGAGATTTGATCCCTCTCAATATTTGATAAAACCAAAAAATATCTATCTTAATTCCAAATCTATCAAGTGTCAAGAGGGATCAAATCTCTCAAAGTGCAAACCTTTTGTTACATTTTGCACACAAAAAGAGGTTTACATCACTAGAAATTCAATCCTTCTCTAAGCTTGGTAGATTCAAAGTAATGATAAATATTTTAATCAATACAATCTCTTTTTGTATTTTACAAATTTAGAAAACCCTAAATTAATATTAATTTTACCTTACTCTACTTCTATATTTTAGAAAAATAGAATATACCTTCAACCTAAATTAATATAGATTTTTTGTATTTTAGAGAATGAGAACCTAAGTTAATATAGATTTTAGCTTTTACAAACTTATCCAATGAAAATTCATGTGGACATCAAAATTAAATATTAATATAATCTAGAATATTTTTTAAGAGAATGGCTTCTTTGGATTAATCACAACAATGTTTTTCGGGTCAACCTTTGGAACTCGTCATCATGACATAGATGGAGGACCTAATCTAAGAAATTCTTTAGAGATTTCAACGAATAAATAAAATAAAAAAGAAAGTCAACATTAATTAGTTAAAAACTAATAAAATAATTGTTTTTATTTAAGTAAATAAAAACATCAAATAATAAAAAAGGAAAAATATGAGTATCTAAAAATATAAATATTTATAAATTTGAGTATATTAAAAGTATATTATTAGAAGTTATTACTAAAAACAAGAATTTTTTTTTTAAATTTGAATGAAAATAAGTTATGAAAGGTCCTATAAATAAGGCTAAGGCTAATGGTATTAAATTAGATATTATGTATAAAAAACTAAAAAAAAAATCAACTTTAATTAGTAAAAAAAACTAATAAAACAATAACTTATTTAACAAACAAAAAGAATATATATATATATATATATATATATATATATATATATATTTTTTTTTTTTTTTTCTAAGTAATACTAAACTATTATATTACAGCAAGAGCAGAGTTACATTGTGAAAATTACAACGGGGCCGCGGCCCTGTAAAATTTGTCCGTGGACAGACAGTAGACACTTGAGAATTCTTGCCAGAATTGCATAGGACACATGGACAGAGGACACATGGATAAAGACTTAGGGCCACATTCATGCAGCTGACACATGGACATAAACACTTGCAGAACATCGACACAGAACAGAGATAACATAAAACCGACACAATTACATAGAGACAGGGTGACAGACTCATATATAACCGCATAGGAAGCAGACTGAGAAAAATTCTTGCTGTAGAACCTGGAGTGCGAGCTGGGCATGTCAATCTTCGTCAGTGGTCTGCGGCTCATCTTCTGCCTTGCAGCGTGGAGGCTGTAGGATGGCCTTGCCAAGGTTGCGCGCTCCACGGTCGCTTGGGCCAGCGCCTGAGTCACCAACAGGCTCTCTCAGGCTCGCTCCCGGGTCATGTAAGGGCCGCATCATCTCAACAGCAGGGAATTCTATATCCACCATAGGAACGATCCCAGGAACACGCGGAGGGTTGGCCCGAGGGTTGTCGTCCTCATCTTCCCAGGGATTGCTACAATGCTCAACAGAGACAGTCACAAAGAAAGTAGAATTGGCTAAGGTGCAGGGGAGGCGGTATCTCACCATTGGGTGTTCCGTGTGCCCACAATCCATGCGCGCAGGAGGTTCCCCCAATCTGCCTCTGCCCGGGGGCCTACCCCTCGGCCTTCTGCATTCAGAGGTTTCCTCAATTGAGGAAGAAGTCGAGGGGGCTCTGCCACTATATCCACCCCTGCCGCCGCTGCCTCTTCCTCGAGTGCGATGCATGCTGGTCTTATGAGCAGAGCGCTCAAATCCACAGTGAAACAGTGTTGTCGGCCTAGAAATACTGCCAGACCAGGTCTGAGTTTCCCAATTGCCGAGAGCAATGGCAGCAGAGCCTTGACCCTCTTTCTTAATGTTTGATTGAGAGCTGAGACTCTGTGCCTCCACACCTTCTAACGAAGCCAGAACAGGACCTAACAATGGACGCGGATACGAGCTGAAGCTCTGAGTCCCCTCACCTTCTAACGAAGCCAGAGCAGGAGCTAACGAAAGACGCATACAGAGAGGCGTTACCAAATTCTCAGAGGCGCAATTGGCATGCTTGTGAGCTTGCCAATTGCCCCACTCTTCCGCAGCAACACACCCACATTCACAATCAAAGTTCAGAACCTCCGTCACCTCCGGCGAGAACGAAACAGTTGCAGGAAGGAATGGCGGAAGAATGTCTGGGAGAATGCTGTTATGAAGTGCCATGATGCGCTTCTCAAGACTCGCCTTGAATGTCGACAGGACTCCTCTGTCAACCTTCTTTACTCCCCTCCTTAAATGCGGCAGGGTGGTGGAATGAATGCGTGTCCTTCCGTCATGCTTGGCTCGTCCGGGCGGACACCTGCCCTTTGGACGAGCCTTGTGTGCCATATGTCTAGCGATCACCCGCATCCGGGGGATATATATATATATATTAAAAGGAAAAACATTTTTTTAATTGAATTAAAATAAGGTTATGAATATTCCTATAAAGAAGGTTAAATAGGGGGATAATATATAATTAAATTGGAAATAAAATGGTTTTAAATTAGATATTATATATTAAAATCGAAAGAAATATTTTTTGAATTAAATAATTAATAATTAAATATTTTCCGTATGCTCTTCTTTCCCATTTTTTTAATTTATTTTTGAATTTCCTTAGAATATGGTTTTTTTCCTCATACTTTATTGTTAAATTTCCTTCCTACTTTCTTTTTTCCCTCCTTATTTATTTATAGACTCTGTCAATATATCTATCTATTTTTTCTTATAACAAATGCATAACTAAGAAGGAGAAGAAGCATTTTGGCTTCCAGAGCTTGAGGTATATTACACTTATTCTCGATACTTTTAAGATTAGAGGGTTTTTATTGTTGTCGCATGCATATATTCATTGTTACATCTAGTTCCCTGATACAGGGGCTTGATAGATCCAATTTGCTAGTACAAATATTTGCTAGATCTATCACATATACAAGGGTTTGCCAGAAGAATTTGCTAGATCTAGTTTGCCAATACATGGGTTTGCTAGACCTAGTTCTTTGATACAAGGGTTTGCTAAATCTAATTTGCTGATACAAGTGATTTCTATATCTAGCTCGTTGACATAGGGACTTTATATAGAGGATTTTTATGGTCCTGGAGTGCATATATCCATAGCTAATACAAGAGTTTTAGGTAGAGGATTTTTATTGTTCTAGAATGCATATATCCATAGCTAGATCTGTTTCCCTGATAGACAGGTTTTGATAATGCAGGTTACAGGTCTACCAACAAATACTACATGGGTTTTGATAAACATATTTTATTGCTATGAAATTCATATATCCATAGCTAGATCTATTGCTCTGATGCATGGGTTTTGATAATGCAAGTCTAACGACGATAAGAGCTTCATAACTTAGAAGCAGAATAAGCAGTAAGGTTTAAGCACCAATTTTTCTCCACTCAGTGCAATTACTTCCAAGAATAGAGGGTTTTTATTGTTGTGAAACGTATATCTCCATAGTAGCTATAGTTCAATCATGAGATATTTTGATTTACATTGAATTTGTTGGTTTTTTATTTATAATGAATTCACTTAACCCATTCACTAGATAATATGGAATCATTACAACTATATTGAATGGTTAGATATTTAATATTATAACTATCAACATAGTATATGGTAATCAAGATTGTTTGATTAATTATTAATTTATATTGATTTTTGATTAATTATTAATTTATATTGAATTTCGATTTAATCTTAACCTTTTCAATCGTGAGATATTTTGATTTATATTTAAATTGTTGTTTTTTATTTATAATGAATCTGTTTAACCCATTCACTAGATAATATGGAATTGAATGGTTAGATATTTCCAATTATAACTGTCGGCATGGTATATGGTAATCCATATTGTTTTAACCTAACAACTAATACTTGTGTGTTCATAATGCAGGTCCATCCAATGGGTTCACACATGAGAAAAATGGATTCGCAGTAGAGGGGAATGCAAGCCCATCCAATGAGTTCACACAAGAGAAAAATGGATTCACAGCATAGGGCAAAGGCATGCATAATTTTGATGTTATGCTTTTTCATTTCCACTATTTGAGGTTGCATCGTTAGAATTTGTGAGTGGCATCTCCTGTTGCACAAGGATATGTGCATGTGGAGGCCTTTCCAGATCCCACCCCTACTATATATCTGGTATGTGTTGTGTCCATACCCCTAGTATATGCCATGTATCACTTCTACTCGATTGGTTTTTGCTCCTCCATTGGTTACTTCCCCTGTTTCATCTCCTCTGACTCCTGTATTTGAGGTTTCAATACCAATGGAAATAGTAGAAACAACCTCAGATCCTACGCCTAACGTTTCACCACCACTGGCAATAACAAAAGCCTCTGTAGCACCTGCAACCACTCTCTATTTCCAGGTTCTACTTTTGAAAGGTCAGGCATCAAGTGTAGACCATATAAAGCATATGAAAACCTTTGAACTCTTCTCCATATCTAGACTTGGAAGACCTATAACCTTATGTATATGATATCGTCTAAAGCATATGGAAATATTTGGACTTTTCTCCATATCTTAGCTATTTTAAAATGTCGCTAACCTTATGTATATGATACCAACAACGTTTAGTTACAAAATTGATGTATATGATACAAACGACGTTTGATTACAAAATTTATGAATATTATACTCCCACTTGTATGGTTGAGCTTTCTTTCGTTGAAAAACAGTGTGATTAAGGCCCATGACCTCACTTCTTATGTAGGTGCTCAGCTCACCACATAGCAATGCATTATAGTATTAAATTTTAGATGCTTTACGTATATTTTGAAAATTATCAACATTATTTTGATGAATAATTATTATGTATGATGATATTATTATCTTTGGACGGATGTTTTGAATTTATCTTAGAATAATGATATTCATGAAATATTTTGATCTAGTAATCACACATTTGAATTTTAGTTGATTTGATTAAAGATGATGATGATATTGTCAGTATTATCTTGTTATTTTATATATGTGTTAAAAATTGTCAATGTTTTTTGACGGAGAATTATTATGTATGATGACATTATTATTTTTGGATGGATGTTGTTTATTTACCTTAGAATAATGATATCTCCTATAGGTGTTGATTCGGTAGTCATATACGTATATTGAAAATTGTGAAAAAAAAATTGATGGAGAATTATTATATATGATGATACTTCCATTTCTTGGATGGATGTTTTCAATTTCATTAGAAACATTATGTTATCAATTTGAATTGTCATATCTTATTTAATGATATTTATAGACTATAATATATTTCACTATGTAATTGAAATCAGTAAAATGAACACATAAAGGGGGTCTTAAATGAAAAGAAAAGTACACTCTAAACAAGAATTCAAATGTGGATGAAATCATGGATGCAAAAATATAAGTATAATTGGATTTAAATTATGCATCAAGACAAGATGCAAACAAGGACAAAATTGGGTTTTAAACTAGAAGTAAAAAAAGGCGCAACACTAGACACAAAAGGCAACAAAATAGGGCATAAAAAATATACTAGACTTGGTGCAAACAAGGACTCAAAAATGGACACCATACTAGATTCAAAAAAAAGGAAAAACAACTAGACATAAAATTGTATGCAAAAGGGGATGTCAAGTTGGATGCTAAAAAGAAACAAAACATGATGGAAATTTAGACACCAAATGAGGATGCAAAGAACATTGTAAAGTTGGGATGCAAATTTGGGCTTAAAAAAAGGCGAAACCAAGGACACCATATTGGATTCCAAAAATAATGCATAACTAGATGCAAATTTAGACTCAAACCTAGGTGCAAAATAACATGCAAATGTGGACGCAAAATGAGGAAAAAATGGATGAAATTTTGGATTTTGAAAAGGATGCAAAATTAGAGACCAAAAAGGATGTAAATTTGGATGCCAAAAATGGTGAAAAATAGGCATAAAAACTGGCACAAAAGTAGATGAAAATATAGGTGCAAAATTAGAAGCCGAAATTGGCGTAAGACTACATGTAAACACTGGCACAAATTAGATGCAAAAAAAAGGCATTTGATTTCATGTAAAATATGGTGTAAACCTTGATGCAAATGATGGAATAAAACTGAAAGCAAAGAATGGCACAAAATAGGAAGCAAATGGTGATGAAAAAACAATTGCAAAAAATGACGCAAAACTAGAAGAAAAACTTGTCGTAGAACTAGATGCAAATCTTAATGCAAAATCTAATGTAAAAAATAATGAAAAATATGGTGTAAAAAAGGATGAAAATTCTGGCGCAAAAAAAAAAAGGACGCTTTAAAAAAATATACAATAGAGCTAGGTTTAGCACTAGGTTGCTCATCCTAATTGGAAAAAAATGCACTAAAAGCTGGTGCTAAATTTGGCGCAAATTGCTTGTTTTTTATAGTGGGAATGTTGAAAAGTGTAACTAGGTTCGGTCTTCATAATAACATGTATAATTGTGATTTTATGTATAATCATTGTAGTATAATCATCTATAAATAAAATGAAGTACCTTCTCCTTGAAGAGTTGGAGATTTGGTTGGACCACAGATATCTACATGAATGATTTCCAAAGGCTTTGATGTCAAGCATTCCTTTGATTTGAAGTTGGTCTCGATTTTCTTTCCATGTTGATATGGTGCACAAATAGTAGCATATGTTGCCTTTGAAACTCTGGGGATATCTCTTACTGCTTGAGTTTTGTTGATCTTCACTAAGTTATCAAAGCTTAGGTGTCCCAAACGCTTGTTCCACAGCCAACTTTCATTTGTTTGACTCAAGTAACATCATTCTTCTTGAATTTCACTAAGAATGTATACATTATATGTTGTTCTTACTCCTCTTCCTACCAGTTTTCCTAAAGATGATCTCCTTATCTCACAGTCCTTGGAACGGAAGATGAGATCATGTCCTTGATCACATATTTGGCTAACACTTAGAAGATTATGCTTGAGTCCTTCAACATATAGTGCATTTTGTGCTTTTCCCTTTCCATTGATGAGATTCATTGTGCCTTTACCAACAATTTTAGTAGATCCATTGTCTCCAAAGTCACATTTCCATCCTTTTATTTGTTTATTGAGATGAATTTTTTATGATCACCTATCATGTGCCTAGAACGTTTGTTATTTACAAACCACTGATTTTCCTTTTTTGAGCACATAAAGCTAGACCACAATTCTCAGAGATAAATTCTCTAATTTTCTTTCTCTAAACTTTCTCTCTTTGCTCTAGAGGACAGTTTTGTGCTATATGGCCAATTATTGCATTTATAACATTCTAGACTATACTTTGAAAGTGGAGAAAAGGAGTTATAAGTCTTGATTTTGCCTTGCCTCTTTGGTTCAAAAATCTTACTTTGATGATTAGCCCCATAAGCCTCGCAATGTTTTTCTTGATGACCAAATTTTTTACAAAAGAAACAATGAACAAGGAAAATAGTTTGATACATGTTAGGATAAGCTTGTATTGATGGGATACTCTTTTTAGGAAGGGGTTGCTTCTCATTCCTTGGATGAAATTTGTTTCCTACAAGGTTAGAATGATAAGATTCTTTAAGGACATTGACAAAACTTTTAGGATTTTCTTCATGATGGACAAAACTCCATGTTTGTCATGTACTGCCCTTTGAGAGATGAGAATGACATCCAAGGTATGGGAACTCTTCAAATTCTTGTTGGATTTGTCCAACTCTCCTTTTAGGGATACAACTTCAGCTTCCAATTTTTCGCAAATTTCTTCATTTTCCTTCAAAACAACGTAAACTTTGAAATGAGAACTGATATTGTTATCCGTTGCATAGAGATAGCAAAAAAGTGACTCGATTTTGAAAATGGGCAATGCAGAACACGCATTTTTTTTAGAGCATAATTTTTGGCACTTTAAATAACCAATACGATTACCCGTTTTGTAGAGGTAGCAAAAAAGTGACCCGATTTTGAAATGTGGTGATGCAAAATACACTTCTTTTATTTCGGAGCATATTTTTGACACTTTAAATTTTCTCATGTATCAAATATAAATATTTGTTTTTAAATGTTAGTGATTTTCATGCTGATTTTGAAACGTGTTGATGCAGCATACCTTTTTATTTAGAGGACTTATTTTTCACACTTTAAAATTTATTATGTCCAATTTTTTTTTAAAATTATGATTACTTAATGAATTTTCAAATTGTTTTATTTTTCTTTCTTTAAATGTTGATTACTTAAAACAATAAAAAATAAAAACAAACAAACAAAACAAACATTTAAAAAGAAAAATTATCTCATAAACCATAAAAGAATTTGCAAAAAAAACAAACAAACAAAAACAAGAAATAAAAAATAAAATTTAAAAAATATATAAAAAAAATTAAGTAAAAATAGAAAAATTTAAAAAAACAGTGACAAAAAAAAATAAAAATTAAAAACAAACTAGATTAAAACAAAATAGAAACTTAACAAAAAATAAAAAATGAAAAACTAGTAAAATAAAGATTAAAAAAATTTATTAAAAAACAAAAATAAATGACTATATATATATATATATATATTCAATTTAAAAAAAAAAAAACAAAAAACATTTAAAGCTTAAAAAAAAAAAAAAAAAATCAATAAACATTTAAAGTTAAAAAAAAAAAAAAAAAAAAAAAAAAAAAAAAAAAAAAAAAAAAACAACAACAACAACAACAACATTTTTATTTTTTATTAAGTCTTGTATTTTTTTATTTAAAAACAAAATAATTAAAAATTAAAAACTTTTAAACCATTTTTTTTACAATTACAAAAAAAATAATAAATATATATATAAAAATGACTCTCTCCACCACCCGGCCGCCCGTGGTGGTGCAGCTACGGGCGGTCCGGGGGCAGAGAGGGTCAAATTTTTAATTAAAAAAAAGAAGGTAAGTTTAAAAGTTTTTAATTTTTTAATTATTTTGTTTTTAAATTTAAAAAAATACATTTTTTTTTAAATCAAAAATACAAATTTTTTTGTAACTTCAAATGTTTTTTGAATTTTTTTTAATTGAATATATATATATAGATATATATATTTTAAATTTTCATATTTTTTTGGTTTTTTTTTTAAATAATTTGAGTTTATTTTTGTTTTTTTAAATGTTTTTAATCTTAATTTTACTAGTTTTTTTTAATTTTTTTATCTATTAATTTTCTATTTTGTTTTAATCTATTTTTTTTCTAGTTTTGTTACTTCTTCTTCTTCTTCTTTTTTCTTTTCTTTTCTTCTTCTTCACTTTCTTTCTTTCTTCTTCTTCTTCTTCTTCTTCTTCTTCTTTTCCCCAAATTCTTTTATGGTTTATGAGATTAAAAATATATATAAATATAAGTAAATAAATAACATTTTTTATGTTTTTTTTATCTTTTATATCTAATTTTATATTTATTTTTTGAGTAATCAACATTTAAAAAAAAGAAAGAAAAATAAAACAACTTGAAAATTCGTTAAGTAATTATAAGTTCAAATAAAATGGGACATAATAAATTTTAAAGTGTGAAAAATAAATCCTCGAAAAAAATGGTATGCTGCATCAACACATTTGTTTATTATTATTATTATTTTTCATTTTTATGATTGGTTTTTTTTTTTTTTTTTTTTTTTTTTTTATGTTTAATTGTTTTTGTCTTTTTCTTTATATATATATTTGATTTTTTTTATTTTTATTTTATGTTTTGTTTTTAGTATATATTTTAATTTATGTTTTGTTTTTTTTTTAACGTTTTTTTGTTCTGTGCTTTTTCATTGTTTTAATTTTTTATTTTATTTTATGTTTTCATTATTCTTTTGAAATTTTAATGTTTTTCAAGGTCATAATAAAATCTTTTATGCTATTATTTCGAAACGTTGAAATTTTACCCTTGAAAAAAAGGTGTTATTCCAACGTCAACACTTTTCGTTTTGAGAATGAGTTTTGCACAAAATTTACCATTGAAAAAAAAAGTGTTATTCAAACATTAACACTTTTAATTATAAGGGTGTTTTCTGGACAATTTTTGCACAAAAAATTGGTTTTCACTGCCATTTTTAAAACATGTTGAAAATTTACAGTAAAAAAAAATAAAAAAAATGTTATTCTAGCATGAACACTTTTCGTTTTTAACGCTATTTTTGATGTTTTTACGGGGATTTTTGGCCAGAGTTCCCGTTTTGAGTTTATAGTTCCCGTTTCAAAGTTTACATTGTTTCAACTTATTGCTCAACACTTCTATTTTTTTAACTTCTTCAGCTTATTAGTTTTGAAAGAGTTGATTTTTTGAGATAACTTTTCATTCTTCTTTCTAAGTCTCTCATTTTCTTCTATGACACTAATCAATAGTTCCTCCACATTTCCTTCTACTTCTTCTGGACTTTCTTCTTCTTCTGGACTATCAGTTTCATTTGTTAAGGCCATGAATAATACTTCATTGCTTCCACCATATTCTTCTTCTTCATCAGAGTTGTCACTGTCTTGTTTGGAGAAGAAATTCTTTTTGTTTGAGCCTTTCCTCTTGAAGGTTCTTCTCTTAGGTTCATCTTCATCATCACAGTCATCTTTAAAAGGGCACTCTGCTACATAATTTACCACATCTAAAGCAAATGAGAGGTAACTTACCTTTTAGTTTGGATCATTTCTTCAACTTCTTGACAAATTGTGTCATTTCAGTATCAAAACCATAATTGTTGCAATCAAAATTCTTTCCCTTTCTTGATGTCTTGGATGCCTTGAATGCAACTTCCTTATGAGTTGAATTTAATGGCATCGTCTCATATGTTATGAGGATTCTATCAAGACCATCTATTTATAGAGATTCCAAGTCTTTTAGTTCTTCTATGGCACAAACCTTGGCATCAAAAAGATATGGAAGAGATCTCAAGACCTTTCGGACAATAATCATTTTTTTTACATCTTCATCTAGAGCTTTGAGACAGTTGACTACCTCATCTACTCAAAGAAAATGAGCAACAATATCTTATGCATCATTCACTTTGAGACTTTCACCAATATCTCAGAACCTGCTAAGAAAATTCACCAAAAAAACCTTAACCCATAACAGAAATAATACCCAAAAAAAATCCTTCAGGCTACTCCTAGGTTCATGAGATATGAACCTGTTCACTCTTGCCTCAAGTTCATATGCTTATTTTTCTCTACTCAGTCGAGTTCCTTGTCGAAATGGATGAGCCATAACTTGTATTTATATGAGTTTGATCCCACAATTGAATCGACATGTCTTCTCGAAGGGAGGTCGACTTGTCATGAGAGGCAAAATATGGATTTTCTAACTTGTAATTAAAACTCTCTTCAATGAGGAGGAACTAGGAGGCAAGTAAATACTTGTTGGAAAGGGCTTGAATTTTTCTACAACCCTATGTAATTATTTTCTTGAGTTGATGTTTCCTTTGACATCAATAACAAATATTCTTCCAACATCTTCCTCAAACTAATCCTACTAAAGATCGGTTTGGGCCTCAACTCAATAAATTTGATAATGGGATGCCTTAATCAACTTCCCTCGTTGTTCTCTTTAGTGCTCACCCCTCCCCATTCTTCAAAGTATCTTGAGGGCTCTAACAAGGGCGTCCACCTTATCCACTCCTCCTCTTGATCGCAGAAGCGCTCAATAAACTCATCTAGCAATCCATCTCCAAAAACTCTTTTAGGGTCATTGAAGTTGCCCTAAATTATCGCATATCCCTCCTCCTATTTGTTGATGAAATTCTCATCTTTTATAATGACTCCATCGATTCCATCAATGCTCTTCACTTTATCCTCACCATTTTTCTCTCCAACTGGTATGGAAATCAATACCCATCAATCCAAACTCATCTCGCATATTATCCCTAATGAAGCCCACACGATCATATGACTATCTTTCTCCTTTCAAGACATTCCCATTGACTTTGGTTTTAGATACCTTGATTTCTTCCTCAAGCCACTGGGATACACTTACTAGGATTGGTTATGGCTCTACTAGAAAGTAGAAACACACATTACCTTTTGGGTAAACAATTTCCTTTTTAGGGGAGGAAGAACCATTCTGATAAAGGTCGTCCTTGAAAGCATCCCAATCTATTGATGCTCCATTTCCCACATCTCAAAGGGAATTCTCACATAAATCTGGAAAGCATGCACAACTTTTTTGTGGGCTAGTGACCATCACAGTGGCAACATCCCACTAATCAAGTGGGACTAACTAGCTCTCCCCAAAATATTGGGTTGTTGGGGTTTCAATAACCTACATTATTTTAGAAAAGCGCTAGCAACCCAGAATCTTTGGAGATTCATACACAACTATTTTCTATTGGGAAAAAACCTTAAAGATAAATACCTCCCTACCTTCTTCTTCCTAGGTTGAATTTGCCAGCCAGGAAAATTGTTATGAGTTAAATATTCATAAATAAGTGTTTTAATAAATATTAAAAATTTATAAATAATTAAGATTAAACTAAGTAAGTTAGTGAAAAAGCATGAATCAAAGAGACATGTCTCTTAGTTGGCATGGCCAGTGAACTCCTATATATGGAGAACCGCCATGACCATGTAAACCATCATCTATTCTTTTAATAAATAAAATATTACAGTTTCAAGGTAATTGTGATTCATTATTTATAGATTACAAAGGGTTAAACAAAATCACTATCAAACATAAGTTTCTGATTTCGTTCATTGATGAAATGTTAGATGAACTACACGTCGCAGAATATTTCTCAAAATTAGATCTAAGATCAGGGTAATACTAAATACGAGTAAGGCTAGAAGACGTCGAAAAGACAGCTTTCAGAAATCATGAAGGGAACTATGAGTCCAAGGTTATGCCTTTTGGATTAACAAACACGCCAGCCACTTTCCAAGCTACCATGAATGAACTCTTCCACCCATACTTGCGGAAGTTCGTGTTAGTATTTTTCGACGATATCCTCGTTTATAGTAAGACATGGAAGGAACACCTCAAGCATCTGGAAGCAGTACCATCTGTATTAGAGAAGAATCAATTATATGCCAAGAGATCAAAATGTACCTTTGGGAAAAAATAAGTTGAATACCTAGGACACATTATATCCAGAGAGGGAGTCAAAGTGGACCCCAACAAAGTTAAATAAATCAGAGAATGGCCCAAACCCAAGAATGTATCCAAGCTAAGAGGATTTCTAGGACTAACCGGGTATTACAGAATATTTATAAAAAAACTACGCACATTTGACAACGCCCCTGACCAATTTGTTAAAAAAATGTTTTCAGTGGAATAACCAAGCACACAAGTGTTTCGAGAATATAAAGGAAGTAATGTCCACCACACCAATTCTAGCGACTCTCTACTTCTCCAAATTGTTTGTAGTCGAATGCGATGCTTCAGGATTCGGAATTGGAGTTGTATTAATACAGAGAAATCACCTTATAGCATTCGAGAGAAGGAAGCTTAATAAATGAGAGGGCTTGAAATCAACATACCAAAAGGAGATGCTCACCAACATACATGCCTTAACAAAATGGCGTCAATACTTGTTCGAGAGTAAATCTTCAATCTGAATTGACCACAAAAGTCTTCAACTTTTAATTCAGCAAAAGACATTATCAACAGAACAACAGAAGTGGATGGAGAAGTTGTCAAATTTCGACCTAGAAATATTGCACAAGGGGAAGGAAAATGTCGTAGCTCATGCGCTCTCACATAAGGATGACGACAACACAACATGTGTTGCCATGATAGTTGTCCCAGAATGGTTGGACGAAATACGAGCCGAATATGCCAAGGATGGGGATTGTGATTCCATGATTAAAAATATCAATCAATATACCAATTTCGAGTGGAAGAACGAAATAATGTGGTACAAGGGTAGAATTTACTTAACACCATCATCCAAATTTAAATTGAAAATTTTAAAGGACATTCGACTACTTACTAGGACATTCGACAGTCATTCTATTGGAAGGACATGAGCAGGGAAATTCAGAAATATGTTGCAGAATGTGATATTTGTCAAAGGAACAAGAGTGAAAATATTCCAACCCCAAGGTTGTTACACCCGCTACACATTCCCAACTAGAAATGGGAAGAGATTTCGATGGACATCATAGAAGGACTGCTTGCGTCTGATGGTAAGGACAAGATTTTTGTTGTAGTCGACAGACTCACTAAATATGCCCATTTTATGGCCATCAAAAAATGGACACAACTAAACAAATTGCGGAAATGTTTTGTAAAAACATCTACAAACTGCTTGGGTTCCCCAAAGTCATAGTAAGTGATAGAGAGGCAAGGTTCAAAGGTAATTTTTGGAAGGAATTATGCCACTAGGAAGGAATATCCCTCAACATGAGTTCAACTTATCATCCTCAAACATATGGTCAAACTGAAGTCATGAATAAGTGCTTGGAAACATATCTAGGTTGCTTTGTCACTGATAAACAAAATAAGTGGACTCAATGGCTACACCTGGCAGAGTGATGATATAACACCACCTACCATACGTCAATGAAAATGACACCTTTCCAAGCTCTCTATGGTTATGAACCACCTAGATGGAAGGATTTTGCACTACTCGATTCTAAGGTTCTAGTCGTCAAAAACCACTTAGAAGAGAACCAAAGGATCATTAACTTATTAAAAGAGATTCTAACAATGGCACATAATAGAATGAAACAACAGGCCGATAAACATCACATTGAAAGGGAGTTTGAAGAAGGAGATTGGGTCTTTGTTATACTTCAACCCTATAAGCAGTTGTCACTGAAACAACAAGGAAAGAATAAACTATCACCTAAATATTATGGACCATATTAAATAATCAAAAAATAAGTAGTGTGGCTTATGGTCTGAAGTTACCCGACAACTGTCGAATCCATAACACCTTTCATGTATCAAATCTGAAGAGAGTAATAGGGCAAAACCAAGTAGCTCAGACAAAAACTCCAGAGACCGATGAAGAAGGAAGAGTCATTCTAGAACCAAACGGTATACTAGCTACCCGAGAGAAGATACTATGATCCAAGACAATAAAAGAGTACCTCATCAAATGAAGAAATTACCAGAGGAAGATTCATCTTGGGAATCAGAACGTTTTCTTTAGCATCATCCGGCATTACCCATGCTTTGAGGACAAAGCATTTTTAAGGAGAAGACAATGTTATGAATTAAATATTCATAAATAAGTGTTTTAATAAAATATTAAAATATTAACAATTTATAAATAATTAAGATTAAACTAGCTAAGTTAGTGAAAAGGCATGAATCAAAGAGACACATCTCTTAGTTGGCATGGTCAGTCAACTCCTATATATGGAGAACTGCCATGACCATGTAAACCATCATCTATTCTTTTAATAAACAAAATATTACAGTTTCAAGGTAATTGTGATTGATTATGAATAGATTACAGAGGGTTAAACAAAATCACTATCAAACATAAGTTTTTGATTCCATTCATTGATGAAATGTTAGATGAACTACATTGCGCAGAATATTTCTCAAAATTAAATCTAAGAATACGGGTAAGGCTAGAAGACATCGAAAAGACAACGTTCAGAACTCATGAAGGGAATTACGAGTTCAAGATTATGCCTTTTGGATTAACAAACACGCCAGCCACTTTCCAAGCTACCATGAATGAACTCTTCCACCCATACTTGCGGAAGTTCGTGTTAGTCTTTTTCGCGATATCCTCGTTTATAGTAAGACATGGAAGGAACACCTCAAACATCTCGAAGCAGTTCTATCTGTATTAGATAAGAATCAATTCTATGCCAAGAAATCAAAATGTACCTTTGGGCAAAAAGAAGTTGAATACATAGGACACATTATATCCAGAGAGGGAGTCAAAGTGGACCCCAACAAAGTTAAAGAAATCAAATAATGGCCCAAACCCAAGAACGTATCCAAGCTAAGAAGATTTCTAGGACTAACCAGGTATTACAAAAGATTTATAAAAAACTACGCACATTTGACAACGCCCCTAACCAATTTGTTAAAAAAATATGTTTTTAAGTGGAATAACCAAGCAGACAAGTGTTTCGAGAATATAAAGGAAGTAATGTCCACCACACCAGTGCTAGCGACTCCAGACTTCTCCAAACTGTTCATAGTCAAGTGTGACACTTTAGGATTCAGAATTGGAGTCGTATTAATACAGGACAATCACCTTATAACATTTGAAAGCAGGAAGCTTAATAAATGAGAGGGCTTGAAATCAACATACCAAAAGGAGACGCTCACCAGCATACATGCTTTAACAAAATGGCGTCAATACTTGCTTGAGAGTAAATTTTCAATCCGAATTGACCACAACAGCCTTCAATTTTTACTTCAGCAAAAGCCATTATCAACAAAACAACAAATGTGGATGGAGAAGTTGTCAACTTTCGACCTAGAAATATTGCACAAGAAGGGGAAAGAAAATGGCGTCGCTGATGCACTCTCACTTAAGGATGACGACAACACAACATGTGCTCCCATGATAGTTGTCCCAGAATGATTGGACGAAATACGAGCCGAATATTCCAAGGATGGGGATTGTGATTCCATGATTAATAATATTAATCAATATACCAATTCCGAGTGGAAGAATGACATAATGTGGTACAAGGGTAGAATTTACTTAACACCATCATCCAAATTTAAATTGAAAATTTTAAAGGAATCTCACAATTCACCTACAGCAGGACATGTCGGGTTCTCAAAACTTATTACAACATTCAACGGTCATTCTATTGGAAGGACATAAGCAAGGAAATTCATAAATATGTTGCAGAATGTGATATTTGTCAAAGGAATAAGAGTGAAAATATTCCAACCCCAAGGTTGTTACACCCACTACACATTCCCAACTAGAAATGGGAAGAGATTTCGATGGACTTCATAGAAGGACTACTTTCATCTGATGGTAAGGACAAGATATTTGTTGTAGTCGACAGGGTCACTAAATATGCCCATTTTATGGCCACCAAAAAAACGAACCCAACTAAACAAATTGCAGAAATGTTTTGTAAAACATCGACAAACTACATGGGTTCCCCAAAGTCATAGTAAGTGATAGAGACGCAAGGTTCAAAGGTAATTTTTGGAAGGAATTCTGCCACCAGGAAGGAATATCCCTCAACATGAGTTCAGCTTATCATCCTCAAACAGATGGTCAAACTGAAGTCGTGAATAAGTGCTTGGAAACATAGCTTCGTTGCTTCGTCACTGATAAACAAAATAAGTGGACTCAATGGCTACACCTGGCGGAGTGGTGATATAACACCACCTACCATACGTCAGCGAAAATAACACCTTTCCAATCTCTCTATGGTTATGAACCACCCAGATGGAAGGATTTTGCACTACTCGATTCTAAGGTTCCAGCCGTCAAAAACCACTTAGAAGAGAACCAAAGGATCATTAACTTATTAAAAGAGAATCTAACAAAGGCACATAATAGAATGAAAACAGGGCGATAAACATCGCACTGAAAGGGAGTTTGAAGAAAGAGATTGGGTCTTTGTTAGACTTCAACCCTATAAGAAGTTGTCATTGAAACAAGAAGGAAAGAATAGAGGATTTGAAAGATGGAGTTGCATCGTCTGTCTAAAAAGGGTTAGGGTTTTGTAGTCAATCAGTGACACGACTGCACCCTACCTACACCATACCTAACTTAGATGTCATCTTCTGCTTCCACCGGCTACCTTCACCGCGGCGGTTCCCGTAACTCATCCAAGCCATCCGTAATAGCGTTGTTACCCCGTCCTCCACCCTGCTTGTTGCATACTTGCCGATTTCCGACATCCTATTGCGGCGACAGTTACGATAGTCCTAGAGGCAGCTGGCAGAGAACTTCTTGGAACAGGCATGGAGCTAGACCTAGTAGATTATTCGGAGGACCCGTTGGAGGACGTTAATATCTGGCAAACTCCTTACTCCACCGCGGATGACCTCCTTCCCTTCTACTGCAATCTAACGGCTACCATTGTTGGTCTACCCTCGATCTCGGGACCCTCCTGCTCCACCGTGACCTTCTCCAAGCCTCCTCCGATCTGGCCGATTCCACCCTCGCCGCCGCAGTCACCTTCTGCTGCAAACTTTGCGTCTGCCTGCTTACACCCTAACCCTGCGGCTACAAACACATAAACCCCCCATCCCTCCCATCCTGTCGGCTCTCCAAGCTACCCCTAAGGACACCTTAATCCGGCTCTGGGTAACCCACAAGCCACAGTATCTGAGGCTCCTCCATCTGGTAGCTACTCGGTTGTACCCCCGCTTTCGAAACCTATTCCTGCGGCCGACCAAATTATTTTTGATAACCCTCCTACAAACCCTAATCAGCCAGGGGATCGATCGAACGCCCCTGAAGAAGCTATTAGACCTATCAAGAAGCGAAAGTGTTTCAAAGCCAAAGGCGAAGACGTAATTCTCAGGCTTGGGGAGGATATACAGTGGGGCGACACCATGGATATGGCGGCCCGTGTGTTGGTCAGAAGAATTCGTGGCCGAAGCTACACATTGGCTAGGCTCAAGCTGTGGACCTCTAAGGTATGGGGGCACCACCTGGCCGACCTTCCCTTTGTTCAAACTTTTGTTAGGGGTTGGTTCGCTCTGCGCTTTGCCAGAGCCGAGCACACAAATTGGGTCCTGTCTTCCTTCTGGAATTTTGAACACACTCCAATCCTTCTTCGGTGATGGAACCCTCTATTTTATCCGAAGAAAGAGTAGATAGGAGTAGGGCCTATTTGGGTTCGGCTCCCTAGATTACCCCTCCAATTTTGGTTGGAGGATATATTCCGGCGTATCGGCAACACACTGGGAACCTATCTAGAGCATGATAGATCTTAACTATCTACCAGCATGATGACGTATGCCAAGATTTTGGTTCATCTGGATACTAGGGGGGCCTTCAGGAACGTATCCATCTGCAATGGAGAACCTTCTCTCGTCAACAAATTCTGGATTAAAAAGGAGTCTCGTTTCGTTGCAGACGATGCCACAAGGTGGGACACTTGTTCAAGGACTGCCCTCTGAATAAGAAGGTGAGGGATGGAGCAAAGGGGAAGGTAACTCTGCAGAAAAGCTCACAAGCACAGGGTAGCCCCCCATTGGCTGAAGAAGCAGCAAATTTGGCACATTCAGATGTAGAGCAGGCACCTACAAAGGAGATTAGGAAGAAGTGGGGAAAAGCACCCTTCAGCCCACCCTCTCCACTGACCAGAGCAAGGGCGGCGTCTGAGGCTGCATTCTCCACGGGTATGTTGAATCCAACTTCCTCCTCTGCTTATTCTATTGCTTCATCACATTGCATAGATACAAATATTTTTCGACCCCATGTACACACCTATAACCCTTCCATATCTCTAGACTGCCCTTTTAAACCCTCCTCCCCCATCATCTCATGTACCCCACCATCATTTCCCAAGGACCCTCAACCCATTCCCCACATCCGTGCTCCCACTCCCCCACCTAGCCCTCCATCCAACAGATACCCCCTCCGCTCTCGGCTTCGATCACAGGCTCCTGATACCCTGGGTATCGGCCTAATTACCTCTCCCCCTCCTCTTAAGCAGCCTCGAGGCAGACCCTCCTCCTTATCAAAAGCTAAGCAACAAGCTGGGGAAGAGATTGTTGCTGGCAGACAACAATCCATCGACTAGGTACTTAGAACAGTGAATACCCTTGAGCATCCCCCTCCATGAAAATGTTATCCTTCATCTGTAGAGGGTTGGCTAGCCCTGACAAAAAATTAGCCATGAGAACATTGTTTTTATCTGAACCCTTTGATATCCTTTTTCTAAAAGAAACCCTAGGACAGGGTAGTGTCATCACCCACCTTCTTGAATCATGGCTACCTGGATGGACTTTTCACGCTCTAGATGCATCAGGGCGTTCTGGGGGACTGGCTCTAGGAGTTAACAACCGTTACATCAGAATTTGCAACATTTGGGGAAGCTCAAGTCACTTAGGAGCAAACATATACTCCTCTGAACTCAATACTGAGATTAGGATTATCAACATCAATGGCCCCTGTCACAATAGGGAAGAATTATGGAACAGACTATTAAAATTTCACATCCTTCAAAAAGACAAGCTCATTTTGGAGGGGGGGACTTAAATTTCTCCATTGGTTTTGCAAAATCATGGGGGCACAATGCACAAAGAGATAACCTCTCGGATTTCTTTGAGAACAAATTGGAGGAACATAACCTTATTGATATCCCCTTCTCCAAAATTCTACCTACTTGGAGAAACAACAGATTAGGAGAGGACAATCTCTCTAGAAGACTAGATCGATTCCTCATCAAGGAGCACCTGTTAAACATGGGCCAAGGATTTAGACAGTGGGTTGGCTCAAGGGGATTATTGGATCATAGGTCGATCTATCTGGAAATAAGAGGGGGTATGCACAAACCAAAAGCTCCTTTCAAATTCAACTCTGCATGGCTAAGAGACGCAAAATATATCCGACTAGTCACCAGATTCTGGAAGGCTCACCCCCCTACGGCAAAAAGGACAATCTCAGAAGGTTTTGCAAAAAACCTGAGAGAACTAAAAAATATCTCTAAAAAATGGGCACACAAAAAGAGAATCCAGGAAGACCTTATCCTTAAAATGATTGAAGAGGCCATACAAGTTTATGAGAATGAATTCGATGGGATCTACTCTTCCCTTGAACACAAAGATCATATAACCTCCCTTCTGGCTAAGAGGAGTTAGATTCTCAGGGATAGGGAGGAAAGTTGGAGACTGAGAAGCAGAGCCATTTGGCTTAAGGAAGGGGATGATAATACCAAGTTCTACCACAAATATGCGAATGGGCGTTAAGCGATAAATATTATTTGGCAGCTAGAAGATGAACAAGGAGAAACAATGAACACCTTCCCCCAATTAGCAGCTATGGCCACGGCTCACTTCAGAAGCATTTACAAGGCCCCCCCAAATGCTACCCTTGCTGAAATCATGAGAACAGCTCAGTTATTTCCAAGGTTTGTTGACCAGGAGGATGCCTTGGAATTGGCAAAGGAAGTCACCCTCGGAGAACTGGAAGCCAGCCTAAAATGGTTTAAGCGAGACAACAGCCCAGGCCCAGATGGATGGAATGTGGAATTTTACCTAGCCTTCTTTGATATTCTAGGAAGGGACCTCCTACAAGTTATTGAAGAATGAAGATCCTGTGGAAGAATGTATGAGGCCTTCAACACAAACTTCATCGCCCTCATACCCAAATCAAACAACCCTATCTCTTTCAATGACTTCCAGCCCACTTCCTTGTGTAATTGTATCTACAAGATCATAGCCAATCGCCTCCGGCCGATCCTGTCTAACCACATCTCAGCGGAACAATTTGCCTTCCTTCAGAATAGACAGATCCATGAAGCGGTCGGAACCACTCAAGAAATCTTGCATTCTATACAGACCTAGAAGCTCAAAGGTATGGTCCTGAAAGTAGATCTTTCCAAAGCCTTTCACAGAGTAAATTGGCTATACATTAGAATGATCTTAACACACTTAGGATTTCCATATGATTTCATAAGATGGATTATGTGTTGCATTACTAATGTAACATTCAGTGTTCTTATAAATGGAGCAGCCTCTCCCTTCTTTCACTCCGAAAGAGGTCTCAGGCAGGGATGCCCATTGTCCCCGCTACTTTTCTTACTCATCATGGAAGGTCTCAGCCGTATCTTAAAAGAGGAACACCAACAGGGTAGGTTAAGTGGGATCTGGATCACAGAAGGATGCACATTGACGCACTTGCTCTTTGTAGACGATGTGCTGCTCTTCCTTAATGGGAGTATTGGTGACTTGACTTCTCTTCTTAACTCTTTCTCTACCTTCCTAGCAGCCACTGGAATGATGGTGAATGATGCAAAGTCCACTATAACGGCTATAGGGTGCTCACCATATGAGATTCAGTATGCCCTGCGAAGATTTCCATATACCCTACAACACCTGGAGGAGGGACTCAAATATTTGGGTTATAGATTAAAGCCCCTTGGATATAAGAACGTCGATTGGATCTAGCTTATCACCAAAATGAAAAAACGGCTTAACATTTGGTACCACAAATATTTATCGAGAGCAGGAAGGTTGATCCTCATCAAAGCAGTTCTGGAAGTAACCCCAGTATATTGGATGTCTTTAGTGTGGATACTTAGGGGAATACTTGCCATAATCAAAAACCTATGTTGCAGATTCTTGTGGAAAGGGAAGCAGCCAGGAAAGATTTTTGCTTGGACCAGTTGGGAATCCCTGGCTCTCCCAAGAAATGGGGAGGATGGGGAATCAAAAGCCTTGGCACTTTCTCTACAGCCCTGGCGGCCAAACTAGGGTGGCAGCTAATCACAACACATAGCTTGTGGACTAAGGTGGCTATCTCTGAATAGATAGCTCCTCTAAACCTCATGAATTGGCTACGACAACCTCAGCGGATACAAGCTAGAAAATCAAACATATGGAAAGCAATTCTACAAGCAATGCCCCTTATCAGGGAAGGTCTCACATGGAGAATACAATCGGGAGCGGTCGTCAAAATATGGATTGATCCCTGGATTGGATGTGGAAACGCACACAGGCTCCCTGAGGAGCTTAGAACACACCTCACTATCAGAGGGATCACACATCTTATCCATATAGCGGACAATGATCGCTCTACATTTTTGCAACAAGTCTGGAAATCTGGGAGGGTATTGCAGATCCCTCAACCATGGCAATAGCATTGGAAAGAATGCATGGAGGCCCTCACTGAATCTCGCATCAGGATACAGGAAGGGGAGGATGAGATAATTTGGGCACAAGTTAAGCATGGGAAATATTCACCAAAAGCAAGTTATATAGCCCTAATGGACCCAAAGAAACCTCCATTGTGCGAACCTTGGTGGAGTAGTACATGGAAATTAAAAGCACCACCCAGAACGAGACTCCTCATGTGGACCATTCTGAGACACAAAATCCCCACAGGAGAAAATCTTAGCAAAAGATCCTTTCATGGACCCTTCTGGTGAGGCCTATGCAAAGCCAACAACAAAACTATGGACCATCTTCTCCTTATGTGCCCCTCCATAAAAAAGCTATGGACTTCTATTCACTCTCATATACCCTCGCTCCCGCAATGGAAAGGCATGACAGTTCGGGAAGCCTAGGAAGCTTGGTGGTCTACTGTACCCTCGGCAAAAGCCAAGAATCTTACCATTCTTACTTGCTGGGCCATTTGGATTGCCCGTCATAGATATATCTTTCAGAACTCTCTCCCCTACTAGCCGACCATCACTGCCCGAATACTAGCTGACTACCATCTCATCCCGAAGGAGGAACCTAGCTCCACTCCCAGGCATATCATACCAGAAAGCATAAACCAAGCACATCCCTGGGCATATTTTGACGGCTCAGCGCAAGACACAGGATGTGGGGGGGGCGCTATACTACATCTTTCAGCATCACATTTTTACAAAATTCAAATGGGATTGGGCAGAGGGACAAACAATTTTGCTAAGCTTATCACAGCAAAATACACCATACAATTTGCACTGGAAAAACAATGCAGAAATTTACAACTTTTTGGAGATTCAAAAACAGTATGCAATTGGATAAATAAAAATGCAAATTGTAATGCATTTTCTCTGAGACATATCATGGAAGAAGTCCATAGACTTGTAAATTTATTTGACACATTTAATTGTCATCATATATACAGGGAGTGGAACACAGTTGTCGATTTGCTATCCAAGAAAGCAGCGCACATGCTTATAGGAACGTGGAGCATACTGGAGCAGAAGGATGGAACTTTCCATTAGTATTATCATCGACCTTTTATAGACATATCAGATTAACTAGCTCTGAAGGATCTTGAAATATATTTTATTTTGTTTATATAATTTTATATATATGTACAATGAAACAGACTTATATGGAAAGTAGTTCTACAAGCAATGCCCCTTATCAAGGAAGGTCTCACATGGAGAATACAGTCGTGAGCGGCCGTTAGAATAGGGATTGATCCCTAGATTGGATGTGGAAACGCACACAGGCTCCCTGAGGAGCTTAGAACACACCTCAATGTCAGAGGGATCACACATCTTAGCCATATAGCGGACAATGATCGCTCTACATTTTTGCAACAAGCCTGGAAATCTGGGAGGGTATTGCAGATCCCTCAACCATGGCAACAGCATTGGAAAGAATACACGGAGGCCCTCACTGAATCTCACATCAGGATACAGGAAGGGGAGGATGAGTTAATCTGGGCACAAGCTAAGCATGGGAAATATTCACCAAAAGTTGGTTATATAGCCCTAATGGACCCAAAGAAACCTCCACCGTGTGAACCTTGGTGGAGTAGTATATTGAAATTAAAAGCACCACCCAGAACGAGACTCCTCATGTGGACCAGTATAAGACACAAAATCCCCACATGAGAAAATCTTAGCAAAAGATCCTGTCATGGACCCTTCTGGTGTGGCCTATGCAAAGCCGACAACAAAACTGTGGACCATCTTTCCCTTATGTGCCCCTTCATAAAAGAGCTATGGACTTCTATTCACTCTCATATACCCTCGCTCCCACAATGGCAGGGCATGAAAGTTCGGGAAGCCTAGGAAGCTTGGTGGTCTACTGCACACTCGGCGAAAGCTAGGAATCTTCCCATTCTTACTTGTTGGGCCATTTGGATTGCCCATAATAGATATATATTTCCGAATTCCCTCCCCTACTAGCCGACCATCACTGCTCGAATACTAGCTGACTACCATCTCATCCCGGAGGGGGAACCTAACTCCACTCCTATGCATATCATACCAGAAAGCATAAACCAAGCACACCCTGGGCATATTTTGACGGCTCAGCGCAAGACACAAGATGTGGGGGCACTATACTACATCTTTCAGCGTCACATTTTTACAAAATTCAAATGGGATTGGGCAGAGGGACAAACAATTTTGTTGAGCTTATCACAGCAAAAGACACTATATAATTTGCACTATAAAAACAATGCAGAAATTTACAACTTTTTGGAGATTCAAAAACTGTATGCAATTGGATAAATAAAAATGCAAATTGTAATGCATTTTCTTTGAGACATATCATGGAAGAAGTCCATAGACTTATAAATTTATTTGACACATTTAATTGTCATCATATATGTAGCAAGTGGAACACAGTTGCCGACTTGCTATCCAAGAAAGCAGCGCACATGCTTTTAGGAACATGGAGCATACTGGAGCAGAAGGATGGAACTTTCCATCAGTACTATCATTGACCTTTTATAGACATATCAGATTAACTAGCTTTGAAGGAGCTTGAAATATATTTTGTTTTGTTTATATAATTTTATATATATGCACAATGATACAGACTTATATGGAAAGCAGTTCTACAAGCAATGCCCCTTATCGGGGAAGGTCTCACATGGAGAATACAGTCGGGAGCGATCGTCAGAATAGGGATTGATCCCTAGATTGGATGTGGAAACGCACACAGGTTCCCTGAGGAGCTTAGAACACACCTCACTGTCAGAGGGATCACACATCTTAGCCGTATAGCAGACGATGATCGTTCTACATTTTTGCAACAAGCCTAGAAATCTGGGAGGGTATTGCAAATCCCTCAACCATGGCAACAACATTGGAAAGAATACACGGAGGCCTTCACTGAATCTCACATCAGGATACAGGACGAGGAGGATGAGTTAATCTAGGCACAAGCTAAGCATGGGAAATATTCACCAAAAGCAGGTTATATAGCCCTAATGGACCCAAAGAAACCTCCATTGTGCAAACCTTGGTGGAGTAGTATATGGAAATTAAAAGCACCACCTAGAATGAGACTCCTCATGTGGACCATTCTGAGACACAAAATCCCCACGGGAGAAAATCTTAGCAAAAGATCCTTTCATGGACCCTTCTAGTGCGGCCTATGCAAAGCCGACAACGAAACTATGGACCATCTTTTCCTTATATGCCCCTCCATAAAAGAGCTATGGACTTCTATTCACTCTCATATACCCTCGCTCCCACAATGGCAGGGCATCACAGTTCGGGAAGCCTGGGAAGCTTGGTGGTCTACCGTACCTTCGACGAAAGCCAGGAATCTTCCCATTTTTACTTGTTGGGCCATTTGGATTGCCAGTAATAGATATATCTTTCAAAACTCCCTCCCCTACTGGCCGACCATCACTGCCCGAATACTAGCTGACTAGCATCTCATCCCGGAGGGGGAACCTAACTCCACTCTCAGGCATATCATACCAGAAAGCATAAACCAAGCACACCCCTAGGCATATTTTGACAGCTCAACGCAAGACACAAGGTGTGGGGGAGCCGCTATACTACATCTTTCAGCATCACATTTTTACAAACTTCAAATGGGATTGGGCAAAGGGACAAACAATTTTGCTGAGCTTATCACAGCAAAATACACCATACAACTTGCACTAGAAAAATAATGCAGAAATTTACAACTTTTTGGAGATTCAAAAACTGTATGCAATTGGATAAATAAAAATGCAAATTGTAATGCATTTTCTCTGAGACATATCATGGAAGAAGTCCATAGACTTATAAATTTATTTGACACATTTATTTGTCATCATATATACAGGGAGCGGAACATAGTTGCCGATTTGCTATCCAAGAAAGCAGCGCACATGCTTATAGGAACGTGGAGCATACTGGAGCAGAAGGATGAAACTTTCCATCAGTATTATCATCGACCTTTTATAGACATATCAGATTAACTAGCTCTAAAGGAGCTTGAAATATATTTTGTTTTGTTTATATAATTTTATATATATGCATAATAAAACAGACTTATATATGACAGTTATTTTTTGATACTCTCTACGTAGAGTAAGTACATATTTTATATTGCAATCTCAGTAACAGAGCAGTGTCTCCTTGCGTGGAGCACACCTCAACTTTTGATTACTCAAATTGGATGGGCTTTTAGCCCCAACTATAGTATATTCCTTTGCATCTACAAAATGTAATTTTCTTTCTTAATGAAAATTACGACTTTTTCCAAGGGGAAAAAAACAAGGAAAGAATAAACTATCACCTAAATATTATGGACCATATCAAATAATCAAAAGATAAGTAGTATGGCTTATGGTCTGAAGTTACCCGACAACTTTCGAATCCATAACACCTTTCATGTATCAAATCTGAAGAGAGTACTAGGGCAAAACCAAGTAAAGTAGCTCAAACAGAAATTCCAGAGACCGATGAAGAAGGAAGAATCATTCTAGAACTAGAAGGTATACTAGCTATCCGAGAGAAGATACTATGATCCAAGACAATAAAAGAGTACCTCATCAAATGGGAGAAATTACTAGAGGAAGATTCATCTTGGGAATCAGAACGTTTTCTTCAGCATCATCCAGTGTTACCCATGCTTTGAGGACAAAGCATTATTAAGGAGAAGACAATGTTATGAATTAAATATTCATAAATAAGTGTTTTAATAAAATATTAACAATTTATAAATAATTAAGATTAACTAGCTAAGTTAGTGAAAAGGCATGAATCAAAGAGACATGTCTCTTAGTTGGCATGGCTAGTCAATTCCTATATATGGAGAACCACCATGACCATGTAAACCATCATCTATTCTTTTAATAAATAAAATATTAGAGTTTCAAGGTAATTGTGATTGAAGTCTTCGGCATACAGCATTTCATTATTTATCCATTCCAAAAATCCATAAAAGGATCGATTTTCTAGAAAATGTTTGCTCTTGCTTTCCCCCTCATTGGAAATTGGATTGCTTGGAGTATTGGAAATGGCCAAAAAGTAAAGTTAGGCCTATATTCATCGGTAGGTTCAAGCGATGCCTACAAACACTCTAATGGTATTTTAGATCTTCTCAATCAACAAGATTGCTTATTCCCCGCATATTTCAAAGCACAAGCTCCCCAAGCTTGGGGGCATGAAGAATGGAAAATGACCATTGATTTAAATCTCTTTGTATCTCATGCAAATTTATGGAACTCATACATAAACCTTCTCACCACAAATTTTATACAACTTTGGGAAGAGGTAGAAGACAACCTAGTATGGTCAAAGAACCCACACAATAACGACTACACTACAAAATTGGGTATGAGACACACATCTCTTCACTCTTCACTAATGGTGGGAATATATCTGGAAACTCCATGCTACTTTGAAATCCAAGATCACACTTTGGTTGGTGCTTTACAATAAACTACTCACATGGGACAACCTCATCAAATGAGTATGGGAAGGGCCCAACATCTGCATATTATGTAAATTTTCTTCAAAAGGTATTGCCCACATTTTTATATCATGTGCATATATAGTGCATGTCATTCTCAAAGTTGAATGCCTCAAAACAAATAAAAAACAAAAGTGGTTCCTTTGAGGGCTTTCCAAATATTTTGATCAACTACATCTGGTGGGCAAGGAACACAGCGATTTTCAACTCTAGGTTCATCCCTACAAAGATCACTAATGGTTTAGTGACTAAACTATGCATGTAACTCAAAGTTGACCCAAAACCTTTTCGACAATGCATCCTAATTGTGTCACCACTCACACTGCGCACCCCTTCGTGATTTTTATAGTGCTACATAAGGGCATCCACCACATTGTGGCATAGGTGTGATTTTATTCCTCGCACAACATGCAAGTCAGATACATCGCTAAGAAAGGAACCAACAACATGGCTGAGTTGATTGCCCTATGTGTCTTCCTTCACACAGCATCATAAAAAAATGTTATAAAATTACAAGTGATAGGAGATTCCAAAATTGTCATTGAGTAGGCAAATAACAAGGCATAGGTTGAAAATATATATTTACAATCCATCCTACATAACATCATCCTACCTGACATCAAGGAAGCTCTCATCCTACCTGACATCAAGGAAGCTCTCATCTCCTTCCAGTAGATCTCCTTCACACACATATTGTGTGAACTAAACGTCACAACCGATGGTCTATCAAAACAAGCTCTAAAACACGACCAGATAGTCTACCACTTATAAAAATTTACATATCCTATATGCTCTCTCTATCATATACTTTATTTTTGAAACTGATATATATTCTATAGCTCGATGATCTATACATCTACAGTTTTTTAAACAACTCCTCCATTGTGCGTCCCGGTACAGTCATATGTTTGTCACATCCTTTACAGTTTTTGAATAAACTCCTCTATTGTGCGTCCTGATATAGTCATATGTTTGTCACATCATTTATGCACAATTTTTATTCCAAGTATCCAGCAACACAGTTTTTATACCATTTATATATTGAAAATGAACAATCATGAAATGTACTAGTAAAAAGCCACAGGGCAATCCCACTCAGATTTTTTGGTTGGTCAAAACAAGCCATGCAAATAATGTCTACGGATCAGTCATATGTATATTCTCATTATGAATATAAAGCTTTTTTCCTGGTTAAAAAAACTATATTTAAATGTGTCATGTTATCCTAAATTTGTGGTGAGGCTTTGGGCTTGTAACTGAAAACATCCTTTGGGTTCATATGTTCTGATTTTCGCCTTTGGCATATCTGTTATCGAATCGCCCAAGGAAAAATCTCTGATGGGGTTTACTTGGGTTTGATATTAAAATCACCTCTCTGCTTTTCGGCTTCACCATCGCTTTTGTTGAATGGGAAAATCTTCAGTCAGCTTTTTTCGGGCTGTATACCGAAAAAATTCTGAAATTTAGGTTTCTACCTGTTTCAAAATGCTCCTGTCATACATGAGCAATGGCTGATGATGGAAATTCCATGATGTGATAAAAAAATCAAATTATAAATCAGAGTAAACAATGCCCGTGTCATACGTGAAGAGGAATGGCTGATGACGGAAATTCCATGATGCCATAAAAAAATCAATTAATGAGTCAAAGAAAGCAACTTCCTTATGGTTTGACTAAATGGAAACTTCAATTATTTTTAACCAGTGCAATAAAAGATTTTAGGTTGAGTGATTTAGTGAACTTTCTCAAAGTTATATCCAATATTGTAAATGGCCATTTATAAAATAAACATGTTATGTTACTAAAATAAGTTTATTTTAAAATTTTTGTCACTAAAATAATAAAAAATGGTATAATTTGATAAAATTTGACGGAAATTTTTGAAAAGCTAAATTACAATTACAATTGTACAACTTAACAATTTTAAATACCTAAAGTTTTTAATTATACTAAATCCCTTTCCACCATTAAAAAAATAATTTAAACACGCTCATAATCAAACAAAATTGTAAACTCTTTACACAATGCCACACAAAATTGTAACCTCGTTACACCATGCCATAGTGGCGATGGCAACAGATTAAACACCTCCCATACCCTGCATCCCGCACACAGACACCCTCTTTATATCAGAATCGTCTTCATACTTTTGTCCAACCCAACTACAAAATCAGACTCGCCTAAGCCATTATAATTACGAAAAGGAGCTTTATCAAACACACGGTCTGGACCCATTTCTGGTAGCATCACGGCACACTGATAGGGATCAGAGGTGAGCTTGGGCACGATTGTTTCATTAACGTTCTCTCATCCACTGCCCGTCGTATAGATGGTGAAGACTGTCGAACTCCGATATGAGATTCTTCAATTTAAGAGATAATTGGGCAGGCATCTAATACTGAACGAAGTCCAGGATCGCCTTCTCCCGCTCGTGGATTTCAAAAGCATATCTGAGGTTCTGGAAAATATTAAATCTCAGTCTTCTCGTACGTTTTAACAAATTGAACGCTGTTATAAAGGATTTTCGCGTTTGCCATCACCGAAAGATCCATAACAAAAGAAGTAACATCAATAATCACAAAGTAATGAAAAGAGATTTTAAAAACCCTGTTTCTGTCCCGTAATTCATTTGTCCTGTAATGAGTAAAAATTACAACATCAATAAACCTATTAGTAATAATACCAATAATAAGAAAATATTGGGAAAAATTATATGGTCAAACAATGCACAGTATAATTAACAAATATTAGCAAACTCGTATATAAAAAATGCACAGTATCATTAACAAATATTGGCAAACTCATATATAAAAAAATGGTATAATAACAAGTATTATTTGTTTACAGAGTTCTACATCTATGGAGGTATAACCGTGAATGGATATATTGTTAAACATATTTTAAGTCTAGGGTTTTTGATTAATCATAATAATAAATAGATACACGGTTAAAGCACTCTTTATCATAAATCACTGATTCAAAAATATCTGGTCAAACTTGCACACCATTTTATATAATTCTATGCAACAACAATGTGGTTGATTGAACCTCCACATGGCTTCTTACTTCTAAACAAAGGGTTCATCGTAACTCCCCATGACTGGAAACTGTAATTTACAGAGGCCGATGCAACTTTTTTCGCATTAGATGGTACATCTAACTTCTTGTAATGTTAGTGCAACCCTGCTAAGTATGGAGAACTGTTAAGCCTTGAACTTCACAAAATCAAAAACCATTTTTATCTCAAACACGCATTGTGACTTGTAGTAAGCTGCCCAGATTCGACATGGCTACACCATTTCTTCAATAAAACTAATATCAAACGAAGCTACAGATAATAAAGAATATACAAAACTTATCCTCTATTTTGTCCAACGAAATAAAGATTATACAAAACTTACCCTCCATTTTGGCAAAAATACTCATGTAAACCTCATCCAACCAAACAAAGAATATACAGAACTTACCCTCCATTTTTCTGTGGCTCTCCTATCCGTTTTCTTGGCAGCGATATTGAAAACATCGTTGAGCATCTCGTGTTTGTCATCGTTGTCGTTCAATTGCTCGTGGATATCAAAAGCATATATGAGGTTCTGGAAAATATTAAAATGGCTAGCTTACTCACACTCTTTAACCAATTGAGCGTTGTAATTGAGGATTTTCGATTTTGCCATCACTTCGAAAGATACAGAACGAAAGAAACAAAAGAAGTAATATGAATAATCACAAAACAATCAATAGAGATTCCCAACCCTAATTTTGCAGACAAATTTAACTGTAACTCTGTTTTCTCAAATCTGCCAAGTGCAGATACATCCACTCTGTCTTCAGCTTGCATGAATTAAATAGCAGGAATTCAGTCAATTTCCTATCAGAAAATACAACCCAGAAGTAGCGAGACTCGCTTATCTCTAATCACAATAAAAAAAATACCTACCATAGAGAAATCTCCGATCTCTCTATTGAAAATCAAACAATTACAGCATTACTTCCTCTGGGCAAATCAGGCCTGACTACACTGAGGCAACTATTGGCACACAGAAAAAACAAATGCATCAAGCCTATTGTCTATTTCCTTTGGCTTACAAATGCTCCTCCAAGCGTATTCTTCTGTGTCACTCTCAGCTGCCCTCTTTTGCCCTTCCTGAGTATTCACAACACTGCCAAAACTCTCTAACAGAGATCCTTTAACAGAAATCTTTCGCTGCCTCCTTTCTTGGAGCTCTCTAGGTGACTGCTCCATGGCATAGAAAGCTCCTCTGAGCTTTAATCTTGTGCACATGCTTATCTGAGCATATCTACCCCTTCTACACTCATCCGTTTCTCTTAAACACCCACACAACAGCGAAGAGGTACAGGTCCGTTGCTAAAGCCATTAGAACTCCCAACAAAACTCAGCATAAACTCTAAGTTAAAACCAGGAGCGAGTACCCTTTTCAAAACTGCATGCATCCATTGTTCAGCTTCTAGAATATCCAGGACACAATAGATGCTCAACAGAAAAGAGCGCACAGGTCCATCGCCCACATTATTAATAATTTAATAATAAAATACTGATCTGGTCTAATTATTATATGTTTTGGTGTTTTGTCAGAATCTAGCTAAAAAATTTGGGTAAAATACTGATCTTGTGTAATTATTATAGGTTTTGTTTTGGCGTTTTATCAGAATCTAGCTAAAAAGTTTGGGTGAAATTTTGATCTTTGTTATTTAAAATGAGTTTTTTACTTTATATATAGATTTAAATGTTGAAAAATCTTTGGGATACTCTATTGTGAAGAGTTCACAATTCCAAAAAATCTGTACCAAAACAAATTAAACCAAGGAAAAAACCACCAAAACCTAAACATATAACAGATACACTACCGATATAAAACACAGCATAAATTGAGTTATAATGGGGAACGGGTACCCATTTCAAAACTCCAAGCATCCACCATCAAGCGTCAGAATTTCTGGAACATATTTTACTATTCCATATTTTACTAAACTGTGTTTAGAATGCCAGGCCTTCAAAACCAAAAGGGAAAGTTATGCAGATATGCTGGCAACTAGCTCTTGGGATAATCTATTTAGGGAGAGGTTTGTCTAGAAGTTACGAGCATTTATTGTGAAGCTTCACATTAAAAAGACAGAATACATCAAGCAGATGAAAAAGCAATATGTTCCATAGACTATTTTTAATCTCATGCACATTAAAATAATTTCTTTCTTTCTTTTTATAGTAATAAAAAAATTTAAAAATGACATCTAATTAATTCACATAAAAATATAAAAACAACAAATAAATAAAAGTATTATCACAAAACTTCAAACAAGTTTATCTGGCCGACTCTATTTCTTCCAGTTCCCTTTCCTACCAGGGATATCATATAAAGCCCATATAACAAACTCCCGTGAACTACAAGGCTGAAAAATTAGAAGGAAAAAATTAAACATTCCACATTATTAAGCCCTGTGATCAAACTGGAAAAAATTGATGAATTCATGTATTGAGACTCTAATTAATGAACCTGTTTATCAAACCCGCGATTAATCTGAAATGAAAATAGAGAAGCAAAAATGACCTAGTGAATCCATCTCATTATATGTAACAACAACATTGTAAGTCCATTGCCCATCTAAAGCCCCTGTTTCTATCCTATCCTGTCTCTGTGATGTAATAATAAAAATTATATCAATAAACCTTCACCATAACCTTTAACAAAAATATATATATATATATATATATATACTTTGCAGAGAAAATATCGTTAAGCAATAACCCATATAGTTAGCAAAGATGAAAACTAAACAAAACCTATTATCAAAGCATATTTCACCAAATTGAGTGAAAAAACAATTACCAATGATTATTTGACCTTATTTGACCATTGGCAACAATTCTATCAAAACACTATGTGGTTGGTTGCACCTCCAAATGGCTTTGGTTATCTTATAACCAAAGGGCTCATTATAACTCCCCACATCTGAAAATTGTAATTTACAGTGGAAGATGCAACTTTTTATTTTCATTAGATGTAGATCCTAACTTCTTATAATGTTATTGCGAGACTGCTAAAGCCTGGAAAACTGTTAAGCCTTGAGCTTCACAAAATCAAAAACTATTTTAATCTCAAACATGTTTGTCCCATGTAGATCTAGATCTTGTCATAAGCTCTGCCCAGATTTAACAGGGCTATACACTTTCTTCAAGTAAAACTAATATCAAACGAAGCTACAGATAGCGGCAGTTATGACAAAATCTGCAAATATACTCGTGTAGACCTCATCCAACCAAATAAAAGAGATACAAAACTTACCCTCCATTTTTCTGAGCCTCCCCCATGGGGTTTTTATTGGTTGATTGAGATAATTGAAAACACCGTTGCGGATATCATCCTTGTCGCTGCTGTTGTTGAATCGTTAGTTTAATAATTTGTTTTGTTTAGATCATGGAATTTCCATCTTAAGCAATTGTCCTCTATGTATGTCAGGTGCTTTTTTTTGTCTATTGCGCTCTTTATGACTAATTCATTGTGCATCTCATCTTCCTCATCGCTATTGTTTGCATGTCATTTTCATCATCGGTTTCGTTAGATCTGTGCATCCCATCTTTCATCCGATAGCTATTATTAGATCTGTGCATCCCATCTTCATCCGATAGTTATTATTAGATCTAGCCCAGACATACAGAAAAGCACAGGCATACATAAAGTACAATTAGTTAGACGGAAATCCTATAATCTACACAAAAACAAATTAATAAAAGGAAAAACAATTGCCCTCCGGTACATGAAAAAATAGTTTGAATAAATGAAACCTCAAGCACCTTCAATTTCTTGATCATTGAAGGGGGCAATGGGCCATTGCCATAACTGTTTTGCCATCAGCCCTCAAAACCTGAATCCCAAACATGGTCATCTCTTGCTAGAGCAAAATGGTCATCGTCTTCAAATTAAAAATATCTTCCTCCAGCCCAACTACAAAATCAGACTCACCTAAGCCATTATAATTACAAGTAGGACCTTCATCAAAAGTTTCATTAGACATACAATCTAGACCCATTTGCAGTAGCACCATGGTGAACTTGGGCAAGATGGTTTCATTCACCTTTCCCTCATTCATTGCCCCCAATTCGTACAAATAGCGAAGAATGTGGAACTCTGACATGAAATTCTTCAACCTTAATGGAATAGGCATTTGGTAAAACCAATTTCACAGATATATCTTCGTCGCCATAACCAGTGAATCAAATCATTTACTTACAAATAAAGCCCTGAAAGATCTTTCAAAATACTTAATCCCGTGCTAATACCAAGTTACCTTCACTCACGCAATACCAGGAGACAAATTGCCAATGAATGGTAAACCCATAATAGATTCTACGATCCATGTATTCCTTCACTCTAGGAACAGGACCGACCACCCCACGCAGAAATAGGAGCGAAGCAGGGAGCCCACATCATGTGCTTTTCCTGGACACAGATGAGTCGTTGGCCGGCACAATTTATGTTTGACGGTATGGATCTAATGAGAACCCAGCAATCACCAACTTCGCTGAAGCTTCGGCATTAGCATCCTGAACTATCTAGGGGTTTTCCCCATTTAGGGTTCTTGCTTGCAAGTTTATTCCGATACGTCACCAGAGATAAAAGAGTATTTTATTCTGAGCTGGTTGGGCCCCCTGTACTCCTGGCCAAGTTTGTCCAGGCTGCAGCCAGTTGTTATCTCCTGTCAAAGATGATTACTTTATGAGCAACCTCTTTAAATCTCTCTGGAGCCCATGGGAATTTTTGAAGGTGCAAAATAAAATGACACCAATCATAGCACAACTAGACCCACACCAATCAACAGTTTGCCTTCGAGTCACTTCACAATTTTTTGCTTTTCCCTAACAAATATTTTTAATATTAAAAAAAAAAATTCAAACATAATAATAATAATAAATTATTTTTTTAATTCAAACTAAAACGTAAATAGAAGATTAATATTAAAAAAGAAAATTCGAACATAATAATAATAATAAATCATATTTTAATTCCAACTAAAACTAAAATAGAAGATTTTAGTCAACTCCTGCACATACACCCAGCTCAATATTAAAAAAGAAAATTCAAACATAATAATAATAAATTAATTTTTTAATTCAAACTAAAACGTAAATAGAGGGTTACATACTAGAGTGTTGCGGAACCAAATTTATGAATTTTTTATCACGAGTCATTTTAAAGTCATATTAATAGTATCATTAGGCCTGGAATTTGACGTCTTGTAGAACGTATTCAGAGTTTCAAAACGAATGTGACGGTTTAATTTTTTCCACGTCAAGTTTGACGTGCCTTATAGATGTCAACCTGTCATTTTGACTTTTAATTTGGTATTGAACCCGTCAAAAACTATAGCAACTATATTAAGTTAGGTAGGCCAGCCTCATGAGTGTCAGCTTGAGGAGTTAAATGAGTTGTGACATCCAACTACTCTTTCGCATTATCAAGCTCTCCGACGTGCCTGTATTAACTCCAATACGGTGAAAGGTGATAAATAAATGTTCAATGCAATTATTTCATATCACAGAGTTGTAGAGTTAAAAGGAGTTGTGGCCCATGGGTCGACAACCTACAGCTCTTCGGGCGTTTCATGTATGTCCAGACGCCATCACCTGATTTCAAGATCAGAGGAAGAAACCTACGTTGTGTCATTCACAAGAAAACAATAAGCAAATAATCTGAACATATGGACAGAAAGGTTACCCCATTGGAATTTTCTACTTCGAATTCCAAAATGCAGTGACTTGGAAGCTTATATTACTACCCTTCCGTCATTTGCAAACAGACAGTGGATTTGAGATCTAATGGAAGAAGCGTACCCTTAAGTATGGGGGATTTACGCAGTGCATTATATTAGATATCATTTTTGGGATTCAACTGCGTTAAGTAAGTCATTCAAAGTATGACCATTTCCATGAGAGGTAGTCGTAAAGTGACTAATATCTCATGATTTTTGAATAGTTCACTTAGCACTCATTGCATCGGGTGATGCTCACAGGGGTGAAGAAGTGGGATTGAAACTAGTGAAATGTGGAGAACGAATCACATAGCATCAATCATCACTTCCGGGGCTTGCACCCGGTAACCAGGACTTCCCAGGAGGTCACCCATCCCAGAACTCCTCTGGCTCAAGCGCGCTTAACTGTGGAGTTTTTCCCCACAATCAAGCCCACTTAGCTTGCTACCCCATTTGCAAAACCTTAGCAAGTATCGTACCCTTGTGTATATCACAAAGAAACGATAAAAAGTTAGAGATGAAACAAACACCGGTGGCCGCGGGCATGCATTTTGTAGACCGCCTCATTTGGATATACCTTCTATTGTTAAAGTCCAATATTTTTTCCTAGGTTCTTGTCTCTTTTCTTTCCACAAATACTTTGGTTTCAAATATAGGTTGCTATCATCCGCATCCATTGGCACTGGAAATCACATATTTCTTATGTCAACAGGAATGTTTGAGAAGACAAGGAAATAGGGTTTTGTGCCCTGTCAAGAAGATCAAATGGCCTGGACGAAGAGACAACTAAGTACACTTCCTTGACTTCTATTTGCCATTCTACTACTCTGCGCTGCAAAAGCTATTCAGGTTTATTTCATTCTTTGTCCTCACAGATTTGGGGTTAATTTTTCTTTTGTAATACCCAATACGAAGTTGGGTTTAATTTTGGTTTGCAATACCAAATACACAGTTATTATGACCAATCGGCTGGCTGGTTATTCTTCTGCATATATTTAGTTATTATGAGCCTAAAACTATATTTTCTATTTGCCATTCTACTACTCTGCACTGCAAACGCTATTCAATCTTTGACTACAGGTTTGAACCTAAAACTACATTTTCTATCTGCCATTCTACTACTCTGCACTGCAAACGCTATTCAATCTTTGACTACAGGTTTATTTCATTCATTGTCCTGACATATTTGCGTTTAATTTTTCTTTTGTAATACCCAATACGAAGTTGGGTTTAATTTTTGGTTTGCAATACCAAATATGCAGTTATTATGACCAGTCGGTTGGCTGGTTATTCTTCTGCGTATATTTAGTTATTATGAACCTAAAACTACATTTTCTATTTGCCATTCTACGACTCTGCACTGCAAACGTTATTCAATCTTTAACTACAGGATTATTTCATTCATTGTTCCGACATATTTGAGTTTAATTTTTCTTTTGTAATACCCCCATACTCAGTGAGTTTAATTTTTGGTTTACAATACCAAATCAGCAGTTATTATGACCAGTCGGATGGCTGGTTATTCTTTTGCGTACATTTACTTATTATGAACCTAAAACTATATTTTCTGTATCGCTGTTGAAGCTATATATTGTCTTATCTTATCATTAATTTTATTATTAACATAGATCCATTTTAAATACAGATCTAACATGAAATTAGAGGGATCCAATTTTTTCATGTGCAAATATTTTTATGAGTAGACATTATTTCAATGTTTTGTATGGTTATTTAATTTTTTTTATTTTTAGATTTTTTTATTTTAGTCAACACAAGCAAAATTTCAACTTTGATGACAAACTAAGTGTTACACATCATACATGATTGTAGAATAGGCCTCTAGGCTGAATAGTAACCTAAGTTATTATCATAGGTTGAGTTTTAAAAGTTATATAAATGACGAAGTTAGTGTATCATACAGGGTTGTAGAATGAGCCTCTGGGCTCAATAATTTGTTAGTAACCTAAGTTATTATCATAGGTTGAGTGTTAAAAGTTATATAAATGATGAAGTTAGTGTATTCAATACTCTAGCTGGCATATCGCAAGTGTAGATTCATTTTTAATTCCTAACTTAACAAGTGCCGACAAGCATTAGGTCTCTTTTTCAAAAAGAAATTTGCACTCAAGAATGAGATTTGAGATTTCATCTCTATGAGATTAGTAGATGCAAGATTTCATCTATCTGAGATTAGTAGATGCAAAGTTAAAATGAATATAGGCTAGTTTAATTATTAGCTTTTAAATAAATAATATTAAAGAAGAATACTTTGAGAAAAAAAATCATGGGTTAAAAATACAATGGAAAAAAACCATGGGTTGTAGAATTTTAAGTTTTTTATTTTATTTAATTTTATCCTCAATTTAATTTAAATATGTTTTGTTTTTAGTAAGTTAAAATGGTAAACATTACAACATCTCTCCATAATGTAGTAGAGAGTGTCTCAGTCAATTATTATAAATTGAACTTTTGTTGAAGTGTTGTTGAATTAAGGTATTATGTTTGTTCCACAAGCTATTGTTATTTGAGGGTACTAATCTATGTTAGTTTCTATTATTGGATTATAGTATTAGTTTTCTTCACTTAGCTCTTGTTGTTTTAGGGTTTTTGTTGAGCTTAATTTGTGTTGTTGTATTAGGGTATTAGTTTCATTCAACTAATTCTTCGTGTTTCATAGCACTAATTTATGCTTTAGGTTATGTTTTGTTCATAAAATTACTTCTATCACAATTAATACAACAATATGTAAACCAACATTTCATTAAAAAAAACTAACCATAAAAGAGCATTATAAGTCATTTTGAAACTTACAATCCTAAAAGCATATACAAGTTATTAAACATTCAAATTCCCACTAAAATCTTGTAGAAAAAACAAAAATCATATGCACAAGTTTTAGTACTAGAAAATCATTAAAAATATTAATTTATGTCGGGTTGCATTAACAATATACATAATCATTGTTACTTTAAACACAAGCTATCATAGATTGTAGCTACAAGATCAAAAGTGTCATGATTGGGCTTATCCAAGAAGTCATTTGTGATGGGCCATAGTTCTTCCACAAATATTTACTTCCATTTATTATTTTCCTCTTGATGCAGAATTGCCACTTTTCATATCATTGGAGGGATGCATAACTCCATCTCATCCAATGGTGGTTGAGGATCCTCATCATCCTAACTATGTGGCCTTCTTTAGTGCTTTTCACAAGTTAAAATTCAAGTACATAATCAAAACTATTAACCTCTAAAGCTGAAAAGCTTTGTAAAATATTAAAAATATGGTTGTATGCTATCTCAAAACACATATGCTAACTTATGAAAAAACAAGACTCGGCCAATGAAAGTTGAGATGCATGAGTAGTTGAAAGAGAATTTCCATACAAGCGGAGATCGACACTCACAATTTTGAGTAGAATGTAAAATGAAGGGCATGACAAATACAAAAATGTCATCAAATTTTCATTTGATGGGCAAAAGAAATTTGAAATTCCAAGCATGGTGCCATATGATATTTTGTTGGTTGAGGTTGGTTTGTTTCCGATAGAAGCTTTAGCATTCATTCGTTTATTGATGTATTTAAAAAGGGTAGATGGCATAAGGTAGAAGGTATGGATGAGCAAAAGAGGTCCAAATTGATTGTGGAAGAAGAGTTAAAGCTTAGGAAGAACGTTGGAGGAAGCAAAATGAAGTGGATAGGAAAATGGAAATAAAAATTTGGGTACTAAAAAAGTTCAAGACCGCCATGTGGGAAAAATAGGTTGGCCGTAAAAAAATGATATATGTCAATAATTTCAACCCAACATGGTGATTGTCGCAATCAAGGGAAAGGCAAATATACAAAACAGGTAGAGATGAGTAGTTCTCAAGGAAAAGTGGGAAGAAAGAACTTGTGTCTTTTGTGAGGAAGGAGTGGTTGAAACCGAATGGCACTTCATCCTGGAGTGTCCTGCCTATAAGGGCATTCATAGTCAGTTGGAAAGTGACTTGAAAGTGGACATTTGTGTGAGCTATTTGGGGAAGCAAAACTTCACAAGACAACAAACTTTTTTTATCATGATTCAAGCCAAAAACATTGTTATGGAGAAAAACTTAATTGTATGAGGTTCTGTGAGTTGGATATCTGGGTTCCTTACACCATTTTGGTCTTATAAATGTCATTAAAATTCGTCAATTCAATTCAATATAATTAAAGAAACAATCTTACACATCTCCCTTCTACCAAAAACAAGATTTCAAGCCACCAAAATTTTAATATCATTAAGTGAAAGACAAAAGATTTTGTCATATTAAAGGCCAAATTACATTCATGGCCAAACATTTCTTCCTCTAATTAGCTTTTATTTGAATTTAGTTTTTCTAAAGTCATGACACACCTAGTATTTTAGCATCATCCAATAATAAATAAATAAATAACCTTTTCCACGTCTCTAAAATATATTGAATTCAAAATTAATTAAACTTTGAATTTTATAATTTACATTAAATTTCATAACACGAGTAGGTTGAATTCAAAATTAATTAAACTTTGAATTTTATGATTTACATTAAATTTCATAAACTCCGTAAACACTTGTCTAAAATAATTTTAATATTATTTATTATTCTATAGAAGATTTACTATTTATTATATAAATAACAACTATCTCAACGAGGAGAGCAAAACGGGCCAATTGGAAGGCTCCATTTCACCCGGAACCCTTCGCGTATGTTTTCGTCCCCGAATATAAAGAAAGTCCCAAGCCTAAATACCCAAAGATATAACGCTTTAATTTGTCACTCGTTCAAGATTATTTTGTGATTTTAAAATAATAATTTAATATAATTTTATTGAAGTGATAATCCTTTTGAGTTTAGAGTTCTTACGTGTAGGTTTTCCTGCCTGTGAATCAAAACAACTACCAATTAGCGTTGACAGTAAGCCATTTAGATAATTGAAGATAATAAATGTTTAAAACTAAATGTTAATCAGAAGTTAGGTAGGAAACATCCCCGAGTTAAAAAAAAAAAAAAAAGAAGAAAGAGAAAAGTTAGGTAGAAGAATGCATGAGGGTGGGAAGTGCTCTTTCTAATCTATAATTTAAAGTATGAAATAAAATAAAAAAAAATTGTATGGTAAATGTAAAAATTATAATTTTTTATAGTTTTTAATAAAAATATTTTATTTGAATATAAAAGTTATAATAAATTATTTAAGAGTAAAAGATTATTATTTTTTATTAAATATTTTTAGTTGAGAAATAATTATGTTTATTAAAATTTATTGTATTTAGGTTAATGATTTTATATAAATAAAAAAGGATATTGATAAATAATGATAGAATTTCAATCATTGGGGGAACTTAGTTTCAATGGTATGGCGCATGTTTCATGTTCTTAATTGCATCGGTTCAAGTCTCTAGAGGCCCTTTAATGACATAATTTCAATTAAAATCAATTAATGTGTTAAAAGGGAAGAAGAAAATATGAATTGACAAAGCAAAAATTGAAAAATCAAAGTGTAAAACTACTTTAAGCTTAACATCCCATTACTCTATAGAAGCACTTCTAGCATTCAAGGTCACAAAGTTATGTGTGATGAGCATGAGGCCATGGGAATAATTAGGTCTTTGACAACTTGTTAGTATCATGTGAGCTTAGAAGCTAGCCATGGGGCCCCTTCCTACTAGTGGCAAAAGGATGGTAGTAATAGGTAATCGACTTGGTGCATGTCAAACATCTATGGAACCGACCTCTAATAAGTCATTAATGAAGGTCAAGGATCTCTTGGACGAAGGGGGTTAAGCATCTCTAGTCCTCATAAGCCATGAGTGTCTAGAGAGAACCAAGTGAATCTCTAAAGGCACAAGAGAATTGTTGTATGATATTATATTTTGGTGGGGGGCTAAGCATCTCTAGTCCTTATAAGACATGAGTGTCTAGAGAGAACCAAGTGTATCTCTAAAGGCACAAGAGAATTGTTTTATGATATTATAGTTAGGGGGTATTCGAATATAAAATGATCTTTAGGCTTAGGTTCTAAGTAGTAGATTTGGAAAATATGGTACTCTTGAGGGATATAGTGATATGTCTCAATGCAATGTTTGTCGGAGAAAACCCTATCCTATGAAGAGGGAACCTCATAGTGCAAAATAATTATAATCTGGTTGATTTGAACTTAAACAGGAACGCAACAAATCACAGAGATAACCATACATACAGATATACAGTTGAAATAACACTTCATTTCATTAATATCAAATATTGAAATATGCTTACAAACAGAATGGAAATAAATTAGTTCGGGCGATGATAGTGTATCTCTGAGATGAGATGTGGTGGCTACATGCCTCTGAACTATGTTACAATGAGACTGAAGGGCATATTTATTATTGGAAAACAAGGGAAAACCCTAAACAACCAAAACCCTAACCCCAGGAAATGGAACACCAAGAGTTTGTGGGCCTCGTTGGGGTTGGTTGGGCACCCAACTTCCCGGGGTCATAACTTGGTCATATTATCTCTATTTTGCGCGTACAATACTTTGTTGGAAAAGTCTCTCTAAGTACTACAGGGTTTGCAGCAACCCCTTGCTTATGGCTATGCGCTTGTTGTGAACCTCAAAAAATGCCATTTAGGGGGTCAAAACTACTCCAAAAGTTTGGGACCCAAAAAACTACTAAAAATAGTAAATGTTGCAATAAACAAGGAAACGAATGAAACTTCACTGGAGGTCTAGGTGGAATAGGTGGGTGGTCACCACTATCCACCTAGATCAGTGCTCCCTCCTTATGAAGGAATGGTCCTCATTACGTGCAGACTCTCCATGAGGTGAGGAAAATTTTTTTGAACCTGGTCTCTGGTGAACCACTTACCCTGATGAAGGAGTTGGCCTGCTTTGACAACTCAATATAGATGGATCATCTGTTGGCAAGTGTTCTTGATCTGTGTCCATGATCTGATCAGTTGTGACATATTCCATGCAATATGGGTTTAACTTTGTTGGTGTGAGTTGTTCTACAATGTCGGATGTGTTTAGCAATGGTGGAAAGTATGGTCGAAGCCGGTCTACATTGAACACTGGGTGCATAACAAGGAACGGTGGCATGCTGAGCTCGAAGGCATTATCCCCTACAGCCTTGGTGATGGTGTATGACTCATATCGTAGCGTGCGAAGCTTGCAATGGGGTTCAGCGAGGCGCTCCTTCTGCAAATGTAGCTACACTTTGTCACCCACTTAGAACTTGTGTGGCACCCAATGTTAATCATGTTGTTGCTTGTACTTAACATTGGCTCTCTCCAATATATCATGGACCTGTTGGCGGATGTGTTGAATGCGCTCAATGAAGTTGTTAGCCTTGTCAACTTCGGACTGGACGTGAGTCGAATCTGCCTGAGTAGTCGCAAATGGTATGGCCACATCAATGGGACATAATGGATGAAATCCCAACCCCACCTGAAAGGGGTTATAGCTCGTTGACCTGTGTAGTGCTCTGTTGTAGTTGTGCTAGACATAGGGGAGGCTTCCATCCCATGTGTGTGGATGCTTCGAGTTGCACATGCACAGAATGTTTACAATCATCCCATTGACAACCTCTGTTTGGCCATCAATTTCGAGTTGGAAATTCGTGGACTTAAAAAGTTTGGTATCCAACATCGACCAGCGACTTGACAAAAATGCACTTATGAATCTGTTGTCCCGATCTTAAACAATGGATTGTGGGATCCCAAAGTGTACTCACACTCACTCAAAGAAGAGTTTGGCAGTGGCCTCTATTGTGATACTCTTCTTGTAGGCCGCCATAATGGCCATCTTAGAGAATCTGTCGATGACCATGAAAACGCAATCGTTGTCGTTCTTAGTAGAAGGAAGACTCTACATGTAATCAATGGAGATGGATTCCAAAGGTCGACTATGAGTAAGCAAAGGAGTATATAGGCATTGCTTCTTAGTGGTTTGTTTGAAAATGGCGCAAGCAGTGCAAGATTTAATGTACCTCCCAACATCCTGATGAAGGTTCAGCCAATAAAAATACTTCTGCAGCACTGTCATTGTTTTCTCTACTCTGAAATGTCCAGCAGCCCGACTATAGTGCACCTCCCAAATCATCTTGGCACGCTCACTTAAAGGAACACATATGTTTCCCAGGTGGCATAACAATGCATCTTGGAAGTGAAAATTTGGAACTTGTTTACCTTCCATGAGTGTCTGGTATGTGCTACTGAATTTTGGATCTCTTGCAAAGGTGCAGCCACCCCAAAATCTTGTGCCCACAGGAGTCGAGCACAAAGATCAGCACCATGACTGGTGGTTGGCTAAGGCATTTTGCAACATTATTCGTTCTACCCTTCTTGTACTTAATGTTCAAATGGAATTGTTGCAGGTATGTGGACCATTTCTGATAGCGATCGTTCTGCAACTTCCCTTATGTTTGTATGAATTGCAGGGGTCAGTGATCTATGCGGATGACTCCTTCCCCATAATGTAATCCTTCCATTGACAGCAGGCTTGTAGGATGGAATACATTTATTTGTCATAAGTGGGATAATTTTGGACTTTGTTTGAAAGTATCTCATTATGGTAAGCCATTGGATGCCCCCGCTGAGTAAGAATTGCACCAATAGCATAGTCTGAGGCATCTGTATCAATCTCAAATGGTTGCTGTAGGTTTGGTAGTGTTAGCAATGGTGCAGAGCAGAGGTACTACTTCAACTTGACACACGCCTTCTATTGGGTTTCGGACCAAAAGAATTTTGCTTTCGCTCTACCCTTGGTGACTTGACTTAAAGGCCAAGTGATATGAGAGAACCCCAACACAAACCTGCAATAGAAATTGGCAAGGCCCAGAAAGTTGTGAAGCTATGTTAGAGTGGTTGGGGTTCGCCAATCCCAAATGACTTGTATCTTAGTTGGGTCCCCATGTCCACCCTTCTCATTAATGATGTACCCCATGTATTGAACCTGAGCCATGCCAAAAGTGCATTTCTCCAGATTAGCACACAACTTGTGTTGTCACAGGGCTTGGGGGACCTGTCGAATATGGTGGAGGTGCTCTTCCCAACTCTAGTTGAAGATCAAGATGTCATCTAAATACACCACCATGAATGCATTGGTGAAGGGTCGCAAGATGTTGTCCATCAATCTCATGAAGGTTGCGGGGGAATTTATCAACCCGAAACGCATGACTAACCATTCGAAAAGACTCTCCTTGAATTTGAAGGAAGTCTTTCACACATCAGAGGGTTCGATAAGCACCTGGTGATAACCGAACTTCAAGTCAACCTTGCTAAAATATTTGGCCCTCTTGAGTTGGTCCAGGAGGTCATCAATCTGTGGGATTGGGTACCTATTCCCGACAGTGATCTTGTTCAGCACCTGATAGTCAATATAAAATCTCCAAGTCCCATCCTTCTTCTATACCAATACAATTGAGCTCCCACGGGGTGATGGGTCTGATGTGCTCTTTCTACAACATCTCCTGAATTTGCCTCTTGATCTAATTGTTCTTCATAACAGAGTATCGATAGATCGGTCCATTGGATAGCAGTGTGCCTGGGGTCAGATCAATGGAGTGCTTGACATGATAGTGCACAGGTACCCCCGTAGGTGAGGCGAAAATGTCCCTATACTCTTCCACGACCTTGTCCATCTGTTGTTGTTGTACGAAGGAGCCTTGTTTGGCAGTGAAATTATCTTATTGCATTGCTTTACCTGTCATTCCTCTGATCATTGAAGATGTCCCTGGAATAATTGTTATCATCATCAAGTGATGTGTCCCTACCAGTCATACACTCCTTCGCATAATGGCCGAACTTATTTCAACCAAGGCATCTGCCTTTCATTCCACTCTTAGATCCAAACTTGCCATAGAAGTGATCTTCAAGTAGACCATCAAAAACTTATGCTACGCCATTCTGATAATATTCTCTGCTTTGACTTCACCCTTGGTGAATTAGAAGAGGGATGAGGAATCCATTGATCCTTTTGTCCTTTCCCAACTATCTTTAGTGATTGCTCTTTCACTCTTGCTTGGGCTTTGTCTTCACCTCAAGTCTGATACCATTTTAATTTTAGGTATGTTCTATGCTACAACAATTTATTTCAATTTTTATAGTTAGCTCAATATCTTTTCTTAACAATCACATCAGCATTAAAGTGAACTACAAATAGAACATAAATATAAATTGCAAAAGACAAGCCAAGACAAGAAGACACAAGATGTGGCACTAGCCAGGGACATTGGGGAAACCCTTGATCAATTCTGTTTATATGTTTTTCAATAGTTCAGCAAAGAGGGAGACAGAGAGATAGTACATTTTCAACAGAAGTCAACACTTAGACTTTCTACATAAGAGAATAGATCATCTCTACATGAAATCAATTGAAGACATGCTGCTTCAACTGATTCTCCAAGGTGACTCCTTCACCTATCATTGTGTTGCATCTCGTCCACACACTGCACCTCTCTGTGTTGCACTCAATTGTTGAACCTCACGCTGCCACTGTTGTCCCATGTACCATAATGTTGTCCCACTGTTATTGCCATTCCATGCTTGCCATACAACTGTGCCGTTTGCTTGCTCCATCAAGCTTCATTATTGTCCTAAGGCTGCACTATACAACACCATATGCCTTCATCAAGCTGCCACCTATCACAATACTGTGCACAAATCTGCCCCGTGCCTATCCACATTGTCTATTAATCTGAGGTGATAAGGCTTGTTGGCTATCACAGTATAGCTATCATTTACAACTCACTTCAAAACCCCTTGATTGCAGTCCAAACTATCTTGATTTTGGGCTTGGTCTCGACAACCATACGCATAGCTCCTTGATCCTTGAGACAGCCCTGTTCAAGACCTATTTGCACCCTCAAACAGTCCTCATACTAATCCGCTCTTCAATAGCAACTTGGCCTCTGATCTAAGCTCTCCATGTTGTCCTAAAGTGACATTGTCTTGTTGTCTCTTCTTGTTGCGGCTAGGGCATCCAATCATCATCTTTGGGCTGCATTTGGCTATGTATTGTGGCTTAGTCTCCTTGTTGCATCTAAGGGTTGTCCTAAACCCTTCCAAAACAGTGTAGTATCTCTGCGTTTAGGTCTTACCTTGTTGCGTATAGATGATCCTCTAAACAACTCTCTTCTTGTTGCGGCTAAGTAGTCTCTGTAGACAGCTGTTAGGGCACTCTTTTAGACAACAAGTTAGGGCAGGCTGGGTCAGCGTATACGAGCAGGTTAGCGCTAGTTTGGGCAACGTATAGGAGCAAGGATCCTCTCTTGGACTACGGCTTAAACCACCCTCCTTAGGACTACGACTAGGGTTCTTTTGAACAGCTCATAGGTCTCTCTCCTTAGGGCTACGTATAGGTGCCTTTTAGGACAACTAATAGGGTCTCTTCTTAGACCCTCCATGGTTGTGTATTGTTTCTTCATAGGGCAACGTTAGGGCTTCCTTCACCGTGCTTGATCTCCTTTCTTCCTGCATCTAGGGCTTGTTCATTAGGGCAACGTAAAGCCTAAGGCACTCCCTCTAGATTAGGGCAGCGTTATCCCTTAAAATCTCTCCTCCTACTAAAACCCAAAGACAAGTAGAGAAGAAGAGATCCCAAGTGTGTGTCCAAATGACTTTCAAGCCACCTCTATTTATACTAAAATGTTGAGCACATGTGGGGTTTATTTAATAAGATGACCCACATGGAGTTTGGCCCTAGTTGCCAATTTTAACAAATGTAAGCTAGACAAAGACCATTTGTGCTTTCGAGGTTCGACCTTCGTTTGATTCGCTTGGTATGACACCTTTGACTCTTTTAAGGTGCACAAGGAAACTCCATTAATATGGGCAAAGCTCCCTATAGTTTTGCTCCCATAAAATCTTAAAATTGATTGGGGAGAAATTGAGTCTTTTCAATTCGCAACCTCAAAAACCATATATTAGTAATTCCAAGGATCTTGATTATATCATTACTAGTATATGAAACTCCAAGAGAGATTATCTTCAAAAGTGAAGTGATGCTAGGGTCTCATATATTGGACTATGAACAATTTATGTTTAGATGTGAGTATTGCAAAGACATTATCATTTTTCCTATAAGGAATGTCTAAGTAAGGTAGATCTAAAAAGCCCTAATGGTTCTCCTCAATTTGAGGATGCCATGTAGACAATTCCAAGGTGTCCAAAGGTGTAGATTTTGTTCAGAGGATAAAATGGATTAGATGGTTTATAGAAAGAATTCCAATTTAGTGAAAGAGGATGAATCTAATAAGGTTGGATACATACTTTGCTTCTCCTGACCATAAAAATGATGGTAGGGTCTTAATGACTCCTCTCTGGGAGTTGACTTCTAATAAAGAGTCCACAAAGATTAAGCATTATTTAAATTGGTCCATGCAAAGTCGTAACCTAGTGTGATTAAGTTGACAATCATAGGACCAATGGTCAAAGCACCATATTGTAGAGATCAACCCTCTTTCATTTTTGAGGTGTCAAAGATATTGGGAGGCAAAAATCAAGACCAAAATGTGGGAAGGCTCCTTTGCTTGGGGAGGATCTTTTAAAATCAATTGAGGTCCTTAATATTAAGATCACTAAGGTATTTAGTTTGAACTCCTTCATATCTCTATGCATAGCTCCAATACTAATTGTTCAAAGAGTTAATTGAGATGGTAAACATGATTTTTTATTTGTCTTGAGTCAAATTTGAAATAGTCAATATTAAATTATTTCAAGTACCTAAACTTCATATACATTGAGTGACAAGTAGTTCCTCAGTTAATAGCCATTTTCAAGTATAGTGAATTCTCTTTATTAAATCCAATCAAAGAATGGTTGTGCCCACTTATGGTTTGGTATTCCCCTTTTCATAGTGGATAGGTTGTGTTGGCCAATCAATGCCACATGGAGTGTTTAAGAAGGGAGTTTGAATTACAAGAAGGAATGGGAATAGATTCCCAAGAGCATACACATATATGGTTAAGATGTCTTGAGAGTTTTTCTTGGGTTTTTTAAAACTTTTTCCTTATGTGTTGGAGATGACACACACAACGTTTCTTGCATTGAACAATTGAGAAAAATGTAACAAAGTTCCTAAAAAAATCCATTTTGAAATATTTATGTACATAAGAGGTTGATAGGAGTTTTTTGTAACTTAATGATCATACTCGACCTTAATTATATAAGTAGTAATTAAACCAATGTATTATTATTTACTATGACTTGTATCCGCTATATGAACTAGAGAATTAATATTCTAGATTGTACATAAAAAAAAACAGAGATCCATTGAAAACGAACTAGAAAATTGAAAATTAAAGACATTCAAACAAAATATTTACCAAACATATTGAAAATAAAAGACATTCAAACATAATATTTACCAAACGTACAATTTATCAGATATTGCTTATCAAGTGTTAAAAATTAAGGATTTTGTATGTAAGGTCATTTCTATTTGGAATTCCTTGTGAAAGACTATCACTTGTTTTAATAAATATAGTTTCACAATATTTTGGGAAAGCAAAGCTAAATAGGTTAAAGTAATATGATAGTAGCATTGTAAAAATGGTTTGTGGTTATCGTTGAAATCTACCGAACGAACACCACCAAAAGTTGCAAAATATAATGAGGTTTTAAATTGTGGAAATAAAAAACAAACAAGATGATAACAACCCAAAATATAATCCTATCAAACACCAACCCAAAATATAATCCTATCAAACACCAAAGGCAAGACAGTAAATAAACACAAGCAATCTCACTTGCTTAATTACCACACTATCTCCTAAATAATGCTCAATTCAAGAAAGAAGCCATTTTATAATCAAACATTTAGAGAAATTTCATAACAGAATAATTACCCTTTTTTCAAATTTTAGTTTACATTACTTTATCTACATCGATTGCTTTTACCATTTTGAAAGGATTTTTCACTTTGAAATCAATCTTCCGAAGACATGACACAATCTAGCATTGAGAAGGGTTCAAGATAAGCTTTGACGCCCAATGGCCAGAAAAATCTTTAAATTCATACTCTTGAAATATAAGCACGTGTTCATCGCCAAGTCAAAGTCTTTCCTTCAGGCAATTACCAATTGCAAAACAGTTTTTAAGCCATATTTTCTTTGTAAATAATCATAAGCAGTTTTGGGTCCTATTTCTCATCACATACTTTGACTACTATCACTTTAAGAAATGAAGGCCTCACTATGGTCATTTCCAAGCACACGATATTTTGAAAGAGCATGGTCTTCCATTGAGTTCAATGATAACTATTTCACCATTTTCAAGTACACTATTTTGAAAGAACATAGTTTCCATTAAGATGACAACTATTTTTGCAAGTGTTACTTTGAAATATAATTAGAGTGAAATGCACAAACACACCAATGTCAATCAATCAAACTCATTAGGTGTTTACTACATGACTAGATGACATTGAAAAAATTGTAGTTGTGATCTTTTTTCTCCCTATCAAGCTTAACAATAACATATAGAATTTGATGTTCCTAGGGGAACAGCTCAATTGGCGATGGTTATGTTATAAATTATGTGATCAAAAATTCAAATCGCCTGTTTAGCCCATGAGCCTTGTGTTCAAGAGTTACTTTGAAATATAATTAGAGTGAAATGAACAAACACACCCGTGTCAATCAAACTCCGTAGGTGTTAGATGACATTGAAAAAATTGTAGTTGTTGCAATAATTTCTCCCTATGAAGCTTAACAATAACATTCAGAATTTGTTGTTCCTAGGGGAACAGCTCAATTGGCAATGGTCATGTTATAAATTATGTAAAGTATGTGATCAAAGATTCAAATCGCCTGTTTAGCCCATGAGCCATGAGCCATGTGTGCATATGCATATACTTGGCTCACATATGCATATACTTGGCTCCTTTACTATGTTGGGAATATGCACTGGCTCAGAAAAGAGCATTCATACATCCATGAGAGGAACATTTATGCACAATTTTTTAAATAACCTTCATCATTGCAACTCTTGTTGCCATGCATATACTTGGCTCACATATGCATATACTTGGCTCCTTTACTATGTTAGGAATATGCACTGGCTCAGGAAAGAGCATTCATACATCCATGAGAGGAACATTTATGCACAATTTTTTAAATAACCTTCATCATTGCAACTCTTGTTGCAGTGACTGTTTTTTGGCAGGTGCAATAACTTCGATAACCCTTTCATGTATGTTCCTAAATAGTTAAGAAAGATATTTTATTCCAAAAACAATTATCGCGAAAAGACTATTGCAAAAATAATTATTCCTAAAAAATGATATATTTTATTCATAAAAAATTGTCAAGAAAGATATATTTTATTCCCCACAGATATCATTTCGGATAAAAAATAAAAATTAAAAACAAAAACAAAAAAACCAAACACTGATCACAAAATGTCATCACAAAGCAAATACACAGATATTATTTCGGAAAAATTGAAAATTAAAAACAAAAACAAAATAACCAAACACTGATCACAAAATGCCATCAGAAAGCAAATACAAATCATTCTAAGAATGATCGTATTTGAAGATAAATTCAACCCCACCTACAATAGCAAACGTGCATTTTGCTAGGGCCAATCTTGACCATACATTTTCATGGCTACACCGCATGCAAGACTTTCATATGGCTCACACCCCTGGTTAATCCTGATCGAGAATTATGTGCACCAAGAGTCTGTTGTACACCACAATACCAATGGCCAAACTGTATTTTCACCATTCTCAAGTGTTAAGATCATTTTTTTCCTTCATGCCATGCACCGCAAGATCCAGCCGTATTGGCCTTTGCTGTATGGTATTTTGCTATTCGTACAAAATTCAACGAATTTTTCATACAGTAGAGATACTATATCAGCAACTTACTTTTGATTATCTTTGATCATATAAATAATGTATTTGATCCTCATGGACTTGTAAACCCATAAATCTCAAAAATATTAAAAAAGAAAGGAGACAAAAAAAAAAAAAGAAGAAGAAGATTAAATACATCTATAATTATAATTTATTGGGCATCGTTGAGGCTGAAATTCTAATAATATTTAGAACAAAATGCAAATCTTCGTGTTTATGAGATGTATACTTTAGTACTGGAGCTGTAATGGATACTTTTGTTACATTATTTTTTCATTTTCAATTCGAATTTGAATGTTGCTACCATGCCTTATACCAAGGCCCATTGGCAAAGTTCTACATTCAAAATTATATTTTGTCGGCAACATAGTTCCCTCCATTTTGGCATCCAACTAGATTTTTTTAAGTACATTCAAGATTGTTGTCTGCAACACAGTTCTCTCCATTTTGGCGTCCAGACTAGATTTCTTTTAGTACATTCGAGATCAAAATATATCAACTTAAGCTTTAAAACTAGGCAGTTACATAAGAACATTTATCGACCCTTCCATACAGCTTAAACAAACATTAATAGACCATAAGAGTATCATTAAAAAAATTAATAGTAGGGACTTGCGACACGACCCAGATATAGGGACTCTAGTTTTTCTTGGAAGTGTCCTAAAGAGTGGATGCTTTAACTAAAGCACTTGGTCAAATACGAGTATGAGAGTATCATTAAATAGACCATAAGAGTATCATTAAAAAAGAATTAATAGTAGGGACTTGTGACAGCGACCCAGATATAGGGACTCGAGTTTTTCTTGGAAGTCCTAAAGAGTGGATGCTTAAACTAAAGCACTTGGTCAAATAACAGTCACTAAAACATCGCTTTATCAATTATAGACAAAACCAAAATTGCAAATGCCCAGGCAAAAGAACTACGCATTGGTTGGAATCTAAAAGAGTGCAAAGTAATCAGATTCCAGTTCTTTTTCTTTTTATTTAAACAAAACAAGAATTTTTGGAGAATCAGTAAAATGGCTGCCACCATGACGTACAACTATTTCATAAATGCTGCAAATGAGCCAGTTACAACATGTCTAAGGAGACTTGGCCCCACGCAGAGTGAAGTAATCAGATTCCAGTTCTTTTTCTTTTTATTTAACCAAAACAAGAATTTTTGGAGAATCAGTAAAATGGCTGCCACCATGAGGTACAACTATTTCATAAATGCTGCAAATGAGCCAATTAGAACATGTCTAAGGAGACTTGGCCCCACGCAGATGGGGAAACAAATTATTCACCAAACCACTTGAGCTAAGATCCTTTGACAATCAGATTCCAGTTCTTAACAAGCATATAAGGGAAATTTCGAAGGTTACAAGATATTAGCATAGATTATAAACTTTTAAAATAACATATGTTATCTATGTCAAAAACAACTAATATTTAAGCCACTTTAAAGAAATTGGACAAAGAATTAAATGGTTTACTCTAAGTGGTTCAGAGTCATTGAACTGTCGTTTAGGAACTGACTCAGGGGCATGACATTGATGTTCTCTATTTGAACATCTTTTCTCAAAATGAGAAAACTAATACCACTTTATGCGAGAAACTCATTTTGGTAGAATTAATCTAATTGATCACCAAATCAGAAAAAGGATAAATTTCTATAACAAGAATGGTCCATACCACACAAAGATTGCTCATAATTCTTCTCCTATGTTTTTCATCATGCAAGAATGCAAATGCAACCAATAGCTTGACCCATGAAACAACCAGGCAACCCCACTCTGGCCTAGCTCAAAACCCGAACTAGCCTAATGGAAGGGATCCTAAACCCAATCCCGGAATTAGTGAAAGCAATTTTCAATTAAAAAATAATTGCAGTCAAAAAGACGGGAATAGAAGGAAATGGACCAGAGACCTAGAACGAGATCCTGTGATGCACTATTCGAATAAAAACTACAATTTTTTATAGTTATAGTGAAGTAAGAATGTGAGGGACCAGAACCACCACTAGGTGGCTAAAGCAAGCACTGGAACCTACAATCGCTCGGTTTTCTGTAATTGTTATCTGATCTCCTCTTGGATTGTTTGGTGGTTTTGTAAAGTTGTCTTCAGTAGTTTGCCTTCTTCATAGGAAAAGAAGTCATCAATACAGAATTTGGTAGTGGGCAAGCATAAAAGCAAAGTGGGTCCGTGTGTGTTAGCTTAGGTCAGGTTCACCAATTCACTAGATTCAGATGAGGTCCACTATTAGATTCAACTGTAACTATATATATATATATATATATATATATAAACTTTAAAATGAAATATAGGATAAAATATATATATATATATATATATATATATATATAACTTTAAAATGAAATAGGATAAAATAGTAAGAAATCAACATCAATGAACATAAAAAAATGCTATCATGGACATGGAAAGGATAGACTACAAGCTTGAGTTGTGACATGAGGTCAGGAGTTTTGATCTATGGACTTTATCAATGGCTATGAGGTCCAATGAAGTTCACGGAACCTGAAAAAGAAATTAAGGTTGACCAAAATTCAAGCCTCAAGGTTGAAGTTCGATGAACCTTGTGACATACGCTTAAAGTACATAGTTTTAATGCAACTTGCCATGGTGGAAGGGTGGTTTTCGCCACTCCAAGATTGCAAAAACCCTATAAACAATTCTTTCTGGTTTATCTGATACTCCTGTCTTGCAAATCCATTCATCCTTGCAATTATCATAAGCGAATCATCACATGGCCCAAAGCTTCACTTTCATCCAAATCAGTTGAAGAGAACCTGCATACCACCTTAATTGTGTCACAGCTACATTGTAAAACACCGACAAACATGCCATCTACAACCAAGGCACATTGCTTGATTGATAAAACTAGTTGCCAAATAAGTCAATGTTCCACCAAGTTTATGGGAACAGAGAGCACGGAAGCAAGGAGACACATATGGGGGATGTGTGGAAGCACCCCCAAATTTTGAGAAAATCCAAGGGGGACCCAAGAATGTTCTCTCTTGTAAATGCATTCATCCTTACAATTATCATAAGCGAATCATCCCATGGCCCAAAGCTTCACTTTCATCCACATCAGTTGAAGAGAGCCTGCATACCACCTTAATTGTGTCACAGCTACATTGTAAAACCCCGCTAAACATGCCATCTACAACCAAGGCACATTGCTTGATTGATAAAACTAGTTGCCAAATAAGTCAATGTTCCACCAAGTTTATGGGAAGAGAGAGGACAGAAGCAAGGAGACGCGTATGGGGAACGTGTGGAAACACCCCCAAATTTTGGGAAAATCCAAGGGGAACCCCAAGAATGTCAAGGTCCCCATCTCTAAAAATATAAAATTAAAAATAATAACGATAAATCCCAACAATAACAAATCATCCCACGCAAATTCATCATTGTGCAAAGTAAATAGTTAACAGTAAAATAGTAATAATAAAATTTGTAAAGACTACAAACATGATTTCAGATTTAGTAATGAAACAATGATTCATAAATCATAAATGAAACAGAAATACATTGGTTTAAATTCATCATTTTAGAATGTAATAGTACTAAGAAAAATAATAGAAACTGAAGTCTGAAATAGTTTATATGTTCCACCAAGTTTCTGGGATGAAGGAATGCAGCAGCAGGGAGGAGACACACAAGGGGGATGTGTGGGAGCATCCACAAATTTTAAGTAAATTTAGGGGGAGGGTCCTCCCTAGCATACAGGTCCCCGTCTCTAAAATTATAACATATAAAAATAGAAATATGATCAAATCCAAAAAACAAATCATCCCACGCAAATTTATCATTGTGCAATCCAGGGGAAATGCTATAATCTTACCAATCCTGAAATCCTGAAAACTGTTAAGTTTGCCAAATTCTGAATGAGACATGAAATTCTACTTTCTTCAATGTCCTAAACTCCTCAAAGCTCTATCCATTTTTCCTATCTCCATAGGTTGTTAGACAAAAATATGGGGGGTCATGGTGCAATGTTCCCCAGGCGTCCATCCCCGGAGCATGGAAAACATGGGAGGTGTGTCTCAGTGGAACAATGGAAATAGTAAATTGAAATTACTCAAAATTAAACATAGTAAAGAGTAAAGAGTGACAAATCAGAGACTCGGCCAATGAACATTGAAAATAAAATGAGCATCTAGGAGTGAAAGTGAATAAAAAGTAAATAAAAGTGAAATCGAGGCAGCATTTTTTATATCTTGTTTTTTTTTGCTTTTTATTTTCATTTTTTAGCCTTTATAGGAAATATATTACAATTAAATAACTAAAAAACAGTTTGGGGGATAACCCATAAGCGCCTCTTTGCTCAAGGGAGGCCCAGAAGTTTGGTTTTTTTGGGGGGATGGGGGGAGAGAGCACCCAAAATTCCCCCTTTTGTGGAGCACCCAGAAGCACCCCTTCCTAAGAGGACAACTAGAAGTTTCACATTTGGGGAAATATAACCCCCACGCCAAAGAAGCATTCCCCATGCACTTCCCCATGTTTCCCCAAAAGGGGGATGTGGGAGAAACATTTCCCTAAGCACACCCCCCTCACAATCCTGTGAGTTTGGAAAATGTGGGGTTTCCCTCAAGGATGCATCACATGGAACACTGAAATAAGTTTATAAAGAGTTTTATCAAAGCATTATGCAATTGAAGATTGCACTACAGGCTCCGACAGGCTGAACTGATCATATTCTAGTGACAAGGCCATGTTGCCTTAATATACCACCCCCCACCACCAATGGCTTGGCAACTACAAACAATATAGCAACATGAAAATGTATATTTGTTGCCAATTCTATAATTTACCTCAGCCTTACAGTGCTAAGAAAACTACTAATGAGTTTCACAATCATTTTCCCTATAGCTAAAGAACTCACCTAGTGGTAACCTTAGACCTCCTTTAGGAACACCATTAGAAATTGAAGCATGGTCCCGAGTTATAAACAACTAGTTTGGAACACCAACTGTTCCTGATATATCAAGCAAAGACTATCAATAAATACATTTATCATACTACCAACGATGGGTTGACAATGAAAAGAAACAAGTTCAGAGATGAAACAAAAGGTTGAAAAGCTTTATATTAGTGCTTCATACACTAAATACATAACGCAAATTTAAAAAAGAAACAACAAAGATAGTTACCTCCCAGTCATGCAGATCTAAATCAGCTACATCTTGAAGTATTGACTGGCAACTAGATAGAAATTGTATAACATCCCGTGTATCAAGGGCAATGACTTCCAAGTGACCCTTCCTATATCTGTGCAAAAGCAACCGAGCACCATACATTTAAAGTCTTGTCTATGTCACGTCATTAAACAGGTTAAACTTAGAAAATATGTAGATTACATTGCAAATAAAGACTGCAAAAACACACTGGATAAAAGGATTATTAAATCCAGGTAAGTGCATCTTAAGGTAAGTGCCTCCAAAACAGTTGCAATTGTTAATGAGGACACAAAAATGTGTTTTAGAATTGATATTACAAAATCATACCAACATTGAGCTCTAACAATATCACGGTTACTTCATTACTTGGAAAGTAATGAGCAAATATATCTACCGGTTACTTCATTACTTGCAAAGTAATGAGCAAATATATCTACCAGTTACTTGCAAAGTAATGAGCAAATATATCTACCAGTTACGCAGCTATATCAGAAGAACCATGAGCCAGGCAAGCTCCAATAAAAAGTTATCCTGACTAAGGTTGCCCCAATTTCCATTAAAAAACAAAGATAATTGTAGAATCTAGATGAGCAGTGATCCAATGCTCAAAATGTACAACACAACCATGTATATAAGTAAATGAAAGTTCCAACTAAATAAGAATGAAGAATTTAAGAGTGCAATTATGAATGATAAAATCTCTATTGTAGTCTATAAAAATCAAAACCAAAAGCAACAAGCGATTATGTTCTGTTTGAGTTACAAAATATAATCAACTTCCAACTTCCAAGTTCTACTTTGTTCTCACACAGCCAATTCAGACAATAAGCAAGCTTTAAGAAATCTATCTGTCATATCATTGTATGTTTTCTTTCAAATTTAAAACCAAAAACATCACTACTTGTCTTTTCATGCAAAAAGAACATCACTACTTGTTGTTCAAAGATGCAATGAACATGAAAATGAAGTCTGTGAAAGTTATAAGATTATTTTAGTCAGTTGAAGCCTTGATGGCAAGGCTCAAGTCCCACAGTGAAATCCATTTTCACTGGAAAATAATCCAGAAAAATATTTTAGGCCTACAATGGTTTTATGTTTATTGTTATGAACATTTTGTTTTTCATTTTAAGCATTCATGGTAATAATGAACTAAAATGGTGTCATCTAATTAGAAGAAAGAGACCAACACTCTTTCTTCTCAGTCCCTTTTCAGAAGCACACAAGAAACTCCCACTATCTATATGGTTGAAAACGGTAAAATTAAAAAGATCCACATTGTTGAGCCTGCGAGGAAGGTGAAAAGAAACCAGCGAGGGGAAATTGATGAATCAATCTGTTGAGCCTGTGACCAATCTGAAAAGAAAACAGAGAGGCAAAAATAAATGGATGAATCCATCGCATCATATGCAAACAGCATTATAAGTCCATTGTTCATCTAAAGCTGTATTTCTGTCTATTGCAACGAAAATTACCCTTATTCCTGTAATGGATAGATTTACAACATCAATAAACCCTCGCTCATAGCCCCTAAAAGTCAAGAAAATATTTCAAAGAAGGAAATGTTAAACAATGAACAGTATAGCCAATGAAGACTGAAAAGCTCGAACAAAACAAACGCTATAATAACAATGCATATGTCACCAAATTGAGTTGCGTCAACAACAATTGATGGTTATTTGACCTTAGCTTTGAACCAACTGTTTGATCAATTTTAACTCCATTTTTAACCCCTTTTTCAAATTTCGCTTTCGGCAGTTTTACACATAACAGACTGAAATGCTGTGTTGAACAAGCAGCGAATAAGAAGCTCAAGGCTCAGGCTCGAGGACAAATCTCGCACTCAAGAATAGGATAAATGTCTTTTCAAAATTGCACATCATTGACAAGAATTCTATGGAAACTCAATGTGGCTAGTTGCAGCTCCAAATGGCTTCTTACTCCTAACCAAAGGGTTCATCAGCACTCACTATAACTGAAAATTGCAATTTACAAGGGAAAAAGCAACTCTCTTCTCATCAGATGGTAGATCCTAACTTCTTATAATGTTAGTGCAAACCTGCTAAACCACAGTGAGAACTGCTAAGCCTTCCGCTTCACGACCTCAAAACCTAGAACCATTTTAAGATCAAATATGCATCGTGTCTGGATCTTATAATAAGCTATGCCCAGATTTAACATGGCTCCAACCTTTCTTCAATTGAAACTAATATCAAACAAAGCTACAGATAGCAGTAGTAATGGCAAAATTAGAAAAAATAATCATGTAGACTTCATCCAATCAAATAAAAGATATACAATGCTTACCCTCCATCTTTCTGGGGCTCTCCCATAGGGCTTTCTTGGTCGAGATATTGAAAACATCGTTGTATATCTCAACTTCATCATCGTTGGAGTTCAATCACTCGTAGATCTTACACGAAGAATGATCCGTATCGGATCTAGCAAAAGAAAGCACAGAGAGAGAATGAGCGCTTATTCTTGCTAGATCCGTTGCGGATCTCTCCAGCAAATATATACAGTGGAGCTGGATATTGAAAACATCGTTCCGCATTTCGCCTTCGTCATTGCTATTGTTGAACCGCTTTTGCTATTGTTGAACCGCTTGGGGAAAAACTCTGGTGAGTCTTTTACGGGATGCATATTGAAAACATCATTTTGCTTTTCAACTTTTCCATCGCTGTTGTTAAATCACTGAGGGAAAGTCTCCAGCGGGGCTTTCCTGGGTTCCATATTGAAACCACTGTTCTGATTTTTTCCTTTGCCGTTGTTAACTTTGAATCGCGCAAAGAAAATCTTCGATGGAGCTTTCTTGGGCTCGAATCGCTCAGGGAATGTCTCCAGTGAGACTTTCTTGGGCCGGATATTTGGAGACTGTGAGACTCTGATGAAAATGATATTGTTTTGGCGAGCACCTGGCACTGCTTACATAAAGAACAGATGGTCAGTATGGAAATTACATTATGTGAACAAAAATAAATTATCAAAGAGCACACAAGTTGCCTTTCAGGAGATTAAAACAATCTTTGAATAAATCGAATCCCGAATTACCTTTAATTTCTTGAGCCAATGCCCCATTGCAGAGAGCCATTGACATAGCTGTTTTGCCAACACGCGCCATACCTTGCATCCCAGACACGGGCACCCCTCTCTGGAGCAGAATCGTCTTCAGATTAAAATATTTCTCCAGCCCAACTACAAAATCAGGCTTACCTAAGCCACTACAATTGCAAGTAGGGGTTTTATCAAAAGCTCCACTGAATATACCATGTGGACATATTTGTTGTAGCATCATGTCATTCTCATGGAGATCAGTAGTCAGCTTGGGCACGATTGTCCCTTTTACCATTCTCTCATTCATCACCCCCAACTCGCACAGATGGCGAAGACTCTTGAGCTCTGGTATGAGATTCTTCGACTTAAGAGACAATTGGGAAGATATCTGGTACTGAATGAAGTCATGGATCACCTTATCCAGCAGCCGAATTTCAAAAGCAGATCTGAGGTTCCGGAAAATATCAAAACGGCTGGTTTTCTCACTCTTTTTCCTCAATGGAACGCCATTATTAGGGACTTTCGCTTTTGCCATCGCTGTTGTTGAATCGCTCAGAGAACATCTCTGATGGGGCATTCTTGGGTTGGATATTAAAAGCACCTTTCTGCTTTTCGCCTTCGCCATCGCAGTTGTTGAATCCCTCGTGGAAAGCCTCCTTATACCCTTTCTTGGGCTGGAAATTGAAAACACCCTTTTCTGCATTTCGTCTTGGCTATCGTTCTTTTTGAATCGCTCGTAATTCCCACACGAAGTTGACCGTCTCAGGAAAAATCTCCTGGGGTTTCTCCTCGGATTTCCAGGACTGTTGGAGCCCATGTCGATCTTTTCCGCGGAAGGAAAAGATCGCACCAGTCACAACACAAAACCCCACCTCCAATGTTCCGCGGAAAAGATCGCACCAGTCACAACACAAAACCCCACCTCCAATGTAAATCAATACAGTTTTAGGACAGCCTCAGCACTACTAAATATTGCATAACTCAGTTGATGGGCCGAGGAAGAAACCCTAACCCTAAATAGAATTTAAATGTTTTTAATTTCTACTTTTAAATTTTAATAGAGACTTTAATAATATGCCGAAAAGTGCAATTTTTGAATTTGAACCTAAAAAAACATAAACACAAGGAAAGGAAATAAATAAGCAGTTTAATTAACGTTGAATTCCTCAAATGTGGCTTCCTAATGGAACGACGAGGATCGAAAGGGGGTAGATTAGACGGTGCAATCCGATCTCACTGGGAACCCTTTGCGTGTAACTTGTATGTTTCGCCCTATATTATAGAAAGAGAGCTCAAAGCTTAATTTAAAAAACAAAAAAAATTAACACTTTAATTTTCACTTCATTCATTGGAAGGAAAATTTGCATTTCTAAAATAATAATTTATTCAGTATAATTATGTTAATAGATGTATTTATTTTGGAATTGAGTTTTTATCATTTTAATTTTTATATTGTATTTTTAAAATAATTATTTATTTGATATAATTATTTTAATAAATGTATTTATTTTGCAATTGAGATTTTATAATTTTAATTTTATATTATTAATTATTTGGATGATAAGGATTAAGTCTTTTTATCGGAAAAGATTTCATATTTATAGAATATTTTTAAAATATTTTTAATTAGGTATATATTTATTTTAGAATATAGGTTTTATATTTTTAATTTTATTATCTGTCATTATTAAATGTATCACTTTAGATCCATCTTAATCTTGGATCTATGAAGTTTAGGGAGAGATCAAATCTGTGGAGACACAAACTTATTTTTGTGTAAAATTTGAGGAAAAGTTTGCAACTTGAGAGATTTGATCCCTCTCGGACCTTATAGATCTCCGGTTAAAATGGATCTAGGTTGGTTATAAAATACTATATAATATCTATATTTGTATTTATGTCTCTTTCTTATTACCTCTCTCCATCTCACCCCTAACACATAACACACTCTCTCTCTCCCTCTTCCTCTCACTCTCTCTCTCTTCCTCTTCTCTCCCTTTCTCTCTCCCCTCCTTGCTCTCTTCCCTCTGCTCTCCTCTCTCCCTCACTCTCTCTCCATCTCTCCCTTTTCACTCCCTCTCTCTCTCCACCTTTCTCCCTCTATGTCTTCTTCTTCCTTCCCTCTCTCTACACCTTTCTCCCTCTATGTCTTTCTTCTTCCTTCCCTCTCTCCCCCCCTCCAACTCCATCTCTCTCTTGACTCTCTCTCTCTCTCTCTCTTCCTTCCTCTCTCTCCCTCTCCCACCTCCTTTTGTCTCACCCCCTCCCACCCATCACTCTCTCTCTCTCTCCTCTCCTCTCCATCTTTATGTCTCCCTCTCTCTCTCCCCCTTCTCTCCTCTCCTCTTCTCTCTCTTCCCTCATCTCCTCTCTCCCTCACTCTCTCCCCATCTCTCTCTCCACCTCTATCTCTCTATGCCTTTGTTCTTTCCTCTCTCTCTCTCCCTCTCCCTCTTTCTGTCACTTTCTCTCTCTCTCTTAAATTTTATCTCATTGTATTGTGTTAAGAAAGTATCTAAATTATAAAAAACTCAATTGGTTGTAAAATATTAAATCTATATTTTAGATCAATCATGTTAAAGAAAATACAATAATGAAAAACTTAAAAGAATAATCCATTATCTTTCCTCTGTTATTATTAGTCACTTTGCTTGCTCTCATCACTTGGATCATTTAGTTAACGTGGATCTATGTTGGTTCTTAACAATATTATTTATAATATATAATTTTCACAACTTTGTATATAAAAGTATTTTCATTTTTAATTCTATTAAAACCTTGATTTAATTTTTATGAGAATATTTTTAGTAGCCGTGAGGATGGAGGGTTTAAATATATCTCAAAAGTAATGATAACTTTTTTCCTTTTAGATTTAATTAAAAAATGTTATAAAATAAAATTAAGATAAAATATTTTGATTGTGAAATAATTTATGGTTTTTGGGCATGTAGTATTGATAAGTCATGGTATTGGCCCATAGTATTGTAACAAAGCCTAAAAGTCTATTCACAAGTTCATAATATCATTGGCAAGGTTTGGGTGAATATCCATAGTTAAGAATCTAGTCATATTGTTATAAAATATTTTGATTGTGAAACAAGTTATGTTTTTGGGCATGTGGTATTGATGAACCATGGTATCGGCCCACCGTATTGTAGCAAATCCTATTTATAAATAAATAATATCCATGATAAAGTGGAGGGTGAATATCCATAGTTAACAATCTTGTCATATTATTATAAAATATTTTGATTGTGAAATACATTATATTTTTTGGGCATGTAGTATTGGTAAGTCATGGTATTGGCCCATGATATTGTAACAAAGCCTATTTACAAGTTAATAATATCCACTGTAATATGGGGGTCAATCTCCATGGTTAAAAATTGTCATATTGCTATAAAATATTTTGGTTGTGAAATAAGTTATGGTTTTTTATTATTAATTCGTGATGATAGGGTTTATACTAGCATTTGCACCACATGTTGCAAAGGAAAGGCCGTAAGGCAATGGCATAAGAAATAATAGTATAGAAGAAAGAAGTCAAAATTTTATGTAATTTTGTTCAAAGTGAAGGTAAAGTTCAAAGTGAATGATCTAAGAAAATGTTATTCATGAAGATTAAGTGATTTAAATCAAACATTTCATAACAAAGTAATCTCATATCACCTTAATTCATAATGTAGTGGATAATAGTTTTTTTTCATTAGAAATTGGTCTAATTTTATGAGGAAATAATAGTTTTTTTCATTAGAAATTGGTCTAATTTTATGAGGAAAGCTTAATAGAAAGACTTTAGCAGTAAGGGAAACATTAATGAACTCCCTAATCATTTGTTACATGATGTTGTTAATTTAGTTACTTGTTTCTTTTTATCTTTATTTCACTCCTAAAATTCCAAACTATAAAATAATGGTATCATTTGTTACATGTTGTTAATTTAGTTACTTGTTTCTTTTTATCCTTATTTCACTCTGTAAAATGTCCAAACTATAAAATAATGGTATTAGTTGTTGTCCATTTGTACCATTGTATTTTATCTAACTCAATCATTTCCATAGCCTCAACTAGGTGCCCATCATTCTCTTTCCATAGTGACTCAATGTCTTCAAATGCATTTCATAAATTTGGTATAATAAATGATGGTGGAAAACCAATATATTTGACTTTGTAGAAAGGAGTGTACATTGGTTGGGGTAAAATTGTATTGCTCTTACCATGTGATGATGTCATCTAAATCTTGAATCTTTCTTACCACTTATGAAATCCCCCATTCTAAATGTTGTTTGACCATGATGATATTGACATCATAATCCTTGTTCATGAGAATATCATTTAAAAAGTCAATGATAAGTGGCACAATTGGTTCCTCACAATTCTAAAATTCCTCATTCTGATTGTTATTTAACCATGATAAATTCTAAAATTCCTCATTCTGATTGTTATTTGACCATTTGACCATGATAATATTGGCATCATATGTTCTAAAACATTTGTTTTTGTGTATATGTCTAATTTGATGGTTATTTTAATAAAACTCAAAATTTTAAAACTATTTTATAAACTAAAATTTATAAAAAAAAATTGTGTGTATGTTTAATTTGATTATAATTTTTCTTGTTTGTTATACAACCACTGTATAATACTTATAATATATTTTTGATAAAAAATTAAGTGAAATTAATAATGTTATTAATATTGTTTAATGTAGTAATGATATTATAAATATAACAATTATCATAAATCAAATGACTAACAAACTAAAACTCAAAACTAAAACTTATTTTACAAAATAAACATTATAAAACTAAATTAATTTTTTTGGGTGTGTATGTGTAATTTGATAGTTATTTTAATAATGATTTTTTTTTTTTTTTTAACATGGTGAATGGATAATTATGATGATCATTTTAATAGTTATTTTTTAAAACTAGAATGAATGGGTAATTATGTTAACAAAGATGGAATGAATATTTTTTTAAACTAGAATGAATGGGTAATTATGTTAACAAAGATGGAATGAATATTTTTTTTAACTAGAATGAATGGGTAATTATGTTAACAAAGATGGAATGAATGGGTAACCACGTTAGCAAAGATATATATTTTAAAATAAGGTGTTGAGAATTTTAATTTAATTATCAATTATTATTAGGTGGATGGTAGAAAATATTTTTGTTGGTAGTAGTCACACATCAAAGCTGAAATTTATTCTAGAATAGTTATGTCCTTTTTGTCCTTTTAATTAAATTAATTAATTAAAAAAAATATGATAAGAGTATCTAAAGTGTAATATGAAATGAGTTATGGTTTTTTGGGCATGTGGTATTGATAAGCGATGGTATTGGCCCATGGTAGTATTAGGTGGATTGTAGAGAATATATTTGTTGGTAGTAGTGACACATCAAAGTTGAAATTTATTCTAGAATAGTTATGTCATTTTCCTCTTTTTAATTAAATTAATTAATTAAAAAAGTGTAATATGGAATGAATTATGGTTTTTAGGGTATGTGGTATTGATAACCTATGGTATTGTAACAAAGTTTATTTACATGTTAAGAATACTCATAGTAAAATAGGAGTGAATTTTAATGGTTAAGAATATTGCTTCATATACTCATAGTAAAGTAGGAGTAGGAGTGAATTTCAATGGTTAAGAATCTTGCTTCATATTTTTTTTTAAATAATTATCAAAACATGTATATAATATTTAAATCATATATATTAATTATTTTTATAATTAATAGTAATGATAATTTAAAGTAAAGTTATAGTTTAGTTAGATTTTATGAACTTTTTAATCATATTATGAATGTGAGATGTATTATGTAAAAATGTTTTGATTTTTATTACAAATAGAAGCATATTTTAATTTTTATTGTAAATTAATGTTTATATATATTTATCAATTATTTAATTTATATTATTTATCAAAACAATTAAAATAAAATTTTAGAATAAGTCTGAGCACACCATAGCATAGCATTGAGGATATATATAGCTTTAAAGAATTCACGTAAAACCATGTGACACACACAGGGCTATTAGTAATTTTGCATAAAATTAAACTTAAAATGAAAATGGTTGAGGTAGGAAAACCCGACTTTTCCTCGGGTAATAGGTAAAACGTGCGTCCATATAATACAAGTTAGATATATGTGATAATGACCATATACAGATATGTGATAATGAACACGTGCTTCCATATACAGTTTAGATATGTGAGGAGGCCGCTGATCGTAGCGCCATACACCAATCATGCTCGATACAGAAAATGATATTGAATGACTTTGTACGAGGTTCCGTTGGAAAATTCTCATCCACACGATTACGGGACCACAATGGCCATTCATACAAATGATCTGCCACGAGGCGTCGAGCGGGACAAATTACCTGTGTCCCCACAGTCAGAACATGATGTACAAATAGGCAGCCATGCCCATTGGAGAAGTCACAAGCAAATCTCAGCCGATTTTAAACATAACATAGAGTTTTGATTCTTGAAGCAGAGAAGAGGCCAATACAGAGGCTTTGCCTTCAACACAAGGAAATAAAGACTAGGTTTTTGCAACACATACAATGGTCATGGAGCAAACGATGATTCCTAGAGAAGTGATCTTGCAAGAGGTATCAATTCTCAATGCCACTGATTACCCTTCAGAACGAGGTAAATGCTCTTCTCCCCATACCTTACCACAGCCAAGCCTAGTCCCTCTTTCGGCAAAATCAATTAAGAATTGCATTCTATCATATTGCAACGAAAAAAGATTAGGTGGGGGCACTGCAAAATTACCTCTTGGGTGTAATTTCGTAGGAACTAAAGCTCCTAAATACAACTATGAACTGACTAACTCTAACCAACTGGAGCAAAATCCCTATGGCTAAGAAAGAGATCCCTATGAATCGGTGGCGCCTAGTTGGTAGGCCCTCGCGCTTCTTAGTTCAAATACCAACCATCAGCCATCAAACAGACATTGGGAGATGCTACTGACTATTCATTCAAACAAAATAGAATACTTTTCCCTAGTTCGCATTCCTTCCAATATTCTATCCAATATGACTGAGAGAGATATTTTACACGGGCCTTAATAGATATCCAAAGTGGATAGGCGGGTTCAACCCATATTGACCGGTTGAATGCATAAACCTTGAAACTGGCAAGCAATGATTGTACTCTTTTCACATGCGACGGTTGAAGCCGTTAGATATGGGACGCGACGGTTGAAGCGGTTACAGAGGCAGAGACGATGAACATGGGCATCAACGAATTAGATAAGGGGCGCGGCAGTTGAAGTGGTTGCAGAGGCAGAGACGATGAATATGGCATCAACGAATCAATAACTACTTTTCCTTTTCCTTGATCGAAAGGGTGAATTTTTCATAATTGTCTAACATATAATCTTACGGCTCACGATGATGACAGGTGGAGAAGTGGAAAGTTGATTTCAAAGAGAAAGGCCTTACGACCTAATTGCTTTTAACTTTTTATTTATTACTTTTAATATTTTGTTTGTTACTTTTATCTTTTTATTATTAATCGAGCCAAAATTTAAATGTTTACACTCATCTCTGATATCACTTTTAACTTTTTGTTATTTTTTGATTGAATCGACATTTAAAATTGTTTACATAGTTATATTGTACCTATACATCTACCCTATATTGGGTTGTAGAGTGCCTCTCGGCGCAATTATAGGGATTTTGGGGTAGCGTGAGGAGTTTTTTCTAACTTTGAAGGAAAACTTGAAATAAGATACTCTCTTGGTTTAGGATGCATGACCAACAATCGAGTTGAGTCACATGGTTTGCCTCAAGGCCTGCTCCTAACAAAGAGTATTGGAATTTTTAACATTGTAATATTAGGAGATTCAATCCTAATTATTCAATACCTCTGCCACAAATCATGGCCCAGGAATCAGCATCTAAAGATATTGCTCTAATGAATCTCTCAACCACTTGATGATTTTCCTCAAAAATTCTTTTACCATATTCTCTGTCACCAAATGCGGAGGTCAATCTCCAAGACAATCATGCATGCCTTATTAAAAGGGGACAAACAAAAGTTAATGATGTACAAGGGTGGCAAACCCTTCTTTAAGCCCCTCCTAGCTATGCTTTGCATCAATTTCACAATGGACTTTAGTCTATAATAGCGGTGCATGTGTATAATCTTACCCCCTCTCATTGGAATCACAACAAGCCATAAGAGACATGACAAGCAAGCTATTGTGGTAGTTTCCTTCCTCAATCTGCATGCAATACATTTTGTCACTCCCTCCTCACATGCCTCTAATACCATTCGTCGGCAGAGGCACTCTCTCAGCACCTTCCCACCTTCATTAGTGTTTTCTCTTTGATGCTTGACATTTATGTTTAGACCATGTTTCAATTACTTTGGTGCATGTGTTCATCTTGCATATAGGTATAATTCTATGGCATCTTAGCACCACAAAGGTCATAGCTTGCCCATCTAGTTTCAGTTGGACCTGCGACTTCTGTTGGTCTCCAAAATGGGTAAGCTCTAATCTTTTCTCTAAGAAGCATTATTTGATAGTTCTTTGCTTTAGATTTTTGCTGCATTTCTCCTTATCTCATCAAATTTGTATTTTTAATAGGGCAGCCAACCGATTTTGATTATCAAGCTCACTCATCTCTTTTCCTATTAAGTATTAATCCTCCTGTGTTCTTGGCACCCCTTTTATCGATGCCCATCGACTCTATCTGACTTCCCTTCCTTTTTATTTATTGTTGCCTTCGCCCCACATGTGGCTCTAATCTACCTGCACAACCTTATGGTATCTCTCCATCCTTAATCCTTGTATCCTCTCTTCTCCTCGGCTCTTTCTCTAGCCGCGCCCTCCTGTAAATCACAAAGAACTTTAGTTTCAATGTATTGGCAGCAAGCACCTTCAAGATCATATGCAACTAGAAATTATGGATACCAACTTGAAGCTTCAAGAACAATGGAATATTATCACAATGTTGCTTGAAGAAATTAAAGAGTTAAACTACAGAATGTCTTGCCATGATGACAAATTGAATGCCCTCAGACAGAAAATTGCATAACTTCAAGATTAGATTCTAGTCAATAATTGCCAACTCTCTCATCCTAGTCACAACAACAAGTTCATTGGTAGCCCTCTCCCTAATCTCAATCAGGCAGCAGATGTGGATGTTCCTCTTGTTGTCTAATGGTCTCTTACTGTAGAACTTGCTACCTGTTAAGATGTTTCTATATGGTATATTCATGTTGTTATAATGCTTTTCTAGACTTTCTCAGTAGCAATTTTGATATAGTTTTTCTCCACCCAAGGAGAACAAGCCAAATGAAGATCATATTTATCTTATCTTTAAGGTATTTGTTGTGACCACGCATAGAAATTTAGTCTCAATGTATTGGCAGCAAGCACCTTCAAGATCATATGCAACTAGAAATTATGGATACCAAATTGAAGCTTCAAAAACAATGGAAGACTATCACAATGTTGCTTGAAGAAATTAAAGAGTTAAACTACAGAATGTCTCTCCAGGATGACGAATTGGATGCCCGCAGACAGAAAATTGCATAACTTCAAGATTAGCTTCTAATAATTGTCAACTCTCTCATCCTAGTGACAACAACAAGTTCACTGGTAGCCTCTCCCTAATCTCAATCAGGCAGCAGATGTGGATGTTCCTCTTGTTGTCTAATGGTCTCTTACTGTAAAACTTGCTACCTATTAAGACGTTTCTATAGGGTATATTCATGTTGTTATAATGCTTTTCTAGACTTTCTCAGTAGCAATTTTGATATAGTTGTTCTCCTTCCCAGGGAGAACAAGCCAAATGAAGATCATATTTATCTTATCTCTAGGGTATTTGTCGTGATCAGGCAGAGATTTTAATTCAAACTTCTCATTTCAGTTTAAAAAAGGGTGTATGACAATGATTTAACTTCCACACAATATTCTAGAATATTCTTAATGATATTTAACAACTAAAAATTGAAATTTATTGCACTGAGAGGCAGCGTACAACTCAGTATAGGGGAAATGTGTAGGCATAATATGTAATGTAAGAAAATATGTATGTCAACATTTTATGTAATTTAGTTTTTATTAATAAAACTACCAAGATTTTTTAGATAAAATAAAATCATGATATACATATCACATTAAAATATATATCACATAAAATACTAGCTATAAATTAAGATCTAGTTTAACACATAAATTAAAATAATGATTATGTAACCATATTTAAATTTAATTAATAAGCACATAAAAACTTAATGCTTACAATAAACTTACAATATAACAAGATTCTTAACCATGGATATTCACCCTCACTTTAAAAGGGATGTTATTAACTTGTAAATAAGCTTTGTTACTGGGCCAATACCATGGCTTATCAATACCACATGCCCAAAAACCATAACTCATTTCACAATCAAAATATATATTTTATGAATATTTTATTGCACAGAGAGGCACTCTCAAACCGAGTATGATAGAGATGTTGTAATGTTTAATATTTTAACTTAGTAAAAAAAACAAAAAATTCTTGAGCCCTCTGTACTCCAACCATGGTTTTTCCCATGGTATTCTTCTCTGATAAGGCCTATTTTAAGGTTAATAATTAAACTAGCGTAGATCCATCTTAACTTCAGATCTACCAAGCCTCGAGAGGGATTGGTGGGCTCCAGTATTGCAGCAATAATGCTGCAACTCCTGGGACTCCCTTCTTTACTTTTATCAACCCGGTAGTTCGTAACAAACTTGGAAGCGACGGTGCTATATGCACAAGTACTAGCCCTTGCCACAGGCTATCACTTGATCAGCTGGCACAAGTCCGCTAGGAGCTTAAGCCAACTTCTATGAGCTCTTAGAAGAATCTTTTAACTGTGATGGATGAAAACTAACTCAATGAGAGGCTAATCTACTTGCATAAAGAAGTTGAAAGCTAGAAAGGAACGCAAACCCTAACAAACCCTAGTTGTACCAACTAACCCCACTGGTGCAAGTAAAAGGATGAAAGCTACAAAAATGGATGCCATTGACTTCTAAAAAGGTAAAATGCATGCGACTAAGCTACTTCTGAAGAGAAATATGAAGAAAACATATTTTTGCATTTTTGAGTAATTTGTTAGAATTATTTTGCATGTGCTTTAATTGTTGTTGACTGTGCAGAGGTTGATTGGTGAAAGGAAATGGAGTAGGCACTTGCAGGAGGTTGGGAAGGTTAGAAGAGGGCCTAAGGGGTCCCTGGCACCCTTTCAGAGAGTTTCACAGTGCTCGGATCTCAAGAAACCGCTTTCGTGAGCTTCTACAGGAAGTCTGCAGGGTTTCTACAGGATGTTCTGTGGCTTCTATAAAATGTTTCTATAGGATGTTCCGAAAGGGAATTTTTAAGGGCTGATGGTGGAAGAAGGTGGAGAAGTGGGTATGGAGGTGAGATAAGGGTGTGAGGAGTTCCAGGACTTGGCGAACGAAGCGGGTGAGTGATAAGGATGGCTGGATTTGTTCAAGGAGGGGTAGAGCAATGTTGCACAAAAATATGGAAATTAGGTCAAAGTGAGGGAAAGTGGTAAATGCGGAAAGAATCAAAGTTGGAGGACGAAGCAGGCAGTATTGAGGGAGTAGGGGTAGGCAAAGAGGTATTATAGGTGCTCTGCAAGTTATTTTCCAAACTATTCAAACAAAGACTCGGAAAAACCAAAGACCTAGCTACTTTAACCTAATCTGACCTGAATATCAGCAAAGAAAATGAACAGAAGTTTATAGCAACGAAATCATGTGAAATAGCTATGCAAACTAAGCAATCATGAACCTAAACATGTAACCACAACTAGTATCAACTTCTGCAAATGAGAATTTAATACTAACAATTGCATGATGAAGCAAAGACAATGTTTTTTGGTGGCAACAAGGTCACCTTGGTCTCAGCTCATGGTCCCACAGAGGGAGAGGTGAGATCAGGGGTGCATGATGGCCTTTTTCTAAAGATCTTCTCCGTTATTAACCTATCAAATCAATCTGAATATGAAAATCCTGTTTAATCATCAACAATGAACTAGGTAACCAAGCAAGACTGTAATCTACTTAACAGAAATTATTTTGCAAAGACATGAAAAACATATAACAGTACACGAAGGAGACCTTGGCACTTGGGTTTGGCCCAACCCTAAGAGCTACAGGCTCCTAAGAAAAAGCTTAGAACTGATGCCAAATGAAACTGCTTTCCATTATTCAAAAATAACCATGTCACAAAGAAAGTTGTATAGTAGAAGCTACAAAATGAGCTGAGAAACTAGCAGCACTATAGTGCAGAATACAACTGTTCAAAAAGTAACCTACGAAGGTTGGAAGCCTTCCTATTTATACACTATGAGGGTCTACAACAACCCTCCTTAACTTGAGGGGCTCGGCTGCTTGAACTGCCAGTGATCAGTCACTTTACACAAAACTGCTTGGCTGCCCTTGGGAATCCTTTTCGATGGCCTGCTGAACTCTGAGTTGAGGGTGGAGAATTCGAGGAAGGGGCCATTTAGTGCAGGAGACACCCTTCCTACGAATCCTCACCCTTGTTCCTTCATGCTTGGCTATCATCTAGCTCATAAATGCTTGGCCTTGGTCCAAAATTTGTCCAAAAATCTGCAATAACCACATGTCAACCTCCTTGGTCAAGTGACTATTCTCATTCGTTCAACTAGCATAAATATATTCAAAAAGCATGCATAAACTATGAAAAATGGTGGATTGATGAAGAACAATAGGCAAAATGAGCCCAATAAGTTACCCATTTTTGGGGCTCATCATCACCCCCCTGCTAAATGGGTTGCTCATCCTCTGAGCAACTAATCTAGCTCATCATCCTTGATAGCTTTGACTGCCTCTCTCACGTCCCAGGCCTCCGAGGTGATGTCTTCTTCCCGGTCATGAAATCCTGCTTTTCTTTCCACTTCCTCCCACTGCCTGTTTTCCTCTTCTTCCTTAACTCCTTCCAGCAATCCCAAAAGCAAGGGAGGACTGAACTTTAGGCCGATCCAATTGGCCTGCAGATTTTGCATTGACTGTTTATAGAGGGGTACCCTTGCCAAGGCCTCCCTCATCCTGGTTGGAGAGTGGTATTCCCTTATCTTCAAACTGTGGGGCAGTGTGTTCCACCTCCTTGTGCAAGCATGAAGGCAGTTATCCCCCAACAATCTCTCCATGTCCTCAAAGTGGGCAATAGCTTGAGCTTGTCGTTCAATGTACTCTGGTAACTCTTGAGGGTTGTTGGCCAAGTGCTGGTGGGCGCTTATCAATGCTGAGGGATCCTCCGGCTCTGCTCTGATCATTAGTGGTTCACTGAGTTCCCTGTTCATAATATCTCGGACCTCTGCTGCCCTTTTTTCCTCATGATTCAACCAAGAGGCCATGGCCATAAGTTGCACATCTCCTACCACAGCATTGGGATCCCACGAATTCATATTTGGAAGGGCTAAGTTGTGCAAATAAAACTCTGATAATTTAGCCTTGTCCTCTGATGAGCTACTGTCACATAAAGCCATGAATTGATGATAGTTTTGAAACGGAGTAGTGCCCCTTTGGGCCAAGGTGTTAATTTGGAACTGCAACCATTGATCTTTAAGGTACAAAGCGTATGACTTGGCAGGCTGCCTACACTGTACGACCTCTATTGCCCAGTTGGCCATGCAGGCCAGTTGGGCTTCCTTCTCATGTACCTGTTGCCTTAGAGACTGTATCTCTTCTGCTACCTGCAACTCCTTCTCCTGTAGCTGTTTTGTTAGTGCCTCGATCTCAGCCTGCAGCCCATCCTTTCTTTGTTGTTCATCCAAGGTTTCTTTTTCTGTTGGAGGCTTTTCCCGTTGTTGTTGTTCTCCTAGAATGGAGGGCTTGTCTTCCCTATGGATTCCCTGTAGCTGTAGCTGCTGTTTTAGCAGCTTGTTCTCTTCCTGTAGTCTGGCCCTCTGAATGCTTTCCACATGCTTCACCATGGCCAATTCTTTCCTTGACTCTCTGAGTTATTCTTCTAGGGGGCCTATGTCTGCCACACCCTTGGACTTGGCAATCCTCATCCAAGTATGAGTCCTAATTCTTTCCTCCTCCAGTGCACAGAATAGTGGCACCGCAAATTTCTGGGGAATTATTTTCCCAGCTTCTAACAGGTTATAGTATGTGCCCAAACTGGGCTGAGGGCTTGGTTCCAATATTTCCTATGTCCTTTCTTCTTCCTGTGGTTGTTTGGTCGCCTTTTCCTCCAATTTCTCGGTCTCTTTTAGCTTAGCCTGAGTTTCCTGTAGAGCTTTCTCAGCTTCTTGTAGAACTGTCTTTGAGTCCATTGTCTCTAGTCTTTCTCTCCAGGTGGAAGTTTTTGGGCTTCCTCGCTCATAGGTGACGGAAATCTTTGAAGGAGACCCTTCCTTTGGTTTAGGGGTTGTGTCCTCAATAATAATTGGCTCCTTTGACTGCGGCTAGGGTCTGCCTACTTTGATCCGAGTGCTCCTTCTTGCTCTAAAGTACATGGAGGTTTGTCTTTTTCGCTTCCCTTTTTGTTTTGGAGGTGTTTTTAAGGCAGCCAGCCTCTCTTGCCAATATTTCCGGCGATTTCCCTCTTTGTTGTTCTGTTTCCATGCTTCCTGTAGAAGCCTCTGTGTCAATTGTTTCTGCCTGTATTGCGGCCATTTCAGGATCTGTCTTTGCCTTTTGTTTTGGTGTGACTACTGTGGCTGTGCCAGCCTTTACTTGGGATGTTTCTGCCTTTTCTACCCTCCTCTGCAGTCTCTTTTCCCTTGGTGTTTGTGCTGTTGTTCCTTGCTCTATTTTAGGCTCAGCAATTTGGCCCTTTCCCTCTTTCTCTTTTTGTCCTGCTTGTGCTTGTTTGTCCTGTGTTTCTTTACCACCAGTTTTCTCTCCTGCTTCAATGTGTTCCCCTTCTTCACTGCTGGATGAGGTGAGCTCCTCGGCCAGAATTCTAATATCGTCATCTTTGGTCATGTTTCGGAAAATTTCCCACGAGAGGGGGACAGTGTAGGTGTGGAGGGCATCTTTCACTAAAAGTTTGATGAGCCCATGATGGGCTAACTGATCCGGTGTCCCTTCAATTTTGTGCCACATTCACTTTATGACTGCAGAAGAAAATAGGGAATGCTCAACTTCTCTTCCGAGGGTAAATTCATTCCATGTCTTAGTTCAGTCAGCAACATAAAATGATAGCCGTAGACAATGCTGAACCTCCCTTCACAGGTAATGTATTTCATGATTTGGAAACTGATTTCGCTCCAAAGAGGAGGTAAGCTGGTTCTCCGGACCCCGTTTTTGTCTTCTACAGGATGTTCCTCAGGCAGGAAGAATGCTTTCTTGGCTGCCTAGCCCAATGACCTTTCTTCTTTGCTCCAAGGGAGCCATAGTGGGAGACCAATAACATGACTGATGAGCTCAGGGGTAACTTCGAGGGTCAAACCCCTAAAATTCACTGTGGCCTGTGTCTTTGATTCAGGCTTTAGGGACATTAAGAATTCCTCCGTTATCTCATCGTCATGACCCTGAATTTTGTCACAAAAGGTCATCCAATTGGCACGGGTGAAGAGGTCTACCACCTCTGGATGCTCACGCAGCTTGCTGGGATCCGAAGGTTCTTTCCTGATAAACCCTCCTGGCATGGTGAGAGTGCCTTGTTTTATGCTCTGATCAGAAAAGGGAATGTTGTCTATGGATTTCTCCCTGGACTCAAGGAAGAATTCCTCGGCTATTTAATATCAATGAGCAACAATTCCCTGGTTTCTAGACTATTATGACTCAGCTCTCAGCTATCTGGTTATGAAAGGAAGAGTTTTGCTTCTACAGACAGAGGACAAAGACCAAGTTTTCTTCTCAGGACACATTCAGATATGCAAATTTTAAAATTTTCATCCACAGGCTGGCTCTCACAGCTGCATATGCCTTCCTTATAAGAGAATTTTAGCAACAGGAAACGTGGAGAAGAATTTTGATGCAGAAAAACTGAGGAATATCGTGCAACACACAGGAAAACTGCTATTTTCAACTCACAGGCGGATTTTTCTCGATCTCCCCAATTTGAAACAGTTCAATTCACCACCTTTTTGAAACATACCATGCATGGAAGAGTGTTTTCGAGCCTACCTCTCTCGAAACTCCAAATTCGACGAAGAAAAGTCCAGGCTTCTCTGCTCCGGAAAGCTGTGCCGGACTTCCTGTAGAGCTGCTTCTTGTAGAACTCTTGCCGGCTTCTGTAGGATGTCACTGCGCCTTTGAACGAGCCTGGTATGCGGGAGATTTTTTTGAACAGGCTGAAAAACTCGGTGGAGGACGATAGGTTAACAGATTTTGGATGCAGAGAACGCGTACTTCGGCCGAGAACGTTGCAAGTGCAAATGAACAGCGGGTGGTGAGAGTCTTCAACCGAGTATCTTTTAACCGTGGCGCAATTCGTGGCGAGTGAATGAGGTGGCCGGACCGAACCGTTGATCCAAATTCACGACCATCATTTTTCTGTGTGTCTCTGACCGCCATCACCTCCCCTCTGCCATTAACCACCGCCACCACTACCAGTCCCGCTGATTTTCCCCGACTGGACACTCCACATGTCTCGGCTGCCCGTCTCAGCGGCAAATTTGAACGTAACTAGGCTTGTTCAGTTCCCACGAAGCTTTGTAACTGGCTGAGGGTGGCCAGTTGACTGGCCACCGATCCCGTTCAATCTGAACCATTTTCATAGTCATGCAGTTTTCGAAATACAGTTTATGCAATTGACGAAGGAGTTTAGACACTTACCTGCGTGGCCGTGGACGCATTATACAAACTTCGAGTCTTGGAACCACTTCTTTGCTTGCTGCTGCCTCGTGCATGGGTGTTAGAACCCATTCCTTCATTTGTTGATGCTGTATGCACGGGTTTTGGAACCCGATCATTTGGTTATCAACGCTGCATGCACAGGTTCTATTGGGTTTCGGCTGCCGAGGATGTTTTCACGTCCAAGAGGAGCCTTTTTCACGTTCCCTTTGTTGATCTCGGTTGTCCCTGCCTCCAAAGTATGTCTTCCAGAGGGATCAGCTGCTACAGGATTCCTGTAGGATGTCCTGTAGCTGCTTCTCCTCTTGGGATGTAGGCTAAACGAGCAGGGCTATATTGCGGATGAGGGATTCGTTGATGAAGAGTCTAGATGGAGTTTGGACAGGTAGGGTGAGCGAGACTTTGTTGCTTAACTTGTCACTAAAAATTCTGGCTGTCAATCTGAGGAAAACAGGGTTTCTTGTATGACTGTGCAGGAACACATAACCAGGTGGGTGACGGAGCTGTAAAGAGATGGAACAGGGTGCCATATGGTGATGGGTGGAAACAAGGGTGGATGTAGGCCTAACGAACAGATTCCAACCTTCAGATTTCCCTCCAAGATCGATTTTGGCTTGCCCGAAGGTTCTACAGGATGTTTCTTGTAGAAGACATAAACTGCTTGTAGCATAGGCAGAACATCTTGTAGAAGGTGAAATCTGCCCCCGAATATGATCAAATCCTAGGAGAGGAGAGTGGTCATGGAGGAAGTGTCTATGAGGGTGTCCTATAGCCTGGTGTGGACCCCTGTCCTTGTTTTGCGCGACCTTCCTAACCTGCAATATAATCCCTGCAACCTGCAATTATTCCACAGAGATTAGGCCTGTTTTTCTTTCCCTTTTTTTTTTTTGAGAGATAGCTGGGGCACCTCCATGAGGTTTTCACCCTCACTGTCTGCCCCGGGCGCCTCTAAGAAGTTTTCACCCAGGGATCTTTTTATTTCATTTTTCTGTTTTTCTCTTTCTCTTTTTCTTTTTTTGATGCTCAAGGTGTGGGTGGAGTAGAGACAGGGCCCTGCTCCACTACCAGCACTGATTTGTCCAAAGTTTCAATGAACTCCTGCCTCGAAAGGGGTTTCCTGTAGATTTTCAATCGATGCCCATTAATGAGCATGGGGATGGCTTCTTCATCAATGGTCCTGATAAGGACTGAACCATTGTCGTTGCATTTCTCCACTGTATATGGTCCTAACCATCTTGTTCTCAGTTTCCCTTTGAAATCCTTGTATCTTGAGTCATACAGCAGCGCTCAATCTCCTGGCTGGAATTGCTTTTCATTAAGGTGCCAGTCGTGCCATATCTTCCTCTGGAGTTGAACTACTTCTGAGTGGAGGAAGGCCTGCATTCTCTATTCATCTAATCCATTCAGCTACAATAATCTTTCCCATTATGCATGGCTGAGATCTAGGTCCAGTTGAGCTGCCATCCTCAATGTGTTGTACTCGAATTCTATGGACAACAGAGCCTTCTTCCCGTAGACCAGCTCATAAGGTGTGAAACCTGTTGTAGTTTTCCAAGTGGTGTTGTAGGCCCAGGTGGCCTCAACCAAGCGATTTGCCCAATCCTTCCTGCTGCTGCTCACCACTTTAGTCAAAATCTCTTCCAACGATCTATTAGTAACTTCCACATGCCCATTAGCTTGCGGATGATAAGGGGTGGAAGTTCTGTGCTTAATATTGTGATGAGCAAGCAGGTCTTCAATCAGGTTAGAGGTGAACTGACTTCCTTGATCGGTGACCAGCTCTCTTGGGTAGCCAAATTTGTAGAAGATATTTTCCCTTAAGAACTCAGCCACTTTTCCTTTTGTCGCTTCCTTGATTGCCTTGGTTTCTGCCCACTTTGTTAGGTAGTCTGTGCACACTATGATGTAAGACCTTTGCTTTGAAGGAGGATTGATAGGACCCATAAAATCCATGCCCCACTTCTCAAATGGCTCGAAGGTCACTTGAGGTTGGAGGGGCATTTCATCCCTTGGAGTCGGTTTCCCCATCCTTTGACATCGGTCACATTGGCTGATGTATCTTCTGACATCTTGATGAAGAGTGGGCCAATAGTAGCTTGCCTGTAGAATTTTGAAGGCAATCCTTTTCGCTACAAAGTGACCTCCACAGGGCCCATCGTGACAGGTCAGGAGGATGTCAAAAACTTCCTCCTCCCTAACACAATGCCTCAAGATCTGATCTGGGCCAAGTTTAAGTAGGTTGCCCCCGATCCAAGTGAATAGGGCACTTTTCCTCACAATTTTTCTCTTCTCTCTTGAGGATAGGTGTGGAGGGAAGTATGCTGAGACCAAGTAATTTGCTATATCGACAAATCATGGAGAGAGTACTGAAATAACAAACAGGTGTTCATCTGGCATCTGGTCATCCACTGTCCCTTATTCACCTGCAGGCAAATCCAATCTAGACAGAAAGTCAACAACAACATTTTCCTTACCTGGCTTGTCCATAATGGTCAAATCAAATTGCTGCAACAAGAGTAACCATCTAATGATATGAGCATTTACATCAGGCTTATTTATTAAATATCTAATCGCAGCATGATCAGTGTGTACGAATGTTTGATAGCCAGTGATGTAGTGTCTAAACTTGTTTAGCGAGTGGACTACAACCATGAACTCTTTTTCGGTTACAATATAGTTCATCTCTGCCTTGGACAGGTTTTTGCTGGCAAAGTACATGGCATATGGTACTTTCTCCTCAACTTGTCCTAAGGCTGCCCCTATGGCTCTGTTCAAGGCATTGGTGTGGATGTGGAAAGGTAGGGCCCAGTTTGGACCTCTCAAGATCGGGGCGGACATCAGCTTATCTTTCAACTCATCCAGAGCCCCTTGACAATCGTTAGTCCATTTAAACTCAACATCTTTCCCTAAGAGGCCAAACAATGGCGAGGCTAGCTTACTGAAATCTTAGATGAATCTTCTATAATATCCTGCTAAGCCTAGAAAACTTCGAACATCTCTCACCTTTTGAGGAGGTGGAACCTTTTGGATGATAGCAATTTTGTTAGGATCCACCTGTAATCCTTGCTGAGAAATGGTATGACCTAACACGGTCCCTTCCGTCATCAGGAATTCACATTTTTCAGGATTGAGGGACAGGTTCATCTCAATACACTTGGTTAAAACTTTCCCAGGTTAGACAATGCTTCTTGGAAGTTAGACCCATAAGGAGTAAAGTCATCCATATAGATTTCCACCGAATCGTGAACCAGCTCAGCAAATATGCTCAATACTGCTCTCTGGAAAGTGGCAGGAGCGTTGCATAGCCCAAAGGGAAGGACCCGGTAGGCAAGGGTTCCCCAAGGACAAGTGAAGGTGGTCTTAGTCTTCCGGGCTAATTTGGATTTGATTATACCCGCTGAACCCATCTAGGAAAGAAAAGAACTTCTTCCCTTCTAGCCCATCTAGCACTTGATCTATGAACGGCAAAGGGAAATGGTCCTTCTTGGTGGCTTTGTTAAGTTCTTGATAATCTACACAGATTCTCCACTTCCCATTTTTCTTGGGTACAAGCACCAGAGGAGAAACCCATTCGCTGTCCGAGATGGGGTAGATGAATCCTGCATCCAACAACTTTTGCAATTCTTCTTTAACGATGTCCTTAAGGGCTGGATTCATTCTCCTTTGAGGCTGCCTGACTGGTTTACAATCTTCTTTAATGTAAATGTGATGGGTACAGACCGAAGGGTGGACTCCTTTCATCTCCTTATAGCTCCAAGCGAAGGCATGCAAATGGTGGCTCAATACAGAGCTCCTTCTCCTGAGAGGAAGATAGGGATGAGCTGATCTTTAAGGTTCTTTTAGGGCAAAATTCCACATTTTTAACTCTAGGTGAGGTCGGATCGGCCACACAGAGGTCCACTAAAGCACTGGCTTGGGTACCTTCCACTAACTCCTCTAATGATAGTGCACTGGGAGGTGGATTTTGAATCAAATTCTCGATCAAGTCATCCTCGGTCAGAGGACCTCCCCTGGTGGCTTCTACTGTGCACAATGGTGCAGAGTAGACTTCACCCTCATCTCCCTCCTCCAACCAGAGTGGTAAGTCATGTTCTAACAGAGGTTGGGCAGGAGGGTATAGGACTAGCTGTTTGGACATAGGCCCATTCTTGATGGTCATGCTTCCAGCTCGACAACTGATGTAAGCATCCGCAGTAGCTAACCAAGGCCTTCCCAAAATAAGGGGGTATCTAGTGAGTTTTGCCTTTGGTTGAAGGACCAAGAAGTTCGCAGGGTACTCCCAAGAATCAACAGAGACCAAGACATCCTCCACAATCCCTTCAGGAGTCACGGTGGAGTGATCTGCCAACTGCAATATTGTCGAGGTCTTTCTTAAGGAACCCTGAAGGTTAAGTTTAAGCATAGTGTCCCTGGTCATCACATTAATGGCAGCCCCTAGATCAATCAAGGTGTGGGGGATTATAGTGCCATTGATGTGGACATCAACTACAGGACTCCCAGGGTCCAAATATTTTGGATAGATTACTTGTCCCAACATCATATCGGACAGTTGTCCTATGACATTGATGGTCGGGGCATCTCTCTTGCGCCTGCCTGGGTGCCTGAAACACTTCTCCTTGATCAATTTGTTGTATATTGGTACATCTTTTATGGCCTGGAGAAGTGGGATTTTCACACACAACTATTTAAGTTCTCCCAGAAGTTTAGTCTCCTCTAGGTTTGGTTGCGTGGCTACTGTTAGTCTCTCAGGAAATGGTGGAATGGCTTTGGGTTCACTTTCATGTTTCTCTTCCTCTTCCTCCAAGGGAGGAGGCTAGTGATTTAGAAGGACCTTTCCAGATCATAGGTTGATCTCCTGAATCTCAACAGCATAGGTAGGGCATGTTGTCTCTCCAGTGTATACCTACTGGGCCTGTCTATTGTTGGGGTTCGGGTTCGGTTGAGCAGGCATCTGGGGTTGTCTTGGAGGAGCAGGAGGTAATGGTTGTGGTTGAGTAGGAGGTGGAGGCAAAATAGCGAGGGGAGAGTTGTATTGGGGCCTCCACCCTGGTTGAGGGGCATTCCACTGAGGTTGTGGCTGGATATGAGAGTGAAACGAATGAGCAATAGGTTGAGTATGGTACTGAGATGGATAAGACTAAGGAGGAGGTGTGGACCAAGAGGGATGAGCAGGGGGCCCCCAAGAAGGCATGTGAGCAGATTGGTTGGGGTGGTAATAAGTTTGGGATGTTCCTTGCATCCCCTGCTGGTAAGGTCTGGACCCATGCGTCCTCCTTTGGTTAAGGAAGTAGAGTGGCTCAATGGCCCCTTCAGCCCCTTGGTACATGGCTTTAAGTCCAGGTAAGGTTGGGCACTGGTTCATGGGGTGGTCTTCCTCACAAACGAAACATACCTCCACTGAGTGCAATGGACACTCGTTCTTAGGATGCTTCCTTGTACATCTGGGACAAGAAATGGCCAAAGCCCTCTCAGCTTCCTCTTTCTTCTGTTGGATTCGGAAAGTATCTAGTTGCATGGCAATGGTCTGTCTCATCTCACTTTTGAGGTCTTCCATCTGATGAGCAAACTCATGCTTAGAGAAGGTGGTACTAGCTAAGAGTGAATTCCCCTTACCTCGTTTCCGGGCTGCCCTAGAGTGGTTTCTACACACAGTCTTTATGTCCTCATAAGGTAGTTGGTAGATGTCTCCTCCAGCTAGCAGATGGAGGGTATCTAGAAGGTCTTCGGGGACTCCTCGGAGTAGAACCAGCTTCAGAAATTCAGGGTCAAGCGTGCACCTGGCCCGTTTATAGCTAAGTTGGAACCTTTCCTCGTAGTCTTCTAAAGACTCATCACTTCCCATGGTCATCTGAAAGATCTCTCCCTTTGTTTCCTTTGACCTATAGTAGTCTCGGTATTTGTTGTTAAAGGCTTGCTGCATCTGAGCCCAAGTTGTGATACTGTTTCTAGGTAGCCCCATGAACTAGCGTAGTGTTGCATCCTTGAGGGTAGAGGGAAAGAGTTTCAACTTTTGCTCGTCTTCTGCATAGTCATAAGTTCGACAAAGGACGACAAACTCAAACAAGAAGGTATCAGGGTCTTCAGTGGTCAATCCATGGAAATGAGGTAAGGCTGAGGGACTTATGTTTTTCATCTTCATGTCCCTATTGGTCTTTCGGATGGGAAAGGCACCTTCTATTCTCTCCTCATCTTCTCTACCGTTTCTGTTTTCAACCATGGTCTCAAAAGGAATGTTTTCTTGCTCTTCTTCTGTTATAGGATCTTCGTATATTGCAAGAGGTTCACCTATAGGTTCTTCTGGATCACTGCCACCAAAGAAGAGAGAAGGATGACTCAGTGATGTGGTGGGGGTGTTGGGTAGGAATTTTCCGATATTGTCTCTGTTCCTACGAGGCATGAAAATTGAATATTTTTGTTTGCTTTTGTGTGTTTTTTTTTTTTGCTTGTACCAGCAAAACTTAAAGAGATTGAATTGCAACTAACTAAAATCTATCTTGCTGAAATGAAAATGCGGAATTGAAATGAAAGTAGGAAAGGACTAATCTATTTTGCTAAAATGAAATTGCAGGAATGAAATGCTAGGCTACGATTGCAGAATTGAAATTGCGGAATTGAAATGCTAATCTACGCTTGCAGAATTGAAATTGCGGAATTGAAATGTTAATCCATGAAAGCAGGAAATGTCTAATCTACTTTTGCAGGAATGAAATTGTAGAATGGAAATGAAATAAACTACTTAGCAGAAGGTTGTAGTAGAAAATAGAAAAAAAACAGCAATCACAAATACTCTGACGCTTCCCCGGCAACGGCGCCAAAAAAGAAGTGGTGGGCTCCAGTATTGCAGCAATAATGTTGCAACTCCTGGGACTCCCTTCTTTACTTTTATCAACCCGATAGTTCGTAACAAACTTGGAAGCGACGGTGCTATATGCACAAGTACTAGCTCTTGCCACAGGCTGTCACTTGATCAGCTGGCACAAGTCCGCTAGGAGCTTAAGCCAACTTCTATGAGCTCTTAGAAGAAGCTTTTAACTGTGATGGATGAAAACTAACTCAACCAGAGGCTAATCTACTTGCAGAAAGAAGTTGAAAGCTAGAAAGGAACGCAAACCCTAGCAAACCCTAGTTGTACCGACTAACCCTACTAGTGCAAGTAAAAGGATGAAAGCTACAGAAATGGATGCCATTGACTTCTAAAAAGGTAAAATGCATGCGACTAAGCTACTTCTGAAGAGAAATATGAAGAAAACATCTTTTTGCATTTTTGAGTAATTTGTGAGAATCATTTTGCGTGTGCTTTAACTGTTGTTGACTGTGAAGAGGTTGATTGGCGAAAGGAAATGGAGTAGGTGCTTGCAGGAGGTTGGGAAGGTTAGAAGAGGGCCTAAGGGGTCCCTAGCACCCTTCCAGAGAGTTTCACAGTGCTCGGATTTCAAGAAACCACTTTCGTGAGCTTCTATAGGAAGTCTGCAGGGGTTCTACAGGTTGTTTCTATAGGATGTTCCGAAAGGGAGTTTTGAAGGGTTGATGGTGGAAGAAGGTGGAGAAGTGGATATGGAGGTGAGATAAGGGTGTGAGGAGGTCCAGGACTTGGCGAACGAAGTAGGTGAGTGATAAGGATGGCTAGATTTGTTCAAGGAGGGGTAGAGCAATGTTGCACAAAAATATGGAAATTAGGTCAAAGTGAGGGAACGTGGTAAATGCGAGGCAAGAATCAGAGTTGGAGGACGGAGCAGGTGGTATTGAGGGAGTAGGGGTAGGAAAAGAGGTTTTACAGGTGCTCTGCAAGTTATTTTCCAAACTATTCAAACAAAGACTCGAAAAAACCAAAGACCTAGCTACTTTAACCTAATCTGACCTGAATATCAGCAAAGAAAATGAACGAAAGTTTATTGCAACGAAATCATGTGAAATAGCTATGCAAACTAAGCAATCAAAAACCTGAACATATAACCACAACTGGTATCAACTTCTGCAAATGAGAATTTAACACTAACAATTGCATGATGAAGCAAAGACAATGTTTTTTGGTGGCAGCAAGGTCACCTTGGTCTCAGCTCATGGTCCCATAGAGGGAGAGGTGAGATCAGGGGTGCTTGATGGCCTTTTTTGAAGATCTTCTCCGTTATTAACCTATCAAAAACATTTGAACATGAAAATCCTGTTTAATCATCAACAATGACCTAGGTAACCAAGCAAGACTGTAATCTACTTAACAGAAATTATTTTGCAAAGACATGAAAAACATATAACAGTACACGAAGGAGGCCTTGGCACTTCGGTTGGGCCCAACCCCAAGAGCTACAGGCTCCTAAGAAAAATCTCAGAACTAATTCCAAATGAAACTGCTTTCCATTATTCAAAAATAACCATGTCACAAAGAAAGTTGTACAGTAGAAGCTACAAAATGCGTTGAGAAACTAGCAACACTATAGTGCAGAATACAATTGTTCAAAAAGTAACCTACGAAGGCTGGAAGCCTTCCTATTTATACACTACGAGGGTCTCCAACAACCCTCCTTAACTCGAGGGGTTCGGCTGCTTGAACTGCCAGTGATCAGTCACTTTACACAAAACTGCTCGGCTGCCCTTGGGAATCCTTTTCGGTGGCCTGCTGAACTCCGAGCTGAGGGTGGAGAATTCGAGGAAGGGGCCATTTAGTGCAGGGGACACCCTTCCTATGAATCCTCACCCTTGTTTCTTTATGCTTGGCTGTCATCTGGCTCATAAATGCTTGGCCTTGGTCCAAAATTTGTCCAAAAATCTGCAATAACCACATGTCAACCTCCTTGGTCAAGTGACTATTCTCATTCGTTCAACTAGCATAAATATACTCAAAAAACATGCATAAACTATGAAAAATGGTGGATTGATGAAGAAAAATAGGCAAAATGAGCCCAATAAGTTACCCATTTTTGGGGCTCATCAGGGATCAAATCTCTTTTCACTCTAAAAGAGGTTTGCACCTCAAGAGAGAGATATCCCTCTTGGTGCTTGGTCGATTTGGAGTTAAGATGGATCTAGGTTGGTTTTAATTTAATTTTATATCATTTTTTAATTAAATGTAAAAGCAAAAATATTATGTATGTATGGGGAATTATATTTTAGATTTCGCTCTTGAGATGAAGTCTGCAGTAAGGTTTTGCATATGTGTGACTAGGGTTTGCTGCAGTCTACATGGTTTGGGATAAAAGAAAATGGGGATCTGGTGTGTGGGAGGATTATGGTCATATGAGTTTCGAAGTGGTAGTATGTTTGAAGGTGTTGGTAGGCGGGTGGTGTTAGGATAATAGACAATCATATGAATGTGCTTTAAAGTTCTGACAATTGTAATCTCTTGTCTTTGAGCTAAAATTGAGGGGGGCATTGGTTTTATTGTATGCCTTTGTTTGTTAGGGGAAGTTTACTCATTGGGACTACCACAGGATTATGATTGGATGGTGGAAAAGGCTTTTACCTTTCTGTGGAACGAAGACCATTTGGAATCATTGGTGGCGGGTTTTATGCATGGAAGAAGAGGCAATTGATTATTCTTCAGACCCATTCGAATTTGTATCTATTTGGACAGAGTAGCCAACTCAACACTCTAGAATGGAGAAAAATTTGACATCTGGTTCCCCAAACTCTGGGATTTATTCATCCCTTCTGTCAATAGAGGTAATTTTGTTGAGCCTTAACCTCTCATAGATTTTTACAGTTGGTGTTCAGTTTGGGTCCTTTCCAGTTAACAATGAGTGGGTAGAAATTTTTAAATTTTCAATCTCAGCAAGTGGTAACTTCGGCAAATTACTAGTTGGATTTTACTAGGGTTTCTTTAAAAGAATTGTAGTTTGTGGATTCCTATGTTAATTTGAGCGGTTATGAGGGTTTTTCATCGAAGGAGGTGGTAAGATTGGCTCTTCAAGGGCTATTGAGAGGAGGAAGTGAAGGGATTAAAGGACTAAGCAAGTAGGTTTAAGGTTCAAGCCTAGTGTGTCTTGCAAATTCAGGCCCTGGGGTCTTTTATTCTAGGTTTGTGGAGGGTACACAATTTGGTGCAACTGGGATCTCGGCTTCACCTTTTGAGGAGGTATTAGGATTTGGCATAGGGTTTTGTCTGGCTCCCCTTCTCGTCAAAACTAAATTCAAGCTAGAGGTTTTGGGGTCAACTGCACTGGAACTAAACCTCTTGCGCCAAGCTGCAATGGAGATTTGGAGGGGTTTTTAAAAACCCAAAAAAACATAAAGAAGATAAAATGTTCAAAGACAAAAGAGGTTGATGAAAACATGGTTCTTGGCATTGGAGTGAAGTTCTATGAAAGTATGGATACAGCGGGTCGGGTGGTGGTAGGGAGAGTCAGGGACCAAAACTATTCGGCAGTAAGGTGGAAAGCTTTGGTCTTCGAAAATTGGGGTAAGGATTTAACCACAATCCCAAATGTGAGCACTTTGTCTAGAGGTTGGTTTGCACTCAGGTTCAGGGAGGAAGCAAACACATCATGGATGTTGCCAAAAATCTAGAGGATAGGTGACACTCCCATTCTATTAAAGAGGTGGTCGCCTCTCTTTGATACAGAAAGGGAGTAGCTACGTGTAGGCCTAGTGTGGGTTCGGCTGCCCAGATTGTTGAAGCAGTTTTGTTTTGAGAAAATTTTCTGACTCATTGGAGAAAAGCTTAGTTCTTATCTGGAATGTGATAAATCCTTTAAAGAGTCTGGCAATATGTCTTACACCCGAATCTTGGTCAGTTTGGACACAAGGGAGGGATTGTTGGTGAACTTGAATATTCATTATTGATGGATTGTCCATAGGCAAATCCTTGACTATGAGGGGGTTTCATGCCGTTTTCAGAGATGCCATGAAGTGGGTCACATAATGAAGAGTTGTGAAATCCCCTATTCGGGTAAGAAGGGAAGGAAAGGTTCGAATGGGGGTGCATATGTTGAAGTTGTTGGTCAGATGGGGGGTTCCACAAAGGATTTGGGAGAATTATAGGCAGCAAGTCTAGAGGACTGCAATATGGAGGTGGAATCGTGGCCTCAGAGGGAAGTCTTGGCCAGGAAGGACTCCTCAGCCAAGGTGTTGGATCATGGGGCATCTTCTCTGTCGGGTACTTCTTCTTCTTCTTCTTTTCCAATTTCAAGTCTATGTGAATCTTTTAGTTATATGGAAATGCATTCTTCTTCTAGATCTTTGTTAGATCACAATATAGGTCATGTTAGTCTTGTCTCTGGCCCTGTTCTATGCTCTATCGCCTCTGCACCTGTTTGTTGTCTGGCTCTTGTCCCTTCCCTTTCCGACTCTGAGGAACCATCCTTGTCTTCGGAGTCCATCCCTAGGTATAACCTTAGATCCAAGTCTATATAGATTACATCCTTTGATCCTGTTGGAGGTATAGCCCCCCCATCCCCCTCCAAGCTTTGAAAAATCATAGAGGTATAAAGTCCCATACTTCTAAGGTGATTCATTAGGCTTGTCAGGACATTGCTGTCAGTCGCCAACGATCTCTGGAAGGGGTTCTTAGAGCTGTGAACACCCCTATTTCTGGTCCTTAATGAAATTTCTCTATTTTAATTATAGAGGGTTGGCTAGCCCCTCTAAATATCTAGCCATAAAACAATTGATTCAAGCATAATTTCTAGATGTCATTACGTTTCAGGAAACTATGGGCTCTACTAATGAAGTTGAAAACTTATTGGCAGCTCTCATCCCTGGTTGGAATTTTTTTCCAATGATGTAGGAGGGAGGTCGGGTGGTCTTGGTTTGGGTTTTAATCAGAGGTCTGCAAAAATCCTTAATATGTGGGGCAATGAATGTGTTATGGGGGCAGACTTCTTGGCTGAAGAAGTGGGTTTCTTTATGCGTATAATTAACATTTACGAGCCCTGTCAAAACAAACAATATTTATAGGACAATCTAATGGTTTCTAAGCTTATGAGGGTTGACAACCTAATCTTGGGTGGTGACCTTAACTTCTCTATGGGTAGATCTGAGATTTGGGGAACACATTCCTACCCTGATCCGCTTTTAGATTAATTTGGTAACCTTTTGGAGACGAATAATCTAATTGACATTGATATGACGAAAAAGACATTGACTTGGTACAATAAGAGGGTGGGCGACGTCGTGGCCACCTCACGTCTGGACAAGATTCTTATCAAAAGTGGCCTTCTGGAGCAATTTTTGTTATTTCTTCAATAGGTCAGTGTGGGGGGATTCTCTAATCACAATCCAATTTATTTGGAACTGAAGGGTGGATTCCGCAAACCTAAGGCCTCTTTCAAATTTAACTTTTTCTAGTTAAAAGATGAAACTTTCAGAGAGCTAGTCTGAACTCGTTAGTGTCAATGTATGGAGGACAAGGACAGATCGATGGGACAACATCTTGTGAAGAACCTTAATGCTCTGAAAAGAGATATCATAGCATGGGTGAAGGAAAAAGTAAAAAAGTGTTAAAAATAGCAACAAGAAAACCTAATTTAACTTTGTCCTTGAATTAAATTAGGAATTAAATCGAAATTCTATTCTCATAGCAACTCGTAATAGTTAACTAAGTTAATTTGACTTAGTTGGCTTAGGAAATTCGAGTTGGAAGTCATGTAGAGTGATCCCTAAATTTTAGGGGCCCGGGTTGAGTTCTTTTGAGTTGTAATAATTAACTCACTCTAACTGAGTTATAGCGAGTTAAACTAGTTCTAACTATTAGAGGAACTAGTAGGAGGTCTAGTAGTGGGGACGGGCACTAGTGCATCTTCACTGCCACACCAGTTAACTGAATATTCACTCAAATAACTCATGCATGTTAGTTCAGAGGAAGACTCAGTTGAGATTAGAGTTCAGGGATGGTGTACTATCAGTTGTATAATTTTATGAGTTGTCCAGATGGTGCATGCAATCAGTTGAGGGCCTATGGATGGATTGCATAGTCATGGGTGGAGAATTTCCCAATTAAATATGGGCTAATTATCTGTGGAATTTTGCAAGGAAGTAGGAGCTTGGCAGGTAGCAAAATTGGCTAAGTGTTGGCTTGAGCTAGTTTGTGAAGTAGAGAGATAGATTGTACTTGTGCAGGAATCGTTCAGGTTGAACAAACATTGTATTTCCTTCTGAGATCTTCTGGTTAGGGTTTTGAGCAGTTGCTTTCCCAGAAAAATATTGTGTTATGTCCGATTGAAATTCTTCCTTTTCTGCTTAGTGTTTTCATTGATCAATTTTTGTTTTCGTTGAAGAGTAGAGTATATTCTTGTCTTATGTTTTGGCATATCACATAAGTTGTTGAATCTACAAGTAAAAATCTACATGGTATCAGAGCTCAACACAGTATAGAAGAGGAGAATTCGAGTTCATTGTGCAGGTGAAATCGACTTTGCAGTTTATACTTCAAAGTTATCAATATGTCATTCTACAGTTTGAGACTTGAGCATGCCCTGGAGGGCAGCTTTAATTACATAGCTTGGAAGGACAGGATGGAGGAAGTATTGGAAGACAATGGGCTAAAGGAATTCGTAGATCACGATATTCCAAATCCTCCAACATTGGATGCTAAAGATCTGGCTGAATGGAGAAATTGTGTGGCAAACGTGAGAAGGATTATCCTAGAAGGAGTTCGAGATCACATTGTCTCAAATCTCCACGGTAATGAAACTCCATTTGCAATGTGAAAGGCATTGATGAACCTGTTTCAAAATAGTAGTGACCATAGGAAGTTGTCACTGAAGGAAAAACTCAAAAAGATCAAGATGGAGAAGGGTGACTCAATTCCGAAGTACTTGACCAAGTTCACCCACTATCCGGATGAGCTTGGAAGTGTCAGTATTATTATTGTCGAAGACGATCTGGTGAGCCTAACACTTATAGGACTTCCAAAGAGATGCCATAGTTACTAGGACTTTGTTAATGGGAGGGAGAAGCTACCAAAGTGGGAGTGGTTGTGGTCTGCCTTAGTACAAGAAGAGATTCAGAGGAACACCGGTGACGGATCCTCATCAAAGAATGATGATCAGGATACTTTTGCCTTAAATGGTAAGGCAAAGAAAAGGAAGGGGATGTCATCCCATTCCAAATCATATTCTTGTCAGGGCGGTAAGAAGAAGGACATGTCGAAAGTCAAATGCTTTCACTGTCATGAGCTGGGACATTTTTCCACAAAGTGTCCACTCAAGAAGGCTGGTAAGAAGCCCTCAAGAGGAGCGGCAGGTGAGGCTCTTGCTTCACAATTCGAACTGGACTTTACCCTCATCGCTTGTATGGTGTCATTAATGATGGGTAATGTGTGGTACCTAAACAGTGGAGCTTCTTTCCACATGACCAGTAACAAAGAGCTCTTTAGTAACTTAGAGGAGAAGGATCTCCATATGCATATCGATATGGGTGATGATGGGAGGTATAGCGCTACCGAGATCGATATAGTTACCTTTCAGAGGGATTTGGGTCTCCCCTCACTTTGCGAGATGTTATGTGTGTTCCTGGTTTGAAGAAGAACTTGGTATATGTTTCCATGTTGGAGAATAGAGGCTATGATGTGATATTTAGTAAGGGAAAGACGTTCCTTCATCACATAGCCACAAGATAGTTGAAGAGGATAGGGGTTTGAGTGAAGAACCTCTACAAGTTGGAGGTAGAAGATTGTGCTACCTTGAGCACAAAAGCAGAGAATGTGCAGAGCTGAGACATCGATGAGTTGTGGCACAGGAGGTTTGGTAACTTTCATCATGGCACTTTGAATATCATGCAACAAATTTCTACCAGTCTTCCCAAGGGTACACTAGAGCAGGTAGACACATGCACAGGGTGTACATTAGGAAAATACACAAAATCTTCCTTTCATGACAAAGACAGCCGAGTACAGGGGATCCTCGATCAAGTTCACTCAGATGTGTGTGGGCCGTTCTCAACAACATCCACAGCCAAGCACAGGTATTATGTTATATTTGTTGATGATTTTTATCGTAAGTGTTGGATCTTCTTCATGTAGAAGTAAGATCAGACTTTTGCAAGTTTTGTGAATTTAAAGCACTGGTCGAGAAAGACACTGGTAGGAAAGTTAAAGCTCTTAGGAGTGATAGCAATGGAGAGTAGGTGTCGAATGAGTTCAAAAACTTATGTGCATCTGTAACAACCCTGGTGAAAAATTCCATGTAATAAAAGTTAAAAACAATAACCACAGATGAATGGGACACTTATTCTAAGTTGAATGTTGGGTAGGACATCCTATTATATGTTCATTTGGTTGTTTATGGCTAAGGAAATTGGAAAAGGCAATGGCTAAGGCTTTGGAAAGGCAAAATGGAATTTTTGGCACAATTATTTATGAAAATAATGGAAAATGGAGAAAATAGAGGCCTCATTCATAAAAATGCTTTTGAGAATCAATTGGTAACCTTTTTTTAGTTTAGCTTTGGAGCTCTTTCATTATTCTCTCCCTCTCTAATACTCTTAGACACTTAGAGTTTTCTTGGAGCACTTTGGCGTTGGATCAAGAAAGGCAAATAAGGCAAGAGGAAGTAAAGATCAAGTAGGGAAAGGCAAGATCAAGCAGCTACAACAGGCTTCATTGTAGGTATCGACTTACATGTGTATTTTCCTTGCTAGATTTGGCATGCATGGGATTGCATGTGTTCCTTTTCTACCATGACATGGGTTTTTCCAGGTGTGACAATATTTTCAGCCTAACCTTGCCATTTCCTGAGAGCTTTGATTAGATGGGTTCTCTCATTTGATTTATGTGGGATGGCTAGATTGGATTCGAAGTTGAGTGGGGTGGATCTCCAAATTGACGAACACATGGTGGTAGTGGTCCTTGAACTGGATTGAGGATGCACAAATCCACTGGCCTAGAACCACATGAACTGGACTGTGGGTTGCAGTAAATCCAGATTGTGTTCCTCGGTGGGTCTAGGAATCCTTGTCGGTGATTGGCGGGATATACGGTAAAGCCAAGAGGTGGATTTGCTCTCTGTTGGGCCTAGTGATTCCGGGATGGAATGCACGATAAAGCTTGGAGAGTATGTTTCAGTGTAGGGCCTATTGATCCTTGGATCGAACTGCGGATGCACGATAGCCTAAGAGACTAGGAGGCACTCAAATTCTTCACGATGTAGGCGAAGAACTCTAGTGGCATCCACATTGATTGGTGTTTTTTATGTGTTCTATGAGTCCCACGTTCATGCTTGGAATATGGCACAGGGGTGATTGATTGAAGAGAGACTTGGCTCAGCCAATCTATGGTCAGGTGGAACATGGTAGTCCCATCACCGATTGGTTCATTGCATTGATTAATGAGAAATTCATTCCATTGATTTTCATGTGTAAATGTATTGATATATATATATATATATATGGATTTTGATGGTTAATATGTTCATTGTAATTATGTTCCTATTATGCTAGTTATATGTACATTTTATGGAAGCAACTATGTTTGGCTCTTAGAATGTTCTTACTTTTGAATGGATATTGTATCTATGACCTAATAAGTGATAAGGTAACAAATGACATGAGGAAGCAATGGTTAATGGTGATTCTCAGATAAGTATGAGATCCCTACACTTAATTATGTTGTTTACACCTGCAAGTTACATGTTGACAATATGTTTGATGAAATGGTTGTCATGGCTAGTAGGGGTCTGGTTAAGGTCTTGATCAACTATTTACTTTTGCAACATTGCTTTCCTGTACTTTACTTGATTTTGAGCTTTCATTCCATTCTGAGCAGTGGCCTAGGCTCTGGGCTTGAAAAAGTGGCTTAATTCCTGAGGTCATTGGCACAAAACTAGCAAGTTTGGTCCACAGTCACTGGCAGGCAGGCCTATGAGAGAGACTTTAGGTTCTAGTCGCCCTCTTAACCATAGCATGAGAGCGACTATGGCCTCAGAGGTCCAGAACAGTAGTGGGACCCAGGGACAAGCTGTCTAAGTGGCTAATTTGTCTCCTGAGGGTTCTGTTGATGATGTTGGATGACTATGTGTAATGTTTTGTCGATTCCACTTCCATAAGGTCACCTAGGAGGTTGAATCTGATCATAGTAGCCTCTTGTCTCATGTTTACCCTGGTTGGCATGGTTACTTGGGTGGATGTGGGAGGCAGGTATTACAGAGTGGTATTATAGCATGGTTCAACTCTTGGACTAGATGGGTTGAATGTGTTAGTCATGCATGCATGTCAGTTGCATGTGTGTATCTTACACTCACATACTTGTTACATTTTCTTGATGATGGATTAGGGTCGTTGTATGGTTATCATGGAGAATTTGATGTTGATTTCGTGAAGAGTATTTGACATGAGTAAGTGACTGATTGTATATGGTTATTTTTTGCTTACATGTTGATTTTATGTCGCCTACTTGCATCCTTGTATGTTAGGTTACATTTTGAATATTTTGATTACATGAATAAGTCAGGTGATTGCAAGAACTGATCGATTATGGTTAACTACATGTGTTTATGCGTATTTTTAGTTAGATAGGCATTGCTTATGCATATTGTCGATTGCATGTAGCAATGTGTATAATGGAGTAATGGTTGTTGTCATGCATGAGGTCACAACATGCATTGTTGATATCATCTTGCATTAATGACTAGATCCTAGTTAGAGTGATGTTTATGTGTTGATGCATTTACTTGCATATGTCGATATGTTGTTATGATTGTGTTATACATGTATCACGCTCATTTGGTGATCTTGCAGACAAGGTATCCTCCCCGAGCTATACTAAGGTACATTGGTTTATTGTGATTTGGTTTATTTGACATATTATGTATTACAGGAAGAGAAAGATCAAATTATGTAGAATCTCCCTATGCGTCACATGAGCAACGTGGTGTGGGGCATACATCTGATTTGGCTGATACATTGAGAAGCTTGAAGGAAGAGATAAGGAGTTGTAAGGAAAATAATGGTCGAAACATACAGGCACAAGAGAAGCAAGCAGAGGTCAATGCTATACTTTTTCAGAGGATGTTAAAACTGCAGTGACAAGGGTCGCTTCGGATCAGCCATGTACATGAGGATGGGACTAATGGAGCATATGGCAGTAGATATCTTGGTAGACACGGGTCGGATAGATCTGACACAATCAGATATAGCAGGTTGTTGAACACTCTAGAAAGGAGGGGCAATGAGTACATGTATCATTCTAGTTCTAGTTCTCATAGACATCATGATCGTCATCGCTATCATCCTTACATGAGGAATGATAGGGGGTACTTACCAGATGAATTCAAGAAAGAAAAACCACCTACTTTTGATGGAGATGTGAAGAAGCCGGAAGATGCAGAGGCTTGGATACTTGGTATGAACAAATTATTTGAGTTGCATGAGTACACAGATAATATGAAGGCCCGAGTAACTATCTTCAGCTTGAAAGGTAAAGCAGACATTTGGTGGGAAAATGTTAAGCGGGTTAGAGACATAAGGACAAATGACTTGAGCTGGTAGGAATTCAAGAGTCTTTTCAGGAAGAAGTACTTGTCAGAAAGGTACTATGACAGTAAGACAAAATAATTCTATGAGTTAAAGATGGGTTCAATGACGGATGAAGAGTACATGACCAAGTTTCTGGAGCTATTGAGGTATGTAACATACCTTACTGATTAGAAGGCTAAAGTTCAGAGATTTGTTAGTGGTTTGCCATTAGCATTTAGAGATTGGATTGAGTATGATGAGCCTCAGTCACTTGAGGAAGTTATTGGGAAACTAAAACATTGTGATGAACAATCAAAGCGTAAGAATGAATCAAAGCATGGATGGAAGGGAAAAGACAATGGTAGAGGTAAATGGAAGCCTAAGAGGACAAGGCCTCAACATGTAGATGGGAAAGAAAATGTGGCACCGCAAAAGATATTTAATGCAGCTAGACAGGTTCATGGGCCACAATAGCAACAATAACATAGAGATGAGGGAATTAGTCTGTTGGAGTCTTGGACATGTGGTGAAGAACAACTTAAGAGAGATTGGCCACAACATCAGGGTGGAAGGCTTAAGATATAAAGTTCATTAGAGGCGTAGACTATTGGAGATGTTGGTCAGAGTATTCCACGTATTTATGCAGAAGTGGACAACAGGCAAGTAGAACGCCAGGCATCTATCATTGAGATGGAAGGTAAGCTTTGTGATCAAGTTATTTCTATTTTGATTGACCCTGGATATAATTATAGCTGTGTTAGTCATGACTTGGTGGATAAGTATGGTTTGAATAAGGAATTGCATGCAGAGTCTTGGTTAATGCAGTTGGCTACATGTACAAAGAAGCGAGTTCATCATTGGGTAAGAGCTTGCGAATTTGATTTAAGTGGTATGCCTACAGTAGCACATTTAAATGTATTACTGTTGGGTTCATACAATATGTTATTGGGAATGGATTGGTTGTATCTACATAGAACGAAGGTAGACTACTATGAAAGTTATTGAGTGTGTTGATGACAACGGAGAACCAAAAATCTTGCAAGGTAAGAAGAAAGCCACATCAGGTAGGATGGTGACAGCTATGCAAGCAAAGAGTAGCTGCAGCAAGGGGTGACAGCTATTTGCAGTACACATTTCTAGTGATAAGGGTAAGGAGGTTGAGGATGCGAATGTGTTGAACAAGTACCCATTTTTGCAGCAGTTTCAGGATGTATTTCCTGAAGACCTTACAGAGTTGCCACCTCATAAGGAGCTAGATTTTTCTATTGAGCTAGTGCCAGGGGAAACTCCAGCATCGAAAGCAATTTACAAGATGAGCACACCTGAGTTGGTTGAGTTAAAATTACAGCTGAAGGAAATGTTGAACAAGGGATACATTAGGCCAAGTGTATCGCCTTGGGGCACACCGGTATTGTTTGTGAGGAAGAAAGATGGTACCTCAGATTATGCATTGATTACAGGCAGTTGAACAAAGTGACTATCAAGAAAAAATATCCTTTACCGAGGATTGATGACTTGTTCGATCAGCTGAAGGGAGCAACAATGTTCTTGAAGATTGACTTGAGATCCGGATACCATCAGGTATGCATCAAAGAGGAGGACATTTACAAGACTGCGTTTAGGACCAATTATGGGCATTATGAGTTTGTCGTTGTTCCATTTGGCTTGACTAATGCCCCAAATACATTCATGTGCTTGATGAATAGTGTGTTCCGTCCATATTTGGATAAGTTTGTTATGGTGTTCATTGATTATATACTGGTATATTCTAAAACTGATTAAGAGAACGTCGAGCACTTAGCATCAGTATTGAGATTGTTGAGGGAGCATCAGTTGTATGCTAAGCTCAACAAGTGTAGTTTCTTTCAGACGGAGGTACACTACTCTGGGCATGCGGTCTCCAAGGAGGGTGTTGCAATAGATCTAGAGAAGATAAGGGCCATCATGGAGTGGGTAGCTCTTAAGAGTGTGGACGAGGTGAGCTCTTTCATGGGTTTGGCAGGCTATGATTGGAGGTTCATCGAGAACTTCTCGCAGATTGCTTATCCTATTACATCATTGTAAAGGAAAGGTAAGAAGTTTGAATGGACAAAGGAGTGAGAAGCTTAAGCAGTTGTTGACACATGTACCAGTACTACAGATTGCAGATTCAGGCAAAGAGTTTGTGGTATGCATAGATGCTTGCAAGAGAGGGCTTGGTGGAGTCCTTATGCAGGATGGAAAAGTGGTATGTTATGAGTCCCAGAAACTAAACAATCACGACCAGAACTACTCGAAGCGTGATCTTGAGTTAGCAGTGATTATACATGCATTAAAGATGTGGAGGCACTATCTTCTTGGCAGGCAGTTTGTGCTTATGAGTAATCAAATTGGGTTGAGGTATTTGTTTGACCAGTTGAATTTGAATGCCAGGCAGGCTGGATGGTTTGCCACGATCAGCGAGTTTGACTTCGAGATCAGGTACATCAAGGGTAAAGAGAACAGGGTGGCAGATGCTCTCAGTAGACGGGTACATGTACAACACTTGCCAGATATGAGCTCCTATGGGACATACTTACAGGATAGGATCTTGCAGTGATCCAGGTGGATATTGGTGGCCACCCACCTATTCCACCTAGACTCCCAGTCAGTTTCATATGTTTCCTTCATTGTAGCATCGTTTACTATTTTTAGCAATTTTTCGAGTCTTGAAATTCCGGAGCCATTTGATGCCCTAAACGGTGTTTTTTTTTGGAAAAATTCCTTTGGTGATTGCTATGGCAATCACAACAATAGTTGTAGTCCTCAGAGAGATCTTTCCAATGAGGTATCATACGCATCAAATGAAGATAACATGACCAAGTTATGACCCTGGGAAGTTGGTTGCCCAACTAACCCCAACGGGGTTCATAAACTCTTGGTGTTACATCTCCTCGGGTTAGGGTTTTGGTTGTTTAGGGTTTTCCCTTATTGTTCAATAACAAAAATGCCCTTGAGCTTCATTGTAACTCAGTTCAGAGGCATGTAGCCGCCACATCTCTTCTCAGAGATAAGCTACCATCTCCTGAGCTATCTTATTTCCATTATGTTTGTAAGCATAGTTCAATATTTTTCTATTAATGAAATGAAGTGTTTTTCTACTGGATCTCCGTGTTTATGATTGTATATGTAATTTGTTGCATTCCTATTTAAGTTCGAATCAGTGGTATCAGAGCGGTCTGCTCTTTCTCTATTTTTCTTTGCATGTCCCCAACAAGGTCAGGGTATAAGGAGTTAGGGCTCTATCTGGTTAAACCATTGCAGGATTAGCCTCGCAAAACCTGATGACCTCCCATGGCAGAAGAAAATAAAGATGAGGGGGCAAGAGATCCTTTCAAAATGTTGCTTAAGGAAGTCCTCGAGCGACAAAGTGACGCGATGATGAATAACTTTGCCCAGATCCTTCGACGACTACCCACAGGCGATGCATCTTCATCCAACAACCACTCTGGAGGCGCCACTCTTTTTAAGGTACAAATTAACTTCGATATTCCCATATTCGAAGGCCTAATAGATGCAGACGTCATAGATAAATGGTTAGATCTATTCGAAGGATATTTTTCAGTTCATGACTTTTCCAATCGGGAAAAAATTGTGTTTGCACTTCTCAAAGTTGCCCCACACGTCAAGGACTGGTGGGAAACCTACTGTGAACAAAAGGACGAGAGTGAATCCTTGCTGTTTTCAGTTGCACCCACTTGGAATTCTTTCCGAGATGCCATCAAGGAACAATATTACCTTGCCGGAAGCTATGAAGATAAATACATAAAGCGGACCATGCTATGGCAGGGAAGGGACCAAGATGTGCTAGAGTTCACAAATACTTTCCATACCCTCCGCACAAAGTTGGGTATCAAGGATACTAAGCGACATTTGGTGCTCAAGTACCGCAACTGTCTACACAAGTACATTCAGGATGAGATGGAGTTCCTCGACATTTCCTCACTTGGTACGGTGTATCGGTACACTGTAAAGATTGAGTAGAAGTTTAAACAAAAGAAGTGGGACTTTAGATCTACAAATCCAAAGCAAGGAAAGTCACCCCCAAACCACAGAACAAGGGACCAAGCCAAGGTGGGGCTACCCAGGACAACCCCCCGAAGCTGCAAGAAAAGAACAACACCACGAAGATGAAGAAGGACACAGGAAAATGGTATGAGTTCCATAAGAGATCCACTCACAATACAAATAAGTGTCAGGCCAAGTAGTCACTAGTGGTCGAGCTGAAGGCTTCCGAATTAGGTGCAGGTTCTGACTCTGAATAAAAACCTGATAAGGGGACTGATAAAGGGAAGAAGATCATTGATGCAAAGCCTAGTGCCACCGTGGCCACCACAAAGATCCAGAAAAATAAACTTGAAGTTCCAAAGGATGGGGAACGCCTCTTCCACTCACAAATGTGGTGAAGGGTTCTTTGTTGCAGTTCATTGTCAACAGCGGGAGCCAAAAGAACCTTATTTCCGTAGAAGTCATGAAGCGGATGGGCCTAAAGACTACAACACATCCATAGCCCTACACCATCGGGTGGCTTCACCAAGGACAAGATCTTTGTGTCAGCCAACAGTGTTGCCTTCGCTACAGAATCGAGCCCTTCAGGGATGAGGTACTGTGTGACGTTGCTCCTCTTGAATTTTCTGATGTATTGTTAGGACAACCATACTTGTGGAAGCGATATGTTGTATATGAGTCTAGACCTCACTCTGTGATTATTACTTTGGCTAATAAGTTGTACAGGATACCAGAGGTAGCCCCGCCTATCGCCATCTCCTGATCACTACAAAGCTATGCAGTAAGATCATTTCCCAGACATGGAAATTCATTTTCCTTATGAATGACCCCCAAGGCAAGAAGAAGGTTGTGGCCACGGCTTCTAGGTAGGGCTCCTCTACACAGAAACAACATATGGACAAGGTCGTGGAGGAGTACAGGGACATTTTCACCTCACGCGCAGGGGTACCTCTGCCCTGTCAGGTCAAGCACTCCATCGATCTAACCCCGGGCGCGTCACTGCCAAATGGACCGATCTATCGACGCTCTGTTTTGGAGAACAATGAGATCAAGAGGCAGATCCAGGAACTACTGCAGAAAGGGGACATAAGGCCAAACTCATCACCCTGTGGGAGCTCGATTGTATTGGTACATAAGAAGGGTGGGACGTGGAGGCTCTGTATGGACTATCGGGCGCTGAACAAGATCATTGTCTAGAATAGGTACCCAATCCCGTGGGTTGGTGACCTTCTGGACCAGCTCAAGGGGACCAAATATTTCAGCAAGGTTATCACTAGGTGCCTATTGAACCCTTTGATGTGTGGAATACTACCTTCTAATCCAAGGAGCGCATTTTCGAATCGTTGGTCGTGCCGTTTCGATTGACGAACTCCCCTGCAACCTTCATGAGACTGATGGAAGACATCTTACAGCCCTTCACCAATGCATTCGTGGTGGTGTATTTAGATGACATCTTGATCTTCATCTAGAGTTGGGAAGAGCACCTCCACCATATTCGACAAGTCCTTCAAACCCTTTGACAACACAATTTGTGTGCTAACTTGGTGAAATACACCTTCGCCCTGACTCAGGTTCAATATCTGGGGTACATTATTGATGAGTAGGGTGTACATGCGGACCCATCCAAGATAAAAGTCATTCGGGATTGGCTAGCCCCAACCACTCTAACAGAGCTCTGTACATTTTTGGGTCTTGCCAATTTCTACCGTAGGTTCATGTTGGGGTTCTCTCATATCACTTGGCCTTTAAGTCAAGTCACCAAGGGCAGAGCGAAAGCAAAGTTATTTTGGCCGGAAACCCAACAACGAGCATTATCCGAGTTGAAGAATCGCCTCTGTTATGCACGAGTGCTCACATTACCAGACCTGCAACAACCATTTGAGATTGAGATAGATGCCTCCGACTATGCTTTTGGTGTAGTTCTTACTCAACATGGGCATCCAATGGCTTACCACAGTTAGACACTTTCAAACACAGTTCGAAAGTAATGTTTAGTCAATTTAGTATGTCCTAAATTGCTACATTAATTATCAATTCGAGATTCGTAAACTGATGAAGTGTGGCGCACTATATGTGCAAAACAACCTCTTTCTTACTTTTTTATCAATTTTATCTTGTTTTTGGGAGTTTATCTTGGTTTGTCTCCTAATGCAAATGATAATCCTATTCCTAAGTTTTAAGAATACTTTAGAAGGCAAGTTTGGGTATAGATTTTAAGGCAATTATGTCCTCTATAATGATTTCCAAAACTTAACACTTTAGAAGGTCTTAGAACATTCTAGTGATGAAATTAATACTTGAACAAGAATGAAAATGTGCTGCTATTCAAATCAAACAAATAATGAACCATTGATCATGAAATCATTATCTCTGTTGCTTATCTAAATATAGAAAGAAAAATGAGTTAAGCCACTGCTCTCAGCAAATAAAAAACTGCAAACTAATAAAAGTAAAATCAAATCACATCATTCATAGTCTGATAGCTCGCCAAGTAGTCTAAGCTATGGCTTTAGGAGATAACGTTAATGATATGAGTAGTTTGATATCTAATTGCAGAAAAGTAAAACTAAAATTAAATCACATCATTCATAGTCCGATAGCTCGCCAAGTAGTCTAAGCTATGGCTTTAGGAGATAACGTCAATGATATGAGTAGTTTGATATCTAATTGCAGAAAAGTAAAACTAAAATCAAATCACATCATTCATAGTCCGATAGCTCGCCAAGTAGTCTAAGCTATGGCTTTAGGAGATAACGTCAATGATATGAGCAGTTTGATATCTAAACTAGCTAACAAAGCAAGTGAATAAGACTGAAATCAAAGCATAACTGGAAAAAAAAAAAAAAAAAAAAAAAAAAAAAAAAGAAAAGAAAAGAAAAGAAAAAAGCAAAGTCAGCAGAGAGGCTAATATCATGTCACTAGTTATTGCAAAAATTGTATGAAAATGCCCGGGCCTACTCTGTCCTGAAACACACACACACTGATTAGTGTTATCAGTAATATACAAAGCTTGAAAAATCATGTACAGGAATGAAATGTTAATACCATAACAAATGAAATATACACAGGTGGATAACTATGAAATATGTGCAATGGAAATAAGGAAACGACACATAAGAACTTTTACAAAAAGAAGGAAACAAAACCTCAGCGTGCAGGGGCCCTATGCACGGCCTTGGTCAACCGGCTATCAGTCTAGAATTATGCTCACGCAGTCATATAAAACAAAGTCTGATTATATTGCAAAATAGAGGAAGAACCCTCTCGTTGCAGCAGCAAGACTAGTCCACGACACAGTAAGATTAACAACAAGACGACAGCAAAAACTAACTAGTTCTATGCGTATGCAAACACATTATTTATAGGCAAAATTACATAACTGTTTTCTTATGAAACTACTTCAACAGAGGACATGTAAAAGGACAACATCCATGAGTTTAGCGTAATGGTTGCCAAGATTATTCAATCTATCAAAAGTGGCTGTTGGATTCGCATCGTGGGGCAGTCTACAGCTGTCAACATGTCCCCAGGGATCTACGAACGGCCACGAATCCTTCACGTGTTTGAAAACAGAGTCCTGTTGCCATAGGACTCCTTCGTTGGACCACTGTTTGACCACCATTGACCACGACTTCCCTTAATGAATCCGGCTAAACCAATAGGACCTGATCCATGTCCAGGTCATTCCTAACTTGCCCACGTGCCTTGTTTTGCTTGATGACACCTGCAACCTAGAGTTTAACAAAAACAACTGCGGAAAGTTGAATCAGCTGTAGAAAGTGGCTGCATTCCGCAACTAATGAGAAAAATCTAATTCAAACAACAAACACAAAACCAAGTTAGAAAACCACTTACATGCTCTTTTGGAATCAATATGCAATGATGTTTGATAGCTTATGAGGTACTAGTGAGGGGAAAAAGTCTAGGAAAGTGTGTAGGAGAGATGTAGTTTCAGGGCTCAACATACCCCCACTGTGAAGGTGTTGCATGTCCCCATGCAACCAAAACTTTGACCATCCTCCCTTCAGTTCATGTGTTCTGAGACCTCTGCTAGCACATCCAGCCTTCTTCTCTTCTTTCTTGGGACCACTGTCATCCTCGGCTTCCTCATTAGGCACTTGAATTTGAGGTTGATGAGAGCCCTGCTCAACTTCCTGTTCTTTTTCTTCAATTTTATATTTTTCTTCTGCCATAGCCCAAGATGCAACATGGTGTTGTCATGAATAATCTTATCTAACCTGCCCTATTCTTTTAATGTTTCATTTTCTCTTTTAATGTGTCTATTTAGGACCTCCATCTCAAAAACTTCCTGTTTTAGTGATTGTATTTGAGCTTCCTGGGCTGTACTAGGCTGGGCAGATGAAGTGCCTTGGTTTGTGGCAGTTTTCTCCAACGTCTCAATATAATCATACATTTCTTGCTGGGTTGGATCTATCTTAAGTGTAGTCTTCCTTGGGCTGTCCCCAAAATCTGGTTGAGAAGGATTGATCTCAAAATCTGGCCAAGAAGGACTATTTTCAAAATCTGGTTGAGGAATAGGAGTATGGTGTGGGCCACGGTCAGGAGGGATTGCTGAAAGTTGTTCCGGTGTTTCCCCTCCTAAATCAATGAAGTGGGGCCCTTTAGTTTGTACTTTCCTCAATTTTCCTTTAAGTCTGGAGCTCCTCCTTAAATTTTGTGAGCTAGTGTCCTCTTTCTCCACACTCTGTTTTTCTTTCCCTTTCTTCTTTGCTGCAGCTGATTGTTCCTGAAGATAAACTAGTCTTTCAGAAAGTATTTGGTGGTCCTCTTCTGAGGAAGGTTCTGGGGTTTGATAGACAGCTTCAATGTTTCTTTTCCCCTTTAATTTTCTTTGCTTCCTATCCTCAGTTCTTTCCCTCCTACTTTCAGACAACTTCTCTTCTTGATTAATTTCTTTAACTATGTTAGTAGGAGTGTCTTGAATTCTCACACTTGTTTTCTTTCTCCTACTTTTCCTAGCTGAGCTGCTCTCTGGTGTTTCAAGTGGATCTTGAAAGAAGTTTCTAACCAGAAACTGTTCCCAGGTGTCCTTGTTTTCCTTCAACTGTTTTTCAATCAAAATTTTCATGAGCCCGTGATGGTACAGGTGGGGTTCTATGTCCTCCAGATTCTTTTGGACAGTTATGGACATCTTTTTTAGGCTATTCAATAAAAAGTAAGGCAAATTAATGGTTTGATTTTCTAGAAAATTCATCAGCAACTGAGTGTGGTACATATACATGGACCCAAATCGTCCTTCTCATGTAATAAACTTTTGGATTATCAATAATAGACTGGCCCATTTTTCTTCTAAAGCAGAGACAGGGATTCCACGTTTGAAAATGGTTATATCCATACCTAGATTGTGTAGGATAACCCTCCAGGCCCTCTCGTCAAAGATTTTATTTTTGAACCACTGTTCTCCCTCCTGTGGGAGTTTCGTTGCGGCTACTATAGATGCCTCTGTGACAGAAAATTTAAGGTCTCCAACCTCAACTTCCACGCCATCAAAAGACCTCGCAAAAGTCTTCGTAATTTCTTTATTGTAGCCTCTGAATTTTTGGATGAATTGTAGCCACCGTGCCTTCCTTAGTATGCTTTTCAATTGCGGATACCCCTCCATAAATTTGGGCTCTTCTGGTTCTGCTCTCAACAAAAGACCCATTCCTTCCTCCTGCCTTAAAATACGTCTGCGTGAGTAATGGATTGACGGAGGTGAGACGGCTGGGTTAGCGGGGAATGGACAAGGTTTATGGAGAAAAACCAGTGATTGTAAATGGAAAAACAGAGAACAGGTAGCAGGAATGAGTTCTCGGGGATGTAAACAGGCCAGAGATGACAACAGAATAGTATGGGAGTAGAATGAACTCGGCTTTTGAGATAGAAGGCTGTGGAATAGGCGTGAGTATGTTTTCAAAATGGCTGCAGATTTGTGCGGCGGGGAAGAGCCGTGATCAAATCGATTATGTCCCCATAATTACTCGGTCTAACAGGTGGAGTGTCAAAGTACAATCAAACACGAGTTAAATCTGGAGGCTGATCATAAGGCCATTTAAAAATTAATGCAAGGTTCGTGGAGGAATCGTGTAAAGGTCGTGGAGCGGTTATGGAGGCTATCAATGCCAATCATTACATATAATGGAGCCGTGGTTTCATAACTATATAAAATGTGCTTTAAAATGCTATTTGAACTGAATCTTACTCATACCTTGGAATTTTTGCCACTTTCGTCCATTATCCTTTGATTAGTTGCTCCCTGTTGATGCTTTTAGGTGCTTCATATCTTCAACAAATTTCCTTTGTCATACCTGCATTTGGTTCTTTTTATTATTTAGCTAACATTTGACTGTCATTGTTGAATAATAGAGTGCTAGCTGCGGAATCAGTTTGTAGCTGCAGAAACAGGATTCAGCTGCAGAAACTGACACAGTGAGCATATGACTGAATGGAGATGGATGAATGATGACTGAGTGAATGAAAACTGGTCATGAAAAGACTTTTATTGGTGGAATGAAATGAAGTGAAATGGAGTGAAGTGGAGTAAAATGAAGTGAAGTGACATGAAGCTATGAAATGAGAGAGAGATTTTTTTTTTTTGGAAAATATAGGGCGTCAGAAGCTTCTGATTTTCGCCCTGTATTTTCTGCATAAGACTGCCAATCAGTGATTGGTTTTCAGGCTTATACAAAGTTTTTTTTTTTTTTTTCAAAAACAGAAAAAGAACAAGGACTAGGCTGGTGGAGAAGAAGGATTCTTCTTCACCAGCCTTATTGCAGAATTATCCTGAAAGATTTTGACAAATTCCTCCTTTGAGAGTGGCTTATGATAGATCTTTAATCTGTGACCATTCACAATAAGAGGGGTTTGATATTCATCAATGGTTTTGATTCTTACCGCTCCATTGCTAAAGACTTTTTCAATCTCATATGGCCCAAGCTAATGAGTCTGAAATTTACTTTTGAAATCTTTGAACTTGGAATCAAATAGCAATGCCCAATCTCCTTCTTGAAACTTTTTCTCTTTGATGTATTTGTCATGCCACTTAGCTCTTTGATATTGAACTAGATCAGTTCTTAGGATTTCCTCTTGTCTGATCTCGTCTAGTTCAGTCAACTGCTCCATTCTATGCTTTTGGGCTTCTGATAGATCTATTCCCAACTGAACTGCCATCTTGAAAGTTTTAACTTGGAACTCAATGGGGAGCAAGACTTCTTTCCCATAAACAAATTCATAGGGAGAATGTCCTATTGTATTCCTCCATGTTGTTTTGTAGGCCCATAAGGCTTCAGGAAGCCTATCTGCCCAATCTCTTATGTACAGATGAACAGTCTTGGTAATGATACCTTCAAGAACTTTGTTTGTAGACTCCACTTGACCATTTGCTTGCGGATGGTAACGAGTAGATTTTCTATGCTTGATTTTGTATTCTTCCATCAGCTTCTCCACCAGGTTGGATGTGAATTGGCCTCCCTGATCTGTCACAATTTCTCTTGGAACACCAAAGTGAGTAAAAATATACTCATAAAGAAAACTAATAACTGAATGCTCAGTAGTAGAAAATAATGCTTTGGCTTCTACCCACTTAGTGACATAATCAGTACATACCAATATATGCTTTCTTTGTTTAGATGGTGGGTTAATAGGTCCAATGAAGTCTAAAGCCCATTTTTCAAAGGGTTCGATGAGTACCTGTGGCTGCAATGGCATTTCATTTGAAAGGGTAGGTTTCCCTACTCTTTGGCAGCTATCACACCTTTTGACATATTGTTTTGCATCTTTGAAGAGGGATGGCCAATAATATCCTAAAGAGAGGATTTTATAGGCTGTCCTTTTGTCAGCAAAGTGTCTGCCGCATGGTTCATCATGACATGCTTTGAGGATATCAGGCATTTCATCTTCCCTAACACATCTTCTGATCACAAGATCTGGCCCTGTTTTAAACAATTCGTTAGAAATCCATGAATATTTTGAACTCTCCTGAATAATCTTTCTTCTTTCACCAGGAAATAAATGTGGAGGTAGTTTCCCTGTAACCAAATAGTTAGCTATATCTGCATACCAAGGGGTCTTAGTAGTTACTGCAAATAAATATTCATCAGGAAACTTGTCCTCTACAGGAGAATCTTCTTTAGTATTCTGAATCCTAGACAAGAAATCAGCTACTGTATTTTGTTTCCCTGGCCTATCTAACACAATAATATTGAATTCCTGTAAAAGTAAGAGCCACCTTGTAACTCTGCCATTAGTAATAGGTTTGTTCATTAGATATCTAATTGCAGAATGATCAGTATGAATAAAAGTTTCATAGCCTGTTATAAAATGTCTGAACTTATTGATTGCATGAACGACAACTAAGAACTCTTTTTCAGTCACAGTATAGTTCAACTCAGTGGGAGTTAAATTTTTATTGGTATAGTAAATGGCATAAGGAACTAAATCTTTTTGACCCAACACAGCTCCTAGAGCTGTATCTGAAGCATCTATAGAAATATGGAAAGGAAGTTTCCAATTTGGTCCTCTCAAGATAGGTGCTTCAGATATTTTTGTTTTCAAAGTTTCAAATGCTGATTGGCAATCAGGATCCCATTTGAATTCACAGTCTTTTGTAAGCAGTTTGAAGAGTGGAGATGCTATTTTGGTGAAGTTTTCTATAAATCTCCTGTAATATCCAGTAAAACCTAGAAAACTTCTAACATCTTTTTGACAATTTGGAATAGGTAACTTGGAGTTGACTTCAACTTTTGATCTATCAACTTTAATCGCATTCCCTGAAATATGATGTCCTAAAACAATACCTTCAGTAAACATCATAAAGCATTTTTCATGGCTTAATGAAAGGTTTGTTTCTTTACATCTTATAAGGACTTTTTCCAAATTTTCTAATGCCTCTTCAAACGAATCACCATAAACTGTAAAATCATCCATATAAACCTCTACACAATCATGGATTAGATCAGAAAAATTTCCTAGTACTCCTCTTTGGAATGTTGCAGGCGCATTACATAATCCAAAAGGAAGCACTTGATAAGCAAAAGTTCCCCATGGACAGGTGAATGTGGTCTTATCCTAATCTTCAGGTGCTACCTGAATTTGATTATACCCACTAAAACCATCCAGAAATGAAAAGTACTTTTTGCCTGCTAATGTATCTAATACTTGATCGATAAAGGGCAAAGGAAAGTGATCCTTCAAAGTTGCTTTATTCAATTCCCTGTAATCAATGCATACCCTCCATTTACCATTATTTTTGGGTACTATAACCAAAGGAGAAACCCATCGGCTATCTGAAATTGGATAAATGAAGTTTACATTGAGTATTTTTTGGAGCTCTTCTTTCACTATCTCCCTAAGATTTGGATTCATCCTTCTCTGAGGTTGTCTGATTGGTCTACTGTTTTCCTCGATATAGATATGATGGATGCAAGTCTTAGGGTCAATACCTTTCATACCAATATACTCCCATGCAAAGGCAGTAGAATGTTTTTGCAAGATTTTGGTTAGTTTTTCCTGTTGTGACTTTTCCAAATTTTTGTTGATATTCAATGTTTTACCTAGAAAAATCTCAATGGTAGAACTACCGAACTCTTCCATAGAGTAAAGAGACATTTGTCTTGATGATAAATACTCAATATGAGAATCTAACTGAAATTGTGTGTGGTCATATTCTGAAGATGTTTCAAAATTTTCTAATGTGTTCAGAATTTGACTATCTTCACTAATTTAAAAAATGGTAAAGACAGGTTGTATAGTGTCCTTATCATCGACCCATTCATTATCTCCTACTTCTGTAATTGCTTTTGCTGGAGGATACAAATTGAATTTCTTTGTTGAACTACCATCAGAAATGTACATATCCCCAGATCTACAACTAATGAAAGCATCAGCTATGGCTAGCCAAGGTCTTCCTAAGATGATTGGGTGCCCTCCTAAATCACTCTTGGGAGTCAAAATCATGAAATCTACTGGATATTCCCAAGAATCTAAGGAGACTGAAATATCTTCTAGTACACCATCTGGTTTGATTATTGATTTTTCTGCAAGTTGTAGTAAGGTAGGTGTAAAAAGAAGATTAGGAAGTTTAAGCTGTTCCATAGTCTGTCTACTCATAATGTTGATAGCAGCCCCTAAGTCAATCAAAGTGTTTGGAATTTCTATCCCATTTATATGTGTCTTGACAATTGGACTTCCTGGATCTACATACTTCTGCATGGTAATTTTTGCCATCATGATATCTGCAATTTTTCCTACCAGGTGGATTTTTCTTGTATTTCTTGGTTTCCTTCCTGGTCTTTTGAGACTCAACTCCTTTATTGTTTTTACTAGAATAGGAATCTCTCTAATGGCTTGTAGCAAGGGAATCTTGATACAGACATTATTTAATTCATCTATAAAATCATAATCAGGCAACAAGATTTGTTTTTCCACTCCTTTGTCAATTTGTTATCTTTCAGGGAAAGGAGGTGTGGATGAAGATGCAGGTTGCTCAACTATAGGAGTTGTGGGGGTTGACTCTTTTTATTTTTATTTTTTAGTGTTTGGGTTTTGAAGAAATGCTTCCACAGAACCTTTATTGACTTTAAGAGAATCCTCCTCAGAAGTACCTTGCTCTTGAACATCTATAGAAGGTTTTTCTAAAACTCTACCAGATCTGAGTTGAACATCATTAAGAGGAACAATCATATAGGTAGGAAATTGTTGTCCTTCTACCATGTAAGCATTCTGAGGATTTTTGTTATTGGGATTTGGCAATGGTTGAGTTGGTAGTTGGTTTGTCTTTTGTTGAAATGGAAGCAATAGTTGAGGATTTGGATTTTGTTGAGAAGGTTGTTGTTGTGGAAATGGCAATGAAAGTTGTGGGTTTTGATTTGGATGTTGTGGATTTTGTTGATTTTGAAAAGCTGGAGGATATTGATAAAATTGAGTAAATCTCCCATAAGGATTTTTCATCCCTTATGCCCATGATTGATATGGATTTTGAGGTTGGGGCCAAGGTTGTTGCCAAGAATTCCAATTTGGCGGGGGCTGAAAGTTCATAGGGTTGTTAAATCCTTGATTTTGTTGCCCCTGCCAAGGTCTTCTTCAAACAAAACAAAGGGACTCTACTGAATTTGGATCTTCTTGAAAGACATCTTTGAGCCCAGGGATTGAAAGACAATCCTTGGTCTCATGACTTTCTGAGCAAATCATACATGTTTGTACAACTTTTGCATCCTAGGGGCATTCCCTTAGAGCATGTTTCTTCCTACATTTTGGACAAAAGATGGCTAAGGCATCAGCTTCTGTTTTCTGCTTGTTTTGTATTTTAAGGGTGTCTAGTTGTTCACTAAGGCTCCCTAGAATATCAGTTTTGAATTCATCAAGCATATTGCCAATCTCTACCCTACTTACTGATCCAGTTGCAGATTTGTTTGCTCTAATAAGAGAAGGATCTCTAGGCCCTTTTCCCGTTTTAGATTTTCCCCTCGAGAGATGGACACATATTTCTGCTATGTCACGAAGTGGAAGTTGAGAAATATCTCCCTTCCCCATCATGTTTAAAATATCTATCCATTCATCTCTAATGGATTTCAATAAAAGGGCTTTCAAGGCTTCCTCGTCTAAATTACTCATTTTTGCTCTCTTTAAGTTGTATTGAAACCTTTCAAGTAAATCCTCCAAGTTTTCATCTTCTTTTTGCATCATTTTGAATACCTCATCCTTATGATTGGTGGGCATACAATAGTCCAAGTATCTATCCAAAAATGTTTGTTTCATATCATTCCAAGTCCTAATAGATTGAGTGACCAATCCCATGAACCATTTCAAAGCAGCTCCTTTCAATGTTGAAGGAAACAACTTGAGTTTTTGAGAGTCTTCCATATAGTCATAGGTTCGGCACAAGACTTCAAACTCAAATAGAAATGTTTCAGGATCCTCACTTCACAACCCATAAAAGTTTGGGAGGACAGATGGTGAGATGTTTTTCATTGTTGCATGGGTTTCCTTATCAACTATAGGGAATCCAAATGAGTTATCTCCTTCCCTATTTCCTCCATTATTACCTCTTCCTCCACCATTGTTGCCTCCATTATTTCCTCTTCCTCTACCTCTACCCCCTCCTCCAAATCCATCTACTACTTCCTCCGTCATGATAGTTTCCTCAGAGTCTTCTGGTTCTTCTATCAAGGGTGGACGAGAGAGAGTTTCTTCCTCCTCTTCTTCAAGTGATTCTACTTCTTTGACTACAATATGTTCCCCTGTAGAAGTGAAGAAAGGTTCTTCTCCTAGATCAGATTTAGTAGATAGTGTAGGAGAATCCTCTAATTCAGCTGCTGCTCCTTGAATTCTGGGAATCCTAAGGTTGGGAGTAGATGGAGTTGAATCTTGTCTATGCCTTGAAGTAGCTGGAGTTGTGAAAATCGAACTCTTGGCCCTAGCTATAAACCTTCCCCTAGAATCTCTTGCTCTATGAATGCCATTTTTTTACTTTTTTTATTTTTATTTTTTTGAGTCGGGCTAATAATTCTCTTTCTGATCTTCCAGATGACACTAGGTGCAATAAGAGAGCATAATCAAGAAATTATTGAACTAACAACTCTCTTTTCTAATCCTTAATATCACGCTAGGTGCAAGAAGAGAGCATACTTCAAGAAGTTATCAATTTTCCCTTTTTTTTTTAAGAGATTGGCTACCTAGTTACACTTCCCCGGCGACGACGCCAAAATGTTTAGTCAATTTAGTGTGTCCTAAATTGCTACATTAATTATCAATCCGGGATTCGTAAACTGATGAAGTGTGGCGCACTATATGTGCAAGACAGCCTCTTTCTTACTTTTTATCAATTTTATCTTGTTTTTGGGGGTTTTATCTTGGTTTGTCTCCTAATGCAAATGATAATCCTATTCCTAAGTTTTAAGAATACTTTAGAAGGCAAGTTTGGGTATAGATTTTAAGGCAATTATGTCCTCTATAATGATTTCCAAAACTTAACACTTCAGAAGGTCTTAGAACATACTAGTGATGAAATTAATACTTGAACAAGAATGAAAATGTGTTGCTATTCAAATCAAACAAATAATGAACTACTGATCATGAAATCATTATCTCTGCTGCTTATCTAAATACAAAAAGAAAAATGAGTTAAGCTACTGCTCTCAGCAAATAAAAAACTGCAAACTAATAAAAGTAAAATCAAATCACATCATTCATAGTCCGATAGCTCGCCAAGTAGTCTAAGCTATGGCTTTAGGAGATAACGTCAATGATATGAGTAGTTTGATATCTAATTGCAGAAAAGTAAAACTAAAATCAAATCACATCATTCATAGTCTGATAGCTCGCCAAGTAGTCTAAGCTATGGCTTTAGGAGATAACGTCAATGATATGAGTAGTTTGATATCTAATTGCAGAAAAGTAAAACTAAATCAAATCACATCATTCATAGTCCGATAGCTCGCCAAGTAGTCTAAGCTATGGCTTTAGGAGATAACATCAATGATATGAGCAGTTTGATATCTAAACTAGCTAACAAAGCAAGTGAATAAGACTGAAATCAAAGCATAACTGGAATAATAATAATAATAATAATAATAATAATAAGAAGAAGAAGAAGAAGAAGAAAAGAAAAGAAAAGAAAAAGCAAAGTTAGCAGAGAGGCTAATCTCATGTCACTAGTTATTGCAAAAATTGTATGAAAATGCTCGGGCCTATTCTGTCCTGAAACACACACACTGATCAGTGTTATCAATAATATACAAAGATTGAAAAATCACGTACAAGAGTGAAATGTTAATACCATAGCAAATGAAATATACACAGGTGGATAACTATGAAATATGTGCAATGGAAATAAGGAAACGACACATAAGAACTTTTACAAAAAGAAGGAAACAAAACCTCAGCGTGCAGGGGCCCTCTGCACGGCCTTGGTCAACCGGCTATCAGTCTAGAATTATGCTCATGCAGTCATATAAAACAAAGTCTGATTATATTGCAAAACAGAGGAAGAATCCTCTCGTTACAGCAGCAAGACCAGTCCACGGCACAGTACAAAGATTAACAGCAAGACGACAGCAAAAACTAACTAGTTCTATGCGTATGCAAACGCATTATTTATAGGGAAAATTACATAACTGTTTTCTTATGAAACTACTTCAATAAAGGACACGTAAAAGGACAACGTCCATGAGTTTAGCATAATGGTTACCAAGATTATTCAATCTATCAAAAGTGGTTGTTGGATTCGCATCGTGGAGCAGTCTACAGCTATCAACATGTCCCCAGGGATCTAGGAACGGCCACGAATTCTTCACGTGTTTGTAAACAGAGCCCTGTTGCCATAGGACTCCTTCGTTGGAACACTGTTTGACCATCGTTGACCATGACTTCCATTAATGAATCCGGCTAAACCAATAGGACCTGATCCATGTCCAGGTCATTCCTAACTTTCCCGTGTGCCTTGTTTTGCTTGATGACACCTGCAACCTAGAGTTTAACAAAAACAGCTGCGGAAAGTTGAATCAGCTATGGAAAGTGGCTGCATTCCGCAGCTAATGAGAAAAATCTAATTCAAACAGCAAAAACAAAAACATAGTTAGAAAACCACTTTAATGCTCTTTTGGAATCAATATGCAATGATGTTTGATAGCTTATGAGGTACTAGTGAGGGGAAAAAGTCTAGGAAAGTGTGTAGGAGAGATGTAGTTTCAGGGCTCAACAAGTACCTCACTTACGACAAAGAAATGTATTCCATTATGCAGGCCTCCCATAAATGGAAGCATTACATTCTGGGGAAGGAAACGGTCATCCACATAGACCACCAACCTCTACAGTTCATATAGACACAAGGGAAGTTGGAGAATGATCACCATCAGAAATAGTCCACCTATCTGCAACAGTTCCATTTGAACATTATGTATGAGAAGGGCATCACCAATAATATCACTGATTGCCTCAGCTGACCACCGATCATGGCATTAATCACTGTGCTTGACTCTTGTGGACACGAGACAACTAATTGGCCGCTTCTTTACAAGAGTGATCCAAAATCCGACATCATATACCAAACACTCCTGGAAGGGAAGAAAGCTCTAAATTTTCACCTTCAGGATGCATTATTATGCCACTTGGGACACATATGTGTTCCCTCAAGTGAGCGGACCAATATGATTTGGGAGGCGCACTACAGTCGGGTCGCTGGACATTTCGGAGTAGAGAAAACAATGTTGGTATCGCAAAAGTATTTTTATTGGCCGAAACTTCGTTAGGATGTTTGGAAGTACATTAGATCCGACACTACCTGTTTCATTGCCAAACCAAGCATCAAGAAGCAAGGCCTGTATAATCCTCTACCTACTCCTAGTTGGCCTTGGGAATCTGTCTCCATGGATTATATGTCAGGCCTTCCTTCTACTAATCACAACAACGATTGTGTTTTCATGGTCATCGACAGATTCTCTAAGATGGCCATAATGGCATCCTACAAGAAGAGTATCACAACAGAGGCCACTTCTAAGCTCTTCTTTGAGCAAGTGTGGGTACACTTTGGGATCCCATAGTCCATTATCTCATATGGGGACAACAAATTCCTGAGTGCATTTTTTTCAAGTCTCTGGTCGATGTTGGATACAAAAATCACTAAGTCCACGACTTTCCATCCCCAAACTGATGGCCAAACAGAGGTTGTCAATAAGATGATCATACACATTCTACGCATGTAAAACTCAAAGCATCCACGCACATGGGATGAAAGTCTCCCCTATGCCCAACACAGCTACAACAGAGTTCTCCACAACTCAACAGGCCACAACCCCTTTCAGGTAGGGCTGGGATTTCAACCATTTTGCCCCATTGATGTGGCCATACCATTTGCAGCCACTCAAGTAGATTCGGCTCATGTGTAGTTCGAAGCTAAAATGGCTAAAACTTCATTGAGCACGTTCAACACATCCACTAATAGGTCCATGATATATTGGACAAATCTAATGCTATGAACAAGTAGCGCCATGATCATCATCGAGTGTCACACAAGTTCCAGGTGGGCGACATAGTTTGGCTTCATTTGCAGAAAGAGCACCTTGTTGGACCCCACCGCAAGATTCACTCGCTCCGATATGGGCCATACACCATCACCAAGGCCATCAGTGACAATGCCTTCGAGCTCAACATCCCACCATTCCTTGGTTTGCACCTAGTGTTCAATGTAGATTGCACTCGGCCATACTTCCCACCATTGTTGGACACACCTAACATTGCAGAACAACTCACACCAACAGAGCTCAAATTAGATTGCATGGAAGGGGCCAAAACTAATCAGATCATGGACACACAGATCAAGAACACTCAGCAATAGAGAATACAACTATATCAAGTTGTCAAAGTAGGCCAACTCCGTCACCAGGGCAAGTGGTTCACCTGGAACTAAGTTCAATGAAAATTTCCTCACCTCATTGAGGCTCTACATGCAATGGGGACCATTGCCTCTTAAGGGGGGAGGAATGATCTAGATGGATATTGGTGGCCACCCGCCTATTCCACCTAGACGCCCCATTTAGTTTCATATGTTTCCTTAATTGTAGCACATTTTACTATTTTTAGCAGTTTTTAGGGTCCTGAACTTCCGGAGCCGTTTTGGGGCCCTAAACAACGTTTTTTTTTTATTATTATCAAAATTACTTTAGTGATTGCTATGGCAATCACATAAGAAGATGTAGTCCTCAATGAGATCTTACCAACAAGGTATCATACGCGTCAAATGAAGATAATATGACCAAGTTACGACCCAGGGAAGTTGGCTGCCCAACTAACCGTAATGGGGCCCATAAACTCTTGGTGTTACATCTCCTCAAGCTAGGGTTTTCGTTGTTTATGGTTTTACGTTATTGTTCAATAAGAAAAAGGCCCTTGAGCCTCATTGTAACTCAGTTCAGAAGCATGTAGCCGCCACATCTCTTCTCAGGATAAGCTACCATCTCCCGAGCTATCTTATTTCCATTATGTTTGTAAGCATAGTTGAATATTTTTCTATTAATGAAATGAAATGTTTTTCTACTGCATATCTGTGTTTATGATTATATATGTAAGTTGTTGCATTCCTGTTTAAGTTCGGACCAGTGGTATCAAAGTGGTTTGCTCTTTCTTTATTTTTCTTTGCATGTCCCCAACGAGGTTAGGGTATAAGGAGTTAGGGCTCGATCTGGTTAAACCATTGCAGGATCAGCCTCGCAAAATGTGACGACCTCCCATGGCGGAAGAAAATAAAGACGAGGGGGTAGGAGATCCTTTCAAAATGTTGCTCAAGGAAGTCCTCGAGCGACAGAGGGACGCGATGATGGATAACTTTGCCCAGATCCTTCGATGGCTACCACAGGCGATGCATCTTCATCCAACAGCCACTTTGGAGGCGCCACTCCTTTTAAGGTACAAGTTAACTTCGATATCCCCTATTTGAAGGCTTGATAGATGCAGACGTCGTAGATAAATGGTTAAATCTATTGGAAGGATATTTTTCAGTTCATGACTTTTCCAATGGGGAAAAGATTACGTTTGCACTTCTCAAAGTCACCCCACACGTCAAGGACTGGTGGGCAACCTACTGTGAACAAAAGGACAAGAGTGAACCCTTGTTGTTTTTAGTTGCACCCACTTGGAATTCTTTTCGAGGTGCCATCAAGGAACAATATTACCTTGTCGGGAGCTATGAAGATAAATGCATAAAGTGGAATATGCTATGGCAGGGAAGGGACCAAGATGTGTTGGAGTTCACAAATACTTTCCATACCCTCTACACGAAGTTAGGTATCAAGGATACTAAGCGAATTTTGGTGCTCAAGTACCGCGGCTGTTTACACAAGTACATCCAGGACAAGATGGAGTTCCTGGACATTTCCTCACTTGGCACAGTGTATCGGTACACTATAAAGATTGAGCAGAAGTTTAAACAGAAGAAGCGGGTCTTTGGATCTACAAATCCAAAGCAAGGAAAAGTCATCCCCAAACCACAAAACAAGGGACCAAGCCAAGGTGGGGCTACCCAAGACAACCCACCGAAGCCACAAGCAAAGAACAACACCACGAAGATGAAGAAGGACACAGGGAAATGGTATGAGTTCCATAAGAGCTCCACTCATAATACAAGTGAGTGTCGGGCCAAGCAGTCACTGGTGGCCGAGCTAAAGGCTTTCGAATCAGACAGAGGTTCTGACTCTGAATCAGAACTCTATAAGGACACTGACAAAGGGAAGCAAATCATTGATGTAGAGCCCAGTGCCACTGTGGCGACCATAAAGATCCAGAAAATTAAGCCTGAAGATCCAAAGGAGGGGGAACACCTCTTCCACTCACAGATGTGGGTGAAGGGTTCTTTCCTGCAGTTCATTGTTGACAGCGGGAGCCAAAAGAACTAAAATTCAACAGAAGTCGTGAAGCGGCTGGGCCTAAAGACTACATCACATCCACAGTCGTACACCATCCGGTGGCTTCACCAAGGACGAGATCTTCGTGTCAGCCAACAGTGTCACGTTCCTTACAGAATCAAGCCCTTTAGGGATGAGGTACTGTGTGACATTGATCCTCTTGAAGTTTCTAATGTATTTTTAGGACAACCATACTTGTGGAAGCGACATGTTGTATATGAGTCTAGACTCGCTCTGTGATTATTACTTTAGCTAATAAGTTGTACAGTTACCGGAGGTAGCCCCGCCTACAGCCATCTCTTTGATCACTACAAAGCAATAAAGTAAGATAATTTCCCAAACTAGGATATTTGTTTTCCTTATGAATTGCCCCCAAGGCAAGAAGAAGGTTGTGGCCACGGTTTCCAGGTAGAGCTCCTCTGCACAGAAACAACAGATGGACAAGGTCGTGGAGGAGTACAGGGACATTTTCACCTCACTCACAGGGGTACCTATGCACTGTTAGGTCAAGCACTCCATCGATCTGACCCCAGGTGCGTCGCTACCCAATGGATCGATCTATCGATGTTCTGTTTTGGAGAACAATGAGATCAAGAGGTATATTCAGGAACTACTACAAAAAGGGGACATCAGTCCAAGCTCATCATCCTATGGGAGCTCGATTGTATTAGTACAGAAGAAGGATGGGACCTGGAGGCTCTGTATTAACTATCGGGCGCTGAACAAGATCATTGTCCGGAATAGGTACCAATCCTGCGGATTGATGACCTTCTGGACCAGCTCAAGGGGGCCAAATATTTAAGTAAGGTTATCGCCAGGTGCCTATCGAACCCTCTGATGTGTGGAAGATTGCCTTCTAATCCAAGGAGCGCATTTTCGAATGGTTGGTCATGCTGTTCGGATTGACGAACGCCCCCGCAACCTTCATGAGACTGATGGATGACATCTTGTAGCCCTTCACCAATGCATTCGTGGTGGAGTATTTATATGACATCTTGATCTTCAGCTAGAGTTGGGGAGAGCACCTCCACCATATTCGACAGGTCCTTTAAACCCTTCAACAACATAAGTTGTGTGCTAACTTGGTGAAATACACCTTTGACCTGACCCAGGTTCAAGATCTAGGGTACATAATTGATGAGTAGGGTGTACATGTGGACCCATCCAAGACACAAGTATTTCGGGATTTGCCAGCCCCAACCACTCTAATAGAGCTCTGCATATTTTTGGGTCTTGCCAATTTCTACCATAGGTTCATGTTTGGGTTCTCTCATATCACTTGGCCTTTAAGTCAAGTCACCAAGGGCGGAGCGAAAGCAAAGTTCTTTTGGTTGAAAACCCAACAATGAGCATTATCCGAGTTGAAGAATTGCCTCTGTTCTACACCAGTGCTCACATTACCAAACCTGCAACAACCATTTGAAATTGAGACAGATGCCTCCGACTATGCTATTGGTGCAGTTCTTACTCAACATGGGCATCCAGTGGCTTACCACAGTGAGACACTTTCAGACACAGTCCAAAAGTACCCCACTTATGACAAATAAATGTATTCCATTGTGCATGCCTACCGTCAATGGAAGCATTACATTCTGGAGAAGGAAATGGTCATCCACACAGACCACCAACCTCTACAATTCATATAGACATAAGGGAAGTTGCAGGACGATCACCATCAGAAATGGTCCACCTATCTGCAACATTTCCATTTGAACATTATGTATGAGAAGGGAAACACCAATAATGTCACTAATTGCCTTACCTGACCACCGATCGTGGTGCTAATCACTGTGCTTGACTCTTGTGGGCACGAGACATCATATTGGCTACATCTTTACAAGAGTACTCCAGAATTTGACAACATATACCAGACACTCCTGAAAGGGAAGAAAGCTCCAAAATTTCACCTTCAGGATGCACTATTATGCCACTTGGGACACATATGTGTTCCCTCAAGTGAGTGTGCCAATATGATTTGGGAGGCGCACTACAGTCGGGTCGCTGGACATTTCAGAGTAGAGAAAACAATGGCGGTATTGCAAAAGTATTTTTATTGGCTGAAACTTCGTTAGGATGTTTGGAAGTACATTAGATCATGCACTGCCTATGCCATTGCCAAACCAACCATCAAGAAGTAAGACCTGTATACTCCTCTACCTACTCCTAGCTGGCCTTGGGAATCTGTCTCCATGGATTACATGTCAGGCCTTCCTTCTACAAATCACAACAATGATTGTGTTTTCGTGGTCATCGACATATTCTCTAAGATGGCCATAATGGCAGCTTGCAAGAAGAGTATCACAATAGAGGCCACTGCTAAGCTCTTCTTTGAGCGAGTGTGGGTACACTTTGGGATCCCATAGTCCATTATCTCAGATTGGGACAAAAAATTCCTGAGTGCATTTTGGTCGTCTTTGGTCGATGTTGGATAAAAAAATCACTAAGTCCATGACTTTCCATCCCAAAATTGATGGCCAAACGGAGGTTGTCAATATGATGATCATACACATTCTACGCATGTACAACTGGAAGCATCCACCCACATGGGATGAAAGTCTCCCCTATGTCCAACATAACTACAACATAGCTCTCCACAGCTCAATAGGTCACAACCCCTTTTAGGAAGGGATAGGATTTCAACCATTATGCCCCATTGATGTGGCCATACCATTTGCAAACACTCAGGTAGATTCGGCTCACATGTAGTCCGAAGTTGAAAGGGCTAACAACTTCATTGAGTGCAGTCAACATATTCACCAATAGGTCCATGATATATTGGACAGATCCAATGCTAAGTATAAGCAGCGCCATGATCATCATTGAGTGTCACACAAGTTCCAGGTGGTTGACAAAGTTTGGCTTCATGTTCAAAAATAGCGCCTTGCTGGACCCCACTGCAAGATTCGCCCGCTCCAATATGGTCCATACACCATCACCAAGGCTATCGGTGAGAATGCCTTCGAGCTCAACATACCACCATTCCTTGGTCTGCGCCCAATGTTCAATGTATATTGCACTCGGCCATACTTCCTACCATTGTTGGACACATCTAACATTCCAGAAGAACTCACACCAATAGAGATCAACTTAGACTGCATGGAACATTCCACAACTAATCAGATCATGGACACATAGATCAAGAACACTCAACAATAGAGAATACAACTACAACGAGTTGTCAAAGTAGGCCAACTCTGTCACCAGGGCAAGTGGTTCACCAGGGTCCAGGTTCAACAGAAATTTCCTCACCTCATGGAGGCTCTACACACAATTGGGACCATTGCTTCCTAAGGGGGGAGGAATGATCCAGGTGGATATTGGTGGCCACCCACCTATTCCACCTTGACCCCTGATTCAGTTTCATCAATTTTCTTAATTGTAGCACATTTTACTATTTTTAACAGTTTTTCGAGTCCTCAACTTTGTAAAGCCGTTTTGAGGCCCTAAACAACGTTTTTTTTTTTTGGCAAAATTACTTTAGTGATTCATGTGGCAATCACATCAACAGATGTAGTTCTCAGAGAGATCTTTCCAACGAGGTATCATACGCATCAAATAGAGATAATATGACCAAGTTATGACCCCAGGAAGTTGGTTGCCCAACTAACCCCAACGGGGCCCATAAACTCTTGGTGTTACATCTCCTCGGGCTAGGGTTTTGGTTGTTTAGGGTTTTCCCTTATTGTTCAATAATAAAAAGGCCCTTGAGCCTCATTGTAACTCAGTTCAGAAACATGTAGCCGCCACATCTCTTCTCAGAGATAAGATACCATCGCCCGAGCTATCTTATTTCCATTATGTTTGTAAGCATAGTTCAATATTTTTCTATTAATGAAATGAAGTGTTTTTCTACTGCATCTCTGTGTTTATGATTATATATGTAAGTTTTTGCATTCCTGTTTAAGTTTGGATCAGTGGTATCAGAGCGATCTACTCTTTCTTTGTTTTTCTTTGCATGTCCCCAACAAGGTCAGGGTATAAGGAATTAGGGCTAGATCTGGTTAAACCATTGCAAGATTAGCCTCGCAAAACCCGACGACCTCCCATGGTGGAAGAAAATAAATACGAGGGGGCAGGAGATCCTTTCAAAATGTTGCTTAAGGAAGTCCTTGAGTGACAGAGGGACGCGATGATGGATAACTTTGCCCAGATCCTTCGATGGCTACCCACAGGCGATGCATCTTCATCCAACAGCCACTGTGGAGGTGCCAATCCTTTTAAGGTACAAGTTAACTTCGATATTCGCATATTCGAAGGCCTGATAGATGTAGACGTCATAGGTAAATGGTTAAATCTATTGGAAGGATATTTTTCAGTTCATGACTTTTCCAATCAGGAAAAGATTACATTTGCACTTCTCAAAGTCGCCCCACACGTCAAGGACTGGTGGGAAACCTACTGTGAACAAAAGGACGAGAGTGAACCCTAGTTGTTTTCAGTTGCACCCACTTGGAATTATTTCCGAGACGCCATCAAGGAATAGTATTACCATGTCAGGAGCTATGAAGATAAATACATAAAGTGGACCACGCTACGGTAGGGAAGGGACCAAGATGTGTTGGAGTTCACAAATACTTTCCATATCCTCTGCACGAAGTTGGGTATCAAGGATACTAAGCGACATTTGGTGCTAAAGTACCGCGGCTGTTTACACAAGTACATCCAGGACGAGATGAAGTTCCTGGACATTTCCTCGCTTGGCACGGCATATCGATATGCTGTAAAGATTGAGTAGAATTTTAAACAGAAGAAGCGGGACTTTGGATCTACAAATCCAAAGCAAGGAAAAGTCACCCCCAAACCACAGAACAAGGGACCAAGCCAAGGTGGGACTACCCAGTACAACCCACTGAAGCCGCAAGTAAAGAAAAACACCACGAAGATGAAGAAGGACACAGGAAAATGGTATGAGTTCCATAAGAGCTCCACTCATAATTCAAGTGAGTGTCGGGCAAAGCAGTCACTGGTGGCTGAGCTGAAGGCTTCCGAATCAGACGCAAGTTCTGACTCTGAATCAGAACCCGATAAGGGGAATGACAAAGGGAAGCATATCATTGATACGGAGCCCAGTGCCCCTGTGGCCAACACAAAGATCTAGAAAATTAAGCTTGATTATCCAGAGGAGGGGGGACGCCTCTTCCACTCACAGATGTGGGTGAAGGGTTCTTTGCTGCAGTTCATTGTCAACATCGGGAGCCAAAAGAAACTTATTTCAGCAGAAGTCATGAAGCGACTGCGCCTAAATACTATAACACATCCACAGTCGTACACCATCGGGCCGAGATCTTCGCGTCAGCCAGCTGTGTTGCCTACCCTACAGAATCAAGCCCTTCAGGGATGAGGTATTGTGTGACGTTTCTCCTCTTGAAGTTTCTGATGTATTGTTAGGACAACAATACTTGTAGAAGCGACATGCTGTATATGAGTCTAGACCTCGCTCTGTGATTATTACTTTTCCTAATAAGTTATATCGGAGGTAGCCCCACCTACCGCCATCTCTTTGATCACTACAAAGCAATGCAGTAATATCATTTCCCAGACCAGGAAATTTGTTTTTTTTATTAATCGC